>JADMNL010000035.1:18657500-19257500 GCA_016271365.2 Neoceratodus forsteri
ACACAGGATACGGACAAACACCCATCGATGCCCAAGGGCACCCCAACACAGGGACACAATAGTGAGGCAACAAACCCACTGGCATGCAACCATGGCAGCTGTGCACCCATGGCCAGCACCCCTCATTGCACAGGTGTACCAGACACCCTGCACATACACCATGAATCCATCTGCCACTGGCATGCAGCTGGAGCACAAGTCACAGACATCGGAGCACATTCCCTGTAACAGACACAAGCAACAGCATGGAGGGGGGACAACAACAGTGGGGACCACAGTGCCACCCGAGGCAGACATGCATCATACCGGTTACAGGAGGCAATACGCCATTGCGCAGGGTACAGGGGGTGGCCAGCATGGACAGCCACCACTGACCTGCCAGCAGACCATGCATAGCACAAACATGCAAGGGTGTCAGCAGCACAGGCCATGGACAGTCTGACAGGGACACAGTGCATGCACAGTGGACCACTGCACACAGGTGTCCAGTGCACAGAGAACAACACACAAACCACAGACAGTGACCGAGTCCCCCACCCACACCAAAGGAGGGTCCCTGCCAGGCACACACACTCCCAGGCCTGCACCACCCCCGATGCCATGCACACCACTGCAGCCAAGCACCTGTAGCCCACTGCAAATCAGAGACCACCACAGTTGTCATAACAAAATACATGTGCTAAACAAATTCAAAAACCAAACATATTTACAAATATATATACAAGGGTGGGGGGGAATGGGCCACAGACCAGGTGGGAGTGGGCATGGGGCAGGGGTGAACAAATGGTAGTGGGAAGAAGGGGTCTGAGGGTGAGTCCAGGGGGAGAATTAAACTAGGGGGCATAGAAGGCCTATCACCTGCCCCGCTCTTCACTCCTGTGCCGTCTCTGTCCACTGCGGCACTGGACCCCATTCTGCTTCATCCTCTGCAGGATCTTGAGCATTGCCCTTGCAAGCTGCAGCAGCTCCTGCACCCCTCTCTCGATGGCTGACCAGCATTGTCCACCTAGGACAAGGGAGCACAGTCAATACACATGACTGTCCAGCCCCCTGCAACCCACCCATTGTGCATGGCATACAGCCATGGGCCACGCCCCTGTGATGGTGTGCGACCACCCATAGTGACTGCATCCACAAGACACACCTACCCAGGCACTCACAGCCATGCAGACTGCTGCACACACCCACTGCCCATGTCCCACACAGCACCACTGTGGTCATACAGTGACATGGCTATGTGGTGTGAAGACAGTGGCACAGCCACATACCCAGTGCATGCACAGACCACCAGCAATGCCCACCCACACATGCAGTGCCACAGGACAGTGCTGAATGTACCACATGGCATGCACGGTGGTGGGGCCAAGTGTTGGTGGCCATGCCCTGCCACCAACCCTGCAACACACATGCACAGATGTGATGGGAAAAAAGGCACTCACCTGCATCCATTCCAGCGGGATGCTGCTGGCCCATGGCCCCTCCTCCACATCCCTGCTGTGGTGCACTGGCCTTCTCCTACTCAGCTTGGGCTTCCCTCACCCTATGGTGATCCTCCAGGTCTAGGGTGCAAACACGGAGAGAGGAACATCAGTACAAACCAGTAGCAAAGCCCCCCCCCGTGTGTGCATTCCCTCACAGTCCAGCCATGCTGCAACCCCACCACCCACACTGGACGGCCCCCACTTCCCTGTGGGGTGGACACATGCATACCATGATACCCAGATGGATGGACGTTACTAGTGTATGGATGGAGCACCTACCTGGCCATGGCAAGGTACCTCGCCGGACGTGTGCCTGTAGATGCCTCATCTATCTGGATTCCTCCACCGGTGGTCCCCATACTGGTGGCGACATTGCTCACCAGAACGGACAATTCCTGTGGCCTCCTACATGCCCTCTGCTACCTCCTCCCACATGGTGCTGCGTGGCCTATCCAGTGGGTGCTGGCCAAACAGGGCCCCAGCATGGGGCTCAACAATGGCCACAAGATTGACCAGCTCAACCATGCTCCACTGCTGGGCTCTCCTGCATGACATCTCTCAGGCAGTACAGATAACAAAATGGCACTCTGTAGTGCACGTCCCCCACGTGCAGATGCTGCATGGTATAGCTCTGCCATTCCCTATTGCACTGTCACCGAACAGCGTGATGGGGTGCACCCATGCCGATGCATGGCACCTAGGGGTCAAAGGTCAACCGCATGGTCAAGGGTCTGTCACTCACGGACCACCACAGTGCTATTGGGACTCCCTGTGTGTAGTGTGGTAGGGTGCCTGTATGTGATGCCCTGCAGTGACCTACCACACTGTGGCTCAACGGCGGCCTACGGCGCACCAGGGCACGGGCACCACATGTGAGAACAGTGCACTAGTGCCACTGGCACAGTGGTGGGCATGACCTGCACTGTCTCCTGTGCACAGCATGGCATCAGCGCAGCAGGCGTCAAAGTCAGCACCCCGGGCATGCTCCGTGTGGTGCCTACTGCGCAGTCACAGAGCTGCGCCATTGCCTGAGCATGCTCAAAAACATTGCCCAAGGCACAACAGTGCGATATTCAGCCAACATATGCAAATCAGCTCATCAGCAATTCCATGGCACAACCACTGCATTAGCATCCACTTAAAGTTGCATCTCACCTCATTTGCATACGTTGAGGTATATAAATGCGCCATGGGGATGCAGAGGACATAGTTTGGTATTACAGTCTACTGTGGTGGGTTGTATGCTGTTTGGATGTGTGGACTGTGGTGTGTGAAAGATGCATGGGACTGCACAATCAAAGGTAACATCTGTCGTTCCCACAGGCTCTGTCATGACCGAACAAGAGGATGAGGAGGAACAGGGACGGGGGAGAAGGAGGAGGCCCAGCTTCACCTGGGCTGAATCAGATTGCTCAGTGGGCAGCGTGGAATGCCACAGGCCCATGCTGCGGTGTGGGGTGAGGTTGCGTGTGCCATGAACCTGCATGGCAGATACCAGCGGTCAGTGTAGGAGTGTAAAAAGAAGGTCGGCACGGACAGGAGAAGGATAAAGGATAAGGTGGCTGCCATCTGGGCAGCATGTGCTGCCACCGGTGGTGAACAGCTGGATGTGCCACGCCTGATGCCACAGGAGGATCGGGTGGCCAGCAGCATGTGGCGTTGTGCCATAGAGGGCATTTCTGGTGGTGTCTTCCAGATGGGTGGCAGCCCATCACTGCATGGTAGGTCCTGTGCTGTCACTGAGTGGGTGGTGGGGGGAATGCCACAGGGTAGGGCAGAAACAATAATGCTACTGTGTCCCCTTACAGCTCCTGAGCATCTACATGGGTCAGCGGAGGTGGGTGTGTCCACTGAGGGTGATGCCCTGGACACGGAGGAATGCCCATCCACCTCCACAGGTGTCTGAGGGATGGGACTACTGCATACCTACCTATCTATCCAGACTGAAGATGGTGGTGTGGGTGCAGACAAGGCCCTGCCTGTGTCCCAATGTGACAGTGCCCAAAGACTCCGGCATGCTGGGACATGGACTGGTGCAGGATCCAGCACCAATGATGATGGATCACACGTCCCGGACAATGATACGTGTGGGACGCAGGATGGTCCCACAGCAGGACACAGCATGGGCGTAGTCATGGCTGGTGCCACTGTGGAGGCCTGCATGGCAACACAGTCCCAGTCTGTGCCTGTATGCCTCAGTGGGGCAGCACTGGTTTGTGTCCAGGCCGGTGGGGCTGTTGCAGCCACTGCAGCGGCACTGGTGAGCCCTGGCAATCGGCGGCCAGAGAGGCAGTGCCAGCAGTCAGCCAGTGGTGATGGGAGGACAGAGTCGGGGGGCAGTGGCAGTGCATCACATGTGGATGTGCATGGCTGTGGTGTGCAGCACCCATCATCAAGGGGTGCTGCCCAGCAGGGCTAGGAACACCACGAGGGACAGCATGCCGAACTGGCAGATGACCTTTTTGATGAGCACAGCCACCTACTCCAGGCTTCAGTGCATCAGCAGTTGCAGCTTTTGACTGCAGTGGATGCACTTAGTGTGGTTCTGCACCAGGCAGAGGAACGGCACAGTAGAGACCACTGCCTGCTCCTGGCAGAGATGGCCTGGCAGCGGGAGGATATGACCACTGCCATTGACAGGCAGACACATGCATTCACAGCTGTCATGGCCACATTGGGCACCCAGTTCAGTGCCCATGCGCTACAGACACCGTGCAGTGTCATGTCCACCCTCCGTTCCTGGCACTGTGTGACACCTGCTATGTCGACACTGGGTTCGGCTATGGGCATACAGAGCAAGCCTGGCATGGGCATGTTCAGTGAGTTGCAGACCCCTGCACAAACATGGTCATGTTCCCGCAGCATCACCCTTGGGGGATCATCTGTGCAACCCCATGAGGCCAATGGTCAGCCTGGCACAGCTGACAAGTCTCGGCGTGGCCAACCACGCATTTGTGGCATCCGTGGCACTGTGCCATGTGACTGACCTGTCTCCCACCATGACCACTGTCTGCCACTGCCCTGTGTGCAGTGTGGTGTGTATTGTGCGATGCATGGGTGGGGTACCCAGCCCTGCACACACATGGTCTCTGTGCACACCCTTCCGGCTGCTGGCCAGTGTGGTGTGTGCATGATGATGCCTGCATTGTGCTGTCCACCAGTGTGCAATGGTGCCCAGTGTCTGAGGCACGCACAGTGATGACTACTGGGCATGGTCGTGTGTGGACCTGTGTGGGGGTAGGGGATGCATTCGGGGTTGGCGTGCCATCTACCCCTTGTGCATGTCTTGTGGTGTGTGTGTCTGTGCATGTGTGTGTGCATGTGTCGTGTTTTGCCCTGCCCATCCCTGACACTGTGTGCGGTTCCACACTCAGACCCATTCCCTTGCCGCCCCGGGGTTCATTCATGCCTGTCTATGGGCTGTTCCCTTGCCATTGGTGGTTGCACATGGCCCCATGACCTACCTGTGTTGGCCAAAGTGCTCTTCTGTGATGGTGTCCCAGTGCAGCTGTGACATCTGGATCAGGCGGAGGGCCATTCGCCCAGGAGGTTGCTGCCCATCACCATCTGGACCGGCATCCTCATCGTCCCCACCACTGTCCCCCTCTTCAACCTCTATGGCTATCCCACAGTGATTGGCCACATTGTGCAGGATGCAGCAGGCCAAGAAAAGCCTGCAGGCCATCGAGGGGCTGTACTGTAAGGCACCAGCAGACGTGTCCAGGGATCAGAAATGTGCCTTCAGCATCCCAAGCACCTGCTCAATGACATTCTGTGTTGTGGCATGTGCCTCACTGTACCGTAGCTGCGATGGGGTCGTAGGGCACCGGTATGGTGTGAGCAGCCGGGGACAGAGTGGGTAGCCACTGTCACCTATGTGTAGAGGGTGGACATTAGCATGGTGATCTGCATCACTTTGCCATGGGCTGCCAAAGCCGGTACTCATGGCACCTCTGCCTATGCATCCCCCACATCTGCTCATGTCGTCCTGCATGATATGCATACTCACCCACTAGGTGGCCAGTGGGGATGTCACCACTCTCAGACCTGTGGCACAGTGTGGACTGGTGCCAGATGAAAGCATCATGTGCTCCCCCAAGGTGCATGGCACAGACATTAGTTATGCACCCCCTGGCATCACACACCGCCTGGCAGTTGATGGTGGCATATCCCTTCTGGTTTATGTAGCTCACACCATCCAGGCCAGGTGGCATATGGATGGCCACACGAGTGCAGTCAATGGCCCCAAGTACACCAGGCATATGTGCTACCCTGTGGATCTCTTGTATGTGTGCTGTGCACTCCGCTTGTGTGCTGGGGAAATGGATGTACTCTGCAGCATGTGGCAACTGTGTGCTGAGGAATTGTGTGAGTAAGCGTGACGTGGCCGACTGGGCTATGCCTGTTGTGTCCCCTGTTGGTCTGTGGAAGGTTCCCGCGGCAGGCAGGCACATGACAGCCATCACCTTTGTCTCCACTGACAGAGCATAGCTCCATTGTGTGGGTCCCTGCATCTCATCACTGCACAGCTCACAAAGCTGCCTCAGGATCGCCCAGTTCAGGTGGTACTGGCCCACAATCTCTGTGTCAGAGTAGTGTTCGAAGGCAGTGTGGGCCTGGTACCACCAGTTCTGGGCATACCGTCGAAGGGCTCTTCCACGGCCATGCCCCCTGCTGCCTGCTTTCTCACACCCCTCATTACTGCCTCCATCTGGAAGGTGGCACTGGCCATGTCCCTGGCTGGTGTCCCCCCCGGAAGCTGTTATCCCGTTCCCCCTGCTGTCTGTTTATGATGCTCTCCCCTATACTGGGTACACCTCCGGCCTGTGGCTGTGGCTGTCCTGCCTACTGCTACTGCCCTCAGTCCACTGTGGCACTACCATGGCAATCCTGCACAGTGGCACAGGCTCCCCACTCCTTTCCTGTTCCTGGCTAACTCCAGGTGTGCCCTGTCCTGCTCCTGCCAATCCTGCTCACTGCTGCCCTCTGCCTTGTGCCTGTCAGCTCACTCCCATCTGTGGCTTCCCTGTAGCATTCTTACACCCTTCTCTTGTTCCTTTTTATTTTGGATCAATTCTGGTGTCACGCAACTTCCGCTAGCTCCCCCATTGCGCATGGCGCATACTGTTGACTATCGCACTGCGCATGGTATTCATGGTTCCTCCCTCTATGGTTGTGCATGTATTCATTACTATTGTGCTCTTGCACATTGCAGCTTGCGCAGTGCAGCTGCCTCCCACTGAATATCCCACAATGGCACATTTCCGTACTTGCGTGGCGCATCTCTGTTGCGCATGGCGCATCCCTTTTGAATATTCGGCCCAATGTGTTCAAGTCAAATCAAACTGGTTTTAAAAATATAGACTTTTAAATTGAAAACGTTATTTTAGCACACCTTGGAAAACCCTCCACCCCCAGCTCCCCCCACCCTTCATACACACAGGCATTTTTACATGTGAGAGGAGAGAGAGAGAGAGAGAGACAGTCAGAGAGAGAGAGAACAGCAAGAGAGAGAGAGATTGAGGTTCTTGAAAACAGAAAAGATAATAGTGCCTCTAGCTGCTCTTCTCAGATAGTCCTTGTTCTTGATTGCAAACCTCTCACCTGGTGCTAGAGGCAGTAAAATAGTTAGACGAAGGTTCCTGAATCCTGCTTCAGGACAGGTGACAAAATCCCTATTTTGGAGCTCAATAATGCACTCAGAGTGTATTGTTCTTAGATTTGAAAACAGAGTCCTCCTGACCCCAGCTTGAGCTATATTAAACTGACCTATTTCACTGTTTTGTTTCACTTTTTTTTTTTTTACTTATTATTAACCCAGGGTAGCCCTGCAGAGATACATCTCTTTTTCAGTGGGGTCCTGCTTGTCTTTTACCCATACTGCAGCCAGCTGCCTACTCAAGCTGCTCGTTATATGAATATTATCTCAAAGTATGTTATAACTGAGTATATTTATGTTTTCTTTTAGTTGTTTTGGTTGTTTATTGTGCATTCTTTTACTACCTCTGTATGTATGTTGACCCTCATCCTTTGACGTGGAACCTTTGTAAATGAGCAGCTTCTGCTCAAAGGTAACTGTAATCCGAGAATTTAATAAATAAATAAATAAATAAATAAATACCTTGATGGACCAGAGCTTTGAGCAGTTAAGTGACTTGACCCATTCAAGATCACACTGAATATTTAGTTTGACTTTACTGCTGCTCGGCCCCTGAAAAGGGCTACCCACTGCTGCGGATCAAGAAGCGGCTCCCCTGGATGGACGGCATCCTCTCAGCTGCCACCCGAAGTCTGCTGCCCAGCTGGCCTGCTCTACAAGCCGCTCAGCCCCTGAACTGGGCTACCCACTGCCGTGGATCAAGAAGCAGCTCCCCCAGATGGACGGCATCTTCTCAGCCACCGTCTGAGGTCCGCTGCCCAGCCCGCCTACTCTACTAGCTGCTCAGCCCCTGAACAGGGCTACCCACTGCCACAGATCAAGAAGCAGCTGCCCCGGATGGACGGCATCCTTTCAGCTACCACCCGAGGTCCACTGCCTGGCTCGCCTGCTCTACAAGCTGCTCAGCCCATGAACAGGGCTACCCTCTGCTGCAGATCAAGAAGCAGCTCCCCAGGATGGATGTCATCCTCTCAGCCACCGCCTGAGGTCCGCTGTCTGGCTCGCCTGCTCTACAAGCTGCTCAGCCCCTGAACAAGGCTACCTGTTGCCGTGGATCAAGAAGCAGCTCCCCTGGACAGACGGTATCCTCTTAGACACCGCCCAAGGTCCGCTGCCCGGCTCACCTGCTCTACAAGGTACGTCCCTCCTGGACCAATCAGAAAGTGAGCATTCTCCTGGTCTCTCCTCTGATTAGACACTCTTCTATGCTCTTTTTGCCTGCCTCCTTTGTGCTTTTTTCTACTACATGTTAAAGTTTAGCACAGTATTTACTGCTTGTAAATGTTTTTTCTTATGTAAAAAGTTTACAAGTGTTACAGCTCTTTAGCGAGCACTTTGTTAGCTGTGTTAACAGCTGTACTCAGACTCTCACCCCCCTCCCCTTTGTCTCTGTGCTGCTAATCACTGAATCTTCACCCCATGCTGTCTTTCCTCCCCTCTAGCTGCCAACTTAACCTGATCTCTTTCCTCTCTCTCCAGCCACTCAGCCCCTGAACAGGGCTACCCATTGCCATGGATCAAGAAGCGGCTCACCCTGATGAACAGCATCCTCTCAGCCACCCCCGAGGTCCACTGCCCAGCTCGCCTGCTCTACAAGGTACGGTCCTCCTTACCTTTGCCCTGCCGAGCGCTTTGCACTGGCTCCCTGACCACCCCCACCCTCCCACCCTAGTTCGACAGTTACTTATATAGCTACAGCCAGGCCAGCCACGTTCTACTGTTTTTTTTCTATCAGCCCTATTTTCCATTAGGATGCTTACACGCTGCTACCACTAGAGGCAGCTGTAACTTTAAACCTTTCTTAGTAGTCACTAACTGCTAATCTCACTATTCCTCTGATGCCTCCCACTTCTTGCCTTCAACATGGAACCATGACAGGTTGTTAAACAATGGTATCTACTCCTGTCTCTGTCAATATTATTATTACCTATGCTCCTCACACAACCACACACTGGCCCCCATAAAATGTCTTAATACTACAGTGTTAAACAATAGGTCTTCCCCTGCTGGTGCACTTCATTTCCCTGATGCTGGGCTCCTCCCTCACTATCCCACTAGCCCTTGAGCACCAATCACCTCTGTGCCTGACTGGCTCCCTACCATCCTAAAATTGACAGTATCACCATTGTTTCTCTTGCCTCACCTAAAACCATCCAAAGTCTCTCCTGTAGATCACACACAACTAGCAAACACCTTCAGCTACTCTTCAGGGATTTATTTAACTCTAAAAATTGATTAGCGTTTTGCTCATAAAAGTGCTAAATCTTTGTGAAAATGCATAGCTCTTGCCTCACTGTGTTTAACAAACGCACTTCTAAAAAATCTATGTCAATACTTTCTGTACAGTTAGTATAGTCCCAAGGAAAAAACTGCTAATCAATTATTTAAAACCCTGCTCTTGCTGCTTCTCCTCCTTGCTTCCGGTGACATCCACTAAACCCTGGACCTCGTACCACTATGTAGCCTCCCACTGCCCAACCAACTACCAGCCCACTCACTCTCCCCCATGACCTTAAAATAAGTCACATGAACATAAGAAGCCTTGCCCCTAAACTCCCCCAACTGAAAGCCATGGTGCATTTATACACTCCTGACATCATCGTGATCTCCGAAACCTGGCTATCACATACCATCCCTGACCATGCTGTCTCTATCCCAGGCTTTGCTATCACAGGCAGAACCAGAATGGGTGAGATGGTGGACTGGTGATTTAAATCTCTTCATCTCTCCAGTCTACCCCTACCTTTTCCGTTTCTACCCCATGAGGCACTTCTTATCTAAATCTCCTTTCCCTACACTGCTCCTACTCACATTGCAGGCATATATTGCCATCCAGGGCAGCCTTCTTCAAATGTCACTGCCCTCCTTGCTAAGTTCACTACTCTGTACATCAAGAGTGAACTCTATATCCTAGGCGACCTTAACATAAACTGGCTGGCCCCCTCACTGGCCACCACCCGCTCCTCCATTGAAGCCTTGAACCTTAGCCAACTCATCCAAGAACCCACTCTACATAACAAAAACACATTAAATCAATCACTGTTAGACTTGATCCTCACTTCCCAACAGCATAGAATAATATCCTACAGTCTACTACCAGAGTCTATCAGTAACCACTACATCACCTACATGGTGCGTAAGATCCATAGGACCAAACTCCCTGCTAAAATAATTCTCACCAGACAATTTGCATCTCTAGACCTTCAAGCTCTGCTCCTTGACCCCACTTCTGCTGACTGCTCCCCCTTCACCACAGCAGCCTCAGCTGACATAGCCCTGGCCTACTTCAACACCACATTCCTCCACATTTGGAACACCCGCGCCCCACTTAGTAAAACAAGAGGCAGAGGCACCCACTTCCCCTGGGTTACTGTAGCACTCCTGACTTGCCAATGTGCACATGACATTGTGTGATGCCAGGCAAAAGCAACCTGTGGTGAACAAGTTCTTCAGTGCTACTGGGAACTTCGGGACGGCTGCACCAAAGCAATCCGCCTAGCCAAAGCTGAACACTTCAAATCAAACTTCCTTTCTAATAGAAATAATCCAGCTAAATTCTGGAAAGTCATCCACTCCCTCTTCTCTCCAGCCTCTACCCCTCTGCCCCCTTCCCTCAAGCACAACAAAACTATCCTATCTCAACCTATGGCTATTGTGAATCTCTTTAACTCTCACTTCTCTACTTGTGCCTCATCTCTGCTAGGCTCCCTTCCAGGAACCTCAAATGGTCTAGCACCCCCTCCTCTCCCCCTCTATCCCCTCACTACTCTACTGGCCAGCAAGCCTCCTTAACACCCTCCATCCCCCATCTCCTGCTCTTCACCCTCCTCCCCCTCCCTTCCTCCTACAGCCTCCTCCCAGTTCACCTTTTGTCCTGTCTCCCCTGCCACCACCCTCCAGGTTCTTCTTGCACTCAACTCCACTAAAGGCTCCTCTCCTGATGGCCTTGATTATCCCAGCCTACCAGGTCCAACACCACTAATGGAACCCACACCCTACTAGATATCCTGCTCACTAACTGTCCCCAACAAATTACTGACCTGGGTGTCCAACCCAATGCCTTAAGGGACCACTACTCATTCATCTTCAGCTGGTCCTGTCAGCTACCTAAACCACCACCAAATATCACCTTTCATCATCGACTATGCCCAGGAGGCATAGCCAAACTCAAATAATATCTAATTAACTGGGACTGGTCCCCTATTTCCCAAGCCCAGCACATAGATGATGCATTGCACTACTTCACCACCATCTTTAATACCACCTGTGATGCTTTTGCACCGACCATCAAAGTGACCACTAAGAAATGTAGTGTCCTCTGGATCACCACAGAACTCCTACAGCAGTTCAAAATGTGTGACAGCCTCTGGCATTGTGCCACTGCCTTCAGTTTGCTAAGTGATATGCAGGCCTATAATGCTGCCCTCAATAAGTGTACCTGGGCAATCTGCAAGGCCAAGGCAGAGTACTACAGAACTGGCCTAGCCACCTCCTGGGGTAGCACAAGAAAGTTCTGGGATAACATCAAGGATCTCAATGGTAAATCCCGCTCCCCCACCTCACAACTTAGTGTCAATGGTACTACCACCACAAACACACTTGACATAGCTAACTGCCTCAACTCCACCTTCTCACACCTCAGCTCAGTCCTCCCTAGCAACATTTTTGATCCAATTCAGCCTACCCCACCACCTGAACTCCTCCACCCCTTCAAACTCAGAGTCATTACCTCTACAGAAGTGAAAGCCTACCTGTTCAAAGACCTCCAGAGCTCCAATTACTGCAAAGACATCTTCAATATGCGTATCCTAGACCTCGCGCTACACTCTCCCCACTCACAGACCTTCTAAATCTGTTCCTTTGCCTGAGTCAGTTCTCAATCACATGGGAAATGGCAGTGATAACACTAATATTGAAATGTGGTGACAGCTTCCTACCAAACAACTACCAGCCCATCTCGATTCTCCCACCACTGTCTAAAGCCCTTGAAAAGATCATGGCCAGTCAGCTCATTGACTACCTCCTCACACACATCTTATGTAGGGAGAAGCATGGTTTCAGAGTTGGTCATAGCACTATGACTGCCCTCTCAGAATTCACTAACTCCCCGCACTCCACGCTTGACAAGGGGCACCTCGCAGGGGCCGTGTTTATAGACCTCGCAAAGGCCTTCACCGAGGTTTCTCATCCCCTCCTTCTTAACACATTACACCAAATTGGGATCTCTCATTGTCCACTCTCGTGGTTCTCCAGCTATCTTTCATCTAGAACCCAATGTGTTAAAATTAATAATACCATATCTACTATGCTGTCTGTGTGCTCATGAGTTCCTCAGGGATCTATCCTGGGTCCCCTGCTATTCAGCATCTACCTCAATGCCCTGCCTAAATCCTGCCCTGGCAACCTTCTCCTCTACGTGAATGATGCTGTTCTTTATGCCACACATCCTGATCCTCTCTCTCTCCTATGTACCTTACAAAACTCCTTCTCTCAGACTGAACACCGGTTTGCTGAATACAAATTGCTGGTCAACATTAAAAAAACTAAGACAATGCTCTATGCCCACCGCCAAAACAGATCAAAGGATTTTCCCCTTGAAATACAGTAATTTCCACCTCTCTCATCCCACTGGAACAGGTCCAAAAGTATAAGTATCTAGGTATTACATTTGACTCTTCCCTCTCATTCCACGAACATATACAAATCCTCACCTCCAACACCAACACCCGCATTGGTCTCCTTTGCAGACATAAAGACTGCCTGCCACATGATGCACTTCACCTAGCCATTACCTCCTCAGTATTATTGCTGGTGGACTATGGCCTCACAATCTATGCTGCCACCAACCCTACGGTGCATCATCAAATATAAGTAGTCACCAATAAGGCCTGCTGGCTCCTCTCTGGTGCCAACAGAAATACACATACCTGCACCCTATATGCACTCACCAATATCCTTTCCCTTGAGGAAAGACTATTATACCAGACCTGTCTCTTCACCAAAAAAATCCACCTGGGTTTAACCCCAATAGGTGTCTTGGCTTCTTTTCAGACAGCCACCATCTCAGCATCCACATGGGCTGCCCCAAAAACTATCTGGAAGGTGCCTAGGTTCAGGACCACCCTGGCCCAGTGATCCTTCCCCCTTAGGGCTCCATCCTGGTACAATGCCCTCCCACTGGCTGTCACATCAATCACCAATCTAGGCTTTTAAAGCTGCCTTAAGGGCCCATATCCTCTCCTCATGTCAATGCCAGTGTAACCAGTAACCTGTGGATCCTGCACCATGTCACTAGGCCACGCACCCACCCTTGGCCAGGCAGTGGACAGTCCACACTATTTCTAGCCTACGGGCTCCTCACCTCCCTTGGTTACCATATAGTTGTACTGGACTATGAATACATTGTATTATGTATAAGACAAGTTCTTCCTGAGGCAGCTTACTACCAACTCATTTCATGCATTGCTTTAGCTACCAATTGTTAAGGTCTTAACTGCTCTTTAGGTAAATATGTTGATAGCTCTGCCCTGTTTTAGCTACAAAATGTATAAGTATTAACCCATGCTCATTGTATTTATACTCTGTATGACTGCTCACCCACATTAATTCTATGTATGTACTGTATGAATGTCTATGTTTTATTCTGGTATGGAGCTTTTGGAAACGAGTCTGACTCAAAGGGTTATAATTCTGATTTCCTAAATAAATAAAAATAAATAAATACATAGAGACCATGTCCCATCAGTCTGCACACAGAGGAGCATATAGCATCAGTGGGTGTCTGAACTTACCTCAGAACTGGGTGAAAATTGACCAGTCATCTCCTGCCAACACCAGTGGCTATGACAGTGCAGATCATGTAGCAATACTGGTTTTATTCCCCCTCCAAATTACAAATAGGCATCATGTGCCATGAGCAAGTTGATCACAACAGCAACAGGTACACCACTGTGGACCAAACATCAGCACTGACTGCTTAACACCAACCCACCCTTTGCCAAAATGGAATGGGCACAGTATTCATATGGAACCTAAGACCCCCCACCCCTGACAACTGAGGACCATATACAATGGGAAGGAGAGAGTTGCAATGATTTTAGTATTGACAGCAACAGGGGTCCACAAGGAAGGCATTGTTGTGTTTCACTACTAAAATGGTAGATAATACATGTTTACATCCTATCTCACCATCCAACCACATGAAGACTAAAATCCTTTATTATTACTAACTGAGATAGGTCTATGTTGGTGGTGGTGCTAGAGGACATCATGATGCTGAAACACTGAATGCTCTGTAGCACACTAATACTGTTCCTCTGGACCCTGCAACATAACAGGAAAAATACAGATGTTTAGTCATGTCTTACTACCCAGCATGCTGCTCACAACATTTGCAACACAGACTGGGGGCTAGTATTCACCACAAGTTAATAAACAAATCAGGTATGAACAATTACATTGAAAAGAATGAAAACAGACATTGATGCAAAATAAAAGGTAGGGCAGTGCTTGTCTTTTTTATTTATTTAGTTAGATTTTGGATTGACGCCTTTGAGCGAAGAGCTCTTTTACATAGGTTCCACGTCATATACATAGATGAGGTACAACAAGATTCATAAAAAAAGTACAATAAAAGGCAAGCAAAGGGATTACAAAGGACAGACAAACAAACAACAGTGTACATTCAATTGGACAATGTATGCCTGGTCTAGTGCCAATAACATAGAGATGATATAAGGATAAGCAGTTACTAGTGCTCACAATCTTACTGAACATAAGGGGGAAATAAAACCATCCAGAGGCATTGTCGGGGGAGGAGAAGAGGTAAAGGGCAGAGAGATTAAGGTGGGGTGAGAAAGGAGTAGAGAGGGGGTAGTGGTTGGAAATAGGAGGCTGCAGTGTTAATTTGTGAGATGGAGGGAATCCAGAAAAGAGTGACATGTAGGGTGGAAGCAGGAAAGGAGGAGGGATGGGGGAGTAGGGAGGAGGATGATAAGAAAAATGGAGGGAGAAAAGAGGATAAGGTAAGGGGGAGAAGGGAGGTGGGGACAGTTGGAAGACGGCACTGGCTGCAAGGAGCAGAAGTACTAGCTATTTAAATGAAGAAATCACAGGTGGCACATGCCACAAGGTGTTGCCAGAGTTTGTGTTTGAAAGTGCCTAGGGTAGCAGTGTTGGCAATATCACAGAGAAGAGAGTTGAACTACTAAGGGACCCTGATTGCAAGTGATCACTGACCTTGGGTTGTATGAAGCATGGCACTTGAAAAGTTAGGTTTTTGGAGCTTCTAGTATGCTGGGAGCACCAGTTACAGCTGAAGAGAGACTTTTTTGCTAGTAGGCAGGTATGATAGGAGAGTCTACCTAAACTGGACTCAGTTAGACTGCTCATAGATGTGGCAGTTGAGGGAAAGGCATGAAGCCCCTGTGAGGAGACAGCAGGCCTTGTTAAGATCAATGGCAATGTGAAGTAGGGCAGTGTCAGTTGCAGAACCATAGATCACAAGCCCATAATCGATGATGGAGACTACTGAGCTTTGGATAGCCAGTCTAAGGGCCTCAGTAATTAGACAGTGCTTGTGTTTGAATAATAGCCTGATACCGATGTTCACATATTTGGCAACATTCTCTGTATGACAGGTGTAGGATAGAGTGCTATCAAAGGACACTCCTAAGTATTTGAACAGTGGTGTCTGTTTATGAGAAACACCCAAGCAGTTCCTAATTGTTAATTGCTGGGTTTTGTGCTTACTGTGCATGATGTGGAATAACATTACCTGGGCAGGATTCACAAAAGAAACACGGTGTGTGCAAGTGAAATGTACTGGCGCATCCCAAAAATTTGCCATGAAATGATTCACAGACAAGGCTGGTGTGTCAGAGCATCCCAGAAGTGCGCCACCAAACAGGATGTGCTGGAGATGCATAACAATGCTATGCTGCACATATAGAGGGGGTGTACACATGCATATACAGTGCAAAGCAATTCACAGTGCAAAAGAAAGGTGCAACTACATAGCAAACCTGGCCCAATTACCAAATGCACCATGAAAAGATAAGTATAAAAGAAGCAGGCTTAAGTGCAAGCCACCAAAAGGTCAGTGGCAGAACAGCAGCACCAGCACAGTGTGAGAGGGACAGAGAGCACACCAACACCATGGATGGAGCACCATTTGTTATGGTTGGACTACTAATGAGGATGAGGTGATGAGGAGGTGGAAGGCACAGTAGGCGGCTAGCCCCTTGGCGGTATCAAGCCAGGCTGTCCATTGAGCAGCTAACAGATGTGGACACAGTAGATCGATACCTCCTGACCTGGGCTATTCTGAGATAGCTCTGTGAGCTGTGCCATGAGGAAATGCAGGTGCCCACAAGACGTGGTCATGCCATGCCATGCTGCCTTGCCAAAAATGCTACCTTGCTGTTCTTTAATGAAATATACCTCACTGTGTGATACTTTTAAACTGTGACTGTGTATTTTGTGTTTACTTGTCAAAAGTAAGTTCCTGGAGCCCTGTTACTAAGGCAACAAGCCCAAGCAGAAAGAGGGGTCAGACCTTTGTGGACTACCCATTACTTAGGGCAGTTTTAACTGTTTATTCTCTATAGCCTGGGCTTACAAGGGCTACTTTGCCCATTTGTTACCAGTTGTGAACCATAAAAAGGTGTTTTTTTATTCATCAAAGAGTTTTAGTGCTTGGTGACCCCTGGAAACACTTCTGGGTCACTCCAGGGCATAAGAACAGAGCCCTGTGGTGAGCAGGGTGAGCCCGAGCAGGGCGAGCATGCGTCAGTGTGCAAAGACACGTGCATCTGCACATGTTAGGCCTGTGTGGCGGGTTAAGAGGGACATTGAAATATAATGATGAGCACCTGAAAGAAGGTAATCTGAGCTATAATACTCTTATCCCTACTACTAGGCATTGGACTAATTATATAAGGTCACTAATTAAACTTAGTAGAGTCCAGGTAGTATCGGAAGACATCAAAATACAAAATGGCAAATGTACTAACCGTGAATGAAGATGAAAATCCTATACAATGTACTAGATGCTTAATGTACCTGTTAACTAGACAAAACCTGACAGAAGTCTTTAAATGTGTAAAATGTATCCATAATGACAACTTATTAAAAGAACTTAGCTCTTTCATGGATAGATTACTACAACTTGAATCCAGTCAAAGAAATCTGGCACATAGACTTGGAACAAAACTGGATACTAGGCATAAATTGACTTCCCCTACCCTTCATTTACTGGCCCCCACCCCAACTACAACTAATACTCTCATAAATCCAAAACACCCTGACATCTGTGGTAAAGGAGACCTAGAACTAAACAACAACAAAAAATAGTAAAAGAACCAGAGAAGAAGAAGAAAATACACATGAAAAGAATTAAGACTGGTACAATATTCAATACACTAAACCTGCAAAAAAAGGAAGGCATGCCACAACATTTGAAATCCCTTTAGCACATAGATATTCTATATTAGAAAGCATAGAAACTATTCCTGAAAACACTTAACTATCCACTAAAACAGTTCAAGAGACTTCTGTCCTCATAACTATAATTGATACTAATACCAATAATAAGTCTGTTAGATTGACTGGGAAAGTAGCACCAACATTGCCGACATGGAATCCAACTGCACTACTCAGTTGAACCATAGAAATGTTTTGGTAATAGGGGATTCCATGATCGAAAGAATGGACAGGAATATATGTAACCTGAATAAATCACACAGGACTCTTATCAGCCTATAGTGGAGCAAAAATGACTGATTTAATTAAGATGTGTAAAGAAATGGTTAATGGTTTAGGGCATAATCCCCTAGTACTTACACATGTGGGAACCAACAACATGTTTAAGGATTCCCTTGTAGAAATTAAACAGGATATGGTGGCACTAACCAATAGGTTAACAAATCTTGGCTGTGAAACTATAATCTCCGAAGTACTTCCATTCCAAAAGCCTCTCCTCATAACAATCAAAAAATACATAATTTTAATAACTGGTTAAGAAAACGGACCCTTAAACAAGAAATCCACTGCTTGACCCATAAAAGAAGAGTTTTTTCTTCATTTGATGGATTACACTTAAACAAAAAAGGGAGTGACTTACTACGCAAAACTTTCCTTTCCTCATGTTATAAATATTTAAACTAGATTTGGGGGGGGGACTCTTGAAGGAAGGAAAAATGAAGCATGTATCACAGTCCAAAATTATAAATACTGATTCAATAAATAACATAGTTACAACTGAAGACCATGCTTATTTACAACACCAGAAAGGAGAAATAAAAGTATTACTTTTAAATGCTAGAAGTCTGACAAATAAAATAGATGAATTAAGATATAAAATACATAAAGAAAAAATTTCTATTGGTGGGGTCACAGAAACATGGTTCCAAGATGACAGTTGGAATACAGATATAAAAGGATTTAACAAAATAATAAAAACAGAAAAGATAAACAAGGGGGAGGTATTGTATTATACATATCTGAAGAATACCCATTTCACTGTTATACAGAATCAAACCATGAAGCTGAAATATTATGGACAGATATTAATCTACCATCTCTTAAAATATGTAATGGATTAGCCTATCGATCTCCCAACTTAAATAAAGACTAGAATATTGAATTTCTAAATCTAATCAATAACTTTCAGCCAAAAACTAATTACATCTTAATGGGTGACTTTAACTTTCCCAATATTAATTGGGAAACTCATACCTGGAAGGGAAACATTGAGAAAGAATTCCTCGACATAACTATAAATCAAAACTTGGACCAAATAATCAATGATGGTACAAGAAATAATAACATCATAGACCTTGTATTAACAAATATGGGTGCTCTAGTAAGTAATATCTGAATTCTAGAACCACTAGCAAACAATGACCATAACATGATTCTGTTTCATATACTATCAAGAGTCATGGATACAAAAGGAAACACCTTAAACAAAGATTTTACCATAGCAGACTATACACAAATTAAACAACATTTTAATTTATGGGATTGGAGGTCTGAATGGACAGGACTCAATGTACACCAAGCTTGGGACAGTTTATTAGCCAAACTTAAATACTGCATTAATAATTGGGTTCCAACTAGAAAGAAATATAACAAGGGATATAGAAATCTGGTCTGGTGGAACAACAAAATAAAAAAAATTGATTGCAAAAAAACAGAAATTTTATAAAAAGTATAAAGACCAACCAACAAATGAAAAATGGGAACAATATAAAAAATATGGAAACAAAGTAAAATTAGAAATCAGAAATGCCAAAAAAAGATACAGAAAATAAATAAACCAGTGACACACTGGATAATAAGAAAAAAAATTACAACTACAATGGTTCACTGAGAGGTTCCAAAGCAACCATAGGTCCTCTAGTTACAAACTCTGGAATAATAAGTAACGAAATACAAATAGCTGAGGGACTTATATTTTACAAAACTTTCTAATAAAGAACTTTTTCAATAACTCAAACATAGACTTTAATTATACAGTTGTTAAACCAATCACTGAAGATGAAACTATGAAAAAATTATTAAAATTAAAAATCACTTCCTCAGCAGGACCCGATGGGATGCATCTGTTCTTCCTCAAATAAACTTCCTCTTGTTTATCTGGCCCTCTGCGCAAACTATTCAATCTATCTCTTGAGGAAGGAGAAAGCACATTAGATTGGAAAGAAGCACTAGTTATCCCAATATATAAAAATGGAAACAAATCTGAAGTTTCTAATTATCAGCCTATAAGCCTGACCTCAGTTATTGGGAAAATCCTTGAAAGATTAATATTATACAGAATGGAAGAACACATTAATTACTGTAACTTACATGACACAACACAGCATGGCTTTAGAAAGGGAAGATCGTGCCTAATTATTCAACTGAACTTCTTTGAAAATGTGAGTGCTGCTCTTGATAAAGGACTTCCAGTGGATGTTGTGTTCCTGGACTTAGCCAAGGCTTTCGATAAAGTATCCCATAGAATTATTTTTGGAACATTTGCAAAACAAAATTCCTATATATTCTAATCAAGCGGATTAACTCATGGTTATACTGCCGTAAACAACGAACATCTGTTAAGGGTGCATTATCCTCTTATGTAGAAGTTGCTAGCGGGGTTCCACAGGGTTCTGTCCTGGGCTCTGTTCTTTTTAATTTCCTAATAACATCAATGCAGCCAACTGATAGTGGGTGGAGATCTAAATATGCAGATGACTGTAAAATTGGAACTATTGTTAAGGAAGCAACAGAAATTCTTCAAAAAGAACTAGAGGCATTAGAAACCTGGGAAATAGAAAATAAAATGAAATTTAATGAAGAAAAATGCAAGATAATACATTTGGGACACAACAACCAAAAAACATAGAAACATGGACTTTGAAGGACTGCTTGGCCCATCTGGTCTGCCCATTTCCCTACCTACAGGATAGGCCGCAGATCCTAGTTATCCAACAGCCTATTTCTTCCTACCCCCCCACAAGAATTGCCTTATGTCTGTCCCATGCATTCTTGAATTCTCCCACAGTTTTAGACCCCACAACCTCTTCAGGAAGGCTGTTTCATGCATCCACTACCCTCTCTGTGAAATTATACTTCCTCACATTGCACCTGAACCGCCCTCCTTCTATTTTTAAATTGTGTCCCCTTGTTCTTGCACGTCTCTTTTTCTGAAAGATGCTACCCTCTTGGACTTTGTTGATTCCACTGAGGTACTTAAAAGTTTCTATCATGTGCCCCCTCTCCCTTCTTTACTCAAGGGTATACATATTAAGCTCCTTTAGTCTCTCCTCATATGGCTTCTCTTGCAGACCCTTCCTCCTCTGGAATACCTCTATCCTGTCTATGTCCTTGCGGAGATGGGGTTTCCAGAACTGGACACAGTACTCCAGATGGGGTCTCACCAACTGTCTATACAGAGGGATAACAATTTCCTGTTTTCTTCTGCTGATGCATCTCCCTGTACATCCCAGAATACCCCCAGCCCTCCCTACTGCCTTCTCACATTGCTTGCTAACCTTAAGGTCATCTGATATGATTACCCCCAGGTCCCTTTCCTTTTTGTTGTTGTTACTACCTCCCCACCCATTGTATATTCTTCCCCTGGGTTCTTGTTTCCCAGGTGCATTATTTTGCACTTCTTTGCATTGAATCCTAGCTGCCATACTTCTGACCATTCCTCCAACCTTGCCAAGTCCTTTTTCATCCTTTCCACGCCTCCTTGTGTATCAACCCTGTTTCAGATCTTTGTGTCATCTGCAAAAAGGCATACTTTTCTTTCCAGTCCCTCTGCAATGTCACTGATGAAGACATTAAAAAGGACTGGACCCAATACTGAAAACTGTGGCACCCCACTAGTAACCCCTCTTTCTTCAGAGTGGACTCCATTTATAATTGCCTTCTGTGTCCTGTTGTCCAGCCAATGTTTTACCCAGGCTACCACCCTGGGACTCACTCTCAGGCTGGTTAATTTGACTATTAATCTTTTGTGTGGGACTGTGTCAAATGCCTTGCTAAAGTCTAGGTAGGCCATGTCCACAGCCCCTCCCTGGTCTACTACTTTGGTCACCCAGACAAAGAAATCTATTAGATTCATCTGACATGACCTTCCCACTGTGAACCCATGCTGCCTTGGGGTCCTGTGCTCCACTGGCCTCTAGGTACTCAACTATTCTTTCCTTCAGAAGTGACTCCATCACTTACCCTACCACAGAGGTCAGACTGACAGGTCTGTAGTTTCCTGCCTCTGTCTTGGTCCCACTTTTGTGGAGGGGAATCACATCTGCCTTCCTCCAGTCCTCAGGTACCACACCATCCTCCCATGATTTATTAAAAAGAGTAGCCAGTGGCTTCACTAGTTTCTCCCTTAATTATTTTAGAATTCTGGGGTGAATTCCATCAGGACCCATTGCTTTGTCCACCTTCAGTTTTAGGAGTTCTTGCAGAACCCTTTCTTCTTTGAAAGGACTGGGATTGACTCCCCTATCAAGAGTGCTTCTGTTAGTCAGATTAGGCACTTCCCCCTCCTCTTTTGTGAATACTGAGCAGAAATATTCGTTCAGTATCACTGATTTTTCACTGTCCCCCTCTGCCCACCCACCGTTCATTCTATTCAGCCTCACTATCCCTCCCTTTGTCTTTCTACGCTCGCTGATGTACCTATAAAATGTTTTATCCCCTTCTTAACTGAGTTGGCTATCTTTTCCTCAGTTTGGGCTTTTGCTATTCTGACTTCCCTCCCTGCTTCCTTCTGCCTTAACTGGTACAGGTCTCTGTCCTGCTCCTTCTTTGTTTCCTTATACTTCCGGAATGCTATCTTTCTCTTCCTGACTTTCACAGCCACCTCTTTTGAGAACCATAGTGGCTTTTTATTTCATTTTGATTTGTTTATTTGCTTCACCCAAAGGCTTGTTGCCTCTGTGGTGGCAGTTTTGATGATTCCCCATTGTTGTTTCACACCTCCTTCTAGCCTGTTTGCTAGTGCTTTTCTGAGGCACTCTCCCACCTTGCCAAAGTCAGCCCTCCTAAAGTCCAGTACCCTCACTTTTGTATGGCTTGACTCTGTAGCTGAGTTTAACGTGAACCACACTGTTTGATGGTCACTTGTCCCCAGATGGCAACCCACTTCTAGATCTGAAAAAGGGTACCTTTTAAATAATGTAATTCTATAGGTAACAGACAATGAAAAAGATCTTGGCATAAATGTAGAAAATAAGTTAACCTTTGAAAATATCACCATTCTTAAAGTAAAGAAATGTCAACAAATTATGGGCAGTATATGGAGAAACATTAAAAGTAGACAACTACAGGTCATTCTTCCATTATATACCAGTCTAGTATGATCACATCTGAATTACTGTGCCCCTTTTTGTACACCTACTACTATATATGGAATGTAACATATAGAGGGAGTTCAAAGAAAAATGACCAAAAAACTTAATGGCATGTCCGAAAAAACATATGGTGAAAGACCGAAAATACTTGGTTTATACTCAATAAAATACAGACATCTTGGAGGAGATTAATGTATGATATATAAAGCACTTAACAAACCAGGACTAATTGAAATATTAGGCATTGAAAGAAAAATCTGCATATCAAACACTAGATCACATAACTTGAAATTGAAAGGAACTAAGTGTTAGACAAAAAAAAAGATTAAAATGGTTCCCTCAGTGAATGGTTAACCTATGGAACACACTACCAGGTCCAATAGTAGAAAGTAAATCTATGAACATCTTTAAAAATACACTTGACAAATACATGGGTAATAAAAAATTTGAATACATAGACAATTAAAACCACCTTTGGGGGGGGAGTTCAATAATAGGCTTTGCCTCCTGAACTTGTAAACAACTATGAAACTATATTAGTGGACAACAGTAATGTGCTTGCTCACCACGGGAACCTTCCAGAGGCTACTGTGGACACCACTGGCACATCACAGGCCTCCACTTCCCATCTCCTCACACAATTCTTCACTGCACTGCTACCACATGCTTCGGAATCTATCCAGTTCCCCAGCACACAGGCAGAGCAGACAGAAGCCATGCAGGAGGTTACATGGTGGTACACATGCCAGGCATCATAGGGGCCATTAACTGCACTCATGTGGCAATCCATGCACCACCTAGTGATGACAAGATAACATACATCAACTGCAAGGGATACCACTCCGTTAACTGTCATGTGGTGTGCAGTGCCCTTTCCACATGATTCACAGTGGGGTTGTGCATCCCTTTGTGAATCACCTGGTGTTTCGTGTGTGCATCCTATTTGTGACAGCACATCTCACTTGTGCCTATTGCATCTGTTTTTTGAATTCTGCCCCCTCTGTTTTTCTGTAGTTTGATATGAGTTTCTGTGCTTTCAACCAGGTCTTAACATTCACAAAGCTACATTGTAGTTGGGCCTTCAGAAGTAGAGGATCAGTGATGCTGGTATAGATTATGGCATTATCTTCATATGAAAGGATCTGGTCCTGGCAGGAGGCTGGGAGCTTGTTTAAGAAAATGCTAAAAAGGTTGGGGCCCAGGATTGACCAGTGGGGATGCCTGATCAGACTGGTTGATTGGTCAAGAGGACATCACCAATCTTCACTTGCTGTGAGCAGTCAAAGAGGTAGCTGTTAAACCAACTTGTGGTATCTTGCAATAGTCCTAATTTGCTTAGTTGTACAATCAGCATGGAATGGTTGACCATATCAAAAGCCTTGGTAAGCTCAATATACATGGCGCCAACAAGTTGTCAATTGTCCAGTACATTGTGAATGAAGTTAGTAAACTCAAGTAGGGCCATGGTGGTACTGTGCCCTTTTCTAAAACCATGCTGTAGGGGGCATTGGAGGTTGTATTTCTCTAAATCATCTACAAGTTGGTCAGCCTTGATTCTTTTGAGTGCCTTGGAGAGGGATGGAAGAATAGAGATAGGCCTATAGTTGCCATGTTGAGCTCTGTCTCTGCTTTCATGGACTGGGGTCACCAATGCTGATTTCCATCTTAGGGGGAATTGTGAGAGTATGAGGGATTGGTTTATGATCTGTGTCAAGGGGGACATGACTTTATTCAGAGTAAGAGCAACAAGGGTCTGTTCACAAGAAAGGGATACCAATGCACCATAGGATAGACCCCCTGAAAAAAAAGTAATACATATAGCTACCTTGATTATAACATTTTTTTTTTTTATAGATAGCCATATCCACTGATAATTAGGACAATTTCAGATTCCCAGCTGCTGCATTTTTTCTTTTGGGGGGGCTTGTGTTCTCAGAAAAGCAGCATATTATTTGTGGTCAAACTGTGACATGCCAGATCATTGCTTTTTGTGTGTATTCTGTTCTGAATTTCTTGTGCTTGCTGTCAACAAAATTGTATTTAAAATGGTATTTGTATCTTATCGCAGCAATATATATGTGTTCACTCATTTATATCTGTTGCCTGCTATGCTTTATTTGCAGTCAAAATTCCTGTGGCGCAGGCAACATGCAGTGTCCCAATCAGGGACAACAGTTGATATGTCCCCCACATTTCAATTTTCCCATAAATACTCCCCTAAATCTCATTGCTGTATTCTCTTGCCTTCTGTCTATCACTGAAAGCTGTGTTGAGAACTGCCCCATGTTGTAATTATTTGTAGAGTGCGACCTTTGACTCCGGGTCAGTTTCGTGTCTCACTGACCTGGATGTGTCTGTGCCACACAATGCCCGATCCCAGTATTCCCACGATGACTGTTGGATTCGTTGTTGTGTCACTGTGGGGTTGGCTGCACTGGGGTATATAACCCTGTTTATATCTAGCTCCTTCTAGAGCTGTGTTGTCTGAAGCATTCATCGCCATATCCTCGGTTTCCATCTCATACCTGCGCCACACCAGCTTGTGAGCCTGTTTGCTGTGCCACACTTGTTTGCTGCATCATAGAAAGGTGAGTTATTTTTCCCTTGTGAGCCCACAGGAAATGGCAGTGAGTGGGTAGCATTTAATTTGGAATTGTTGTTTTGCTGTGTAGACAAAGTATTCCACTCCAAAATTGTTGTTCCCTAACTTGTATGCTACATGTTCTGGGGAGTCCAGATACAGTATATCTACTTACATTGGGGATTACTTGTTGGTTTTTGTGAACATTCATGATGTGAACAAAATAGGTAGGAAAGGAATAGTCACTGATGGAATTAATTTCTGCAGTTTAAACAGAGCCATTAATGGTTTGGGATGCTTGAAATGTTGATGCCCTGGTGATGTGGGAGTTCTGTGCTTTCCTGTTTCATAAATAATTGCCTCTATCAAGGGTAGTGGTTGTGTGGAAGGAAAATAGATCTCTTCATAAACATTTTAAGTAATTATTTTCCAATTCTTTTCTGTCCATAAATAATTGCCCCCTGTAAGTTTGGTGGTTGGGATTCATGGTGACCTTATGGTGTTTTGGGGGATTTTAAAGCACCTTGCTGATGAATTGTACTACAGGCAAACTTGTGGTTGGGGGTTGCGCTATGTCAAACCTGTGGGGGTGGGGGCCAGATGCTGTGTTGATGCTTTGTCGGATTATTGGTGCTGAATTTTGTGTGTCTGTAAAATGAGTTGGGGGGAGGGGCAGATGATGCATTTTTCCAGGCCTGTTATGGCTCTGCCATCTTGGAGAGTGGGGTTGGGTGGAAGGGTTTAGGCTGAGAAGCATGCCTGGAAAGATGCATCATATGGGGCTGGTGTGTTGAAATATAGACCTGTGTTTCTTTTTTTTTCTGCTTAAGGGGTGTTATTTTAAAAAGCAAGCGACACGCTGAGGGGTTTCATGCAGGCAATGTTTTCCTTCCAGGTGTGCTTATTCACAGAGGCTAAGCCATCTTGAGCACCATGCTTTCTCGACTCGGTGGGTGGTGGATAAGCACACCTGGAAAGACACTTTGCCATGACTACTGTGTTGAATTTTGTGACTGCTGCCTTGTTGTTTAAAGTGTATTCCTGTTGTGGAGTGGGGGATAATACATTTTTCCAGGTCTGCTTATGGCTCAGCCATCTTGAGCAACATGCTTTCTTGGTTTGGGGAAGGGTGAGTTGGTGGAAGGGTGTAGGCCGAGAAGCGTGCCTGGAACAATGCACCATCTGAAGCTTATGTGTTCAAATGTTTGTTTTTTTTGTTTGTTTTTTTAAAAGCCAGACTCTGAGGAGTTTTATGCAGGCAATGTTTCTTTCCAGGTGTGCCTATCCACAGAGGCTCACTCTGCTATCTTGAGCACCATGCTTTCTTGGCTGAGTGGGTGGGGGATATGCATACCTGGAAAGATACTTTGCCATGATTACTGTGCTGAATTGTGTGACTGCTACCTTGTTGTTTAAAGTATATACTTGTTGTGGGAGGGGACAGATGATGCTTTTTTCCATGCCTGCTTATGGCTTGGTCATCTTGAGAAACATGCTTTCTAGGTTTAGGGAAGGGTGAGTTGGTGGAAGGGAGTAGGCTAAAAAGCACACATGGAAAGATTCATCATCTGTACCTGGTGTTTAATGCAATGTTTAGTTGTATTCCTGCTGAATTCTGTGATTGATGAAATGTGTTAAAATATGGTACTTTTAAATTTTTTTAAGTCAGATGCAGAGAGGTTTCATGAGCAGGCAGCTGTTTCCAGGTGTGCTCGTCCATAGAGGCTCACTCCACTATCTTGAGCACCATGCTTTCTTGGCTCGGTGAGTGGTGGACAAGCACACCTGGAAAGACGCTTTGCCTTGATTGCTGTGCTGAATTGTGTGATTGCGGCCTTGTTGATTAAAGCGATACCTGTTGTTTGGGTGGTGACACTGTGTCTGGATTAATATTGTGCTGAATTGTGATTGCTGCCCTTTTATTTAATGTTAATGCTTGTGGCTGGGGGGTGACCAGGAGATGCAATTTTACAGGTCTTAAGGCTCGGTCATCTTGAGTGCCATGTGCATTCTTGGCTTGGGGGGTAGTGGAAGGGTGTAGGCCGAGGAGCACACCTGGAAAGATGCATCAGCTGGAGCTAATGTGTTGAAATGATGCTTTGTCTTTATTTGTGCTGAATTTTGTGATTGCTGCCTGTTGGGTTTAAAGAGAGACATGTGGTTTGAAGTGGGGGTCAACATGATGCACTTTTCCAGGCCTGTTTAAGGCTCAGCCATTTTGAGGACCATGTTTTCTTTGTTTGGGGAGGTAGGGGGTTGGTGTAAGGGTGTGGGCCAAGAAGCACACCTGGAAAGATGCATCATCTGAGGCAGGTGTGTTGAAATGTAATGCTTTGTGATTGCTGCCTTGTGTTGAAATGTGGCCTTTCTTTATTTTGTAATTTTGAAGTGAGACACTGAGGAATTTGCATAAACAGGCAATGTTTCTTTCCAGATGTGCTAGTCCACAGAGGCTCAATCTGCCATCTTGAGCACCATGCTTTCTTGGCTTAGTGGGTGGTGCATAAGCATGCCTGGAAAGATATTTGCCTGCCCTGATTCCTGAATTTTGTGATTGCTGCCTTTTGGTTTTTTAAAGCAAGACCTTCCTGTTTAAATTGAGACCATCATGTCCCTAGGGCACACTGCTGGCTCATCCACCCACCACAAACTATTGACCACACATTGCTGCCCCCTCCCAAGTAATCCAACACATCTATTCCGCAGATGATCACACCATTCCCATTCCACTGGCAGGCCCTCCAAGATCTTGCATTTTCTTCACACCATTTTGTTTGCAAGGAAAGTGCAGGCATGCCTCCATTTTGTTTGCAAGAAAAGTGCAGGCATGCCTCCATTTTGTTTGCAGGCAAGTGTGGGTGTGACTCGTGCTGCTCTACTGTACCTTGTGTGGCTTCACCATGTGTGCTGCTCTACTCTACCTAGTGTAGCGTCACCACGTGTGCTGCTTTACCCAACCTTGTGCTGCTCTGCTCTACCCTGTGTAATGTCACTATGCGTGCTGCTCTACTCTACCTTGTGTGGCATCCCCATGTGTGCTGCTCTACTCTACCTCATGTGGTGTCACCATGTGTGCTGCTCTACTCTACCTCATGTGGTGTCACCATATGTGCTGCTTTACCCAACCTTGTGCTGCTCTGCTCTACCTTGTGTGACATCACTATGCATGCTGCTCTACTCTACCTTGTGCGGCATCACCATGTGTGCTGCTATGCTCTACCTCATGCGGTGTCACCATGTGTGCTGCTCTACTCTAGCTCATGCTGCTCTATTGTACCTCATACTGCTCTATTCTACCTCATGCAGCATCACCATGTGTGCTGTTTTACCCTACCTCATGCTGCTGTACTGTACCTCGTACTGTTCTATTCTACCTTGTGCAGCATCACCATGTGTGCTGCTTTACCCTACCTCATGCTACTCTGCTGTACCTCATGCAGCATCACCATGTGTGCTGCTTTACCCTACCTCATGCTGCTCTGCTATACCTTGTGCAACATCACCATGTGTGCTGCTTTACCTTACCTCATGCTGCTCTACTGTACCTCGTGCAGTGTCACCATGTGTGCTGCCCTACTCTACCTCATGCTGCTCTGCTATACCTCGTGCAACATCACCATGTGTGCTGCCCTACTCTACCTCATGCTGCTCTACTGTACCTCGTGCAGTGTCACCATGTGTGCTGCCCTACTCTACCTCATGCTGCTCTACTGTACCTCGTGCAGTGTCACCATGTGTGCTGCCCTACTCTACCTCATGCTGCTCTACTGTACCTCGTGCAGTGTTGCCATGTGTGCTGCTCTGCTCTACCTCTATTTTGTCCTGTTCCTTCCTTATTGTTTTCCATTAAGTGAATTTATTAATATATTCTGCGCTGTTTTTTTATTATGGTATCATATGTGTCTGCTGCTGACCTGCTCCGTGGTGCTCTGAAGAATTGTTCTGTACCACTCACAGTAAAAGAGAGAAGTCAGCGGTACCAGAAAAAACTTAAGAAAGGATCCACAATGTATCCAGGAGTATAAAGAAAAGGAAAAAAGTACATGCTCAGAAGCACAGAGAGAAAATGACTGAAGAACAACGCATACTTGCTAGAGAGAAAAGTCAATTGCGAAAGCAGAAAGCCTGGAAAAAGAAGAGAGACATGACACCAGATACTGTAAATCCATCTGAAAACTCTTCTGTAACAAAAACAACTGAACAAAGAGCAGAAAAGAAAAGAGAACATTGGAAAGAGAGAAAAAGAGAACAACGCATGATGACCTCCCAAAAATGCAGAAGAATCAATGAAAAATGACAACAAGGATACCATGAAGTAAAGAAGATGCAGACCACCAATTCCCTGACCACAGCCATTATCTGTAGAAACACAAGTGAACACACCGTCCAACACAATGGAAACACAAATGAGGACACCCTCTGTTATCAGTACAAGCATGGCATCAGTTGCCTTGGATGAAAGCGCAACACCAGTGATGGATCCAAGGTCAGAAAGTGCAATTAGAAAGGCTGTGCAGAGAGCACATGAAGAGCTGCCCAGGTCCCCGACCAGGTTTGCTGCAACAATCTCAAAAGTTATCTCCTTGGCCACATCCAAAAAACAGGCTGCCTTCTCAAGGTTCAGATGTCGCACCAAACTGAACAATAAACTAGTAGAAGTCCTTCAACAAAAATTAAATTAGTTTAAACAGCAGAACAGGAAGGCAGAAAAAGAACTGAAAAGAGAATTCATCAGCACGTTTCTTGTTCTGAAAAAGTACCGTCTACTACGAAGAACAAGTATATGCCTGGGGATCAGTTGGAGAAGAATGCTGAGAGTATCAAAGTGCGTGCAAGTTCAGAGGTGCACCAGGCACAAATTAGGAATATCTGAGGGGCAGCAGAAGAAAGCAGAAGATTTTTTCAGTATATCAGCAACACCACTTCCACACAAGAAGGCATTTTCTAAATGAACTGGAAAAGCCAGATCATTCTTAGACAAAATTCTGAAAAGACTGCTCCAAGAATTCTGTGAACAAAATCCAGATGAAACAAGCATTTGTCAATACCGAGTGTTTGCTTGCTGGCATTGGCATTGGTAGTGTAGGAGTTAGAGAGCTGAATAATAGGAATGGCAGTGAAGGTTTGAACTGAAGCCAACCCCACCACCACCCTGCAGAGATTGACAGGCATTTGGGTGTGCCTTTGGGTTGTCAAGCATAACAGCCACGCCATTTTACCACACTCTACCCTGCAGACACCGACAAGTGTCACGGTGTGCCTTGGGGTCTTCGGCACTTATGCTCACCCCATTGCATCAGAAAATACAGTGCGATGGGTGCTGTATAGGAGAATGGGGTGAACTTTGGGGCTGAAGAGTCCAAGACGCAGCTCAATGCCTCTCACTGGCTGTAGGCTGTGGAGTGGTATGAGCATTACAGGCAAGAATCCCAAGCCACATCCCTGATGCCTGTCAAGCTCTACAGGGTGGGGCATTATGGTCAGAAACCCTAACATCTCAGGCGCTCGTTGTCATTTTCACTCCAAATTTTCAACATGGGTTTTTTGTGACCCCTACCTTATGAACAGTGGCAATATCAGTTTGTTAGCTGAAAGCTAATTTTGCACAGTGACTACGCCATTTGGCACCACAGGTGCGAAAACACATTTTAAACAGAATGTGAAAAATGACAGCTGTACTATTCATGGAGTGGTGGAAAAAATGGCAATGCTGAAAATCTGCAGTGAAAATATTATAAAAACTGTTGAAGTCACGACCGTGTGTAGAAACTGGACAACGCACACCCATAATGCAATTAGTTTGGGGATGTTTTACAGCAGATTGTCAACACAGGCATTTTGGAATCTCCGCTCATGAACAGTGTCACTGTGATTTTCTTAATCTGTCCTGAACAGTAATTTCCCAAAGCGACCACACATTTCTGCACTGGAAGTGCGAAAACACATTTCAGCCCTGGTGTGAAAAATGACAGCTGTACTGTTCATAAGGAAGTGTGGAAAATTGGCAGTTGCGAAAATCTGGACTAAAAATATTAGAAATCCATGAACGTAATAGGGTGCGTGGAAACTGTGCAATGGTCACTCGTAACAGTCATTTTATGGTCTTTTTTCACCAATTTTTTAACATAGCCATTGTAACACCTCTGCTGATGACCAGTGTAACTTTTCTTAATCATTTTTTTTAATCAGTCCCGAACATTGATTTCGCACACCGACTGCGCCACTGTGCGCTACATGCCCAGAAAGACATTTTGGGTGAGATGTGAAAAAATGACAGCTGTACTGCTCATAAGGAGGTGTGGTAAAATGGCAATGTTGAAAATCTGGAGTGAAAACAGTGAACATTCACGAACATATGAGTGTGTGCAGGAACAGCCCAATGCATGCTTGTAAAACAGTCATTTTGGGGAATTTTTTCACCAAATTTTTAACATAGCCATTTTAACACTTCTGCTCATGAACAGTGTCACTGTGACTTGCTTAATGTGTCCCAAACATTGATTTCACACACCAAATGTGCCATTGTGCGCTAAATGCTTGGAAACACATTTTGGGCAAAATGTGAAAAATGACAGCTATACTGCTCATAAGGAGGTGTGGTAAAATGACAATGTTGAAGATCTGGAGTGAAAATATTGAAAATGCATGAACTTATGAGCATGCGTAGGAACAGCACAATGCATGATGCTCATAACACAGTCATTTCATGGAGTATCATCACCAAATTTTCAACATAAGTATTTTAGGACCTCCTCTCATGAACAGTGCCACTGTCCTTTTCTTAATCTGTGTGTAACACTGATTTCCCACACCGACCATGCTATTCTGCACTGCAAGTGTGAAAACACATCTCATCCAGGGTGTGAAAAATGACAGCTGTACTGTTCACAAGGAGGTGTGAAACAATGCCAGTGTTGAAAATCTGGGTTGAAAATATTACAGATTCACAACGTTACAAGCGTGCATAGCAACTGCGCAACGCACGCTCATAAAACAGTAATTTTTTTTTATTTTTCCCATCAAATTTGCAACATAGGCTTTTTGAGAGCCCACCTCATGAACACTGGCACTGTCATTTCATTAATTAGTCCCGAAAGGTGATTCCATGCAGTGACCGCAAAATCACCTTTCGGGGCCGATTAACGCCATGACAGTGAAAGAATTCATGAGGAGTGGTCCCAAAAACCCCATGTTGAAAATTTGGTGTCAAAATTCTAAACAATGCTTGAGATATGCATTAAAGTTGAAAAAACCCTATTTATTACATTATACAGCTTACCGGCATTTCCTCAGTTCGCAGTCGACTTTGAAGAGCGCAGACATGTTCTCGATCCACGGAAGATTGTTGTGCCGGAGTCCAGAGGTAAGCATGGGGTGAGGGTGATTTGGGGAGGCAGGATGCACAGTGGGTGGGTGCAGGTTGTGGGTGGTGGGGCCAGGAGACCACTGAGAGACAGTTTCATTTTTTTACATGGGTAAAAAAAAAAACTTAGCAGGACCATTTTTATTTACAGGGGCATGTGGCAGCTGGGGTAAGTTCCCAGTTTGCCACTGGATTCTTGCTTTTGGGGGGGCAGCTGTAGCTGATGGGGGATTGGGCACTCCCGTTGGCAAACAATAAAAGGGGTATTTCCTTTCTGCCGATGGGGATTGGGTACCCCCATCAGCAAACAACAAAAGGGGGGAATTTATTTCTGCTGACAGGGATTGGGCACCCCCATCGGCAAACAACAATAAAATGGGGTTGGGTTACATTATGCCAATGGGGAGTGGGTTTCCCCATCAGCAGATAAACATGGTGGGGGCCACTGCCATGTTCATAAACAATATCATGGTTCCTACTTCCCGCCTGCAATGATGGTTCACTCCCACATTGCAGCGGATGGCTGATGCTGCAATGACCAGGCAGCCCCTGATTGCAGAGGCTAAATTGTCAGAAGTTGGTGGCAACATTCCAAACTACTGTCACCGGCTGTGTCCCCCATTATTGGTGGACATCACACATGCCCCAAAATGCTGTGTCAGTATTGGCCTCAACAGTGCCATACCTCCAGAACCTGCTTCGGCACTAAGCTGCTGCAATATGTTTCTTGTGCTGTGCGCAAGCAAACATAAAAACTGGACTAAGTTCAGCAGTCTCCATCCTGATAATATTAAACTTGCACAGGATCAAAAACTGGACCACTGTCTATGCGAGTATTGCATCAATGGTAAGTTAAAGCTGTTAACAATAAAGTGATTTGCCAAGCAGAAAAGACTGGATTGCAAAATTCCCAATATTTATGAAGCAGTAGAGCTGACAATGTGCCCAAAGAAGGAAAGGGAGAAATTGTTTAAAAAGTTCTGTATTGAAAAAAATTGAAAAAAGTGTAGCACTTCTGCTATTGACAAATTGTTGGAAGAACTTTTACATACACACGGTACTGAGGAGGTGAAATGGCAACAGTGGGACAGCGTGACCTTTTCTAAGGTCATAAATGGATTAGAAAGTAAACAATCAAGAAAAGTCATTAAGCGAAAAGTTGTCACATTTTGATGTGTGGTTGAAGTATTGAAGTATTGAAGGAGGACCTCCTGTATCTGGGTTGACATCTATATGTGGCATTCTGGCAAAACCACCAATTCAAGTCACTCAAAGATAACCTTTCTGACAGCTGGGTATTGATGGTACTAGACTTTGTAGAGAACTACACTTGCAAGTACCAAGATGAAATTCAGTCATGCCACTGGCATCATGAGCAAACCACTGTTCACCCTGTAGTGACATATTGTCAGTGTCAGTGGCTCAGTAGGTAGCACACTCGCCTCTGAGGCTAGGAGATCAGAGGGCTGTGGGTTCCAGTTCCCACATCTGGCACTTGGGTTAATATCCCAGTACTGACACTGTAGTGCAGCATGAGAGGGGTGCTACACTTCTGAGGCCGTCTTTTGGATGAGACGTTAAACCGAGGTCCCATCTGCCTGGATTGGTGGAAGTTCAGGTGGATGTTAAAGATCCCATGGCACTAATCGACAAGAGTAGGGGAATTTTATTGAGAAAGTTGGACTTCATTACAGAAAAAAGAAACCAAACAAGACAACAAACATAGACAGAAAAAATACTGCAATATGACAAAAATAAAGCAAGCTAAACATATAGATACAGAAATTACAAAAGAAGAGGGAAACACCCTTCAAACCCCAATAAAAAGATCACAATGCGACCATAAATGAAAAAACTGAGGTCCTATAAAATGCTCAAAGTCCTGTACTTTAACATTATATATAGCAATTCCGATAGTCTTAATAACTTCAGATACAGAAATTAATTTCTGATGCAAAACCTGCATACATCTGGCCTGCCACAAATAATAATGGATTAAGGAAAAAACAATAAATAAAGTGTCTTCAGGATATTTTTGACATAACGCATCCTGCGTATGAAACAAAATGTGAGCATAAGATAAATGTAACAACATTGGTTCTGACCATAAACCAGCTAACTGAGTCCAAAAGGAAACAGCAAAGGGACACTCCAAAAAAAGGTGTTGTTGGGTTTCAACAATTACAGAACAACCCTCCCTAGGGCAAAATCAAGCATCTAATACTTTGTGCTTATGATTGTCTTTAACACTTAGACACCCATAATTACCTAACCAGACTACATCCCACACATAGGAAGGCAAACGGGGATTACACAGTTGATGGAGAATCCATTCTACCAGATGTTCAGGACAAAATGGAAATACCACCCTATCCTGAGCATCTTTCCTCCAAATGGTGTCATGAAGAAGTAATCTAGATAGAATACAAAAATTCTGAGGACGGAAATCCCAAGAAAATGCCACCTTAAGAGCTTCTTTCCTATATAATGGAACATCTGAAAATCGAGAAACCAACCCTTTTTTCCCCAAATCCCAAGTGGGAAGGCAAGGCATTAACCAATGTAACAACAAGGGCTTCCAACTCACCATCCCTGGTTTTAAAGCTTTCCCAAAATTAGTGTTAAAAAATATACTGTAAAAGAAAGCCACAGGGTTAATCATCCCAACCCTTCCCTCTTTATATGATCTGTAGGTTATACTCCTCTTAACGGGGTTCAATCTAGACCCCCACAACCCTTGAAAAAAAATCCTATATAATCTGGAAAAACAATCCATGGGTGGCGGAAATACATAACAAAGGTATAAAAAAATGGGACGTACCAAAGTTTTAAGCAACATAACATGTTTTTTCTTACCCATTATAGGTTGTTTCCATCCTGAAATAAAACCCTCAGCCTTGCCCATGGCTAAAAGCCAATTATAATGACACACATTGTTAGTACCCAAAAAAATACCTAAATCCCTGAAGGGGCGAATATCAATTGAAATCCCAGTATACCTCCCTGATTGCGGAAGAACAGGGTGTCCAATAGGAACCCCAGTACTTTTGCCAAAATTAATTAGGGAACCAGAAACAGAAGAATAAGCATTTAGCACTTGTAACATGGCAGCTTCAACCGTACTGATATCCACCATTAAAACCAAATCATCTGCATATGCAAGGAATTTAACTGGGGATGATGGGGGGGACCACTAACCCCAAAATCTGGGGACAAAGAGAAATTGCCTGAATCAGTGTATCAATACAAAAATTATATGAAAGGGGGGCTTAGTGGGCAGCCTTATATGACCCCTCTACCCAGCCTGACAGGATTACCCAACCAACCATTCATTCACATTTGGAAGGATTTTAGCCTCCTTATACTGAGCTTTAATCCAAAAAAGAAACTGGCAAGGAATCCCAAACGCACCTAACACGGCAAATAAAAATCATGAGAAACCATATTGAAAGCCTTCTCCTGATCTAACCCCAATACCCATCCAGAAACCTCACCTTGCTCACCCAGCACAAACAATTCCCATAACAGAATTAAATTATCATTTTGGCTCCTTCCCAGGATACCACAAGTCTGGGCTGGACTAAGACATGAGGCAATTTTTATGAGCCTGGCCAATAAAATTTTAGCCATGATTTTATAATCCACATTCAATAAACTTAAAGGTCTCCAATTTTGTAAATCAGAACGATCTCCCTGCTTTTTAAAGATGAGAACTAAAATGGCTTCCTTCATAGACTTAGTAACTGTACCCATGGTCAGCATATCATTAAATAAGAGAGATAAAGATGGAACTAAATCCTCTTTAAATAATTTGAAAAAAAAAAAAACAAGTAGTAAGGCCATCTGACCCTGGTGCAGAAGCAACATTCAGACTGTCAATGGCACCTGCCACCTCTGAGGGGTAAAATAGCACCAGACAACATTTCTTGCTCCTTTAAAGGAAGCAGTGGAAGATGTAAGGAATCTAAGAAAGGTTTAGCATCCTTACAACATGGAGAAGTACCCAACATAGTAAGGACGTGTTTTTCCACTAGCTGAACCATTACCTCTGGATCTGATACCAAATCACCACTAGGTGACTTGAGTTCCTGAATAAATTTAGAATCCACCTGTCCTTTGCAGTCTTTGAACATATTCAGCCCACCTTTGGTTACCTGTGTCCCAAATCGTGCCTCCTGCCCCAAGGAACTTGCCCTATCATATTGCAGAGATCTCATTTGTGAGCAAAGCACTGCATTCTGAGCAGTATAATACAAATCTGTTGTATCTGATAAGGAAATCAGATGCTGCAGTTGGTGCCGTAGTGCTAGGTAAGATAAATAAGTTGCAGTATGTTTAGCAGCAGCTTGCCCTTGAAAAAGTTGCTGCCATCTGAGTTTCGAATCATCCCACCACTCACAAGGGTCTTCATAAACATCCGCCACTGAAAGTCTGGCTGCCCATTCCTTCCTCTAGAGCTTTTGTAGGCGACGGTCCTCTAACAAAGAATCATTAAGCAGCCACAAATTTTTTTTTACATCTTGGAGTGTTCTTTCAAGAACAAGTCATCTTAATTGCTAAATGATCAGAAAATTCAACACCCAGAGTAACACAAGATAGAATCTGTAACACTCGAGATAAAAAAATGAAATCAATACGAGTCCACAATGGCCCATTAAAAAAAGTAAATCCCTCAACTCGTGATACGACCTATATGCATCTACCAACTGAGCAGTTATAACAACATCTTTCAAGGCAACAGAATCCCAAAATAATTTTGTGATCTGTAACCCTCTGTCCTTCTGATGCAGCCCACAATTAAAATCTCCCATCCACGAAAGTATCCTAGAAGAATGCAAGTAAGGCTGAATTAACTGAAAAAGCGAAACCCTATGTGTTTTAGATTGAGGGGCATAGACACCAATAATCTGAAATCTCTCCCCAAAATAGGAAAAATCCAACAATAAGGCATGGCCAGGCTGAATGTCAACCAACTGTGATTCCCGAAGATCAGAGCTGGAAAATAAAATTCTGATTCCATTACATTTGTCAGTACTGGAAGACCAGAAAAAAGGACCAGAAGTCCATGCCCGAGAGGCTTGTTGAAGCTCACGGTTAGATTTTAGTCTGGTATCCACTAGACAAATAACATCACAGTTGAAGTCAGGGAAGGTTAAATACACCCCCCCAAGCTTTCCAGGTCCTTTAATACTGTTGACATTTAATGTACACACGTATAAAGTCTCCTTCATCAGATACCTAGGGGTGACTTACTCCTCTGACTTTGTCTGGTCTGTTTTGCGATGGGGTCTAAATCCCCCCCCCCCAGTGTCTGTACAAGAATGAATAGAAGAGCTATCCATGTCTTCCCCACCAGAATCCTTATCGGAGATGTCAGGAGCTAAGACAGCAAATTTATTTCCCACTTTCCATGTAGTACCACGAACATACTTACCCCGACCTGACACCACTGCACCTTTATACCAACATCCTGTGACATAATCAGTGGTTGCCCTGAACACGAGTTGTACTACTCCTATCCTGTGCCTGCTGGGCCAAGGAAATCAGACCCACATGTGACGGGCAATTCTCCCTATTATGGGATGCCCAAGGGCAGCGACCATATGCATGGCCAGTTTGTTCAGACAAATTGCACTTAAAAAGGTTAAGACAGGCACTAGAAGCAGGTCCAAAATCAAAGCAATGACTGCATTTTATAGTGTCACAGGTGGAGCTAAAATGAGCTCTTGAACCACATTTAAAACAGGATTTTGGTTGCCCCACATAAAAAATAAAACCTTTATCTTTCCCCAAATAAACAAAACTCGGTAAGTGACTAGGCCCATTATTCATAGAATACAATTTCACAGAATCCTCCATCCCCCATCCCAAATGGGTTCACTATCTAATGTGGGAGAAGGTTTATTAAGCACCTCACAATGCTGTCTTAACCAGAATAAAATGTCCTCAATAGGAACACCTTCATTTCTAAACATGACAGTTATATTTCTAACAGCAGGTTTAGTTAAAGGAATTGCATGAATGGGAGACCACGTAGGAGAGGCCTGACAAGCTGCATATTGGGCCCAAAACCTATCTAGGCTAGAAACTTGTTTAAAATTAACATCATAATTATTTTCCCGGACTAATGAGGGCAAATATATCTGAAGAGAGAAATTTCATAGACCCTTTAAGTAAAGTTTTATTCATATAGAGCCTAGTCAGACGATCTACTAACCCCCTTTTTACAATACACAAACTGCATTTCTTCTGGGAGCAGGTTCACCTTTGGAGGAAAACAAATCGGCCAGCTTAAAACCTACCGGTCTATCAGGATCTTTATCTTGTAAGTCTAGTAACTGAGGGCCAGGTTCCATCCGAATTGGACCATCTGGTTCTAGAAACATAGATGGGGCTTCAACAGGGGAATCAAACAATACAGCATTATCCGGTAATGTTTTCAAAGGCAACACATGCAAAACAGGTTCAATAACAGAAGAAGCAGAGGTATCACTATTAACACCAACAGAAACAGTCCCTGGAAAGTCATTAGAGTTCTGAGCAGCCAGAGTAACCTTTTTTACAGATTTCCCAAACTTGTCCAGCATATTTAAATAGGTGGGATCCTGCAAATCTGGGGTCCATACCCCACCATCACCCTATTCCCTCCCAGCCCCTCTAAGAGCTTTCTCTGGAGACCACAAAGTCCCTTGTCGAAAAAAGGCAGAAGAAGTGTCATGAGATTCCTTAGAAACTCGTTTTCCAACAGGAGTCACAGTACCTGATTTGTTCCAGCCAGGAGCTTGAGAGGATGGAAAAAAGAAAACCTCCAGTCCTTTTGGCTTCTGTAAGAGAGCAGACTTCTGTACATCAGGCAACACAGTCGGGTCAGAAAAAACCTCATCTCCGGCTGATGACTTTAAAGGAGTTTTGCCAACAGGTAAATCCTGCTGGGGATGAAGGCACACCGAGAAGGCAGTCGGAAAACTGCCAGCCCCAGCTCCATCTTCTGGGTTCGGCACGTCACTTGCAAGTGACGCCGACTGCACTGCATCAGTCTGGGTCTTCCTAGACTGAAGAAAAGACACTATAGATGCCCCAGGCACTGCCTTAGGGAGTGCAGCTATTTCTCCATCAATCATAGTAAGTTCTCAGAGCAAAGCCAAGCGTTTTGCCGACCACACTGAGTGAGTACTACTGTCACCAGAACAATCGACCACCAGCAGCTCACCAGCCAAACCAACATCCTATCTTCCTTCTGAACTGATAATAGTCACCAACGTGACTTCTGCCACAGCACACTCTTCCTCCTTGGCCCCTGAGAATAGAAGTACAGGGGAGGAGGCCCGTTCCCCTGTACTCACACCATCCAGCACAGACTCTGACTGCAGTATACCACCAGCAGCCAGTAGGGGAAGTTCCCCGGTGTCCTGGCCAAATTTCCCTCATTCACTAAAAATATCACCAACAGCTTAATCCTCTTCAAGGTCAGTTGGCATTCATCTGTATCTCCTTCCCCTGGGTCCTGCCTGAAAATAGGCAGGATTTGTCTAGTGCACTTACACGGTAAACAAAAAACTAAATAAAAATACTGCAAGTGTCAAAGATGTACAGACTTAGTTACAGAGTCACTTATTTTCATATCTAGTGATCTCAAAAAAGACCACCACACAGTTCTGCATTTCGTCAACATGTCCAACTCCTACCTCCAAAACATCCGTGGCATCAATACTGAGAAACGGGTACACTTTACTGATGGGTGTGGGAGTCAGTACAAATCAAAATGGACCTTCCAGGATATATCATTGTCTCCATCACTATTAGGATTCCCATTAGAGCTTGCATTTTTTTGGCAACAGGCATGGAAAAGGACCCTCAGATGGTGAGAGTGTGGTGGTGAAGTCACAAGCAAGCCTAGCTGTTCAGTCCCAGCAGGCTATCATTTCAAATGCTGCACACCTCTTTCAGTACTGCAAGAGGAATTAATAAAGGAACCTGCCATCAACGGTTGCACCCGTTACCGCCGAACACTCTTCTGGGTTGCTGATGGGAACATTTTCAAAAATGCAGGACCAGAACTAGAAACAATAGTTGGCACACGAAAGGTTCAGAGTGTCCAACCAATGGTGGATGATATTAAAGTCCAAGATAACAGCTGTTTCTGCATGCCATGCAGAATGGAGGATGGTCACTGTGAAAATGTCAGATACATTGATGGATCAAAGAAGAGGATTATTCAGACTGCACCTGGATCTTCAGTGAAGGAAAAAGAAACTTCAGGGCCTTCTACATTGCCAATTCCTGTCTCCAGTGCAATCACTCACACACCCAGTCCCGCTTCTGATGTTGAGACTCCTGGGCCCTCTACATTGCTGATTCCTGTCTCTAGTGCAATCATATGCACACCTACTCAGTTATTTCTGTATAAATGTTTAACGTGCTTATTCAAATTTCTCCTCAGTTGAAAGATTTCAAAAATAATAATATATGGGTATGTACACCAAGATGTGGGTCTCAGTTTTTAAAGTGGTTGAGTCATTCTCAGCCAAACATGTCATCATCATTACATTTTCAGTTATTTCCATCTAAATTTAAAAGAATATAATAACCACTGTTCACCAGTTTGAAAATATTTAAATTTTGCCACAATGACATGTGTGCTGTACTTTAGGTTTCTAGCTCTAAAGGGGATGATGTTATAAGAAGTAAAACTTTCAGAAATGTGTAAATTACATTTTGTAAGCAATACACTACAAAATTGAAAGCTGCTATAACTTTAAAACTTAAGAATGCAGTTTCATTAAGTTTGGCATGTTCATAGACCTTCAAAAGGAGGCTTTGTGTGTGTCAAATATTGAATTTTGTACATAAAGGATAATGGTCAAAGCTGCTGAAAACTGCAGAATCACAAAGGTGGAGTCAAATTCCATGAGCGTTTGTGAAAATTGTGGAATTTCATGATAATTTCGTGGATGCTGTATGGATGAATTGTGCCCAGCTGTACCCATGATCTGCTATGAGGGATAAAGGAAGAAGATGTTAAGACTAGTAATAAGGTTGGATTACTGGTGGCCTCCACTATAAAAGTAGAAGGCTAGCAAGAGGACATTACAGGTGCTTGGACACATAGAGAGAGATTGACCCCAGTGTTGAGTAAGATTGCTGAAAGCTTTTTAAAATTTAAATTAAAGAAGACCTTAGAAATTATTAATTACAGGGACAACATGTTTTTATGAGACTGTGAATAAAAGCATAAGTGACAATATACCTGTAGATGTGTTACTTTTGAATTTCCAGAGGGCTTTTGATAAAGTCCCTTAGAACCTACTCATTAATAAACTGTTTAAAATAGGCATTGGCAGTAGATTAGTCCCATGGATAGGTAATTGGTTGACTATGTTGAGACAGAGGGTGAGAATAAGAGGGAGCTAGTCCATATACGGTGATGTGACCAGTGGGGGTTCCCAAGGGTCAGTCCTGGGGCTCACATTATTTGTCCTGCTTATAAGTGACCTACACCATGATATTTTGAGTTGCCTAGTCAAATTCACCAATCACATGAAATTAGGTTGTCCAGTGGACACAAAAGAAAATTGCCTAAAACTCAATGACGATGTACATAAAATTGAAAAATGGGCACTTGAAAATGGTATGTTCTTCAGCATGGACAAATGTACTGTCCTACACATGGATTAGAATAACAAATGCCACAACTACCATTTAAATTCAATTTAACTAAATAAAGGGGAACTAGATAAGGATTTTGGTGTATATGTGGACCAAAATGTTATCGTTAAGGTACATTGCACTAACGTAATACAGAAATCTATCTGATTAAAAACATTAAGAGAGGTTTTCTAAACAGGACCGCAGTTTGTATGTTACCATAATATAGATCTTTGTAAGACCACATTTGGATTATGGTTCCCCCAGTGGAGCCCATAACAGACAGAAGTGGTGGACAGGATAGAAAGAGTTCAGCACAGGCAAACAAAGATGATTGGGGATCTAAGGGAGCTATCATATGAAGAGAGATGGCAAAAAATAGGATTTTACAGTCTGGAAAAAAGAAGGTGATCTACTAGTCATATATAAAATAAAACAGCAAAGAGATAAATGTTGGCATAAAGCAAAATGCATCCCCAATGAAACTAATTGGCTGGCATATAGACAAATGCATAATACATATGTAACCCCTCACCCCTGCCTTTTTGCCAAAATGACAGATGGCATGCTGTTGAAGCTGACAGCAATACCTGGTGGGGACTTGGGTTTGGGGAGGATGAGGTTACTCGGCACAAGGGGGACCTAGGTTTGGCTACTTTGCACAGGGGCACCCAACTAAATCCGAAAACAGGAAGCAATAACTGTAATGTCCAGAACCAGGAATTGGATTCAACAGTGGGGCTTTTATTCACAAACTAGCTGAACAAAACAAAGCATAGACGGACCCTCATGGGGCTACATTTACTGGTAATGCAGATTACAGACTACAACATGGTCCACTGGAAGAATGAACCAATTATACTGTTTTCAGGCTCTGGACCCACCAGGCACACAGCCTGGACTTGCACACACTTTGGGTACACAGCCCAACTGGCCCGGCTCCCCCGCCGGCCACTTGATTCATGGTCCATTGGAAGAATGAACCAATTATCCTGTTGTGGCTCCCCACACCACTTAGAATCTACGACTCCTAGAGGGATTACTTCCTTACTTCTTATGACTCCCATCTCACAAAGAGAAGTCTTCTTTACACTTGTTGTGGCTCCCCACACCACTTAGAGTCTGTGACTCCTAGAGAGATTTTCCCTTTTGCAACCCCACGTCTGGGTACTTACCTCATCACTGGCCAAGTGCATGAGGCAAAGTAGCAAACACGGCAGAAATCCGTAGAGGTGGACCTGGTTACTAAAGATGGGGGGGGTGCCCACCTCCAGCTCCCACAGCCCATACCCGGCCATTTCTCTGGAAAACTGAAACTTCTGAATGTAGATTAAATGGTAGATGAACTGTCGCATCCCCTTTACAATTTACTTGAGATCACACAGCATTCTATCATTTGACACTACTCCATTTGTTTGACCTAGTCCTATAGGCTTCCCAAATTGTAGCTCAGTTCCTAGATTTCCTCACATGTCCCATGCTGAAGAAACACATTTTTTTGCCCTCTATGTTAGAGCAAATACTCACCCTTTAGTTGCAGATGCCCCACAGGTGAATCACAAATCTTCCAACTTTCCAAACAAAGGCTGAACTGAAAAGGCAGCTTTCTTTCTCCTGGCAGAATTAAGGGGCTTGCCCTAGGAATCTGCATGGGGATCTTTACCTCCCCCCCAGAGGCAGGAGCACTGAGACTTGAAACAGTGGTCTCCACCCCTTGACAATGACTCCTTCACTCTTCAAAACCAAACTGCAGACTGACTACTTTGAAAACTCCCAATGTTCTATCTAACCCCCCTCTGCTGCAGATTCCAATGTGGCTTATGCAGCTGTGAAGGTTCTATTGGTGATGTCATCCCTCAGTCTCAGCTGAGACTGAGAACAGAGTGAGACAGTGTGAAACCCATTTAACTGGAGTTTTACAGGCTGCCTTCCCTGCCTACCACTAGGTCTTACTGGGATTCTAGTAATCCCGGGTAACAAGGGGTTACACTTGCCCTTGACCAGGAAAATGATTGTCCACAGTCATTATTTTCCCAGCCTTTGGCCATCCCACCCTATGTGCTACCTGCGAAGGGGGGTGATCAGGCCCCCTCCTACCATGTGCAAGCACAGGCAGGCAACACTAAGGGCCTAGAGGACTGCAGCTGACATATCAGCCTCTACACTATCCACTTACTATGGACACCCAGTGGATCTGGTAGAACCATCCAGAGTGTAGCCCTGATAGATCAGCACAGCAGTTCCTGCTGCAGGTCAGGGCCACAGCCTGTCTATCCCCCCAACCCTCTAGGGAAAACCTATCTGCCTTTAACTGAATACCCCCACAACAAAAAACCCCGGGGACCTCCTTGACCTTGGGCAACCTGCAACCACACCATTAAAATACCAAAATTACTGCCTCCTCCCTACCCCCACAACCACACTTGTGGAGGGAAAGGGTTAATACAGCAATAACCATAACAATAACACCACAGTACTTTAAATTTCTAGACAATAAAGCACTGATGAGGAACTCTGATGAGCCCCTCCTCCTCTTCTTGTCTCCTTTTCTGTCTTCCCAGGAATGCCTGTGAGAAAAGAAAGACAAAACACACTCTCCTAATCTGCATACACAGTCTACCTAAACCCCTACAATCAAAACACTGAAAAATCCCCAAAAGATTTTTTTATAAAAAAGGTAGAAAAACAGTATTTACATTAGAATACGACAATGACATTATTTACAATACACATTTTGGGGGATGGAGTGCCCTAAAAGTCCCAACTAGTGACCGCAAGGCCTGAAGGCTAGTCCAACAAAGAGTCTCTCCTGGGCCGGAGCCCGGTGAAGCACAGTTCTAACAGGCCAAAGTCCTGAAGGGGAGAGTCTTTGTGGTCAGTTCACACATTTTTGAAGTCTGTAGTGTAGGGTGTGTACTGCAAGTCATAAAGATAGAAAAGTTCAAACTTACCAGCCACTTGTAATACAAGACTAGGCACCGACCTGCACCGCAGCTGAAGACTCTCCCTGGCAGCATTTCTTCTGATACAGCTGGGCAGACATCTTTCGGGAAACATAGGAGGGCACATCTGGAAACAGATGGGATGATGTCATCTCTGGAGATGGAACCTTAGAACAGGAACAAAAAGAAAACACTTAGTCCGACATCATCTGATTACCAGGTGATGAACAGGAAACAGCTGGGCTGGTGTCCTCTCTGGATCTGAAGTCATCTGGTGGGCCAGTCGATGGTTGCTGGAAAGGACAGTACACTGTAGACTGATGAATGTGGGGCACCTGAGTCCTGGATATTCATATTGGCAGATCAATAAGACACTTCACAGTCTGGTGTGGCAGTATTGACTACCACTGTTTGGCTCTCCATTTTGTAGGCATGGGCACATTTGCTGGGAGGTCTTTGCACTGAAACCAATATTACCAGGGGTCAGGGGCTTGAATTATTACCCCGTCTGGTCACACCTAATTCACACAGTGGGAGATTTCACGTCCCTCTTCGTCCACCACTCTCATTCTGTCTATAAACAGTGTCCTACCTCTCTTCCACTGGGTATACTTTTTGTGGAAGTCTATTCTTTACATGCTGGTTGGCCCCAGGATGCACACTTTTCATTGCTTCATCCCAGATCCAGGATTTCTTGCAGTTCTCAATCACCTCCCAGACTTTCCGAGGAAAGGTAGGAAAGGTCATACCATAGATCTCATTTGCCTTTCTATGAACCGGTCTCTCCTCTTTACTTGCTTTGGTCAATCTGAGAACGCTGGCCAGGCTTGGGGGTGGCCAGTCCTGATTCTGCCAGCTGCGCATCCTTAAGGAAATTAGAAATGGATCCCTGACATCTTCCTCCTGTAAAGCCAGGGTTGTGGCATCACCACCTTCTTCAATACATTTCTCTGAGGCAAGATCTTGAGGCTGTGTACCCGTTCCTTCCTCACAAGGCCACATAGGTTCCCCCTCATCTTCCTCATCACTGAGGATCTGAGCCCACGGGTGAGCAGTCGTTCTCACCTCCGAGACTATACACTCATCTCTAGGCGCAGAGGTCAACACCTCCCATTCAAAGGCCTCCCGCATCTCATCTTCACCTAAGAGACTTGGGCTAGGCCCCCCCACCCAGGGGTCTATTGGTGCTTTAACTAAACTTTCTTTCTGGGATCCAGCATCCAAAACTTCAACTTCTGGTTCTGTCTCTAACTCTGCACCCTCTAGCTTTGTGACACAGTCCCCTGAGGAGCCTTCCTCCACAGGCTCCACCTGGTGCTGTGTGCTGCCAACTGCAGATTCATTAATTTTTGTCCATGTGGGAGCCAAACGAATTGGAGGCACTTTATACAAGCCATATTTTTGTAGGCATCCAGCACAGTGAGGAATCACGAAGACGTCCCTTCTAGCACTCAAGCATATTTGACATACACGCACTGGATAATTAGGAATTGCCACATCAGGAGGCAGTTGCCCTCCATAGCACCACTTTTCAATATCTCTCAGTCTATTTACTGCTGCTGTTACTGCAACCGGGGCATGATCCGGGTAACGAGCTGGTCCTGAGGCCATAACTGCAGAAAAATAAACAAAAGTTCACTGTAACTGAAAGTCCCACATTATTGAACACACTCTGTAGTTTTAAAATGGCTCCTCTGCTGCTGTGTTTACTTTACTACCTCACCCTGTAATGGCGGCGGCAGCACTCCTGTGCATCAACATTTAGAATCTGGGTCAAGCCACTACACACCCGATTTACACAAGCTACTGATAACTTTTACTCAAACTGCACAACTTGCTCTGATCTGGATTTACAAACATTTATAGGATTTTCCTTGGCCTTTTCACAGGCTGGTAACATTCATTTTATTCACAGTCCCTTAAAAGCTTCAGGTTTTTAGCACAGGATTGCTTGCTTTTACTAGTGATGCATTTTTCTACAACCCACAGTCTCTCTCTGGCTGCAAACTTTAAACTGAGGCTAATTTCACTTTCATGCACACAGTCAATGGCTTAACAGACTTGCACTTATTACTTGAAAAAGTGACTACACTGCTGCACACACATGTTATATGGCATAGCTGAAAATCACTGTTTGAGCAGTTTCTTGGTTGTTTACTTACTGTTATCAGTAGTAGCTTGCTGCGACGGGGAAAAATGGCCTGCAGCCAGTTCTTGAAGGCCTCAGTATACAAACGGGCAGGCAGTCCTAGCGATTGTTGTTTTAAATACCAAACTTTTAATTTCCACAATCGATTAGCTGGTTGAGCCCGATTTTAAGTAAGAAAGTCTATTTTTGAACTGTTTACAATGCTTTAAACACTCCATGACACTCCTCCGCTGCCAGTACATGCACTCCACTCTCACTCTCTCTCGAATGCTTAGGCAGTCTCTGTAGAGCTGGCTGGGGGGGGTGGGACTGATTGCAGCCTGACCAACCACACGACGCCATGCAAATGAGCCTCTTCTTCCTCGAGAGGGCTCTTCTCCTCACGGCGATCGTCGAGCAGGCAAATTTAAACATTAGAATGCATCTTTTTTTTTTTCAACTGACTCCACGGCAGGAGCCTATTTCAGCCATATAACATAGCCATTAACTCTGCAGTCTCTCAATTCACACAGAAAGCATTTCCAACGTCCAGGGCATAATCTTCCTTTTGTTACCCCTAGTCTTCCACATTTTCCTTCACAACAATTCATTTTAAAAGCATTTCAAACGTCCAGGGCTCAATTTCTCTGTTGCTACCCCTAGTCTTCCACACTTTTCTTCACAACAGTACATTTTTAAAAGCATTTCAAATGTCCAGAGCACAATTTTTATGTTGCTACCCCTAGTCTTCCACACTTTTATTTACCACAGTTCATTTTTAAAGCAGGCAAAAATGCTGTATACAATTTTGATTCAGCACAAGGGCACACTCTTTGGCTTTACTGATCCTTGGTAAACAGTTGGCATTTTTAAACAGCAGCACAAGATTCACAGCACACAGCAACACACTAGGGAAATTGCTTCGGTTTTTTTGGCTACCCACTGCCAGATAGCCAAAATGCTGGCCCCCTTGCCCAAGCATCTGCCTTCCCGAACAAATTCAAAGCAGTGCCTCCATTTTTGTAACCCCTCACCCTTGCCTTTTTGCCAAAATGACAGGTGGCATGCTGTTGAAGCTGACAGCAATACCTGGTGGGGACCTCGGTTCGGGGAGGATGAGGTTACTCGGCACAAGGGGAACTAGGTTTGGCTACTCTGCACAGGGGCACCCAAATAAATCCAAACACAGGAAGCAATAACTGTAATGTCCAGAACCAGGAATGGGATTCTTCAGTGTGGCTTTTATTCACAAACTAGCTGAACAAAACAAAGCATAGACAGACCCCCATGGGGCTACATTTACTGGTAATGCAGATTACAGACTACAATGCGGTCCACTGGAAGAATGAACCAATTATACAGTTTTCTGGCTCTGGACCCACCAGTTACACAGCCCAGACTTACACATGCTTTGGGTACACAGCCCAAATGGCCCGGCTCCCCTGCCGGACACTTGATTCATGGTTCATTGGAAGAATGAACCAATTATCCTGTCATGTCTCCCCACACCACTTAGAGTCTGCGACTCCTAGAGAGATTTCTACCTTACTTCTTATGACTCCCATCTCACAAAGAGAATTCTTCTTTACACTTGTTGTGGCTCCCCACACCACTTAGAGTCTGCGACTCCTAGAGAGATTTTCCCTTTTGCAACCCCACATCTGGGTACTTCCCTCATCAGTGGCCAAGTGCATGAGGCAAAGAAGCAACCACGGCAGAAATCCGTAGAGGTGGACCTGGTTACTAAAGATGGGGGGGTGTGCCCACCTCCAGCTCCCACAGCCCATACCTGGCCATTTCTCTGGAAAACTGAAACTTCTGAATGTAGATTAAATGGAAGATGAACAGTTGCATCCCCTCTACAATTTACTTGAAATCATACAGCATTCTAGCATTTGACACTACTCTATTTGTTTGACGTAGTCCTATAGGCTTCCCAAATTGTAGCTCAATTCCTAGATTTCCTCACATGTCCCATGCTGAAGAAACACATTTTTTGCCCTCTATGTTAGAGCAATTACTCACCCTTTAGTTGCAGGTGCCCCACAGGTGAATCACAAATCTTCCAACTTTCCAAACAAAGGCTGAACTGAAAAGGCATCTTTCTTTCTTCTGGCAGAATTAAGGAGCTTGTACCAGGAATCTGCATGGGGACATTTGCCTTGTCCCCGGGGTGAAGGGCACTGAGACCCGAAACAGTGGTCTCCACCCCTTGACAATGACTCCTTCACTCTTCAAAACCAAACTGCAGACTGACTACTTTGAAAACTCCCAATATTCTACCTAACTCCTTCTGCTGCAGATTCCAATGTGGCTCATGCAGCTGCGAAAGTTCTATTGGTGATGTCATCCCTCAGTCTCAACCGAGACTGAGAACAGAGTGAGACAGTGTGAAACCCATTTAACTGGAGTTTCACAAGCTGCCTTCTCTGACTACCACTAAGTCTTACTGGGATTCTAGTAGCCCCGGGTAACAAGGGGTTACACTCGCCCTTAACCAGGAAAATGACTGTCCGCAGTCATTATTTACCCAGCCTTAAGCCATCCCACCCTATGTGCTACCTGCGGAGGGGGGTGATCAGGCCCCCTTCTACTATGTGCAAGTACAGGCAGGCAACACTATGGGCCTAGAGGTCTGTAGCTGACATATCAGCCTGTACACTATCCACTTACTATGGACACCCAGTGGCTCTGGTAGAATCATTCAGAGCATAGCCCTGATGGATCAGCACTGCAGTCCCTACTGCAGGTCAGGGCCACAGCCTGTCTATCCCCCCTAACCCTCTAGGGAAAACCTATCTACCTTTAAATGAATACCCTCAAAATAAAAAGAACCCGGGGACCTCCCTGACCTTGGGAAACCTGCAACCACACCATTAAAATACCAAAATTACTGCCTCCTCCCTACCCCCACAACAACACCTGTGGAAGGAAAGGGTTAATACAGCAGTAACCATAACAATAACACCACAGTACTTTAAATTTCTAGACAATAAAACACTGATGAGCAACTCCGATGAGCCCCTCCTCCTCTTCTTGTCTTCTCTTCTGTCTTCCCAAGAACACCTGTAAGAAAAATAAAGACAAAACACACTCTCCTAATCTGCATACACAGTCTACCTAAACCCCTACCATCAAAACACTGAAAAATCCCAAAAAGATTTTTTTATAAAAAAGTAGAAAAACAGTATTTACATTAGAATACAACAATGACATTATTTACAATACACAGTTGGGGGATGGAGTGCCCTAAAAGTCCCAACTAGTGACCACAAGGCCCGAAGGCTAGTCCATTAAAGAGTGTCTCTTGGGCTGGAGCCCAGTGAAGCACAGTTCTAACAGGCCAAAGTCCCGAAGGGGAGAGTCTTTGCAGACAGTTCACACATTTTTGAAGTCTGTAGTGTAGGGTGTGTACTGCAATGTCATAAAGATAGAAAAGTTCAGACTTACCAACCACTTGTAATACAAGGTTAGGCACCGACCTGCACCACAGCTGAAGACTCTCCCTGGCAGCATTTCTTCTGATACAGCTGGGTGGACATCTTCTCTGAACCACAGAAGGGCAAATCCGGAAACAGCTGGGCTGATGTCATCTCTGGAGATGGAACCTTAGAACAGGAACAAAACAAAAACAGCTAGTCTGACGTCATCCAAGTACCAGGCAATGAACAGGAAACAGCTAGGCTGGTGTCCTCTCTGGATCTGAAGTCATCTGGTGGGCCAGTCGATGGTTGCTGGAAATGACAGTACACTGTAGACTGATGAATGTGGGGCACCTGAGTCCTGGATATTCATATTGGCGGATCAATAAGACACTTCACAGTCTGGTGTGGCAGTATTGACTACCACTGCTTGGCTCTCCATTTTGTAGGCATGGGCACATTTGCTGGGAGGTCTTTGCACTGAAACCAATATTACCGGGGGTCAGGGGCTTGAATTATTACCCCGTCTCGACTCACATAATTCACACAGTGGGAGATTTCACGTCTCTCTCCGTCCACCACTCTCACTCTGTCTATAAACAGTGTCCTACCTCTCTTCCCTTGGGTATACTTTTCGTGGAACAGTCTATTCTGTACATGCTGGTTGGCACCAGGATGCACACTTTTCATTGCTTCATCCCAGATCCAGGATTTCCTGCAGTTCCCAATCTCCTCCCAGACTCTCTGAGGAAAGGTAGGAAAGGTCATAACATAGATCTCATGTGCCTTTCTACGAACCAGTCTCTCCCCTTTACTTGCTTTGGTCAATCTGAGACCACTGGCCTGGCTTGGGGGTGGCCAGTCCTGGTTCTGCCAGCTTCACATCCTTAAGGAAATTAGAAACTGATCCCTGACTTCTTCCTCCTGTAAAGCCAGGGTAGTGGCATCACCACCTTCTTAAATACATTCCTCCGAGGCAAGATCTTGAGGCTGTGTACCCGTTCCTTCTTCACAAGGTGACATAGGTTCCCCCTCATCTTCCTCTTCACTGAGGAGCTGAGCACAGGAGTGAGCAGTCGTTCTCACCCATGAGACTATACACTTATCACTAGGCGCAGAGGTTAACACCTCCCATTCATAGGCCTCCCACATCTCATCTTCACCTAAGAGACTTGGGCTAGGCCCCCCCACCCAGGGGTCTAATGATGCTTTAACCAAATTTTCTTTCTGGGATCCAGCATCCAAAACTTCAACTTCAGGTTCTGTCTCTAACTCTGCACCCTCTAGCTTTGTGCCACACTCCCCCGAGGAGCCTTCCTCCACAGGCTCCACCTGGTGCTGTGTGCTGCCAACTGCAGATTCATGAATTTTTGTCCATGTGGGAGCCAAACGAATTGGAGACACTTTATACAAGCCATATTTTTGTAGGCATCCAGCACAGTGAGAAATCATGAAGATGTCCATTCCAGCACTCAAGCCTGTTTGGCATACACGCACTTGATAATTAGGAATCACCACATCAGGAGGCAGTTGCCCTCCATAGCACCGCTTTTCAATATCTCTAAGTCTATTTACTGCTGCTGTTACTGCAACCCGGGCATGATCTGGGTAACTAGTTGGTCCTGAGGCCATAACTGCAGAAAAATAAAAATTTACTGTAACTGAAAGTCCCACTTTATTGAACACACTCTTTAGCTGTAAAATGGCTCCTCTGCTGCTGTGTTTGCTTTACTACCTCACCCAGTAATGGTGGTGGCAGCACTCCTGTGCATCAACATTTAGAATCTGGGTCAAGCCACTGCACACCCGATTTACACAAGCTACTGATAACTTTTTCTCAAACTGCACAACTTGCTCTGATCTGGCTTTACACACATTTACAGGATTTTCCTTGGACTTTTCACAGGCTGGTAACATTTATTTTATTCACAGTCCCTTAAAAGCTTCAGGTTTTTAGCACAGGATTGCCTGCTTTTACTAGTGCTGCATTTTTCTACAACCCACAGTCTCTCTCTGGCTGCAAACTTTAAACTGAGGCTAATTTCACTTTCATGCACACAGTCAATGGCTTAACAGACTTGCACTTGCTGGCAGGACTTCACACAGTCATTACTTGCTAAGTGACTACACTGCTGCACAAACATTTTATATGGCATAGCTGAAAATCACTGTTTGAGCAGTTTCTTGGTTGTTTACTTACTGTTATCAGTAGCAGCTTGCTGCGATGGGGAAAAACAGCCTGCAGCCAGTTCTTGAAGGCCTCAGTATACAAACGGGCAGGCAGTCCTAGCAATCATTGTTTTAAACACCAAACTTTTGATTTCCATGATCAATTAGTGGGTTGAGCCCGATTTTAAGCAAGAAAGTCTATTTTTTAACTGTTTACGATGCTTTAAACACTCTGCAACACTCCTCCACTGCCAGTACACGCACTCTACTCTCACTCCCTCTCAAATGCTGAGGCAGTCTCTGTAGAGCTGGCTGGGGGGCGGGACTGATTGCAGCCTGACCAACCACATGACGCCATGCAAATGAGCCTCTTCTTCCTCGCGAGGGCTCTTCTCCTCACTGTGATCATCGAGCAGGTAAATTTAAACTGCAGAATGCAACTTTTTTTTTTTAAACTGACTCCACGGCAGGAGCCTATTTCAGCCATATAACATAGCCATTAACTCTGCAGTCTCTCAATTCACACAGAAAGCATTTCCAATGTCCAGGGCATAATCTTCCTTTTGCTACCCCTAGTCTTCCACACTTTTCTTCACAACAGTACACTTTTAAAAGCATTTCAAATGTCCAGGGCACAATTTTTCTGTTGCTACCCATAGTCTTCCACACTTTTATTTACCACAGCTCATTTTTAAAGCAGGCAAAAACGCTGTAAAGAATTTTGATGCAGCACAAGAGCACACTCTTTGGTTTTACTGATCCTTGGTAAACAGTTGGCATTTTTAAACTGCAGCACAAGATTCACAGCACACAGCAACACACTAGGATAATTGCTTCAGCTTTTTGGGCTACCCACTGCCAGATAGCCAAAATGCTAGTCCCATTTCCAAGCACCTTCCTTCCCGAACAAATCCAAAGTGGTGCCTCCATTTTTGTAACCCCTCACCCCTGCCTTTTTGCCAAAACGACAGGTGGCATGCTGTTGAAGCTGACAGCAATACCTGGTGGGGACCTGGGTTTGGGGAGGATGAGGTTACTCGGCACAGGGGACCTAGGTTTGGCTACTCTGCACAGGGGCACCCAAGTAAATCCGAACACAGGAAACAATAACTGTAATGTCCAGAACCAGGAATGGGATTCTTCAGTGTGGCTTTTATTCACAAACTAGTTGAACAAAACAAAGCATAGATGGACCCCCATGGGGCTACATTTACTGGTAATGCAGATTACAGACTACAACATGGTCCACTGGAAGAATGAACCAATTATACTGTTTTCAGGCTCTGGACCCACCAGGCACACAGCCTGGACTTGCACACGTTTTGGGTACACAGCCTGACTGGCCTGGCTCCCCCACCGGCCACTTGATTCACGGTCCATTGGAAGAATGAACCAATTATCCTGTCGTGGCTCCCCACACCACTTAGAGTCTGTGACTCCTAGAGAGATTTCTTCCTTACTTCTTATGACTCCCATCTCACAAAGGAATTATCCTTTACACTTGTTGTGGCTCCCCACACCACTTACAGTCTATGACTTCTAGAGAGATTTTCCCTTTTGCAACCCCATATCTGGATACTTCCCTCATCACTGGCCAAGTGCATGAGGCAAAGTAGCAACCACAGCAGAAATCCGTAGAGGTGGACCTGGTTACTACAGATGGGGGATGTGCCCACCTCCAGCTCCCACAGCCCATACCTGGCCATTTCTCTGGAAAACTGAAACTTCTGAATGTAGATTAAATGGTAGATGAACTGTCGCATCCCCTCTATAATTTACTTGAAATCACACAGCACTCTAGCATTTGACACTACTCCATTTGTTTGACCTAGTCCCATAGGCTTCCCAAATTGTAGCTCAATTCCTAGATTTCCTCACATGTCCCAGGCTGAAGAAACACATTTTTTGCCCTCTATGTTAGAGCAAACACTCACCCTTTAGTTGCAGATGCCCCACAGGTGAATCACAAATCTTCCAACTTTCCAAACAAAGGCTGAACTGAAAAGGCAGCTTTCTTTCTCCTGGCAGAATTAATGGGATTGCCCCAGGAATCTGCATGGGGATCTTTACCTGCCCCCCAGAGGGTGGGCCACTGAGATCCGAAACAGCGGTCTCCACTCCTTGACAATGACTCCTTCACTCTTCAAAACCAAACTGCAGACTGACTACTTTGAAAACTCCCAATGTTCTATCTAACTCCCTCTGCTGCAGATTCCAATGTGACTTATGCAGCTGCGAAAGTTCTATTGGGGATGTCATCCCTCAGTCTCAGCTGAGACTGAGAACAGAGTGAGACAGTGTGAAACCTATTTAACTGGAGTTTCACAAGCTGCCTTCCCTGCCTACCACTAGGTCTTACTGGGATTCTATTAACGCCAGGTAACAAGGGGTTACACATATAGTAAAGCCTTTAGAGAAACTAAACGAGAATATTTTAGGAGAAAACTATCAGCTGATAGTAAAGTGAATCCTAGTGCCTTCTGGAATATTATTTCAGGTCTAATGGGTAGTCAAAAAAAGTAGATAGGAGGATAATTTCCTAATTAATTACCAAAATAATCCAATAAATCCAGTAGTATCTGAAACATTCAATAAATTCTTTATTGAATCTGGAAATGTTGGGAATAAAATTGATTAACCACAGATACCTTTACAACAATAGTTTACTACTCAGTTTAGCCCTAGGCTCTTAAATTGCTACTCAGACCCCAAGTTTAAGTTTATGGAGGTATCAGTCAAGGATGTCAGATCTGAGCTTTTAAAACTAGACATAAAAAAATCTGTTTAGGACCCAATGGAATACCACCAAGACTTCTTCAATATGCAGCCCCTCTTATTGCCTTCCCGTTATCATATATATTCAACCTTTCTCTCTGAACTAGTGAATACCCTTTTTGGTGGAAATTAGCCAGTTATTCCCATACATAAATCTGGATTATAATCAGACATTGAAAACTGCTGACCAATTTTACTTCTGCTTCACATTTCAATGATTTTTGAGCTTCTGATATCTCACCAGCTTACTCACTTTTTGGAATCTGAGAATAGATTAAATTGTAGACAGTCTGGCTTCAGAGTCCATCACAACACCCAGACTGCTCTAATTAAGGTTGTTAGAGATGTTCAGGACAGTTTGGATAGAGGGCATTTAACAGGTGCTTTCTTTATAGACCTGTCAAAAGCCTTTGATATGCTTAGCCATGCTGTCCTGATATCCAGGTTTGAAGAACTGCACCTGTCTCCAATGGTTGTGAAGTGGTTTAGGTCATATCTACAAGATAAGGCAACAGTTCATATCCCTGGGCACTTCAGATTAATCTCTGGGAGCTGTCCGCTCTGGAGTGACCCAGGAGTCCATACTGGGGCCTTTACTCTTTAATATATACATAAAGAAACATACATTCTGTGGTAAGGATGTAGACTTTCACCTTTATGCAAACAACATAGTGATCTATGCCAGCAGTAGTTCGGTTGACCTAGTTCAGGAAAGGTTACAGGTGGCTTTTGAATTCATACAAAAATGTTTTGAAACTCAATCCATGAGACTTAATGTGAAAAAGATACAGTCTTGTTCAGTAGGTCTAGGGAATTTAAGGACTATGATTTAAAAATTAAAACTAAATATGGAGATATACTAAAATCCACATCTAGCTATAAATATTTGGGAATGCAGCTGGATGGCCCATGCAAATGGGATAAACATACTCAAACTTTAGTGGGAAATATCTATAAACAAATTGAAGCCTTGCACAGGGTGAAAAGTTACCTGGATACTGATTCAAAACTTAAACTGGTTAACAGTACAATTTTTCCAACTATAGACAATGGAGAACTTCTATGTGCAGGAGCCTCCAGAAGATTACTGGGCACAATTGACATAGTCTGTAATAGGCTAGCCTGTTATATCCTGGACTCTCACCATAGAAAACACCACTGCATACTGTATCAAAAATTAAATTGGCTGAGTTTAAGAGATAAAAGGGATCTACACAATTCACTTTTTATGTTAAAGATTACCAAATGTATAGTACCCCAAAACATCAAGGACTTTTTTACAATTAGACCTGTTCTACAAAGTCTGAGGTCATCATGTGGCATAGAGTTTACTGTTCCCAGAGTTAAATTAAATATTGGGAGAATCTGAGTAAGACATAGGGGTGTAGTAGTTTGGAATTTAATTCCTCTTAAACTACGAGACCCCAATTTATTAAACGAAAAAAAAATCAATATATGATTCAATGAACAAAGCCACATTCCTGCTTTATGCTGTTCTTCTGCAAAAACTTATATTCCTGGACAATATTGATCATCTTATTCCCCACAGACTTTGTAAACATGTTATTTATATAATTTTTTTTGTTATCTGTAAATGTTATTTATGTATGACAGTAGTACGAATGGAAACAGTTTGGATATATGCTAGATCTCCTTGAAAATGAGTTTGCTCAATGGAGTTTTTATCCAATTTCTGGCTTTTTGAATTAAATATATTACTACTACTACATAAGATTATGCAAGAATCTGAACTAATGAATGAAATGGGAATAAAAATCCAGGTTAAGCAAGCAGTACTGAGAGCCTACATGCTCCAGATTAAGCTGGACACAGTTACAAAAACATGAGGTATAATCTTTACCTCAAATGTACTGGTAGGCCATGTAACAGCTTGCCTGCAGATGTGGTTGAGAGTTCCAATCCAGGAATCTTCAAGATGAATTTTGATACATTTCTCTCTAACAGGAAGATCATTCGGACCTGCTGATGTAGGTGAATGGTACTAATGGGCTTTTTTGCCTTCTCCCATCCAGTCCCCATTATGAATACCCCAGTCTTGAACAATTAAAACTTGAATGTAGGTTATATAGGAAACACACCCAACAAAACTGACAAGCCTAAAAGTCTGATGTACTTATTAGCCTAGAACCTAATGGCACTCCAACAGATGTGGTGTAGAAGAAAATTATTGGAACACCAAGAAGGAGGAACTCTGACTATTACAATGGGCTAGGTCTGACAGGCAAAAAAAAAGAGTAGGTCACTCTCTTTTTTCCAAGAGAATATAACACTGTGAAGAATAAGGAGGTTATCAGTGGGACAAGCAGCTCCTCTGAGTCTGGCCAATTTTTTTCTTTTTACACTTTCTTAATTCTCCCTCGCTGGTCTACGGACTCTCTCTGGACAGACACTTGGCCCAACCTTATCCCACCCTCCCACCCTACCTGAAGTCACCAGCCTACCTTGCTGGTGGGGACAGCCTCCACTCTGCTTGCTCTGATCTTCTGAACCCCAACAGATCTAAGCCTACCCTGGATGGGACCACTGACTCCCCCGGTGACCTTTCTGTAAACTAGTTGGTTGACCAGGCTGAGGACAGAGCATCTGAGGTAGGCTTCAGGGTCTGGCCCTGGCGTGGAGGTCAACCAGTCAAACCACGTTCGCCTTCCATGGACCAGGACACTTTTTACCTTTTCTCATTGCCCCTGAAGCTTGGACATGCAATGATATCCAGTGTGTGATGGGTGTGTTACTGCACACACTCTCAAGACATCCACCACAGCCTCAACCCACTCAGAGTGTTCTCACTGGTTGCAATGCTCCCAGTCTCCAATGGGAGCCACAATTGTAGGGGGAGCCACAGCTTAAACTACCCCAGGAGAGGAGAGTAGTCCTCTGGAGGCTCAGTCCTTTCCTGCCCCTGACAACCCCTGATGACCTGAATTCATTCCTGAACCCAGGTCACCGGCATGGCATGAGGTGTGGCATCCAGCGCCTCAACCCTCAGTGCCACCAGGCCATCTCTGCTGGTCAATCTAAAAGAGAAAACACCAGCATAAGATTAAGACAAAAATGAACAAGGTTTAGGCCTTGGGTCCCTGCCTACTAGGGACCATGAGCTCTGAGTGAATCATACTGGCAACAGAAAGTAGGCTCAGCAAGCCTAACTCTTAGTCATTCCTGTCTGGGACACGTCTGCTTAATCTCTGTAACAAATCATTACTGTTCCAGCACTATTAACACCCCATTAGACACTGTTCCTTGGAAAGGATTTATTATTGCTGCTGCACCTGATAAAATGAATGGAGCTGTCTACAGTCCTGCAGATGCTTCTTGTATGACTCTTGACATCCCCTCACATTTCTTCTCTTTGCTTGACCAAGTACTGCAAACTTAGAAAAACTGCTTGCCCCATGCATGGACAATCAGAGAAACTTAATAGGGAAAGAAAGTGGCTAGGGCACCACCAAAGAGTATATCCAGCTATTCCAAAGGCATTCGTCTGACAGGAAAAGAGTAGGTACTGTAACTTTTTTTAAGGAAGTATGCCTCTTTGAAAACCAGGAATCACATCAGTGGTGCAAGTAGTTTCACTTATTTCATTGTGCCAAGTTAAGAAAAAAATTGGGGGGGTTCCTAGTCATTTAAGATGGAACTATAAGGCTGTGAGCAGAGCAGCTCAGCTCTGTTTTATCAAATGCAGTGTTGATAAGTACTTTGTCAATTTTAAGTTCCACAACTTAAATACTGGTGGTATTACCTATTACACTTTTACCACTTGTTGCCAGGGTGGTCCTCAATCTCAACTATAAATCAAAATTTGTCACACCAGGAACTGTTCCCACCAATATTACTATATACATGGCACTTTTTAACAGATATATAGAAGGACTAGGAGAAAACAGAACAGATATGAGAAGGAATTTTAACCTTACAGCCATGGGGTGGGATATTCAGAAATGAGCCAAAGGCATGTGCAAACCCAGCGTAATGCAAGTCAACTGTGCAATGGCACAGTAACTGTGATATTCAATGGTTGAGCACCTCAACATGCGCCAGTGCAACATGACTGAATATCACAGGTACTGCGCCATGGCACAGTGAGAGGTGTGCCAGGGAGCAACAAGAAATGCTCCATAGAGCAGCCAGGGATGCACAAGGAGCAGAGAAAGATGCGATGAGGCACAGCAGAAACAGCCACAGGCACAGCAGGGTGACAGGCAAGGGGAAAGGGGATGAACAGTGTGGGAAGGCAGGAGCACCAGGCCAGGAACACTGGCAAGGACACAGCCAGCACACAGGTCACCACTGCACATGGAGTGCAGGCATGCAGCTGGTGGCTCCTCCATGAAGGATGCAGGGCACAAGCAGCACTGACTTACAGGGGCAGGCACCCTAGTCCACCACACACTGGAGGGCATGCGGCTGCCCGGTCAACAACAAGCCACGCCCCAACACTTGGCACCCACCACACTCACACACACACCACACTTACCGAACTGCCATCCCAGGGCTGCAACAAAGTGCAGGCAGTGACTGAGGGGCATGCCAACACTATGCATGCACCACCCACTGACACAGGTGCACCACACGGCCACCCACCACATGACTGCAGCATGGACCCACTCGCCAGCTGCAAAACAGACACGGACACAGATGGGTAAACAGGTAACAAATGTAATGGCAAAATAGCAACACAGCTGTACAGAATACAATAATCAAAGGGGAGGGTAGGTGTAGGTGGGGAGGGATCAGGGGACAGGCCTGCACAGGTGGATGGGGGAAGGTAGGGGAAGGGAGGACAGAAACGAGAAGGGGCCTGGGGTACATCATGGCTGACCATGTCCTGCTGGCACCTTTCACCTCCACCTGCACCAGTCCTAGAGCAGGATATGCCTGGTCTGGTTGGCGATCTCCATCATGTGTGATGTAATTGAGATCTGTCACAGCAAATGGCAGTATAGTGGGAGTCTGAAACCCCTCCAGACACCTATGGCAGAGGAAGGGACAGATGATCAGTGCATGTCCAAAGCACCCTAGCCCCCCCATGTGCAGTGGACAGTGGGAGCACACATCCCTGGAGTTGCACCCCGACCACCCACAGTGGGCAGGCCTATGCCTGCTGCCAACCTGGTAAGCCACAGCAGTACACAGTGCTGGAGTTCACTGCCCAAGGGCCACTAGACAGCACAGCGGCAGACATGTGGCATGGTGCTGCAGTGGAACCACAGCAGCACAAGTGGTGGCTGGACACACACCGAGCCCACCAACAGCTGCCACACATGTGCAATGGTGGCCCTGCAGTGCCATGAACACTGCACCATGTGCCAAACATAGCTTCCACGGCACAAGGCACAGGGGACCAAGGCCATACCCCCACCCCTGCTGACCACCCTGTACAACAATGTGGTACCGGCACTGCATGCCCAGCTGGGCCTCCACCAGCTGCTGATGGTCCTGCAGCAGCCAGCTGTGGACTGCCAGGTGCCCCAGCCACCCTGGCTCTCCTCCAGTCCTCGGGCCCTAGGACGGGAACACAAACAGGCACACATCAGAACATAGGCCACACCATGGGCTCACTGCCCCACCACCCAAGCATAGAGTGCACCCCAGCCTGGCAGGGCCACTGGGCAGTTGCACAGTGCACACAGTGACTGGCAATGCCATGCCACAGGCACACAATGACAGCCCCCCACATGGCCCTGCCAGCCTCATGGAACAGTGGATGTGCACAGACACAGTCGGAGCCCACTTACCTGGACATGGCACGGCCCCTCTCTGGATGTGCACCTGCAGCGCCCTCAGCCTCTCCAGGTTCCTCTGTACCAGGTCTCCATATCGGTGGTGACACTGCTTTCTGGTGCACAGTACACTGGGGGCCTGGACAAGTCCATCGGCAATATTCTACCACACCTCGGTCCTGGGTCTATTGAGGGGCTGCTGGCCAAACAGGCTCGCAGCATGAGGCTCCACTTGGGCCATCAGGTTCACCAGCTTGACCTGGCTCCAATTATGGGCACGGGGCACTGTGCAATGCAGCATGGTTCAACAGCAATGTAGAAGGCCAAAATGGCACCCAGTAGTGCACGTGCTCAATGTGCATGGGATGTGCACCTTGCACGGCAATCGCACATGTCTGGAGATGCACAGCATGGGTGTGGCCACACTGGCACATGGGACAGAGGTCTCTGGGGACAGAGGGAAGGGGGTCAAGGACAGCATGCTCAATGTGCATGGGAGTGCTATTACGCACATGATGCATAATGCACAATAGGGCCATGAAGGTACCATGCCCCATGGACCCAATAGCACCTGAGCACCATAGACCCTATAGTGCCCAAGCACCATAGGCTCTATAGCACCTGAGTGCCATAGGCCCTATAACACCCAAGTGCCATAGACTGTATAGCACTCAAGCACCATAGGGCCCAATGGTGCATGGGCATGACGGTCCCTATAGTGCACCTTGCACATGCTGTGCAATAGTCTGCGGCATATGCCATTGCACTTGTGCATTGCCAAGTGCGCACTGTACGTGTCACGACATTGCTCAATGACATGCACAGGAGCAAGTCCATTGTGCAATGCACAACAGCACAATATTCAGCGCTCATATGCAGATTAGCTCATCAGCCTATCCATGGTGCAATAAGGACATTTGCATGTCATTACAGTTGTGCATCAGCTCATTTGCATGCAATGTGCTATAAAGGCACTGCACAACATCACAGGCCATAGACCAGTATTGCAACCATCAGAGGTGGCTTGCATTGCTGAGGGGAGAGCCAGCACAGGGTGCTGGATGGCCAGAGTGGGCCACTGCAGCCACTAACCACATGCCCATGTCCACAGATAGCAATATGTCTGAGCATGAGGAGGGTGAGGAGTGTGGGCCTGCCTGGAAGTGCAGACCCAGCTTTATGAGAGTGAAGGCCAATGCCCTGTTTGAGGCATACCTCGACAGGGAGACTTTGCTGATTGGTGCTACTGGCCACCCCAGGCCAGGGTTGTGGCCTGGGAGGAGGTGGCAGAAGCCATGAACCAGCAGTGCAGCCACCAGCAGTCTGCACAAGAGTGCAAGAAAAAGTGGACACCGACAAGCGTCTGATAAAGGAGAAGGTTGCAGCCATCCAGGCCACCAGGTCTGCCACAGGTGGGGGCCAGGCCACCATGACACAGCTCACACCGCTGGAAGAGATGTGGTGGCCACCATGCAGCATACTGCAGTGGAGGGTGTGCCAGGTGATAGCTTCCAGACTGGAGGGAGCCCATCACTGCATGGTAAGTATGGCAGACAGGCAGGCAGGCAAGCATGAGGGCCTGTCGGGTCAGCAGCTCTAATGCACCTGTGTTCCCTTACAGCACCAGCTCACCAGCATGCAGTGGCAGGGGCACCTGTGGCTGTTGTGGTAGCCCACCCAGCCCCAAAGGACTGGCCATCCACCTCCATGGGCATCTGGGGGCCTGATAGGTGGCAGAAGGCCACCACTGTCCAGCCAAATGTCCTGGGCATAATGGTGGATGAGGCCCTGGCTGTGATCCAGTGAGACACCAACCACAGTGTGCTCTGCATGGAGACACAGATCAGGTCAGGGTCCAACACTGATGATGATCAGACCATTGTCCTGGACAGTGGGGGGCTTGTCAGAGGGGAGTCACCTGTACCACATACCAGCACTGGCTGCTTGGCTGGTGGCCTGTCTGCAGTGGAACAGCTGCCCACCACTGCACTAGTACTGCTGTGTGCACAGGCACACACCACTGCCCTTGGTACTGCTGTGTGTGCAGGCACAGTGGCGCAGGGTGGCTGGTCTCTGGCACAGGTGCTGGTCAGTGCACAGGGGCCAGAGGGGTGGCAGCAGCAGACAGTTGGAGATGGGAGGCTGAGCACCACGTCTACCACCAAGGCACCAGTCATTGCCCATCCCCATGAGGGCCATGCTGTGTGGCATCCACCTGAGTGGGAGGCCATGCAGCATGGTCATATGACACCGGTGGGTCGGCACCTTGCCCATGCACCCCAGGGCGCTGAACCCTTGGCCAAGCACACCCAGTTGCTGTGGGCCTTCATGGAGCAACAGGTGCTGCTCATGGCAGTGGTGTGGGCACTCCACACAGAGGGGCGCCAGGTAGCCAAGCAGTGTGAGAGGGGCACCGTGCAGGTCCTGGAGTCCATACAACACCTGCAGGAGGACACAACTGCAGCCCTGGACCTCATTGCCAATGCTATCTCAGTCAGCCTTGCCCCACTGGCTGCCACAGGGCATGGTGGACCACCACAGACATCGTGGAGTGCAATGTCCATCCCACAGCCCCAGTGTTGGGAAAACCCATCTGTGCCAATGCCAGGCTCCATTGTGGGCATCCCAGGCATGCCTGGTGTAGGCCTGTTTGTATGCCTGCAGACCACTGCGAGGACCTGGTCACAGTCCCATAGTCCCACCTCTGGGGGGCAGTTGCAGGCCCCCCTTTGGCCTTTGCACAGCCTGTGTCTGCTGGGTGGCCATGGTGTGGCCATCCCCATGTCTGTGGCAGCCGTGTGTCTGTGCAGCAGACCTGATGTGCACACTACCCTGTCTGCAGCCACCACACTGTGTGCAAATGGGCATTGTGTGTGTGTGTGTTCATGGCATGGTCATGGCAGCTGTGTGGTGTGCCACATTCTGCCCATGTGCACACCTGCTCAGCCACTGGTCTGTGTGGCGTGTGCGTGATGATGCCTTCTCAACACTGGTTGCACACGTGCACTGATGCCCTGCGTCTGATCCATGCCATGCGCTAGCACCCAGTCGCATGTATGTGGGTGCCACTGTGTGTGTGTGTGATGCTGTGCAGTGCTGTGTGGTGTGGTGTTGCATGTGGCTGCGTGACACTATCCTGCCACTGCACCGTGCCTCTGTGTGCATGGCCACTGTATCGGTTCTGTGCATGGGTGTTTGTCCACCTACCTGTGTGCACTGTAGTGCTCCTGTGCTATTGTGTCTCACTAGTGGCATGCCAGCCACATGAGCTGGGGATCCCTCTGCACGGGGGGCTGCCCACACCTCCCGGCCCAATGCCCACATTGTCCCCACTGCTGTTCCCCTCATTGGCCTCGACAGCTATTCCGTGGTCAATGGCCATGTTGTGCAGCATGTAGCAGGCCAGGAATAGGCCGCAGGCCTTCAAGGGGCTGTATAGTAGGGCACCACCAGACCTGTCCAGGCAATGGAACCATGCATTCAGCATCCCAAACACACTCTTAGTAATGTTCTACATGCTGGTGTGTGCCTCATTGTACTACTCTTCCACTGGGAACAATGGGTGCTGGTAGGGGTTGAGCAGCTAGGGCCTGAGTGGTAGCCACTGTCACCTGTGTGAGAGGAGAGAGAGAGAGAGAGAGAGAGAGAGAGAGGGTTAGCCCAGTGACCCCTGTCACTGTGCCTCATGCCCCTCCCAGTTGCACACGGCAGTCCCCCTGCCCTGGTCGCCCCCCCTTCCGCACCGTGCTGTACCCTGCTGCCCGTGGTCTTGCCATACTCACCCACTAGGTGTCCTATGGGGTTGTCCCCACTCTTGAACCTGTGGCACAGTGCTGAACTGTGTCAGATGTAGGTTTCATGTGCTCCCCCAGGGTGTGTGGCACAGACATTGGTTATTCGCCCCCTGGCATCGCACACCACCTGACAGTTGATGCTAAGGTAGCCCTTTCTATTGATAAAGGCTACCCACTCCATGATGGGCAGCATGCTGATACCCACATGGGTGCAGTCAATGGCCCCTAGCACATCAGGCATATATGCTACCCTGTGGAACTCCTGCATGGTTGTTGTATGCTCTGCCTGTGTGCTGGGGAAGTGGATGTGTTCCACAGCATGTGGCAGCAGGGCATTGAGGAACTGTGTAAGGAGCCATGACGTGGCTGACTGGGTTATGCCTGTGGTGTCCCTTGTTGGTCTCTAGAAAGTGCCCATGGTGAGCAGGCACATGACAGCTCTTACCTTTGTCTCCACTGTCAGGGCGTGCCTCTGTCTAATGGATGCCTGCATCTTCTCACTGCACAGCTAATTGAGCTGCCTCAGAATTGCCCAGTTCAGGCAATACAAGCCCATGATCTCTGTGTCAGCGCGGCTCTCAAAGCTGATGCGGGGCCAGTACCACCTGTCCCTGGCGTACTGCTGAGGGGCCCTTCCATGGCCATTTTGCTCTGCCTCCTCCCTCCTCACACCCCTCATTGCAACCTGCATCTGGAATGCCACACTGGCCATGGCCCCTGTTGTCCTGTCACCCCCGGGGCATCTGGCTCCACTGGCTCCCCTGGCTCTGTGAGGCAGTGCCTGTCACTTGGCAGGCCCCCCGTGTACCCTGCCCCTGGTTGGGTTTTGCCTGCTGGCTCTGTCACCCACCCCGTGGGTGCCTGTGTCACTCCTCTTGGGTCCAGAGGCTCCATTGGGCACCCATTCTCTACCCCTCCCTCAGTGGGCTTGCTTGTATGGCACTCTCTCTCTCTCTCTCTCTCTCTCTCTCTCTCTCACTCACTGTCTTGGTCTCTCTCTCTCTCTCTCTCTCTGTCCCACACTCTCTCTCTTTTTGTCCTTCTCCTCCTCTCCCTGTCTCACTCTTCCACTCTCAGATGGCCTGTGTGTCTCCTACTGTCCTGCTCCCCTCTGATGCAAGTGCTCTCCTCCTCCTCCTACTTGCTCCATGTTTTTATAGGCTCAAGTCTGCTCCATGCAACTGGCAGTTGCTCCTCCCTTGCATCATTGCTCAACTGTTGATATTGCACTGTGCTGCATATTCTTGGGTCCGCCCCTTGCCCTCACATGAATACATTTCTATTGTGCATTGGTGCACTGCCACTTGCACTACGCAATTGCTCCTGCTGAATATCGCTCTATGGTGCATCTCTGCGGTTGGGCATGCACAACCCTGTTGTGCCATATACAACCACTTTGAATATCCAGGCCATGAAATATGGGACTCTCAGAAATTTAGAAAATGACAATATGATAGTCATAAAAAAAGCAGATGAGGAAGGGGGAATAGTAATTTTGGATAGTGAAAAATATAGAAATGAATGCTTAAGACAATTAAGAAATCAGGAATTCTATAAATCATGTGAAAGTAATCCTAGACAAACACTCCAAAAACTTGTGAAAACACTTTTAGAAAAAGGAGTTGAAAAAGAATACATAACAGAATGGGAATTTAAAGCCTTAGGAGGACTGCACCCTGTGATGCCAGTCTTCTATACCCTCCCTAAGATAACCAAGAATTTATCTGACCCACTGAGGAGACCAATTATAGCTGGGATAGGCTCAATTTTAGAATCCCTATCTTTTTTATATCGATTACAATTTATAGCCACTCATGACCACAACAAAAGCATATCTCAGAGATAGTAAGGAGACAATTGAGCATCTGAACCATATTAATGAAGAACAAATAATAACAGACAAAACTATTTTAGTCACTCTAGATGCTAGATGCTAAAGACCTCTACACCAGGATTCCTCACTAGGCTGGTCTTGAAGCCCTGAAAGAGAAACTACAGAAAGAAATGACACAAACATACCACCAAAAGAATATGTTTTACAACTGGCTGTACTTGTATTAACAAAAAAAAAATTCAGATTTGAGAACAAACACTACTGGCAATGTAAAGGCACAGCCATGGGTTCATCCATGCCAACTAGTTATGCAAATATATTTATGGCTAACTTTGGGAACAAGTATGTCTTGAATAAGAATAACAGATATAAAAATAATATAGCCACATGAAAAGGGAAAGGGAACATTGTTTAACCAGAAGTAGTACACTAAGCCAAAGCTTGTTTCCAGATGTGACCTGGGAGGACAAGGAAGTTAAGTGACTTGCTCAGGATCACACAGTATGCACCTAGGTGGCTGTGGGATTCAAACCCAGGTCTCCAGATCTGCAGCTCAGAGCCTTAACACACTGAGTTATACTGCCTCCCAATTGTCTATGTATCTGGGAAGGCTCAGAACAAGAGCTACAGTACATGCCTTTTTGGCTTATCAAAACTCACAGTCAGATTGCCTACAATGTATTATTACATTTAGTCTACAGACAGTGAACTTTCTAGATCTGAGAGTGGAAAAAAGGAACAATAAGTTAGAAACTGAAGTATATAGAAAACTGACAGATAGAAATGTGTTGTTACAATCTAGGAACTTTCACAAACCAGTGTTATTGATAATATACCATATGGACAAATGATAAGGACCAAAATAAATTGCTCTTCAGAAGAAGACTATGAGACACCTGTAGATGAACTAACTGAATGCTTTAAAGATAGGAGCTACAAAACTAATATATTGGACAGTGAAAGAAGGAAATATGATGCCAAGAACATTACTGATCTATTAAGGGCAACGCCAAAAAAAGATACAGCATAGAATAGAACTACAGTACTGATTGAATATTCTGACCAGTTTTAAACTATAAAACAATGCTTATTGAAACACTGGGAAGTTGTAAAAATAAATGAAATCGGGGTAAAATCCTTTGAGGTACAACCACTAGTTATAGTAAAAAAAGTGCAATCACTAAAGGACATATTATGTAATGCAGTATATCAGACACTGGAGAAAAAATATGAGGGGCCAGATATTCAAAAGGGTTGCGCCATGTGCAATAGGGTTGCGCCTGTACAAGTCCAAACTTGCTCCATTCTGCGATATTCAGCAGGAGGCAGTTGCGTCACAGAAAACATGCTGAGCAACAGCGCAATGCAAATGAATGCATGCTCAACTGGAGGGGGAACCAATCATAAACTGCACAGCCTGATATTCGGCCAGGCTGTGCAGAGTTGTGCTGAAGCAACCCCTACCTGTGCCACAGGGCGTTGAGCCAAAAAGGCTTAAGTCGAGGAGCTGACAGGTGAGCTGCTGTATTTCAGGGCGCAACACCGCAGCTGCCACCTGTAGCTGGCCCCCAACCCAGTCCTGTGCCCCCAGCCCGATCACGGGCATAGTGTCCCCACCAGCCCGATTGCGGGCATCAATGTAGCACCCCTACATATCCCTGGTGGTCAGTGGACGAATTGCCCGATCGCGGGTGGTATCTTTAACCCCCTCCCGTTCATATTCCCTGGTGGTCCAGTGGACGAAATGCCCGATGCGGCGGTATCTTTAACCCCCTCCGTTCATATTCCTGGTGGTCCAGTGGACGAAATGCCCGATCGCATGGCGGTATCTTTAAAACACCCCCAGACATAACCCTGGTGGCTATTGGCCCCACCCTACCCACCCACGAAGCCCCACCACCCGCTCCCCGGCGGACGGCCGCTGCTCGGCAGCCAGGTGCAAGTCAGGATCGGCACACCTACATGCTAATCGGACGCAAATGGGGCCATAATCAGATGCAAATGGCCCCCTGCGCCTTGCATGAATTTTGCCCCATTTGCATGTCACCTTTTGAATATCGTGATTTTACGCATTGCGCAATGGTACTGCACCACCACAAGTTGAATGCTCACTCTGACAACTGCGGTGGCGCCAAGTTCACTGCGCCATGCGCAGTGGCTGTGGCTGAAATTGTTCAAGGTTGCTCAATAGCGAAACTCCTTTGAATATCACCCCGGCCACACCCCTGCGCAACTATTTTGCACAGCGCGAGGGCTTGCGCCTCAGAATGGCGCAGTTTGCATATCCGGCCCACGATATTTAAAGGTAGAACCAAAATAGTGGGCAACTACCCGTGGCAGATACCAAAATTGTAACAGCACCAAAAAGACCAAAACAGTGTATAATCCCTTTAGAGAGGAACAAATTGAAATTAGACACTTTATAATGTGCCAAACAGAACAAGTTATCTGTCTGCTGATATGTCCCTGTGACCTTCACTACATAGGCAAGACTTCAAGAAGCATCAAACTATGCATAAACGGACATAGAAGTGATATTAGAAACCGAGACATTGAATCAGTTGCAACAAGGCACTTCAATGAGAATAATCACAATGTATCCACATTGAGATTTGTTGCACTAGAAAAAAGTAGAAGCCCCATAAAGAGGAGGCAATTTACAACAATGCCTATTACAAAGAGGAGCATACTGGATAGATGTGTTTGGTACTTTAGACAAAAGATATGGTGTCAATGAAGAAATAATTTGGTCAGAATTTGTAACTTGAACCTAGATCCTTGTGTACCCCCCTGTACTGAACACCTAGAGTATCAGGACTATCCTCTGATTCTTGTGTCACTTCCATGACACATCATTATCGGTGGCCACCAAAATAGCCATTTTTGGCTTAGTGGGTCAGGACATGGGACTATGCAGCTCAGCAGGGTATTTTTGTCTCAGTTCAGTCCTGAATATCTGAACTCACAAACATCTAAAAGATGACACAAGTGAACAACAAAATTATGAGTAAGAGTTGAAATGGGAGAAAAAAATGTAAACCGTGGTAAGGAAAGATGTATTTACTCTATGTACAAGGTCATCAAACTACTCGGAGAAGACCTACAATAACGAATAACACAGCAGCTCCAATTAGCACTGTCTCCAAACAATTGTTACAAATGATTTAAATATAGAGGGAACACTGAAATAGTAATGGGGAATACCCACACTTCTAAGAAAAATCTTAGACAATTCACAATGAACAAATGTCATTAGACATGACATAAACAAAGGAACCCCATGAATTGTGTTTTTTTAACCAAAACACATGTCCAGACAGAAAAGAATGATAAAAGATAGACATTAAGTGCCAAGTTTTAGCCATTGCGCATGTATGAATTATACAAAAAACTAAGTACAGATTTACACCTAAAGCACATGCGCAAGTTAAGTGAATAGGAGGAGATAGAGCATTGCTACTGTGCAGGTATAAACTATTGAAAAATGAAGGGTGGAGTTATTCCCTAAAGTGCATGTCTATAAGAAGAGGAGTCAGGACATTGCCATGGCAACCTGCTGGAATGTAAAATGCACAGCAAAACAAGTAATGGCAGCAGTTGCAGAGTATAAGGAGATGCCAACACACTAGGGTACGCCGAGATCCTGTTGTTTGAGTTAAAACTAATACATAATCCTGATGCAAAATGCTTGAAAGCTCTATCTAGAAAGGCATTATTGCAAGAATGTTTACTGCGCAAACAAGTACCACAAAAGAGAAGGTGAAATGTGGCCAATTCAGTACTAAAAGTTTGTAACTAGAACTACTAGAATGTAAACTATAAGAGGTAGTGTGACGCTGACTTGGAAATGTTGGCAAAATGAACTATATCAAGAAAACCAAAGTAGCATTGCAATGTGTAAGCAGGGTAGATTAATAGAGTAAACCGTTTGAGGGGCTACAATAATTGTGAATATTATTTTAAAAGGTGGAAAAAAGTGATCGGAAAGGCAAGTCTGCCTCCATAAACAAATAAAACTTAAGGTAAATACCAACCTAGCCGTAACAGAAGAATTGTTGCCTAACCGAATAAATGGTGGCTAATTATGTATGTTCTTTACCAGAAAATAATAATAAGAAAATATTAGTGGACCTTTTGAGCCTAATCAAGCACCTGCTCTGCCCCCCCCAATACTTCCACTGAAAAGAAGTGCACCTTCTCTTAAAGAAGTAATTAAAAACATTTGTATAAGGAATTTGCAATCCATTGTAAAAGATCCATTGTTAGCAACTACAAATAGCAAAGTGTTTACTTCCTTTAGATTTAAATCAGAGAAAATAAAAAAATGGAATTATGAAACTGATTTGAAAACCTTCAGTATTTTAAGGTGAAAAATTGTGTATATTTAAACAACATAAAATGATTTTTTTATATAAAATATACGGATAAAAAATCAACATGCACAAGGCAGTATATGATATGCTTCCCCTATGAATGTAAGATACATTTTATTTAAGAAATTGATAAACTGTATGAATAACTGGATCATTGTTAACACTCTGAGGCAGAGTGTTATACCTTATATATTATATTTATAAATTCGTATGTAACCCCTCACCCCTGCCTTTTTGTAAAATGACAGGTGGCATATTGTTGAAGCTGACAGCAGTACCTGGTGTGGACTGGGTTCAGGGAGGACTAGGTAACTCAGCACAGGGGGCCTATGTTTGGCTACTCTACACAGGGGCACCCAAGTAAATCCAAACACAGGAAGCAATAACTGTAATGTCCAAAACCAGGAATGGGATTCTACAGTGTGGCTTTTATTCACATCCAAACTGAACAAGCAAAGCATAGATGGACCCCCACAGGGCTACATTCCTGGTAATGCAGATTAGAGACAACAGAACACTTCTTCACATTTCAGCCCTCTGGCTCTGAACCCACTAGGCACACAGCCCAGACTTGCACGCAGCTTTGGGTACACAGCCCGACTTGTACACTACTTGGGTTTTCCCCACTGGCCCGGCTCCCCCGCTGGCCACTTGATCCATGGTCCATTATGGGAATGAACCAGTTTTCCTAGTGGTGGCTCCCCAAACCACCTTAGAACCTTTGACTCCTAGAGGGAATTTTCCTTCCAATACCACGTCTGGGTACTTCCCTCATCACTGGCCAAGTGCATGAGGCAAAGTAGAAATCCACAGAGCAAATCCGAAGAGGTGGACCTGGTTACTAAAAATGGGGGGGCTCCCACCTCCAGCTCCCACAATCCATACCCGGCCATTTTTCTGGAAACTAAACAACTCTTTTCTGAAAGCTTGGCAATGTAGATTACTGGGTAGGCATTATGTCACATCTCCTCTCGTGTCTTGACTTCCCTATGTGCTGGACTTGAACATACTTTTACTTTTGGCTAAGCCTATTACTCTAGGCCTCCCACTACTTCAGTAGTCCAATCCCCACTTTTACACAGTTCCAGGGTGAAAACATGGGCCCTTTAGAAAGAGCAGAACTCACCCTCCGGTTGCAGGTGCCCCACAGGTGAATCACAAAATCTTCTTGTTTCCCATGCTCTAGGACAAAATAAGGCAGCTTCTTCACTAGCAGTAGCCGGGGGGGGGGGTTGCCCCTGGAAATGCAGGTAAACCTTCTTGCTCCATCCCCTGAGGGATGGGGCACAGAGACCCGAATCAGCGGTCTACACCACTTTAAAAATAGCTCACTGTGTCTCTCTTTAGGTGGAAACACACACCTTTCCCTAATTGTAGCCCTATTTCAGGGCTGAGGCTCCAAGAACCTAACACAGAGCTGCTGTGCTCCTCTCACAACAAGCTCCAAACTTCAGCTGACTGCAGACTACTGTTCAAACCTCCCAACATTCTACTCCAACTCCCTGCTGCAGATTCCATTGTGGTTCATGCAACTGTGGCAGTTCTATGGTGACGTCATCCCTCAGTCTCAGCTGAGACTGAGAACAGAGTGAGACAGTGTGAAATCCATTTAACTGGAGTTTCACAAGCTGTCTTCCCTGCCTACCACTGGGTCTTACTGGGATTCTAGTAACCCCGGGTAACAAGGGGGTTACACATAGATCCTGATGAAGTAGAGGGATACACTACGAAATGTTGATTATTAAAAAGAAAATATAATAAATACAAGATACTGATTATACTTCCGGTGAGTGGGTCTGAATTTCTCCAAGCTAGTGCATTGCAGATTTAAGCAATAATGCCTGACAGAGTGTGTGTCATGCTGGGATAACATCACGCCTCAGGTGGTTGGGCACAAGACCACAGGCTGAGTGCATCCAACAACTGAGATGTGACGTTATCCCAAATGACACACACTCTGGTGGGCATTAGTGCTATCATACAATGGCTCTTTGTTATACAGAATTAAAAAAAATTTGAAAGATGTTTTTGTGTGGAAAATATTTTTGGTTTTTAAAGAGCAAATGAAACAATCAAGCAAATGCTCAAGCATATCTAGCTCATCATATAGCTCATCTACAGGTTCACAGTGAGGCTGAGACTAGACCCGCAATGTTGTACTGGGATAACATCACGGGTCCAGCCCAAGACTGACCAATCAGAGTCCAGGATTTTTTCTTGCCATTGTATAATACCTATTACACTACCATGATCTTTTTCAGAAATGTTGCCAATTAACATTTAATAGTATTTTGCTGCAAATTTAAAACAACTGAAGTAGCTTTGTTCAGTTCCACAAGCCAAAGGCATTGAGTATACACTCAAAATTTTAGATCCATACCTGAAACATACAATACACATTTTTTAAAATGTTTTCACAAATTTTCATGAGTACTTATATAGTGAAATTATGAACACCTGTACAGTAACTCACAAACTGTTTTACCAGATCTCTTCATATTAGGTAGTTTCTATAACCCTTTCAGGTTTGCTAATTTTCAGAAGTTAGCTCTACAGGTGGCCTATTTATAAGCAGATACATATTTTCACAGCTCCCCCCCAAAAAAAGGGTCAGTCTTTCAGTCCTTAGACTGTAATTTCAAAATATGTCATCCCCATGTGATATTTGGTGTACCTTTAGGACAACTATAATCAAGTAAGAATATCAGGTATCAGATTTCTAGATCAGCAGACTACACATATGTGCATGCCATTCTTGGCATACCCTCTTCAGCTCATATCCCCCATCACATGTCTGCAGGACCACATTCATCAGGTAGTCTGGTAACATTCCCCCTTGTGGTGGCAATGGTGGCCTTGAGATGACCACAGGTGGTCACAGTCTATATAAACAGAACACTCTGGAACATGACTGTATGTGCTAGTATAAGGGGTTCAAATTTGTGGTTGACTGTTGTATATAACTGTCCTGGCTGTCATTCAATTGATTTACATTGTTTGAGCTGAGGGCAGATCCACTAATGTGTACTCTATGCATCATGAACCAGTTCCATACCAGCATTGGGAGGACACAGAGAATGTTGTCAAAACCACAACTTCCTTTACCTGGCAGATACCTCTCCAATGCACTGACCCATGATAGCCACTGATACAGTGATAAAGGGTGACTTTTTGGAGGGGGTGGATCACACTCATGTGGTACTAGTCCACCATCACTGGTACTATTGTATTGTACATAATGGTTTGGAGTCATGTGTCTAATGTGCCCAGTCATGCATAATTTCAGATGAACTATCAAAGTCTGTAGATCATTCTTCTCTTGGGGACACGGAGTGAACAAGAGATGATGGACAAAAAGAGGAAGGAATACAAATTTGGAAGCCATGGAGATAGTTGAGACAACAGAATAATGTCTTTATTATTTCAGGAATTCTCTCCATCACAACAATTCTTAGAGGAGGTGGAAGGACTTTGTGGGAGTCCTTTAGGAGGAGGGATGTGCAGTGTCACTGACTGATGGATAGGTGGATATTAGTGTGGAAAGTGTGATTGGCCTGTTGCCTTGTGATTATGTGTTGGCCATGTTGTGCTGTATGCAAGTAACTAGGGTTAACCACTGAACCACCATTAGCATCATGTCATAGTGGTATGAGATGGGCTCAGGTGTGGTGTGTCCTGGTATCCAGGAAACCTTCATGTGTTCACCTTACTGATTTGAATATCAACATATTTGGGAAATAAAGTTTTGTTCTTGTACTGCACTCCCCATATCCATGTATGCATTGGTGTGTGCATCCTGTGCATAGTCTAACTGTGGCATTTGATGGAGAGCGGTCATCATTTCATTGAACAAATGGAGAGCACACATACCATATGGGCAATGTAGTTTGAGGGCTTATTAGAGGCAAATAGTGGGTCCTTATTCAGTCAGCAGTTGGTATTGCAGAGAAACAATGCTTCATATGCATGTGCTTCCACAAGCAGAGCTGTGTGAAATTAAACTTTCACCAGTGCAATTTTGGCAAAAGTCAGAATGTCACTACAAAGAAATTTCAGAATGCACTTTGGCAACTTTGTAGAAATTCTGATTTAGAATATTGGAATGAATATATGAATTATGGATTCATGTACAGTAATTAACTGCTAAAAGAAATTCCACAGATCTAATCACTGAACTGTGGAATAATTAAATGTATTGTGGATTAATGTATTAAACTGCAGAATGGAATTCATCAGAACTGTCATTCCACAGTTCATGTGTATTATTTCACAATTCAGCCAGAAAATTTCACTGAACAGGGTGAAAGGTTGGCAAACAAATGCAAAAGATTCTGATTTCACCAAACGCAGACGTTCAAAAATGTTACAGGAAATTTACAACATTTTATAAAAGTTCCACAAAAGTGGAATTTGCAACTAGTGATGAGCGAAGTTGTAAAATTTCTTTCTGTGATGAATTCATGAATTCACTTCATTTTTATGTTGGAGTGCTTGTGCAGCCAACATCTTGTGAATAGTGTAGCTTTGGAGGTGCTGTTGCTGTTGGACGAATGTAGGGCACACAGGAGTAGGTGCCTTCCTCATTCCCCAATCAGCCTGCATGCCAGCGCCACACCATGCATACATAATGTGGTGAGCACATCTAAGAAAAGGTCCACTGCAATCTGAGCAAAGCTTGTCAGTGATGTGCCCACCAACATTGTGTATGTGGCGGCTGCCCAACTGCTGACTTTGGGGGTGCCCAATCCCTCTGCCAGCTTCCCCATGCCCCAATGTATGTTTTTTTCTTATCTTAGTGAGCAGAATTTAGTTATCTTTCCACACTATACTCAAAGTAATGAAGCAGGTATTTGTACCGGTGATTTACAATCACTGTGTGAGTTCTGTTGCTGAAAACAGAACCAGTGTTTAAAACAAAAAAAGGCAATTTTTGCCAATGTGTTCCTGTCATTTATCAGAGATCCGAGTGATTTCCAGGATATATATATATACACTCCGCAGGAGCCAGCCACAGATATGTACTGCTCTGCAAACATGCTAGGAAATGTTAAAAATCCCAGTAAGAAGTAGAGCAGAAGGATAGCAGCTCACGGTAGTACAGATCGTGGTGAGCAGCCACAGTGGGATTGCTGCTATTGAGCGATGCCTGTCAACTGCAATTTTTTTGTGTGAGTAATGGGGTGGGCAATAGTAGTTGATGTTAGGTATTGTAAATGGAGCTGAGATCTACAACTTGGACCAGGAGAGCATTGACTCTGCATTGTGGTGTGGTATGCCTGCTGTTCAGATGAGGGAGTGACAGTAGGAGCATGGCATTTGGCAAGCAATGCTGGCATGATTGCATGACAGTGCAGCCACTGGAAGATTTGCAGATCTCCAGCTGTGTTTGGCTTTCCTCTCAGTCCCCCTGAATCACTGCACTGACAGTGTTAGCAGTACAGAAAGAGCCCATGGGTGGCATCAGCGACAACAGAGCACAACAAAATATAACAGCTGACACCTGGAGGAGTGTTGGAATGCAGAGAGTGATGCTGAGCCACATGTCTCGTCACCCTCAGCGCTGGTTCTCCACTGGGGTGGTTGCTATACTAAGATGCATCACTGAAAAGGGCTTTTCTCCCTACTGTTGTGCCCCCCCAACCCCAATGTTTGGTGACTGTAACCTTGTAGCAAGTATGCCGAGTTAGACAATGCACCATAAGTATAATAATAACTGTCTTTCTCTGTGTATATTGCTTGTTGTATAGAACCCACCATTGCAACACCAGGAGAAACAGAGACGACCAAGTGTGAGACAGTGGCAGTTGCATATATAAAGTTGGGAAGGGGGTTATTCAGTTGGAGCATGCAAACACAGTGCAGGGTTTTTAATAATTGATTAGCAGTTTTTTTCTTGTAACAATACTAACTGTACAGAAAGCATTTATATAGGTTTTCTAGAAGTGTTATGTTTGTTAAACACAGTGAGGCAAGTGCTGTGCATTTTCACAATGTTTTAGAACTTTTATGAGCAAAATGCTAATCAATTTTTAGAGTTAAATAAAACCCTACAGTGCTACAGCGTCATGTAGTATTGCACAGCACTTTGTGGACAGGAAGTAGGCTGTTACCCACAGCCAATGAAAAACTTCCAAGTATTGCAATCACTTTGCGTCTCTGTTTATTGTCAGCAGCACTTTGCACAGGAGCGACACAATTAGTGCTGTATCTTTGCCCCAGTTCCTGCCCTCACCGTGTAAAGGAGGGTCAAAGCCAGACAGACAGACAGATCAATTTAACACATGTTAAAGACCTGTTGCACAGTGGTACAGTTATGTGTGCAAGGTCTTCAAATCTCCTACATTAGCAGTTTCTGGCGATGTACATTTTTTTTCTACACCAGCATGGCATGACATGTTGCCGATTGATGTACCTTTCTCTCATTAACAGATTCAGTCATCGCTGCCAATTATATAACCTGTGCAAAGTTCAAGATGCTGTCAGCAACCTTATCTGTAAATATTTTGTGATGTGTACTATTTTCACTGTGCAGCAGTAGTTGAGTACAGTAAGTACCACTCTCCAACAAACTCTGCATACTGCTTCACCATATGATTAAACTCACTGTGTAAGCAACTGTCAGCAGGTTCCCACACACACTTTCTGTGAATTCTACATATTGCCATATCTGTTGATTAAACTCACAAGTTTAATCCATGGTCAGCAGCCTCGCACACACAGTTTCTGTGAAGTTGACATAGTGCTACACCCATTGATTAAACTGACAATTTAATCCACGGTCAGCAGTTTCCCACACACAGACCACTGTACACATTCATATAATTGGGGTTTACACCCTGCAGCAATCACAGTAAAGGTAATACATTTTAATGCAACAGAAGTACACACAGGACAGTGCAAGCTGAATTTCAGGGTGTTGTAGATGCATTGTAGTGAGGGACTACTTTCCAAGATGGAAGGGTAAGAATCCTTTTTACGTCTGCAGTGGGCGGAGCCTGTAGACATTTTGCATCAGAAAAGGACCTACATCATGTTTTTCATTTGCACAACATTATTTCTTACGCAGAAAGTCCAAGTACTACACTGACTGTATAAGGCATAGTAGTTAAAGAGCCCTATTTTTCTTGCCATTTCATGTCTCCAGAGGTGCCCTCCCCCACAGAGTATGTTTAACCCACCCCAACTCCGCCCCCACACAGAGTTTACTATGGTTGTAAGGGATTTCAACAACAGCACCAGAGAACTCCACAAAAAGTTTATTCAGGACCAACTGCACTCCGAGTTTAGTGAACTTAAGGTACGGCTACATAAATAAAAAAAATCAGGTTTGAAAAACTCAGTAAGTGTAAGGGGGATACAAACGAGTTTCATTCTGCAGTTTGATTGAAACTCCCACGTCCCAAGTTAAAGCCCGGTTTTGGTGCAGCCAGGCACAGGAGCAAATTCTGCAGGATTCCCTGCCAGTACCCAAAGAAGATATTGTCTCTTTGTCCATCTCCAGCAGAATCCCTCTGCATAACATGTCAACACCCTGTAAAGAATCATGTGCCCTTCATCCTTCCCCATTTTTTTTTTGAGTCCCATTCTGCAGTTTGATTGGAAACTCCTGAGTCCCAAGTTAAATCCCGCTTTCGGTGCAGCCAGGCGCAGGAGCGAATTCTGCAGGATTCCCTGCCAGTATCCAAAGAAGACACTGTCACTCTGTCTGTCTGCAGCAGAACCCCTCTGTATAGCATGTCAGCCCCCCGTAAAGAATCATGTGCCCTTCACCCTTCCCCATTTTCTTCCCCTCACCTTTTCCTGCATCATTTTCTGGCAGTTGGTGCAGATTACATACCAGTAGTTCAAGTCGGAGAGCTGCTCGTCACTCATGTTGTTCCTGTGGACACAGCAGGACTGTGTTCGCTGGCTGTTGCTCTGTGACCTGGCTGACCAATACATGTCCCAGCCAAGCAAGATTCCCCTCTCCCAGTCTTCCATGCCAGCTGCTGCGGCGCTGGTGGGGATCTCGCCACTTAGCAGCTCGCATGGCTTCAGCAGCTTGCAGCACCTGTCTCTGTCATGGATGGGCATGATACACAGTGAGCTCACACACTGTACTCACCCTGTCTACACAGTCGCTACCTCTCCATCCAACCCAGTGCGTAGATTATGGGGGGCAGGCTGCCCCCCCCGAGCAAACAGACCAGAACTTTTTCAATTTGCTCACTTTTGTTTTTTTGTTTTTTTCTTTATTGGCTCTTGCGTTGGACCTGGCTGGGAGACTGACTGAGTGGGGGGTGGAATCAAAGGACTTTATATTTTTTTTTAATTACCGTCCGTCTAACTCTTGTTGTCCCAACTTCCAAATATCCCCATTTTGGATTGGCTGCAAGCATGCTGTAACTACAGCAATGTGCATTTTGTGGCCAATCAGACAGCACTGCAGCCACGGTCTGGCACGCACCTGCATGGATGGAAAAACATTATAGTGCCATTTATTGCACAGTTGCCAGCCATTGAGAAGCCAGCACACTGCCACCATGTTTGTTGTCTGGTGGTGGGTTGGAGACAATGGTTTGTCCACCGTGGATTACTCACTGTCCGCCCATCAGTTGGAGGATTTCTCCTCTGTCGCTATCTCTCCAGTTCAATAAATAATTCCTCTCTCCCAGGTCCCCATTGAAAGGCCCATGGCCAACCCCGAACACATGCCACTGTGGCACTGCCAGGCCCGAGAAGGAACAAAGGGAGCTGAGGAGGAGAGTCGTGTTGAGCAACTGACTACTTGGGAGGGGAAGGTAGAGCCAGAGCAAAAGGGGCCAACTGGCCAAGACAAGAGGTGAGCTGTGAGACTTGAGAGAACATCATACCATGACCTGCAACGAGCCTGCAGGGGTTCTGCCTAGAGTGCCTGACTGACTGAGAGAACTGATGCTGAGGTGAGATCCTGAAGTTCTTAATTTTGTTTTTCAAGTTAGTCTTGAGTCCGACTGCCAGGGCTGAAGAACTGAGAAAAACAAAATCTCAAGTCAATCAGTTTTGGCATTCAGAAGGAGTTGAGTGGACCTGCTGCAGTAAAACCGGGGGGCTGCTCTCACTTGGCCTGGGACACTGCATTCATTTTTGCATCTTTACATCCATTTGCCTGACTGGGTCAGTCAAAGCCAGGCTCAAAGCCATCATTACATTAGTCTTAACATAGAAACATAGATTTTGATGGCATATAAGGACCACTTGGTCAACCTAGCCTGCCCATTTTCCTATAAAATGGGTAAGCTGCAGCTGCAGATCCTAGTTAACCAACAGCCTACTTCCTCCTACCCCCCCACAACAATTACCTTATGTCTGTCCCATGCATTCTTGAATTCCCCCACTGTTTTTTTGACTCCACGGCCTCCTTAGGAAGGCTGTTCTTTGTATTCTCAGCCCTCTTTGTGAAAAATACTTCCTCACATTACCTCTGACTCTGAGCCATCCTCCCTCTATGTTCAGACTGTGCCCCCTTGTGCTTGCACATATCTTTCTAAAAGATGCTACCTTGTTGGATTTTCTTGATTCTCTTGAGGTACTTGAAAGTTTCTATCATGTCCACCCTGTCCCTCTTTTCCTTAAGGGTATACATATTAAGCTCCTTTAGTCTCTCTTCGTATGCCTTCTGGTGCAGATCCTGCACCATTTTGTTTGCCCTCCTCTGGATAGCCTCCACCCTGCCTGTCTTTGTGGCTACGGGGTCTCCAGAACTGCACGCAGTACTCCAGATGGTGTCTCACCAACTGTCAGTACAGAGGGATAACAACTTCCAGTTTTCTGCTGGTGATGGCTCTCCCTATGCACCTCAGTATCCCCCATCCCTCCTTATTGCCTTCTCACATTGCTTGCCCACCTTTAGGTCATCTGATATAACTACACCCAGGTCCCTTTCCATTTTTGTTGTCAGTATCTCCCCTCATTGTGTACTCTTCCCCTGGGTTTTTGTTTCCCCAGTGTATTATTTTGCATTTCTTTGCACTGAATCTAAGCTGCCATACATTTGACCATTCCTCCAACCTTGCCAAGTCCCTTCTCATCCTTTCCACCCCACCTTGCATATCAACTGTGTCGTCTGCAAAGAGACATACTTTTCCTTCCAGTCCCTCTGCAATGTCTCTTATAAAGACATTAAAAAGGACCAGACCCAGTACTGAACTCTGTGGTACCCCAACAGTAACTTCCCCTTTCTTCACTGTAGACTGCATTTACTATTACATTCTGCATCCTGTTGTCCAGACAATGTTTTACCCAGGCTACTACCCTGGGACCACTCTCAGGCTGGCTAATTTGTTTGTTAACCATTTGTGTGGGACTGTGTCAGCACCACAAGTGCAGCCCAGAGGGGCCCACAGCATGCCACATTTCTGAATACATCTAGTAGCATGGGTCATGCACACTAAATGTATTCCTTATTAGGTCAAATCCTGCAGACGTTTCAGCTATGACCAGAATTTGTTTATTATGTTGGCTTGCTTGTGCAGCCAACACCTTGCCAGCAGTGCAGCTTTGGAGGCAGTTGCTGTTGGGTGAATGCAGGGCACGCACCAGTAGGTGCATCACTCATTCCCCATTAAGCCTGCATGCCGGTGCCACACCATGCATACATAATGTGGTGAGCTCATCTGAAAAAAGGTCCTCTGCAATCCGAGCAAAGCTCATCACATGCAGCGGACCTTCCCTGGACATGCTTGCCAACACTGTGTATGTGGAGGCTGCCCAACTGCCAACTTCGGGGGTACCCAATACCCCTGCCAGCTTCCCATGCCCCAATTTATGTGCCAATGGGGGATCCCACTCCATGTCAGCATAAAGCACTCTCCCCCGCCATTTGTTATATGCTGCAGGCACACAACTTCTCGACCTCCCCCCACTTTCCTTGTGTGCCAAGGAGTGCCTAATCCCAGTCAGCATTAATTACCTCTGTATTGTGTGCCGACAAGGGTGTCCAATCCCCCATCGGCTGCAGCAACCCCCCCAAACAGTTATGTGGCACACTGGGAGCCCACCCCACTGTGCCAAATACCCTGAAAAAAAACTGTCCTGCGATTTTTTTTTTCTTTCACCCTGTAACACAAAAACGGTCCCTCGTAGTCTCCCTACCTACCACCCACACCCACCCACTACACACCCTGCCTCCCCACACACCCCAACCCCATACTTATCCAGAGTCAGACGCGACGATCTTTGGTGGACCCGGAACATGTCTGCACTCTTCAAAGCCGACCGCGAACTAGGAAATGTCGGTAATGTAATAAATTGGGTTTTTTAAACTTTGATGCATATCTCAGGCATTTTTTGGAATTTTTGCACCACATTTTCAACATGGGGTTTTTGGGACCCTCCTCATGAATTCTGTCACTGTTATGATGTTAATCAGTCCTGAAACGTGATTTCGCAGTCACAGTGTGGAATCACCTTTCAGAACCAATTATCATAAGGACAGTGGCAGTGTTCCTGAGATGGGCTCTCTAAAAGCCGATATTGCAAATCTGGTAGAAGAAATCCAAACAATGGCTGTTTTATGAGTGTGCATTGCACATTTGCTATGCACGCTCATAACTTCACGAATTCACAATATTTTCATGCTAGATTTTCAACATTGTCGTTTTTCTACACCTCCTTGTGAACAGTACAGCTGTCATTTTTCACATCCTGGCCAAAATGTGTTTCTGCACTTCTGGTGCACAATAGCGTGGTTGCTGTGGGAAATCAGTGTTTGGGGCAGATTACGAAAATGACAATGACACTGTTCATGAGCAGAGGTCGTAAAATGCCTATGTTGAAGATTTGGTGATGATACTCCATAACATGACTGTGTTACAAGCGTGCGTTGCACAGTTTGCACACACTCTTTTAATGTGCATTTGTATTATTTTCACTGTGGATTTTCACCACTGGCATGTTTCCACACCTCTTGATGAACAGTACAGCTGTCATTTGACATAACCTGCCCGAAATGTGTTTTCGCAAGTCCAGCGCAGAATAGCGCGGTTGCTGTGCAAAATTACTTTTTGGGACAGTTTGAGGAAATGACACTAGCACTGTACATGACCAGGGGTGCTAAAATGCCTATGTTGAACATTTGGTCCCAAAAGTCCATAAAATGACTGTGTTACAAGTGTGCATTGTGCATTTCCCACGCACCCTTGTAACATCGCAAATTTGCAATACTTACATGCCAACACTGCCATTTTTTTACACCTCCTTATGAACAGTACAGCTGTCATTTTTCAGATCCTGCCCAAAATGTCTTTCCGCACTGCACTACCAATGCCAATGCCAGTGCGACAACATTCGGCATTGACAAATGCTTGTTTGAAGTTAATCTGCCGTGTGAAGTCCAAATTTGTGGAACACTGATAAATATGTGAAATGTGAAGCTTGGTACAGATAAGTTTTACTAGAATGCAAAGTTGGGACTTCACTGAAGTTTACCGCAGAGTTAAAGTTTGCAATGTATTATGGGATTGAAGGTCACATGTTGCTGAAACATCCACCTGTTCCTGAAGGTAATCCAGGTAGACTGCTCTATTTCAGGACTAAAGGGCTCAAAATGATGTGCGCCCCACCTTGTTTAGACCAGTCTCTGCTTCACTGTATATACAACCTATTCTGCCAGTATGGATGCCAAGTCCAATCAGGGTTATCTGCTGGTTGCACTTACCACTCCTCTATCTGGCATTCACCTCCTACACTTACCCCTCCCCCCCTTCTTCCACTGTATTTCTTGACAATGCCTGTCTCTGGCAGCCCTACCCCTGTGGATTAATAAGATCAATAAATGCCTCCTGGGCCCTGAGGAATAACACAATAATCACGTTTCTCAACTGTGCCTCTCCCTCCTGCCACTTCTCCTATCTCCAACTAACTTGTTCTTCCTACATTTGCACTTTATAACCTCATGTATTGTTTAATTATGCTGTCCTTGCTGTACATTCATTCCATGTTTAACCTGAACTGGTCATATGTGTTGTGTAATGTTGTATTGTCCATGTACCTTGTACTGAAGTGGAACCTTTGTAAAAGAGTATTTTGCTCAAAGGTCTTTTCTGAAGAATAAATAAATACAAAAAATACAGGACAGCTTGTATGTCATGCAGAGGCTGTCTTCAGTGCAGTGTTCTGAAGAGAGAGTAGGAAAGACATCTGTGTATGCTCGTCTGAGACAAAAAAAGCTTGTAAAATACATCTCAAAAACAAGCTTTTAAAACCCAGATACTCACAAATGGTTCTAAATGGCTTTGTGCTACTAGATTTATGATGTTTTTGTTTATTTTTTTTCATGATTATTTACTTTAAAGTAGTGGTTTATATTTTGTCAGTCTGTGAAACAGTGCTGTGGGGAAGGGTAGGTGTACCGTGTAAAGCAAGTTAGCAAGGCAGCCCAGAAAGATCTGGAGCATTTTGTCTAAACAGAAAAATTGTGTTATATTTTGATTTTCTCACTCTTTATGGTCATCATTTTTGATCTGTAGTGAGCAATTTCACGTTTTTATGTTGGCTCGCCCATGCACAGCCAACATATTGGGGTAGTAGCACATTTGGAGGTGCGGTCACTGTTGGGTGAATGCAGGGCATGCATCAGTAGGTGCGTCCCTCATTCCCCAATCAGCCTGCATGCTGGCGCCATACCGTGCGGGCGAGCATATCTAAGAAAAGGTCCGCTGCAATGCAAGCAAAGCTCATCACACGCAACGGACCTTCCGACGTGCTTACCCTGTTGAGACAGAAAAAAAAAACATTACGGCACACTGCCAGCCATAATGCCAACTTCGAGGTGCCCAATCCTCCTGTTGGCATGCCTGCCCCCAATGTATGTGCTGACAGGGGCGCCTACTCCCCATCAGCATAAAGCACTCCCCCCATTTGTTATAAGCTGAGGGGGTGCCCAATCCCCCTCGGCTCTTGCCCCTCCCCCACTTTCCTTGTGTGCTAATGGGGGTGCCCAATTCTCCATCAGCTAAAGCATCCCCCCCAAAAAAACACTTAGGTGGCACACTGGGTGCCCACCCCACCACGACAGTGCCACTGTTCATGAGGGGGGCTCTCAAAAAGCCTATGTTGCAAATTTTGTGGAAAAAGGTAAAATAAAAATGACTGCTTTATGAGTGTGCATTGCACAGTTTCCACCTATGCTCATAACTTTGTGCATTTGTAATATTTTCACTCCAGATTTTCATAATTGGCATTTTCCACACCTTCTGATGAACAGTACAGCTGTCATTTTACATATCCTGGCCAAAATGTATTTTTGAATGTGTGGCGCAGAATAGCTTGGTCGCTGTATGAAATCAGTTTTCAGGACAGTTTGAGGAAATGATGGTGACATTGTTCATTAGCAGAGGTCCAAAAATACCTATGTTGAAAATTTGGTGCCGAAGGTCCATAAAATGTGTTACAAGCATACATTGCGCAGTTTCCACACACTCTTTTAACTTCGCAAATTTGCAATATTTCCATGCCAGATTTTCAACACTGGCATTTTTTCACACCTCCTTATCAACAGTACAGCTGTCATTTTTGACATCCTGCCCAAAATGTGCTTCCGCACCTGTGGTGCACAATGGCGTGGTCACTGTGAGAAATCAACTTTTGGCACAGATTAACAAAATCACAGTGCCACTGTTCATGAGGGGAGGTCCCAAAATGCCTGTTAAAAATGTGCCTAACAAACTCCCCAAAATAATTGGGTTACAGACGTGTGTTGTGCAGTTTCTATGTATGCTCATGACTACACCAATTTTTAATATTGTCACACCAAATTTTTAACATTGCCATTTTTTTAACCCTCCTCATGAACAATACAGTTGTCATTTTCCACATCCTGACCAAAATGTGTTTTCATCCTTGTGTTGCCAAATGACATAGCTGCTGTGCAAAACTACCATTCAGCTAACAAACTGTGTCACTTTTCATGAGGTGGGCTCACAAAAAGCCCATGTTGGAAATTTGGAGTATAAATACCAACACATGCCTATGGTGTTAGGGTTCCCAACTGTAGCACCCCACCCTGTAGAGATTGACAGGCATCTGTGGTGTGACTTGGGATCATCAGCTGTAATGCTGTCACCATTCCAACCCCACCCCCACCCTGCAGCCAATGACAGGCATCATGGTGTACCTTGCACTGTTCGACCACACAGTTCACCCCATTCTCCTATACTGCACCCATCTCAGCATATTTCCTTATGGAATGGGGTAAGTATAATGCCCAAAGACCCCAAGGCACACCACAACACTTCTCAGTGTCTACAGGGTGGAGTGAGATACAATGGCATGAGCGTTATAGCTGATGATCCAAAAGCACACCCCAATGCCTGTTGGTATCTACAAGGTGGGGATGGGGCTGGTGTCACTTCAGTACTTCACTGCCATCCCTATTATGCATCTCTAACTCCATCACTACCAATGCCAATGTCAGCAAGACAACATTCGGCATTGACAATGCATGTTATTTCTGTGATTTAGTTTGGTGTGTTTAAGTAAATTATTTTGTCAGTGTCTTTCTGTAGCAGTTTTAGTGCTTTTTGTAATCTTTTTCTTTAAGTGATGGCGTTCTTTCACTTTTTGTTATACTTACTATTAAATTACCCCTATTATCCCAGCGTTTTAATCCCTGTTCTTTTTCTTTTATAAAAGAAGACCTTTTTTGGCTGTTTTTAGTAGTAGTTTTTCAGATCACACTGTTGATCCCTGATTCCCTAAGGGGATGTGTTGTCTGCTCTTAATACTTATTTTTAGAGCCCCATGAAATTATTTTTATTTTTTATAACTTTTGTGTTTATTCTTCTGATATTTCATGTCATTTCTTTCTATTTCTCTTAATACTGTACCTTGAATTTTGAAATTCTTGTTATTTTTTTTTAAGAATACCATGGGTCTGTATTTCTTTTACTGTCATCTTAGTTTATTAATCCCTGTGTTGTGTTAAAAAAATCATTTTTTTATTTTGCTGCATACTATTAGCATTGTATTTTTTCATATTACAAGGCTGATCTCTGATTCTAGAGAGGGATGTGTTGTCTGCTGCTGGTAGTTAATTAAGTAATATACCAGGACAGGGTGTGAGTATATGGGGGATTTACCACACCTGGTGTGGTTTGGTCACGAGGCCACAGGCCAAGTGACTTAATCACACCAGAAGTGGTAAATACCCCCATATACCCACACTCTGAAGTGGTATAATGGTATTATACAATGTCTTCCTTTTTGAGGAGGCAAAAAAAATAAATAAAAAAGGTTTTGGGGGGCATTTTAATTTATTTTTATTACATTTGTTCCTGCACCAGAAAAAAATCATGCTGGTTGCTAGGTTGTTACTATGACTGCAGTGTGCTGATGCCAGTGCAACTTGATATAGAAACATTCAAATGTTGTGATTTTTTTTTTGTTAAAGATAGGGACTGGAAGTGGTTGGCTGTTTGTTCATTTTGCCTAATGTGCAGCTGATGATGGAGAGCATTTCCTTCTGGGATCAATTTTGCAGTCAGTAGAGAGGAACGTTATGAGTTGGTGGGCAATTTGCTTTCTACTTTTTTCTCGACTTTTAAGCAAGCATGTTTTTGCCATTATGGGAGATAAGGAGAGGGAGAGAGGGACAGCATTCAAGAGCTATAATGAAGGAGTGAGCAAGCAAGCGGCACTGGAGTAGAGACCAATCACAAAGTGCTGAGACATGATTCAAGGACAACTACCAAGTGTGGTTGCAGAATTAAAATGTGGAACAGTGCTGTACATCGGGGACAAGAATCATTTTAAAAAAAGGTAGGTTTTATGTACAGTTGCCATGGGGAGTCATGAGGTTTGCTCATTTAGTATTGCAATTTGTTTAAAACTCCTACTTTGAAATTGTGGTTTAATGGGAGTCACAGCAGTCTGGACACCAGTGTTTAGTAGGAGTTCAATATGGCAGAATTCAGCTTTCTATTTGAGACTTGGAGTGTTTTTTTCTGCAGATGAAGCTGGCTGGCACCTTTTCCAGTCAGTACACTGGTGGATTTGTAATGCTGGAAAAGTGCCAGCCCACCAATCAGAGTGCAGGATTTCTCTGTTTTCATTTATACCACTGTAAAATAACTTGTTTAACACTTTTACCCCTGTTGCATTTGTCTCATGTTAATCTCCGTGGTGTTATATTTTTTTTTCAGATCACACTGCAGATCCATGATTCCCTAGGGAAGTTTTTGTTTGCTGCTAATACATATTTGATCTGACGGCTTTATTTACATTTTATAATTTTTCATCCCAAATTAAGTTACAATTAGCATATGAGAATAACAGGGATGCTCTACTAAAATGAGAGGTCCCAGGTAGGCAACAAAGAAGTGTTTAAAATCTGTGAGGCAAAATAGTGCTGCAATACAGAAAAACAATGTCTCTGGCAACATGTTCTATAGGTTCTGGGGCTGGTAGTAGCGAGGGAGTAGTTGTCAGCAGTGGCATTAGTGTAGCCAGATTTTTTTCTGTCACATCGTGCAGGATGTGGGAGGAGAAGGATACAAGGAAATCAGCAGTAAACTAAGAACAGTGGTCAAGGAGGAGGTTGTTGGTGTCCATGTGGCTTGCTGAGGTGGTGCTGAGCCAGACAGTGTGGAGCGTGATTCAGTGTTTGAGTGGGAGGTCTGGAAAACATGCATCACACTCAGATCCCTGATGATGAGAGGGTCAGAGAGCCTGGAGACAGTGATGATGAAGAGGGCAGACCTGTGGAGGAGGACAGCAGCAGCAGTGTTGATGATGATTTGTTGGATCTCTTATGGGAGCATGAAGATAAATTATATGTCTAATTAATTATTCATTAGCTAAACTAGCTCACTGGTTGGCTGCCGTGCCAGTCTGAAATCTTTTAGAAATGCCCAGCACAGCAGCCACACTCAGATCATGTGCTGTACACTGACAGCATCAGCACCAAAACAAAACTGTTTTGGGCACTAAAAAGCTAAAAAAACACATCTCATTGTTACTATTAGACTTTATTAAACTTATGATCACAATAATGACCTTGCAGCCAGTCATTTACTTTTGATTAATGACTGGCTGGGTGGGGTTGGCCCTCAATTGCACTTCAGGCCACCTTTGCCCCCAACTCGTTGTTAATCACCAGGAAATGACTGGCTGTTCTGTCATTATTGCTTAAAAGCATAAGGGTGGTAATGCAAATGATGCAGGGGATGTTGCAGTTATCCAGCTACCAAAGTCCCCTTCCCAATAGTACTGAAGTCAAGGAATCCTCCCCAAAACACAAATTTCCACCACTTCCCATCAGCTGTCCCACTCCTGCCACCTTGGTAAAGCAAGGGCTAGGAAATTCTACTTTGAGATTTTTATATACTTCACCCAGCTGATGAGACAATCACTGCCTATCTGTCAGCTATGGTATGCATGAGTTAGTAGGGGAAAAGGCAGCCACCTTAGCACCAGTGGGCAACACACACACCTGAAGAACAGGCACTTGTTATGCTATCATCAGCACCAGAAGAAAGACAGTGCATGGGATCACTGTTCCTCATCATCAGCATAATCATTAGGCAAGGCAAACAGAAGTGGCAGCACAGTAAACCAGGTGGATGGAGGTGCAAGTGAGGAGGAGGACTACAGAGAGGAGGTGGAGGATTCTGTGGGTCTGCCTAGTCGTGACCATAGAAACAGTGGTAGTGGGTTAAATGGTAACACCCGGAGTCAGAAAAGCACAGTAACAACATTGCAGAAAACCCCCAAATTACTGGTGTCACTTGAGCAGCAGCACATATGAATCCCCTGGAGTTACAGTAAATATCACCGCAACAATGCTGCCATAATGAGTCCAGCTGTTTGGTAGCCCAGCCTCAAGAAAGGTCCAGCCTACGCTAGATGGCATGCTTAAGCATCACTCCAGATTCACTTCCAGTCATGCTACTGCATGGGAGCTAAATGCAGCAACTATTGAAATGCCAGCAACTGATCTATGGTCATTTTCTTCTGTTGGGAATGTTGGAATTCAGAGGTTGATGGCCCGTGACTCTCCCAAATAGCAAATTATAAGTGCAATTAATTATTCATGAGCTAAACTAGCTCACTGATTGGCTGCTGTGCCAGTTTTAAATCTCTTAGAAATGACTGGCATGGCAGCGACATTCAGCTGAGCATGCACTGTGCACTAAAAGCAGCCATGCCAAAAATTTTATAAAAGTAAAAAATTAAAGTCGCTATTGTCTTATAATCACAATAACATCCTTGAAATCTGTCACTTACTTGGATTAATGACCAGCTGGAGGGAGGTGGATCTCGACTGGACCACGGTCCACCCATCCATCTACCTGTTCCTAAATCCCTTGGAAATGACTGGCTTCTTGGTCATTAGTGCTTAATTTCATTAAAAGCACAGTTTTCTAAATGCCCTCGTTCCTGAAGTCCACCCAGAGTGAGAAGAGCAAATACTTCTGGGTCAGTGGGGGGATTTTCTGTTGGGTGCAACTGGTGCAGAATGCAGTAGCCAAGTTGCTGACAGGACCTGCCATGTGACCCCAGTCCTGCGTAAACTGCACTGGCTGCCAGTGAGATGGAGGATTGCTTTCAGAGTGGGCTTACTCACCTATATGTCCTGATACGGTTCAGGCACTGATTATCTGAGTGACCTCCTGTCCCCTGTTTGCCCTGTGTGCTCCTTTTGCTCCTCCACTGAGAGCCTCTAAGTAGTTCACAGACCCAGACTGAAAATTTCGGTAAGCCAGGTATTTGACGTGGCTGGCCTGGCCCTGTGGAACTTGCTACCAAGATCTTTGAGGGAGGCTGTATCAGTGGAGACTTTTTAGAGGGATCTGAAGGCCCAGAAACATTTGGAAACCAGCTGTATTTTATTTTATTCATATATTGTTATTTTATTGGTGTTTATTTATCGTATCTTCTGACCTGATCATGACCTATTTACTGCTTTGTTGATGTTGTGTATGTTTTTGATATTTATTTATTTTTTTGTTTGTAAAGTGCTCAGAGCCTCTGAGATTGGGTGCTTAATAAATAAACACTTAATTACTTTACTTTCTTACTTACTGAAGTCTATAGGACAGTGTCACTGATGGTAAACTATGCTCTGAAGCATTCAGCATTACCATACATACATACATACATAAATACATACATCTGAGCATGGATATGTGGACCAGTGGCCAAACAGCTGGTAGCTCCTACTTGTGCATTAGAGCCAACTGGGCACAGGCACTTGCGGTAGTATTTGATTCTGGGTGTAAAAAAAATTGCACTAAGCTCAATTGTGATGGTAGCAACTCTCACTGTTTTACTGAACCCAGCACTGGATAAAATATCTACAACTACATACTTTAATAATGGACTTTCAAAGCTAATAAATCATTTTTATTTTAGAAATTCTTGACATCATGGGTGCCTAGAGGATCTTAAATACTAATTTAAAAGAGTTTACTCATCATGATAAAAGGAACAAAGGGTTTTCGATGATTGATTATACAGCTGTTACACAGAGTTTTATAAGTCCCTGACTGTAAAGGATGCTCTTTACTTTAGTGCAAAAGCATGGGGTGAAATCAGTTCAGTCTCCCTCTGTAGGTCCTGGAATAAGCTGTGGCCATACCAAAATGAGCAAGAAAATGACATAACAGTGGCCGACACTCAGATTAACTTTGGGGAGGAGTGTGAAGCACTTCAGTTTACCGAGGAGGAGCAGGAGGAGTGGATTCGTGCCGATAACGAAGAAACGGGGCATCAGATATTAACGGACACTGACATCATTAATCTAGCACGAGTGAGTACTGAAAATGAAATGGACAGTGAGGGAGATGAGGGGGATGAGGCAGTTACTGGGAATGTTCCTCACAGCAAAGCGGAAGAATGCTTCTCCGTTTGTGTTGAATGGCTGGAGCAGCAGCAAGAAGTGAGTCCCATGAACCTAATGTTACTCAGGGAACTGCAACATATCGCTGCTAAAAAATGTCACTGCTCACTGAAACAGAGTGCAATAATCAATTTTTTTTTATTCTGAAACTTAGTTAACTGCATTAAATAAACCTTATCTATCTTCACTGTATTTATATTAAAATTGGATTGGATAATGCAATAAGTCGCGTTGTAGTCATTTTTTAGTAAGTTTCAGAGTTATGGAAATTTCGGAGATGTGAACACCATGCATTCCCATGCTGTTCGTATCTCTGAGGTTGTACTGTATATTTATTTCAAAATCTTGGATTAATGAGATACAAGATGTCAAACATCACCCCATTATTCTTTCAGACCATGCCTCAGTACTGAATGATATTAGAGTTAATAACTTGAAGAGCATTTTTTCAGCAGGTTGGATTTTTAGTAATGCATTGCCAAAAGATCAAGAATACATTAAAAAAGTTCAGGAAACAATTAGAAAGTATTGGTACTTTAGTTTTGATGGCATTATTCCAGTATGTAAGTTATGAGACACTTTAAAAGCAATAATCGGAGGGATTACAATATCATAACAGGCCCATATCAATATAGAAAATAACAAGCATTTGTCAATGCCGAATGTTTGCTTGCAGGTATTTGCAGTGGTGTTTGGCATGTATGGTGCTTTACCCTAATGCCCTGTGCGATTGCTGGTATTTGCACAATAAATTTTCAGCATGACTTTTTTGTTACCCCCATTGTGCGCTACATAGGCGGAAACACGTTTTGGGCAGGATGTGAAAAATGACAACTGTACTGCTCATAAGGAAGTGTGGTAAAATGGCAATGTTGAAAATCTGGAGTGGAAATATTGAAATCGCAAACTTACGAGCGCGTGCATAGGAACTGTGCAATGAACACTCGTAAAACAGTCATTTTTAGTAATTTTTTCACCAAATTTTCAACATAGCCATTTTAAGACCTCAGCTCATGAACAGTGTCACTGTGATTTTCTTAATGTGTCCCATACATTGAGTTCGCACCGACTGCGCCATTGTATGCTCTACATGGGCGGAAGCATGTTTTTGAGCAGGATGTGAAAAATGACAGCTGTACTGCTCATGAGGTGTGGTAAAATGGCAATGTTGAAAATCTGGAGTGAAAATATTGAAAATTAGCAAACTTACCAGCGTGCGTAAAGGACATGCAACGCACACTCATAAAACAGTCATTTTTAGGAATTTTTCACCAAATTTCAGCACAGCCATTTTAAGACCTCTGCTCATGGTCAGTGTCACTGTGATTTTCTTAATGTGTCCCATACATTGATTCCACACACCGACTGCACCATTGTGTGCTACATGGGTGGAAACACGGTTTAGGTGAGAGGTGAAAAATGACAGCTGTACTGCTCATAAGAAGGTGTGGTAAAATGGCAATGTTGAAAATCTGGAGTAGAAATATTGAAAATTTGCAAACCTACGAGCATGCATAGGAACTGTGCAACGCACACTCATGAAACAGTCATTTCTAGGAATTTTTTCACCAAATTTTCAACATAGCCATTTTAAGATCTCTGCTAATGAACAGTGTCACTGTGATTTTCTTAATGCATCCCATACATTGATTTCACACACCGACTGCACCATTGTGCGCTACATGGGCAGAAACATGTTTTGGGCAGTATGTGAAAAATGACAGCTGTATTGCTCATAAGGAGGTGTGGTAAAATGGCAATGTTGAAAATCTGGAGAGAAAATATTGAAAATTCATGAACTTACGAGCCTGCGTAGGAACTGCGCAATGCACGATCCTAAAACAGTCTTTTTTTTGAATATTTGCACCAAATTTTCACCATGGGGTTTTTGGGACCCCTTCTCATGGCATTATTCAGGCCCAAAGGGTGATTTCATGCAGTGACTGTGAAATCAACCTTCAGGCCTGAATAATGCCATGACAGTGACATCATTCATGAGAAGGGGTCCCAAAAACCCCATGTTAAAAATTAGGTGCAAAAATTCCAAAAAATGCCTGAGATATGCCATAAAGTTGAAACCCCCCATATCTAGCCCATTATACAGCTTACCGGCATTTCCTCAGTTCGCGGTTGGCTTTGAAGAGTACAGACATGTTCCCGGTCCACCGAAGATCATCTGCGCCAAGCTCCAGAGGTAAGTATGGGGTGGGGGGTGCGGGGAGGCTGGGTGCGTGGGTGGGTGCGGGTTGTGGGGAGGGGAGTGGGAGACTAAGTGGGACGTTTTCTTTGCAGGTGTAAAAACAAAAAGTGCACTACGTGGGGACGTTTGCCACGCTGGGGTGGGCTCAGCATAGCAGAAGATGGCTTGAGGGGCCAAGGAGCGACGGGGATTGGGCACCTCATTGGCAAAACGGGACGCTACATGCTGGGGTGGGCCTCAGTGTGGCAGCAGGATGGCTTTGGGGGTCCATGGAGCTGATGGGGATTGGGCACCCCATCGGTAAACAATGTTTGCCATGCTGGGATGGGCTCCCAGTGTGGCATAAAAGCTTTGGGGGGGCAGCGTGACTTGGGGGGGAGTGTGTGACATGAGGAGGGTGGCGTGTCGTGGTGCTGGGTATGGCAGCGATGGTTTTCTTTGAAGCGAAGACCACCGCTGTCATACTCAGCTCCCCACAACCATTGGTGCAGGACCACCACGCCTGCTTAATGGAGCACTGGACTGAATGGGAGGCACCCCAAAGTGTGCTACTCTCCCAAAACATTCCTTGCGCATGCGCGCAAGCGAACGTAAAAAGGAAGAAACTACTTTCAATAACAGATTACTTGAAATGGATAACCTTATCATAGATAACTTTGAGAAATATAGTAAGGAATGGCATCAGTTAAAATTAAGGAAATCAGAAATAAATAACACAGTGGTTCAAAACAATATTTCAAAACTATAAAAGATCAAATCTGGAAAACTACTGGCAACCTTATTAAAAAATAAAAGGAATATAATTATAAGCTTAGAAGATGCGCAAGGTAACATAATGAATACAACTACTGAAATGATAAAAATCGTCTTTGACACCTACAAAAATATTTATCAAAGACAAAATTTTTCAGATAAAAAGCAAACAATTATATTATAAATGCTGAACTAAAACAGCTACACTGTAATGAGACCCCTATTATGGCAAAATAAATTAGTGATGTACAATACGTAAGGGAATAGGAAAAAAATAAGAGTCCAGGTATGAACAGTTTTTCAACAGACTTCTACTGCACCTTTAAGGATTCCTTAACTCCATGGCTTACAATGATGTTTGAGGAAAGAAGCAATGGGGAACAAATACCAAAATCAATGCAAGAAGCAAAAACTATTTTAATACTAAAAGAAGGAAAACCTCTAAAAAAATAAGAAACTATAGGCTGATTGCCTTGTTCAATATGTATTGTAAAAATTTTTACAAAACTAATGGTTAATAGAATGAAAGAGGCACTGCCAGAATGTATACATCTAGACCAGTTCATTGCTGGAAGAACCATGTTTCATGCAATAAGAAGAATAAAGGCCTCATTTTTATTATGTTAAAAACTCAAAATTAGAATACATAGAAACATAGAAACATAGAATTTGACAGCAGATAAGGACCGCTTGGCCCACCCAGTCTGCCCATTTCCCTGCCTACTGGATAAGCTGCAGATCCTAGTTAACCAGCAGCCTACTTCTTCCTACCCCCACCCCCTAGAATTGCCTTATGACTGTCCCATGCATGCTTGAATTCCACTACTGTTTTTGACTCCACGACCTCCTCCGGAAAGCCATTCCATGCATCCACAACCCTCTCTGTGAAAAAATACTTCCTTAAATTACCTCTGAGCCGCCCCCTCTATCTTCAAATTGTGCCCCCTTGTTCTTGCACACCTCTTTTTTTGAAAGATGCTACCCTCTTGGACTTTATTGATTCCCTTGAGGTACTTGAAAGTTTCTGTCATGTCCCCCTTCTCCTCCTTTCCTTGAGGCTATACATATTAAGCTCCTTAAGTCTCTCTTCATATGTCTTCCGGTGCAGACTCTGCACCATTTTGAATGCCCTCCTCTGGACAGCTTCCATCCGTCTATGTCTTTGCGAAGACTGGGTCTCCAGAACTGCACACAGTACTCTAGATGGGGTCTGACCAGCTGTCTGTACAGAGGGATAATAACTTCTTGTTTTCTACTGGTGATGCCTCTCCTATGCATCCCAGTATCCCCCAGCCCTCCTTGCTGCCCTCTCACATTGCTTGCCCACCTTTAGGTCATCTGATATGACTACCCCAGGTCCCTTTCCATTTTGTTGTTGTTAGTATCTCACCCCATTGTGTGTACTCTTTCCTGGGTTTTGTTTCCCAGGTGCATTACCTTGCACTTCTTAGCATTGAATCTAAGCTGCCATGCATTTGACCATTCCTCTAACCTTGCCAAGTCCCTTTCATCCTTTCCACCCCACCTTGTGCATCAACTCTGTTGCAGATCTTTGTGTCATCTGCAAAGAGACATACTTTTCCTTCAGTCCCTCTGCAATGTAACATAAAGACATTGAAGAGGACAGTCTAATACTGAACCTGTGGTACCCACTAGTAACCCACCTTTCTTCAAAGTGGACTCCATTTACTATTACTCTCTGTGTCCTATTCTCCAGCAAATTTTTACCCAGGCTGTCATCTTGGGACCCACTCCCAGGCTAGCTAACTTGTATATTAATCTTTTGTGTGGGACTGTGTCAAATGCCTTGCTAAAGTCTAGGTAGACCATGTCCACAGCCCTCCCTGATCTACTCGTTGGTCACCCAGTCAAAGAAATCTATCAGATTTGTCTGGCATGACCTTCCCACTGTGAATCCATGCTGCTTGGGTCCTGTGCCCCTCTGGCCTCTAGATACTCGACAATTCTTTCCTTCAAGTGATTCCATCATTTTCCCTACCACTGAGGTTAAACTAACAGGTCTGTAGTTTCCTGCTTCTGCCTTGCTCCCACTTTTGTGAAGGGGAATCACATCTGCCCTCCTCCAGTCCTCGGGTACCACCCCATCCTCCCATGATTTGTTAAACAGGGTAGTCAGTCGTGTCACTAATTCCACCCTTAGTTCTTTTAGAATTCTGGGATGAATCCCATCAGGTCCCATTGCTTTGTCTACCTTCAGTTTTAAGAGTTCTTTCAGAACCCTTTCTTCTGTAAATGGGCTGGTATCAACTTCTGTATCCAGAGTGTTTCTACTGTTTGTTTTAGGTACCTCCCCTTCTTCCTTTGTAAATACTGAGCAAAAATATTTGTTTAGTATCTCTGCATTTCACAGACACCTTCTGCCACCCCCCCTTTATTAAGCCTCACTATCCCTCCTTAGTCTTCCTTGGCTCCTGATTGTACCTATAAAGGTTTTCCCCCTTCTTAACTGAGTTGGCTATCTTTTCCTCAGTTTGGGCCTTTGCTGTTCTGACTGCCTTCCCAGCTTCCTTTTGCTTTGATACAGTTCTCTGTCCTGCTCCTTCTGTGATTCCTTGTACTTCCTGAAAGCTTTCTTTTTCTCTTGAACCTTCACTGCCACTTCCTTTGAGAACCATAGTGGTTTCTTACATCGTTTAGTTTTGTTTATTTGCTTCACACAAAGGCTTGTTACCTCTGTGATGGCAGTTTTTATTATTCCCCATTGTTCTTCCACCCTCCTTCCTGCCCATTTGCTAGTGCATTCCTTAGGCACTCACCCATTTAGCAAAGTCAGCCCTCCTAAATTCCAGTACCTTTGTCTTTGTGGCTTGGCTCTATTGCTGTGTTTATTGTGAACCATACTGTTCGATGGTCGCTAGTTCCCAGATGGCTACCCACTTCTACATCTGTGATCCTCTCTTCATCTCCATTTGAGAGAACCAGGTCTAAGATTGCTCCCTCTCGAGTGGGCTCCAATACAAGTTGTCTAAGGCATGCCCCCTGTAGGGCATCTAGAATAACCCCACTCCTCGAAGTGGCTGCTGCAATTGCACTCCAGTTAACATCTGGCATATTCAGATCACCCATCAGCAATATCTCCCCTTTTTCTGCCATACTAATATACATTCTATCATTTCCTTGTCCATTTCCTCCCCCTGAGAAGGGGGTCTGTATACAACCCCTGTGCGGATTGTAGTGCCATTGCCAGTCTCCAAATTTACCCACAGTGCTTCTTCTCCTCCCTGTTTTCCCTTTTGTTCTGTGATACAATGTGGTTGCATCTGATGCAGCTAAAGCTTTTGATTTTTTTCGACAGGGGCCCTGATATTCAGAATTACTCCTGGCAATGGAACATGTGGAGGCACAGCGCAACTGAGTTGCACTGGTGTAACACAGTTGGTGCACTAGTGTAACACATGGATATATTCAAAAGAAATGAGCCAAGGTGCATCTTCTCTGAATATATCAAGTAATTCACAATGCACAGATAGGATGCACTGGTGCACCCCACAGACAGGGCTGAATACCAGGAATGGAAACTGCACCTGTGCCACAGAGTTACAATGTGTGTAAATTCCCAATATTCAGCCAGCAGTATGCAAATTAGCCCATAATGTATGCAAGGTGCAAATTGGTCCATTTGCATGTTATTATGGCTCCATTTGCATGTGTTATGCATGGCAAGCCAGCTAAAGGCCCATGGTGCCCTGCACAGCATGCGGTGCTGCCAGATGGGGTCTCATGGCACCTCCCATCAGCCTGGTAGCCACAATCCACATAAAATCCAGTTGTCATATGTCCGTGGTAGTTTACGGGTCCCCGACCCCTCCCAATGCTCTAATCCCTGTAATAAAACATTTCCTATATCCTGATAATCTAGTGGTCCCCCCACCCCTCCCAGTGCTCCAATCCCAGTAATAAAATATTTCCCTATTTCCATGGTAGTCTAGTGGTACCCCACTCCCTGCCGATATCCTCAGTCACCAGTAATATCACTGTACTTATTGCCTGGTGGTCCAGTGGCACTCCCACACCCACACAGGACCCCGTGCCCACCCAGCTCCCCTCATCAGCTGCAGGCAGCTGCACACTCACCCACATACCATCATGGCTGCCCACTAAATGACTGCTTACAGCTGCAACTGTAAGCCCATTGGTCCACAGAGTGGACCAATGGGCTTGCAGTGCATACTATAAAACTCATTCACAAATATGTGAATGAATGACTTCATGGGTGTGGTCAGAACCAGCAATCCTGCCTGTGGACCCCATCATACCTGCTGTGTAGGTGCTGCAGTCAGAGAAGGCCAGAGGCACAGCCCTCTGCACACATCCATGGCTGCTGGCCATCTGACATATATGGGTGTGCATTGGCTATGCACCCCTGCAAATATCAGACAGCCAGCAGCCATAATGGTGTGTGGAAGACTGTGCTGCTGGCCATCTCTGACCATGGCACTGACACAGTGGGTATGGTGGGGGGTATCTGTGTCATGGGTGGTGAGTTCTCTGGTAACGGGGTTTGTTTGTGGGGACTGGGCACTTCTACCTATGTGGGTTTGGGGGGTGATGCTGTGTGTTACCATTGTCGGGTGACTCTATGGGGGAGTGGTAAGGTCCATTGACAGGTGCTGCCAGGTGGGGGCATTGGCTGCGAGTCTCCAGGTGCCATGGTGGGGTAATGGACTGCATGGGCCCAGCCGTGCAAACCTGGGTTAGGGATACCGCATTGGGGGTGGGATCCACAGTGTAGTGTTTGCAGGGTTGTCTGCCAAAGGGGTACAGGGTCAGAGTAAACAATTACCAAAAAACTGCGGAGGCAAAAAAGGCTGAAATTGAACCAGTGCACGCTACAAAGAGGTGGCCAACCTCAAATTACAACAAACCAGAAAGTAGTAGTGGCACACAAACTGCAGACTTACAATCATACTCCAAGCAAAAATGTTTTTTTTTATTTTCTCAAAAACAAAGGCTTGATGAAATTCTCGGTACATATGTAAAGCAACACAGTCCCAGAATGAATAAACAAGTGTTGCTGCCGCGCAAATAAGACACAGCATTTGCACTTACTGAAAAAACTCTGCACTTCGACTCCTAACCAGAGTCTTCCTTATTGTTGTTCATGTGGCCTGGGATTAGGCACGTACCAGCTGCATGCCCCAGTCATGAATGCCACATAACTACCACTTTGTTGTATTCCATCTTAGCTATGCCAACTCTCCAGGTTTATGCAATGCACTGGCATAGTGAATAGAGTCTATTGTTTATAATATACACAATAACTGGTACCTCAGCCTTAACTTGATATAATAACCTTGGAAGAAACTCTAAAAAAATTGTTATGGAAGGGAGAAAACTGAGAATTGCCTTGGAACAGATGGTTACCCCAGGAGGGCTAGTGAATTTAGCTGCCCAGACCCTTTACAGTATCAGCTGAATACTGGTGGGAGTGGGCTTTTCAGGGTAAAGATATAAATCATTGGGAATTTCTGTTTTTGGGACAATGATACAAAGTATAAGAGAGAAAATATAGTATGGGATGTGGGAAATAGTGCTTGATTTCTTAGTCTGACTTGTACATTAAAACCATCTTTAAAAAGAGCTACAAAACACTCTAATGGTTAACAAATACTTTCCATGGTTATATTTAAACATATGGAGTAGTTATTCTATCTGGCAAGGGGAGGGTAAGGATATGGTTCAAAAACTTAAAATATATATTCAAAAATGATATCAGTTAATTTCACTCCTTCCAGGATTTAAAAAAAAAATATTGGATAACTGATGTAAGCTTCCTCACTTATGTAACTGAGAAAAACAAAATTCTGTTGTTATTGAAAACATTCAACTTAGATAATAAATTGGACCCAACAAAAAAAGTGGGGGTGGGGGCTTGCGACAATCACCAGGGATGAAAGAGACCTAAGGGTTATTATTGCAGATGACATTAAAATGTCAAAACAGAGTACAAAGGCTGCAGGGAGGGCCAGTGGCATGCTGGGGTGCATAGGCAGAGGTATCACTAGCAGAAGGCAGGAGATCATGAAACCTTTGTATAAAACATTGGTCAGGCCTCACCTAGATTACTATGTGCAGTTTTGAAGGCCACATCTTCATAAGGACATCGACAGAGTAGAGGCAGTCCAGAGAAGAGCGATCAAGATGGTGCAGGCTTGCACCACAAGATTTATGAAGCGGGATTAGAGGATGTGAATATGCACTCGCTAGAGGACAGGAGGGAGTGGGTGACCTGATAGAAACATTCAGGTACCTAATGAGCATTACCAAGGTGCAGGAGGCAGACATCTTCCAGCACAGCAGGAATACAAGAATAAAGGTGCATGCTATGAAATTGGAGGGGGGAAGATTAAGAGAGAATGTCAGAAAGTTTTTCTTCACAGAGGTGGACACATGGCATGGTCTGCCTCAGGTGGTAGTGGAAGCAAGCACTGTGGAGGGATTTAAACATGCCTGGGACAGGCATAAGGGAACCTTAGAGGTGGGGTGGAGGGAGTGGAAGCTACAAACCTGATAAGGTCAGAGGCCAACATCAGATATCAGACTTAAGGGCAGACTAGATGGGCCTGGTGGTCCTTATCTGCTGACAAATTCTGTTTCTATGTAAGGAACAGAAAGTTTGGGTTCAAACAAATTGTTACAGAGAATTTACTAAAAACTTATGGAAAACAGAAAAAGCCGTGGAAAAAAATATAGTGTACAGAAATATAATTGGACTTTACCATACAACAATGGAAAAATCAAAGAATTTAAACAAATAAAGATTATTTGTTTCTGAAGAATAAATCACTACAGAAAAAAATAATCAGTACAGCCTACTATACACCCCAAATAGTGGGTACATTGTAGAAGATAGTGAGGCAGGACTGATGACATTTATGTGGAGGCCTAGAGAATCTAACAAACTGCTTGGGGGAATGTCATAAGATAGGCCATGATGGAAACAAACAACAGATTCATTATCAAAAATGTTGGGGAAATAGGTTACCAATGGTTTTGCTTTGCTCATTTTGAATGACACAAAGCAAATGGGTTTAAAGAAGTCACAACATAATATTTTCTGTATTGGTGCAATGAATACTAAGAGATTAATATTTGAACAATGGAATGCACCAACTATTGACATTTTCCTATTAATAGATGGTGGTTTGGAGTAAGAGGGACCATCCTATTTGAGGAATTTCCTGACAAAATAAATACTGACAAGGAAATTAATATTTCAATATGGAAAGATATTGAAGCCATGTTGCCAGCTTTGTTCTTTTGTTAAGGGTTAGGGTATCTGTGGTAGGGGAGAGGAGAATACTAGGGTTGCATTCCTGCTATGATTAATGTAATTGGTAGATTATACAGATGGATGGAATCTCTACAGTATGTACTTATTTACTTGGATTAGTTATTTTTTTTGTAATATTCATGGAATGTTTTCAATCAATAAAAATATTTTGAAAAAAATTGTGGTGGTAGCAACATTCTGGGTAGTCACCCGCATGTCACACTGACAACAAAACGTATACATGGATCACACATGGATGAGAAAATGTTAGATGTGCTCCTTTCCGAGACTGATGAGTGGCTTCACCCTCATTCATTGAAAGCAGGTTTCATTGTGAGTGATAATGACTTGAATGTTGTGAAATTCATCAATGGTGGGGGATTTGTCAGGGTGCCATGACTGGCACACTAGCTTAATCTCACTGAACAGCAGTTTGTAACCCATCCTGATATCAAGGTCATGTTGACTGTGGCCCGTCACATCTGCGTCCACTTTGACCATTCAAGAAAGGCCTGTGACCAGTCAGTTGCAGATACAAAGCAAACTTCCTCAGCATCATATGAAGCTTGATGTTTTCACCAGAGGGAACTTGACACTGTACATGACCGAGTGGTTGTTCAAACAATATAAAGCCCTATCTGAATATTTGCTTTTACATGCAAGCCATGACAGTGCTAGATTATCTATGTCTCTGACAAGATTCTGGGTGGTCAGGGCAATGGCGGTAGGGTTCCTGAGGTGTCAGCGTGGCTCAGTTGGTAGCACATCTGCCTCTGGACCAGAAGGTTGTGGGTTCTCGTCCCACGCCGGGATGGACTTGCACCTAAAAAATCGCTGGCATCTGAGTGCAGTATTGGGGGGTGCTGTACTGCTGGGGTGTGCCGTCCTTCGGATGAGACATTAAAACAGAGGTCCCTTCTGCCCATCCTGGTGTTGTCCTGGTGGGTGTCCAGGTGGAAGTAAAAGAACCCAGGGTACTCGTCGTAAAGAGCAGGGAACATTCCTGGTGTCCTGGCCAACATTCCCCTTCCCATAAAAAATGGTTCATTCAATTATCCAGGCTGTGTGTGGGTGATGATGTGCAATATGGCTGCCACCACACATTCAGTCACTTCACTACCAGTAAAGCGCTTTGGGATACTGTGTATGAAAAGCACTATATAAATGCTGATTCTTCTTCTTCTGACATTAGAACGCCAGCAGGAGGCTGCCGGCAGGCACATCAACGGTCCACACAGCCACAGGGGACCGGGGGGCACCGACCAACACAGCACAGCGAGGCAGGGACGCACTGTGGGTTAGTCACATGCATATTTCTCCACCCATACCTAACCACCCTCAGTCATCCCCCCATATATTCCCAGCGCACATCCCACTGCAACAAGACATGGCTTGTCCTGCGACGTAGGAGACAGACCACTCGCATGAAAGGCAGTGCAGTGTACAATCCAATTCCATTTCGTTTCTGCCATCCCATGTTACCTATGCACCTATGACAGCTCCAGTGCAGAGAACTTTGGTAGGATGCATGTTGGAATGACCACCCTTGACAGAACACCTGCCACACAATCCACACCCCTGACACACACACAGCAAAGATGGTAGGGGGGATGCCCGTACATACTGCATCAGTCACCCCACATACAGCTGCCACCATTGTACAGTGTGCACATAGGAAAGGGGCTCTAACCCAGCACGATATATGGTGACCCATAACACAGTCTGCAGGCAAGACGTGCCATCAACAATGTCTATTGGTACCCTGCTCAGTAAGACTGACAGCATGTCATAACTGTCAACTAGTGCACACCACAGCAATGGTGTCCAATTCTCTGAGTGCAAGACCATGTGTGCATTGGCAATTTGGTGGCATAGCACTCAACTCATAGGGTATGTGTTGTACTGCAGAGTGCCGGGTACCCTGTTGCACAGGCACCCTGCTCACTGGAGCTCCCTTGTTGTGTGCACCCTCATGTCAGCATTCTAAATGCTGGCACCCTACCGCCAGTGCCCTGAGCACCCAGAACCCTCTGACAACAGAGCAATGGCACCACATGGATGACCATATCATGATTCTTATGCCATTCAAACATGCAACATAGGCAGTGAGTAGGGACACTGCCTGTATTAGTCAGGCCATTCCACTACTGTGTGTGCTAAGGCAATCACTGGTGAATGTGCAGCAAGTGCTGAAGGCAGGGGGTGATAGTGGAAGTTGTGCCTTAATGGAGCACATGCTCCACATCTTAGATTGCAAATACATATATTTCTAGCGTTCTGCGGTGTGAAGATTTTGAGATTGCCACCATGCTGGATCCATGCTATAAACATGTGCTGGCATCAATAATTGAAAGCTGGTGTGTGCAGGTTCAAAAGTTAACTGATCTGATGAGAAGGGTATGCAGGTCACAGATGCTACAGGCACATTTATCTAAGGCACAACATGAATTTCCACAGAGCCTGGGTGTTGCTACCACCACCTCGTATAGGAAACGGGCTGAGAAAACATGTAAGGTAAAAGAGAAAATGCCAAATCCCATTTGGGATGTTTTATGTCAAGTGGGCTTTGTAGACATGGAATAAAAAGAGGATGCTGATGAGGCAGCAGGACTGCGGGCAGCACAAAGCTTGGCATATGGATATTTGGCAGACAAAAGGCACCTTAGCATCGTTAATGAGCCCTTACTATACTGGAGCAGTAAGGTCAATGAGTGGCCAATACTGACCTCAGTTGCAATGAAATACCTCAGCTGCTCACCCTCAATAGTCAGTGTGGAGCATGTATTCAGTTCAGCTGAGGTCATTGCTCAGGGACAAGAGCACCAGTCTGTCACCAAAAAATGATGGCTTGATAAAATTTATTAAAATTAATGAGGGCACATTCCTCACAAGACAATCATGTCCATGTTTCTTCTAAATGAAGGTGGTGGTGGCGGTGGTGTTGGGGGTGAACATGAAGGTGTTGACAGCTTTAAAAAAATTGTCTTAAACCATGGAAGTGGATGAAACAGTAATGGAGAGATCCTTTTCATCTGGTGACAACTCCAGTCTGGAAGACTATGAGGGCTGCTTCCTCGATGAGGTTGAAGCATAAAAAAGAGGTGTTGTTTGCCTCCTTTCTCCTGATCAGTATAATCCTTTAATCTGTTATGTTCAGTCATTTTGCTGTTCCTCATCCCCAGATGTTGTGTTGCTGGTATCTTACACCTAATCAAGTTCCTGCCGCCACCACTAGAGGCAGCAAAATTAAAGTTTGCCAGTGAAATTCCAGCAATATTACAAATTTTGCTGCGTGAAACATTCAGCTAAATTTGTGGATTTCACTGACAAATTTACAGGTGCAAAATGTTTTGATACCTTTTATTCGACCAACATGGATGTTACAGAGAAGAACAAAGTGCTCTAGCTTTCGAACCAACCAGGTCCTTCTTCAGAAGCTTTGTGGCAGTTATTTTGAAACTCCCATACTATTAACACCAGATTATACTGAAAAAACAGAAATAATTCTCATTGGTTTAACATATATATTTAAAACATAACAGACGATTACATCAGAGAAGCTAACTAACACTAGTATGCTCTTAAATGAAGAGTCTCAGAAGGGCAAAGGTTATGAAGAATTCTCTACAGCCAGAGAGTTCTTGTCACATAAATTTTAAAATGCCTCAGTATGCCAAGAAAGCATTCTAGTGATAAAAAAACCTTGGGGTGGCATTCTCTCTAAAGCGTTTTGTTCTTTTCTGTAGCATCCATGTTGGTCCAATAAAAGGTATCAAATCATTTGTTTCTGGATCTGTTCTTAAAGGGACCAATACGGCACCTACAACATTTTTTCCGGTGCAAATGTGAAATTCCGCTGGTAGAAGTGCAAATTTTGCTCATGAAATGCAGAATTGACCATGTGAGCAGCAGAATTTTGCTCAAGAATGGTGAAATTCCACTGCCCAAGTGCAAAATTCCACATTTTGCAGGTGAAATTTGTAATTTCAAAATCAGAATTTCACATTTAGCACCCACAAAATATTTCGAGAAGTGTACAACTTTCACAAAATATTTCACACAACAAAATCTGTGGATTTTACATATCTGTATCCACCACCCTAACATGATGTCTAGAGACAAAGCCTGCTCCAGCCAGAAGACACTGAACCACCTCCTCCTCCTCCTCCTCTGGCTTGCTTGGGTTCTACATAACCACAAACAGGATACTCCACTGCCTCCACAATGATGCAGCATAAAAATGCTTGTAAGCAGGTCTCCTACTACCTGCCAGCACACTAGCCTGCCCTCAGGCTGAACTTTCTGCCAGCCAGCCAATCAAGGCAGCAAGACCTCAACTCCACCATGGCATATCTTTGTCTACTGTGATGGTAAGTCACTTTCACTGTTGTTCACAGTCCTTAACCTTCCCTTACTGGTGGTGGTTGACTCCAGTCCTTGGCCTTGCAGAGGATGAAAGGTCTTCCACTTTACTCAAAAAGACATTCAAATGCTTTTCTTTCCTTCCTTTTGACTCCCTGCAGGTTTCACCATTCACAGGGCTGACTGGCAAAGCAGTCGCAAAGCCAGACAGCACTCAAGAAACAGATAGGTGTCTTTGTATACCAACGGTAAGTATCATTATGATTTTCTTTTTGTTTTTCTGTTTTGTTGTCCTTTTTCACAGGTACACAGTGTGCCAGGGTTGCCAAAGAGTGGCTTAATAGTTTCTCATTTTAATGCACAGGTGACAGGTACAGTAAGAATGGGAGTGAACAACAGATATACCATGCATTCACCACAGTGGCTGGGGAGGGGCTAAACAGTTTCTCATTGTTATTCACAGGTGACAGGTACAGCAAAGAATAGGAGTGGACAGCTGATATACCATGTGGCCATGGCAGTGGCCAAAGGGAGGCTGAATACTTTCTCATTTTATTTCACAGGTGACAGGTTCAGTAAGAATAGGAGTGGACAGCAGATATACCATGTGACAATCAAAGTGGCCATAGGGAGCTTAGATAGTTTATCATTTTTATTCATAGGTAAAGGGTACATTAAGAATGGGAATGGGCAATGGATATCATGCAAACACCAGTGGCCAAAGGGAGATTGAACAATTTCTCATTTTTATTCAAAGGTGACTGGTACAAAGATTACCACTACAGCGGCAAGTTGAGTAGAGTCTAATTTTTTTTTCTCATTACAGGTATTCCTCAGTCCTGCTGCCTCCTTCTCCAGCAAATAAGCCATCACCAACCATCTTTTCCACTGCATCATGCAGGATAACGGCAAAGAATCATAGGGCTAAGTAAAGGGGGAGTGAGACACATAGCACAGCATCATGTAGCAGCAGCATACACATAATTCTGGGAGTACAAAAAGTTGGCCTACTTTGTTTTTCTGGAACATTTGCACTACTGCAATGTAGTAAATTACAGGAATACTAGCCTGTGGTGGGGGGAAGGGAGTGAGACGCTCAGTCTAGTACCATATAGCAGCAGCAGCATATACATAAATCTGAGAGTACCAAAATTTAGCCTACTTTGTTTTCTGGAATATATGCACTACAGTTGTACAATGAATTACAGGTGGGGTGGCCTGGCATAGGGGTGGAGGGAGTGAGACACACAGCTCAGCAGCATATAGCAGCAGTATAATTGTTCATGTGGTTCACATATTTCTGGGAGTACTGAAATTTGGTTCACTTTGTTTTTCTGAAACATTTGCACTACTATTCTGCAGTGAATTATAGGAAGGGAAGCCTATGGTGTGGTGGGGGGGGAACTAAGAAACACACAGTGCAACAACATGTAGCAGTGAAGAATACTTCTAATTATAGTGTAAGGAATGTGCAGCTGCACAAGAAAGGCAACAACAGAATTGAAATCAATTTTCTTTTCATTTGAATGGATGAATACATAAGAATTTCAATAGAAAGAAGAAAGCAGTAGCAGAAACTAAGAAATAACAATGGATGAGCATATTTTTACTTTTTAAACATTTAGAGATGGTAAAAGAGAAGATAAAAGAAAATATCTAGGTTTAAGGGCTGTGGTCTGGGAACAGAGGATGTACTGCCACTTCACAGTTCAAACAAACCCTCCAGAATGATTTGCTGATTTTGCAGCACTATCTTTAACAGCTTGTTCATCCCTGCAACTTGCTGGGAGAGCTCACCTGCTTCCCTGCAGAGCAGTTGTACTTCCATGGGTGGCTGTGGGAGGAGGATCTTAGGCTGGTCTCTGTCAGGTGCTCCCCACAACACCGATTTCCACCTGCAGGTCACTCTCCCAGTCCATTCCATCTCCCCCTCCTGCACCTGTGCTCCACATTTCTTTCTCTTGCCTGGCAGAAAAGAAGCAGTAAGGAGTGGCACCACAACCTCCATCCCTCTCAGCAACTTTATTTCACAGATGATCCTCTGACTCCTTATGGCCCCTTGCTCTAAGGTGGGTGTACTTCCCATCTGGCCCCAAATGACTTCCCCATTTCTCACACCTAATAGCAGTGTGGCATAGTTTACTGGTAACCACACTGTTGTTGATGGGGTCAATATGGAAAAATTCCCTGAAAAGTAAACTTCAGCTGCTACTGATGAGAGAAGGAGCAATATGGTACTGGTTGTCTCCTCCTCCTCCCCTCATGGTGCATGGGTGGTGGTGGTGGTGGTGATGATAGTGGTGGTACAACAGCTGACTGAGCTGGAGCTTCCTTTACTGTTGATGGTTGTGTACTAGCCTTATCTTGCTGCTGGGGATGCTGCGCTGTGGGGTGGGGGGTGCTGCTGCTGTCTCCTACTGCCAGTGTCATGGATCTCTTGACATGAAAAGTATAGTGTCGTCTATCTGCTGCATCCCCCTCTTCTACTAGTCATTCCTACTCATTTTAAAGCAAAAAGAATAGCATAGAGTAAAAAAAAAAAACACATTGAAAGAGATGAAAAAAGCAAAAATAACAAGCATTTTTCAATGCCGAATGTTTGCTTGCTGGCATTGGCATTGGTAGTGTAGGAGTTACAGAGCTGCATAATAGGAATGGCAGTGAAGTATTGAACTGAAGCCAACCCCATCACTACCCTGCAGACAGTGACAGGCATTGGGGTGTGCCTTTGGGTCATCAGGCATAACAACCATGCCATTTCACCACACCCTACTGTGCAGACGCCGACAAGTGTCATGGTGTGCCTTGGGGACTTTGGCCCTTATGCACACCCCATTCCATCAGGAAATATTGTGAGATGGGTGCAGTATAGGAGAATGGGGTGAACTTTGGGGCTGAAGAGTCCAAGGCACACCTTGATACCTCTCAGTGGCTGCAGAGTGTGGGTGGGGGTGGAATGGTATGAGCATTGCAGGTGACAATCCCAAGTCACATCCCTGATGCCTGTCATTCTCTACAGGGTGGGGTGTTATGGTCGGAAACCCTAACGCCTCATGCATTCATTGGTATTTTCACTCCAAATTTTCAACATGGGTTTTTTGTGACCCCCACCTCATGAACAGTGGCAATATCAGTTTGTTAGCCGAAAGCTGCTTTTGCATAGCATCTATGGCATTTGTCACCACAGGTGCAAAAACACATTCTGAACAGGATGTGAAAAATGACAGCTGTACTGTTCATGGGGAGGTATAAAAAATGGCAATGTTGAAAATCTGCAGTGAAAATATTTAAAAAACTGGTGAAGTCATGAGCGTGCGTAGAAACTGTGCAACGTGCACCCATAATGTAATTAGTTTGGGAATTGTTTACAGCAGATTGTCAACACAGGCATTTTGGGACCTCCGGTCATGAACAGTGTCACTGTGATTTTCTTTATCCATCCCGAACAATGATTTCCCACAGTGACCACGCATTTCTGTGCTGAAAGTGTGAAAACACATTTCAGCCATGTTGTGAAAAATGACAGCTGTACTGTTCATAAGGAAGTGTGGAAAAATGCCACTGGTGAAAATGTGGACTGAAAACATTACAAATTCATGAACTTATGAGGGTGCGTGGAAACTGCGCAATGCTCACTCGTAAAACAGTCATTTTTAGGAATTTTTTCACCAAATTTTCAAAATACGCATTTTAAGACCTCTGCTCATGAACAGTGTTACTGTGATTTTCTTAATGTGCCCCATACATTGATTTCACATACCGACTGCGCCATTGTGTGCTACATGGGTGGAAACATGTTTTGGGCAAGATGTGAAAAATGACAGCTGTACTGCTCATAAGGAGGTGTGGTAAAATGACAATGTTGAAAATCTGGAGTGAAAATATTGAAAATTTGCGAACTTATGAGCGTGCGTAGGATCAGCGCAACAAACGCTCGTGAAAGTCATTTTTGGGAATTTGTTCACCAAATTTTTAACATAGCCATTTTAACACTTATGCACATGAACAGTGTGACTGTGATTTTCTTAATGTGTCCCATACATTCAGTTCGCACACCGACTGCGCCATTGTGCGCTATATGCACGGAAACACATTTTGGGTGAGAAGTGAGAAATGACAGCTGTACTGCTCATAAGGTGGTGTGGTAAAATGGCAATGTTGAAAATCTGGAGTGAAAATATTGAAAATTCGCGAACTTACAAGCGTGCATAGGAACAGAGCAACGCATGCTCGTAAAATAGTCATTTTTGGGAATTTTTTCACCAAATTTTTAACATAGCCATTTTAACACCTCTGCTCATGAACAGTTTCACTGTGATTTTCTTAATGTGTCCCAAACATTGATTTCGCACACCGACTGTGCCATTGTGCCCTACATGTGTGGAAACACATTTTGGGTGAGATGTGAAAAATGACAGCTGTACTACTCATAAGGAAGTGTGGTCAAATAGCAGTGTTGAAAATCCGGAGTGAAAATATTGAAAATTCGCGAACCTTCGCATGCATAGGAACAGTGCAATGCACGCTCATAAAACAGTCATTTTTAAGAATTTTTTCCCCAAATTTTCAACATAGGCTTTTTGAGAGCCCACCTTATGTACACTGGCACTGTCATTTCATTAATCAGTCCCAAAAGGTGATTTTGCACAGTGACTGTGAAATCACCCTTCAGGCCCAATTAATGCCATGACAGTGACAGAATTCATGAGGAGGGGTCCCAAAAACTCCATGTTGAAAATTTGGTGCCAACATTCCAAACAATGCCTGAGATATGCAGCAAAGTTGAAAAAACCCTATTCATTACATTATACAGCTTACCGGCATTTCCTCAGTTCGCGGTCAGCTTTGAAGAGTGCAGATGTGTTCCTGGTCCACGAAGATCGTCGTGCCAGAGTCCAGAGGTAAGTATGGGGTGGGGTGGTGTGGGGAGGCAGGGTGCACAGTGGGTGAGCATGGGTGGGGCAGAGACAGCGAGGGACCGTTTTCTGTTGCAAGTTTTTTATACAAAGTAGGAGATGACACGGGACATTTGCCACGCTGGGGTGGGCTCCCAGTGTGCTGGGGAGATAGCTTGTGAGGGGCACCCTATGCTGGGGAGACAGTGGAGCCGACAGAGTTGGCCACCCCATCAGCTATACATGTGTATGCACGCTGGAGTGGGCACCCAGCGTGGCATGTGCAACTCTGTTTGGGGGAATGCCAGCCGGCAGGGGATTGGGCACCCTGTTGGCTATATGGTGTGGGGGGGTGAGCACGCAGTATGTGTGTGTGTGTGTGTGTGTGTGTGTGTGTGTGTGTCAGTGGAGTGCGCATGAGCAGGCGATATCTTATCGCTGCTCACTGAAGCGTAGCTCCCCCTTTCAACTGTATACCACTGCATTTTGGACTGCTGTCATAGACAGCTCCAGCAGGCATTGGAGAACTGCAACCATGCCTGCAAACACACTGACTGAATTGGAAGAGGGCTGCCACACCTCTGAAAACTCAGATGATGGCACCATCTTTCTTGCACATGCGTGCAAGCAAACATAAAAATGTTCCATGTAAACAAAATAACAGCTACAAAACAACTAAACAAAGACCCCCAAACTGTACATTAAAAATAAGATGAAGAACAAGCAAAAGAAAGCTGAAAAACTTGATTTTTTAGTCTAGCTTTTACACCACTGAAAGCACAGTTCTGTCCCCTTCTGCTGACTAGCTCAAACACTCTGAGAGGGTGACTTAAACAGCATAGTAGCAGCAACAGCAGCAGTTTATTACCAGTTTTATTTATTTCTGATTTGTGAGATAATTTCCAGAAGTGAGAAATGTATATACTGTTCCTGACAGTTGTGTGTAGTAAAGTGCTTAAAAACACAGAGAATGTCCATGAGGGTAACTAAAGCAGCACTCTAGGAGCAGCAGCAGTTTACACAGATACACAGAAATGTGATGGCAGAGAAAGGCCCCACGGCCCATCTAGTCTGCCCAACACCCTACCTCCCCCTTCTGTTATGCTTCCACCCTCTTTTCCCAACCCCTTAAATCTATCCCAAGCCCTCTTGAACCCCTCCACCTTTTCAGCTGCCACTACCTCCTCTGGCAGCTTATTCCAGGCCTCCATCACCCTCTCCATGAAAAAACTGCCCCTGACATTACCTCTGTATTGCCCACCTTCCAGTTTGAGGATATGTCCCCTTGTGTTCACTCCCTTCTTCAATTTGAACAAGCTAACACCCTCCACCTTATTTATTCCCTTCAGATACTTATCATGTCCCCCCTCTCCCTCCTATTCTTCAGAGGGTATAAATTCAGCCCTCTCAATCTGCTTTCATATGGTACATCCTGCATCCCTCATACCATTTTGGTTGCCCTTCTCTGTACCCTTTCCATCAACTCAACATCTCTTCATGGGTGAGGCCTCCAGAACTTCACCCCATATTCCAGATGTGGCCTGACCGTGGTTCTGTATAAGAGCATTAGCACCTCCCTTTTCCTGCTATTAATATCCCTCACAATGTAAGCCAGCATTCCAATTGCCTTTCCCACCACCCTGCTACACTGGCTGATCACCTTGAGGTCACACGATACCATAATCCCCAGGTCCCTTTACGTTTCCTTCTCCTTAATCACCTCCTATTCCTCCTCCCCAGGTGCATCAGCGAGCACTTGTGTACATTAAACTTCAGTTTCCAGGTGTCAGACCACCTCTCCAGCCTCTCCAGATCCCACCACATGGCTTGCACCCCACTAGGTGAATCCACCCTATTGCAGACCTTTGTATCATCTGTGAACAGGCACACCATCCCTCCAGACCATCTGCTCGGTCACTAACATAGATGTTAAAAAGTATTGGTCCTAGCACTGACCCCTGTTGTATCTGACTGGTAACTGCCAATTCCATGGAATGTGTCCCATTTACCACCACCATCTGACTCCTTCCCTTCAACCAGTTTTCCACCCACCTGGTGATCTTGAGATCCACCCCTAGTCTGTCTGGCTTATGCACCATTCCACTATGCAGAACAGTGTCGAAGGCCCTATTGAAATCCAGATAGGCCACATCCACCGCTCCTCCCTGGTCCACTATCTGTGTCACCACATTGAAAAACTCTATCAGGTTAGTCTGGCAGGACCTTCCCTTGGTGAAGCCATGCTGCCTGTCATCCTGCATGCCATTCATCTCCAAGTATTCTATCAACCTGATCTTAAGTAGTGTTTCCATTACCTTCCCCACGACCGAGGTAAGATTAATGGGACAGTAGTTTCTGACCTCATCCTTCCACCCCCCTTATGTAGTGTGACCACCTCTGACCTCTTTCAGTCCATTGGCACCACCCCTGTGACAAAGGACAAGTTAAACAGCCTTGCCAGATGCGGTGCCAGTTCATCCTTCACCTCCTTGAGAACCCTTGGATGTATTCCATCAGGCCCCATTGCCTTGTCCACCCTAAGTCTACCCAGCTCTTCCCTCATTCCTTCAGCTGTGAATTCTGCCACACCCACCTGCCTGTGGCTGTCACCCTCCCAAGCCCGTCCTGGTCCCCGGCCCTCTCTTTCCTCTGTGAAAATTGAGGCAAAATAGCTATTTAATGCCTCTGCTTTTTCCAAATCCCCTTCCAGTAATGTTCCACTTTCCCCCTTATCCTCCCAATCGCATGCTGTGCCCTCCTCCTTTCTCCAATGTACCTAAATAAGGTTTTGTCCCTCCTCCTTGCCTGCTTTGCTACCCTCTCCTCAGTGGCCTCCTTAGCCCTCCTTATCTTTTTCCCTCCCTCCTTTCTTTTTCCCTGTAGGTTTCCCTGTCCTGATCCTTTTGTGTCCTCCTGTACCACTTGAATGCTCTAGTCTTCTCCTTGACCCCTAAAGCGTCCTCTTTAGTGAACCATAGAGGTATTTCCTGTGATCTATTCTTTCTTACCCTTCTTATACATGAGTCCATGGCTTTAAATACCCCTCTCTTGATGGTTGCCCATAATTCCTCCACCCCACACATCCCCTATCCTCAACATTTCTTCCCTAACTACCTTCCTCATTCCATGAAAGTCAGCCTTCCTGATGTCCATTACCTTGGTTCATGTCCTAACCCTCACCCTGCTCACTCTCACTGTGAACCTGACAGTCCTGTGGTCACTGGTGCCAAGCTATTCCCCCACCTCCACTTCCACCTCCTCTACACTGTCCCCATTTGTGAGGATCACATCCAACAGGTTTACACCCCTAGTGGGCTCACTGACCTTTTGCTGCAGGAATATGCCCTGAAGAACCTCTAAGATGCCCCTGCAAAGATTGCTGTCTTGGCCTCCCAGTTGATGTCTGGAATGTTTAAGTCCCCAACTAGCACAATTTTCCCTTTCTGTGTCATCCTCGCTATGGATTCCACAAAGTGTCTATCCCCTTCTTCCCCCTGCATAGAAGACTTACAGACTACAACAATGTGCAGGTTTTCCCCCTGTCCTCTGTCTAGGGTGACCCACAATATCTCTGTTTCCCCCTTCTCATCCTGCCCTTCCATGGCTCCTGTCCCTTCCCTGACATATAATGCCATCTCTCCCCTCTTCCCCTCCCGATCCTTCCAAAACACATTATACCCTGGGATCACCATCTCCCAGGTGTGCTGCTCATTCCACCAAGTCTCACTCACTGCTACAGTGTCTAGGTTCTCCTCCATCATGGTGGCCTCCAGTTCTCCCATTTTGTTCCCCAGGCTTCTGGCATTTGCAACCAAAGCACTCCAACATGTAGCCCCATCCCATCCTTCCCTACTGCTAACTGCTCCCTTGATGAGTGTTGTGACTTGGGGGAGGAAGCTGATAGCCTTTCTGCTCTGCCTCACATAGGGATGGCCCTGTCCTTAGCCCCCCTCTTATTTAGTTTAAATTGAACTTCCTTGCCATGAACTCTCCCAGTTTACTCTTCAGTGCAGCTGCCCCAGAACAGTTCAGGTGCAGCCTGTCTTGGGCATACAGCCCCTCATCCTCCCCCCCATAGAGCCGCAGTCACCTATCAAGCCGAACCCCATCGGACTGCACCAACCTTATAGACAATTGTTGAATGCTCTTATCTTCTCCTTTCTGGGTGTGCTCACTCTTGGTTCTGGCAACACCTCAGAGAAGGAAATGGAAGGAAAAACAGTGTTGCTCCTACAGAACCTAATGAGTTCCTCAAACCTTTCTTGTACTTCCATCAGACTTGTCCCCTCTAAGTCATTTGTGCCCAGGTGAAACATCAGATGTGTCCTTTCATCCTGCTGCTTATCCCAGGAAGGAATGTGATGCCCTACCTCCAGTGCCATCATCCCTGGCATGCACTGTACCCATACTGCATTGTTTTTTGCTCCCTTCCTTCCCCATTTTAGCGCCTTAATTATTGAGTCTCCCAAGAGTGCCAACCTACTGCCCCCTGCTTCCTAGGTGTCCTTTTGGCCTCTACCTTTGTGTCATGGGGTTTGGCTCCCTTTAGACTCCTCCTCATGTTCCATCCTGACTTGGTTTTTGCCCCTGCTCATCTTTTGTTCCCCATCACCTAACCTATCCTGATTTTTACCCACTCACAGCATCTGTCCCTCTTCACCCTCTCCCTTTAGCCTTTCCTCAGACTCTCCCCTCCTGTACCTCTTCATCCCATGTACTTCCACCTGGCTTCCTTAATCTCTCCAAACCCCTCCTGCATCAAGGCTTGAGCATAAGCCAACTTCACCTGACCCCCATCTATCTGCTCCTGGCCTTCCCTCGTCTGCATCACTATGTGCGATTATGCCAACTGTGCTTGATCCCCTTCCAACTGTTCCTGTCCTGCTCATCTTTGCAGAAGGTTTTGACTACTGTACCCCACTTGGGGAAGTCTTCCTCCTCACCACCTGCCCTGTCTGCACATTTCCCCTCTCCTGCACTCTGCCCAACCCATGCCCCAGCCTCCTACTGCAGTTCCTGACCTGCAGAGTTTCCTCCCATACATTTTCAGCCTCTCAAGAGCTCAACTCCAGCTCTTCCAGTGCTTCCTTCCTTCCTGCCCCTTTTCTTGTATCACAGTTCCCCTAGTGCCACCCTTTGCTATGTCCCTAATGTGCCTTTCCCCTCCTCCAACCCTTCCCCTTCATGCAATGTGCCTTCCCCCTCCTCCTCCTTCCACTGCACCTGAGATCCCCCCACATCCACAAGCCACTCTGCCCCCTTCTCTGATGGCCCCAGCTGGACCCCTTCCTCCAAAATGTCCTCAAGTAGGATACATGGAGGGGAAAAACTATTTGTTACTTCCACCCTCTGGCCCATTTCACCTATGCCTATGTCATTCTTCATTCTGGGCATCCATCTGCCTTTTCCTGAGCCTACTGTCTTCTACTCCTCCTGATCCCTGGCTGACCCCTTTTCTCTAGCTACAGGAATCATTTTTGTGCCTCCAGACCTCCTGCTGTCAGTTTCCACTGACCCCTTTCCTCCTATCTCAGGCGTCCCTGTCCCAACTTTGGACTTGCTACTGTCTGTTACCACCTCTGGTCTATCCCCACTGGATCCCCTTCCATCCTCTCCCTCCCAAGCCCTTGACTTCTGGAACAGTGTATCTGATCCTCCAGTCAATCCACTCAGCCCTTCCCACTCCTTCCTTGGCTTATACTGTCCCTGTCTCTCTACCCCCTTTTCCCAGCTTCCCCCATTTAACCCCCACCTTAGCCTCACCATGTCCTCCCTCAGCTGAGTGTGCTGCTTACAAACCATACAACCTTCCCATCCTCCAAGCCCAATTTGGATCATAGCCATTCCACAGCCACTTCACCTCACCACCCTGCCAAAGATCTCCCTCCCTTGGTCACCCCTTCCTCTGTGCTGCCCTACCATTTTTTTCTGTGATACTCAGATACATTCCTAAAACCATACCTTATATATTTTGGGGCCCCTGACTCTCACCTCCACCCCCTCCTCAGCCCAACCCATAGTCAAGACTTTTTAGAAATAATAAAGCATGTGCAAACCATAGACATCAAAAATTAATAACCATAGTCACCCAGTTTATTACCAGCATTATTGATTGCTGATTTGGGAGAAATTTGTAGAAGTGGGAAATTAATATATTGTGCTTGGCAGTTGTTTGTACTAAAGTGCTTGACAACAGAGAATGTCCAAGTGGTGCTACTTAAACAGCATTGAAGCAATGGCAGCATCAGCACTTTATTACCAACATTACTGATTTCTGGTTTAGGGGAAAATTTCCAGAAGTAAGAAATTTATATGTTGTGCTTGTCAGTTGCATGCACTAAAGTGCTTGTACTGAAATGTGGTCTATTTTGTTTTCCTGGAACATTTGCATCACTGCTGTGAGGTGAATTACAGGAAGGACAGCCTGCTGTGGTGCTGGCGGTTGAGGATTGAGACATACAGCAGAGCATCATGTAGCAGCAACAGTTGAAAACAATTTTAGTGATGGTGTAAGGACTGTGCAGTTGCACAGGAAAGGCAATAAAGTTGAAAGCAGATTTTTTTCTTTTGAATGGATGTGAACAGAAGAATTTCAATAGATAAATCTGTAGGAAAAATCAGGAAATACAGATAAATGGAGAGAAATAAAGATGGAGGACCTTTTTTCCTTTAATTTTTTTTTTTTTAATTTTTAGTGTTTAACAGCATAGCAGAAACAGAAATAAAGAAATACAGTCAGGCAGAATTAAGGATAGATGAGAATTTTTTTATTTTTAGGTTTTATAATATTTTTCTCATTTTTAGAGTTTAACAAAGCTTAAAAGAGAAAGAAAAAAAAAGAAAATATTTGGGTTGCAGGGCTATGGCCTGGGGACTGAGGGTGCACCACCACTTTACTGTTTTGCCAAACCCTCCAGGATGGTTTGCTGTTTTGTAACACCACCTCCAACAGCTCCTTCATCCCACAATGTGCTGGGAGGGCTCCCTTATCTCCCTGCAGAGCTGTTGTACTTCTACATGGGTAGATGTGGGAAAGGATCTGAGGCTGGTCTCTCATTTGCCCCCCCCCACAGCACCTGAGTCTAACTGTATGTCCCTCTTACAGTCTCCTCCATATCCCCTCCCCCCACACATGCACACCACTGTCCTTCTCTTACTCAGCAGAGAAGAACAAGTAGGGGTGTCAGCACCTCCACCCTGCTCATCAACATTAATTCTCAGATGCTCTTCCCACTCCTTGCAGTCCCTGCCTCTAAAGTGTGTGCGCTGCCCATCTGTCCCAGAATGGCTCTTCCATTTTGCATGCCTTACAATAGTGTGGAATAGTTTGCTGGTGACTAATGTTGTGTGGAATGTGAACTTCCACTGGCAAAATTAGTGTGGAATAACCATTCTGCCAGAGGAAATTCACTATTTCTTCTGTGGAATTCTGCCTACTTCGATCCATGGAGGAACTGCATTTTTTTCCATGGAAAATTATTCCACAACAATTTACACAGAAAATATTGAGATCTGTGGAAAAACATTACACAGAATAGCATTTTTTCTGTGGAAAATCATTCTACAACTATTTTCTGCCACGTATTTCCACCATTCAATTTCTGGCAAAATTTGGTGAAATTTCTGCAGAATTTTGAAACTTTCATGGAATAAATTCTGCACAGCTCTACTGGTGACTTCACTGTTGTCAGTGGGATCAATAATAAAAAAAGTCCCTGACAGAGAACATCTGCTGATGATGATGACAGGAGGAGTAAGATCGTTCTGGCTGCTTCTCCTCCTGAAACTAAGGATGAGTCAGTAAATAGAAAAGTAGCATGTGAACTGCAGAAGTTGTTTCCATGGGATCTCAAGCACTTGTTTACCACCATCAGCCTCATTTTCAACAGGCATTACATGACTGTCTTAATGGTGAAGTTACTGATGAAGTCACTGTCACAACCCCACTCAGCAGGTCAGGCCCTCTGCTCCCACAGTGCCAACCTCCGAGCACAGTATTGTGAACAGAAACAGAACAGGGTAACCCTCCTGTCTGTTTTGTGGGTTTGAATCAACCTTTGGTCTCAAGTTCTGGAGGAATTCAAACTGTAAACCTCTTGCTAGTGTACCCAACGTACAGGCTCAAATAATTCTGCTCTTCCGGGGATGACAGATATCTTACGCCTAGGGCACCTAACCAGGTACAAAATGAACCCTTGCAAACTCTATGAAAAGACCTTAGATAAACTCTTGCCTTTTCCCAGTTTGGTATTACCATAAAGCTATGCCCAGTGTCAACTGTAACCATATATGCTTCACTTGTCAAAGAAAGAATTTCAAAGACACACCAAGTAGTCTCTAAAGTAGTGGTTTACTTAAAAATAGATAAAAAGAATGTAAATACAGAACAGTATATCACAAAACCATACAATCACTTAAAATAATAAGGTTTTAAAAGTACAATTTCCTACCAAACATACACTTAGATTTTGTCTATCTAAGGTATTTCTTCTAACAGTGCTGATAGACAGATGTTGTTGTCAAGAGAGTCCAAACATGTGTGTCTTAGTGGAAAACAGAATACTGTTTTAAAACTGGCTTTGCCAACCTCTTTGCGTGAGGTCACTTAGCTCCTCCCTCTCAGAATATAAAAAATTATACAACCAGGATGTCTTATCAATCAGGATGTAAATTAATTAAGTGACATTTCAGCAAAACTCATTTCACAAATTACAACTTTCTTTAAATAACATCCCCTCTTTGATCTCAAGTAGATCTTCTTCCCAGGACACATCAAAGAATCTTTTATGACTTCGCACCAAAGCATCATAACATGCTCTCTTCCTCTAAATGATATAAAAGTCTATGATTTCCCATCCTAGCAGCTGGTAAAAGCTACAATTAAGCTAGATAAACAGGAGATCCTAATTTAGGTATCTTCTAGCCTGCAATTATCTCCTGGCTTCCAGGTAACACCTAGCAGCTAAAACCTGGGTGGTGGGTTATCCCACAGGTTGTCTCAGTATCTCTCATGCGAGACATTCAATAACACATTTTTATATTACAAAAATCATACAACGATCAGAACCAGCTGTCCAAGTGTCACATTCTTCCCCACCTAGACTGAATTTGGGGGGTCTATCTCCTGCATGGGATGAGCTTCCCAAATCAGTTCACTCCTCATAGACACGAGAGAAGCCATCTGAGTTCTGATTTTTGGCTCCATCCCTATGTAGAATTGTCATGTCATACCCTTGCAAAGCAAGGCTCCAGCTTAGCAATCTACCATTGTTCTTTCCTATCTTCGTCAGCCAAACCAGGGGGTTGTGGTCAGTCTGTACCACAAAATGCTGCCCATATAAGTATGGTTCTAACTTATTTAGGGCCTACACTATGGCAAGACACTCCTTTTCCACAGTGGAGTATTTCTGCTCCATGGGAAGTAACTTTTTACTCAGATATGCTATCAGGTGATCTTTCCCCTGGCTAGATGTCTGACTCAGTACTGCCCCAATACCCACGTCTGAGGCATCAGACTGAATTATAAAGGGTTTGCTATAGTCAAGACTTGTCAAAACAGGAGCACCACAGTGCTTCCTTCAATCTGGTAAAGGCTTTCTCACATGCTTGGTCACAGGTAATTTTCTTTGGCATCCTTTTATTTACCAGGTCAGATAGGGGAGCAACCAGGGCACTGTAATTGGGTACAAATTTTCTATTGTACCCTGCTGTCCCAAGAAAACTCATGACCTGCTTTGGCATTTCTGGTCTGGGCCATGCCTGGATTACCTCTATTTTTATTTGGTTAGGCCGGAGCTGTCCCCAGCCTACTACATGCCCAAGGTATGCCACTTGTCCCATGACCACCTCGCACTTCTCGACTTTGACAGTGAGCCCGACCCTCTGTGTCCTGCCCAGCACTTTCCTAAGGCAGGATAGGTGTTCTTGCCAGCTGGTATTAAAGATGGCAATGTCATCCAGGTACATCACAGCGTACTTCTCAGCACCATTTAACACCTGGTTCACCAACCTTTGAAAAGTGGCCGGGGCGTTCTTCATTCCAAAATCATTACTTTAAATTCAAATAAGCCTATCGGAGTGATGAAGGCCGACCTCTCCCTAGCTCTAGAAACATAGAAGTTGATGGCAGATAAGGATTGCAAGGCCCATCCAGTCTGCCCATTTCTTTTTCTACCTTATAAATGTGCCATCGGCCTTTGCTCTATCAATGGCCTATGTATTCATACTCATCTGTATTGCTCCCTTATGCCTATTCCATGCCTGTCTGAAGCCCTGCACTGTATTCATTTCCAGCACTTCCTGAGGTAGGCCGTTCCATGCATCCACCACCCTTTCTGTGAAAAAGAACTTCCTCACATTACCCATTAATCGACCTCCCTCTAATCTCATGCTTTGTGCTCTTGTCCTGCTATTTTTCTTATATTGAAACATGTTGGACTCTTTCACCTTGTTAATGCCCTTAAGGTGTTTGAATGTTTCGATCATATTACCTCTCTCCCTCCTTTGTTCTAGGGTATACATATTGAGCTCCATTAATCTGTCCTCATATGTTTTCTGATACAGTCCCTGCACCTTTTTGGTTGCCCTTCTCTGGATTGCCTTAATTTGGTTAATATCCCTGTGAAGGTGTGGCCTCCAGTACTGCATGCTGTACTTCAGATGGGGCCTAACCAGTGTCTTGTAAAGAGGGATTATTACCTCCCTCTTCCAAATTGTGATACCCCTACTAATACACCCTAACACCCCCCCCCCAGCCTTACCTACTGCTTTAGTGATCTGCTTGGTGATTTCAGGTCATCTGGGATGATGATGCCCAAGTCTCTTTCTTCCCTTGTGACTGCCATCAACTCTCCTCCCAGCCTATAGGTGGCTTCAGGGTTTCTCTTTTCTATGTGCATGATCTTGCACTTTTTTGCATTAAACCCCAGTGGCCACTCTTCCAACCATTTTGCTAGTTTGTCCAGATCTCTTCTCATTCTGCCCACCCCATCTGGATCATCTACTCTGTTGCAGATCTTGGTGTCATCTACAAACAGACAAACCTTACCAACCAGTCCATCTGCAATGTCACTGATGAAGATATTGAAGACGACTGGAACCAGGACTGATCCCTGAGGTACCTGTCTTGTGATTTGCATCTCTTCTGACTATATACCATTTACCACCACTCTCTGTTTTCTGCCCATCAACCAGTTTTCCACCCAGTTGACCAACTTCTGACCCACCCTAAGCCTACCCAGCTTATTAATCAATCTTCTATGTGGAAGAGTATCGAAAGCTTTGCTCAAGTCAAGGTAGGCGACATCAACTGCTCCCCCTTGGTCCACCACTCTGGTTACCCAGTCAAAGAATTCTATGAGATTAGTTTGACAGGACCTTCTTTTTGTAAACCCTTGCTGTCTTGTATCCTGTGCTCCTATGGATTCCAGGTGTTGCATTATCCTTTCCTTAAGGAGTGCCTCCATAATCTTGCCCACTGCTGAGGTAAGACTGACTGGTCTGTAGTTCCCTGCCTCCTCCCTGCTACCACTCTTGTGGAGCGGGATCACATGAGCCCTTTTCCAGTCTTCTGGGACCTCTCCTTTGCTCAGAGACTCACTAAACAGTTCTGATAATAGCTCTGCTAGTTCCACCCTTAGCTCCTTTAGTACCCTGGGATGTATGCCATCAGGTCCCATCGCCTTGTCCACCCTGAGCTTATCAAGCTCTTGTAGGACCCTTACTTTTGTGAAGGGACTAGTGCTCACCTCCCTCTCCCCTGTGTCCATGGTACTGAGCTGTGGGCCCTGCCCTACCTTCTCTTCAGTAAATGCTGAGCAGAAGTATCTATTTAGGATAGATACTTTTACATGGTCTTCCTCCTCACACGGCCCTTTTCTCCTTTGATCTTAGCAATACTCCCTCTGGCCTTTCTCCTTTCACTAATGTATCTATAGAAAGTCTTGTCACCTTATTTTACCGTCTGTGCTAGTGTTTCCTCAGTTTAGGCCTTTGCCTGCCTTACTGCCTCCCCTGCTTCCCTTAGGGAAGTTTGGTATGCCTCAACTCTGCAGAGTGCCTCATCTCTGTCTGTTAACTCTACTTGCTAGTACCCCTTGGTCAGACCAAAGGTCATAAGGTAGGTCACCCCTCCCAACTTGTCCAGAAGTTCATCCATGTGGGGCATCGGGTGGAAGTCCGACTTCATGACTGCATTCAGTCCATAATAATCCACACAGAAATGAGTTGAGATATCTGGCTTGGGCACAAGGACTATGAGTGAGGCCCAGGGGCTGTGGGATCTCTGGATTACCCCTAAATCTAGCATCTCCTCCACTTCCCTCCTAATGTCCTTTTGGACAGCCTCTGACACCTGATATGCTGTCCGCCATATGGGCGTCTATGTCCCTGTCTCCACGTCATGTGTCACTAAGCAGGTTAGTCCAGGCTTGGCCCTAAACAATGAGTCAAAGTCTGATAAAACCTCCCTTACTTTCTGGACCTGGTCCGGGGTCAGCTGGGGAGACAATTTAGCTGCTTTCACAGAGGACTCTACTTACTTTCTGCCAGCAAGTCCAGAAGAGGGTCTCATTCATCCGTCCCCTCCCCAGGGCTACACTCTGCAAACACGTCAGCCCTATTTGCATATGGCTTCATCATGTTGACATGGTACATCCTTTCTGTCTTTCTTCTGTCTGGTAACTCTATAACGTAGTTCACATCACTTACCTTCCTAACTACTTTGTATGGTCCTGCCCACTCAGCCTGCAGCTTGTCTTTCCCGACCAGAATAAGGACCATGACTTCCTGACCCACCATGAATGAGCAAGCTCTGGCTCTGCAGTCACACCACACTTTTTGATTCTGTTGGGCAGCTGCCAGGTTGTTCTGGGCTGTCTCTATAAGCTCCTTCAGTCTTTCCCTAAACCTAAGCACGTCATCTACATTGAGAGTTCCCTGGGTGGTGTGCTTGCCTTCTCAGTCCTCCTGGATCAAGTCTAGGGCCCACATACCTGGCAGCCATATAAGAGTTCGAAGGGGGAAAATCCTGTTGACTCTTGGGGCACCTCCCAGTATGCAAACAGAAGGTGTGGAAGGTATTTCTCCCAGTCCCTCCCATATTGTTCAGCAAATGCCTGGAGCATTGACTTCAGGGTACCATTGAATCTTTCCACAAGCCCATTGGCTTGTGAGTGATATGGTGTCATGCATCTCTGCACCACCCCACACTTCTCATATAAACATTTCATCAGGTCTAACATGAAGGAACCCCCTCAATCGGTGATAACCTCCTCTGGAAGCCCAACACAGGAGAAAATCCCAAGTAAGGCATCTGCCACTTTGTCTGCCCTCAGTGAGGATAGGGCAATGACTTCTGGGTACCTGGTTGCATAATCCACCACAGTCAGGATGAACCTCTTCCCTGAGGAGCTGGGGGCATTTAAAGGCCCCACAATATTCATTCACACTCTCTGGAATGGCTGCTTCACTATGGGCAATGGAATCAGGGTGGCTTGGGTTTTCTTGCCTGTCTTCCCTATTTCTTGGCTTCAGTGACAGGGCCTGCAATACTCCTTCACCTACTGGCTGATGTTAGGCCAGTAGAAATTCTGGTCTAACCGCTGCGTAGTGCACGTGATTCCCAGATGACCAGACAAGGACTTATCATGTGCAACTGCTCACGATACCCCTAGGGAATGGCAAGCTGCCTGCCTAGCACCCCCCCCCGTCTGCACAGCCTGAGTATACATCAGTCCATTTTTCCAATAAACCTTATGCCTGCTGTCACCTCCCTGTGCTCCATCAGAGTCTGCCAAAGCCTTCAGCTTCTCTAGGCTAGGGTCACTTCTCTGAGCAGCTGCAAACTACTCACACATTCCCAAGACATGGGACAGGTCCCCTTCAGTTGCTAAACTAGGGTCCCTAGCACTAGCATCAGGGCATTTATGATCACTGTCATCCCTAACCCTCTGACAATGGGTAACCCCTTCCTCCCTCCTCGGAGCAGCCCTCCACAGCTGTGTGGTTACTTGCTACTTGGGAAATTTCTACCCCCTTTTCATTAGTCTCCCCCTCTGGAGACACAGGCTGGGGAGCCAGCCTCCCAGTGGTTTCCACAATGGCTTCTGTGGGGTTCAGGGAACTACAATTTTCCCTTGCTGCTTGGATACGGGTAACTGCATATACCATCCCCTGTTGGAGATTGTTGCCCAGGATCACATCCACTGCTAAGCTTTTGGCTACAGCCACCTGTTGCACAGTTCACCCTGTTTCGCCCCAGTCTAGGAGAACACTAGTGAGGGGCAATGTTTTCTCCCTACCAGTAAAGTCTTGTACAGTGACATATTTATTGGATATAAGCTGACTAGGCTGTACCTGATCCCTTTTACCAATGTCAGGGATGCCCCTGTGTCCCTCAGCTCCTGCGTCTGTACACCATTCACCATGACTGGGTGCATGTGTTCCCTCATGTTCACAAGCATGCTTCCAGGGACACACAAACAACCCACTTCTTTCCTAGCACCACCTTGCATATTATTGCTCACCCATTTGGGACACTGTCTGGTAATATGCCCAGTTTCTTTACACAACCAACATTCATTTCTTTTCTTAGAGAAATCTTTTCTCTGAAACCTGGGGCTAAATGGTTTTGGTTGAGGCAGTGAGGGTTTTAGCTGTCTGAAGGCGTGATTTTCCCTTTCTGCACTGCCATGCCCACCCCATTCATTCTCAGAGCAGGTCTGCTTTTGGCATAGCAGTCCAAGAGTTCAGCAGCCTCTTGCACTGTTTTGGGATCTCGGTCCTCCAGCCAGGTTTTCAGCTCTGCTGGACATGCCCAGAAAAACTGTTCTAACAAAATCACATTTTCAATTGTATCAAGAGAGTTTGGTTCAATTCCTTCTCACCAATGTTTTAAAAACTGACATTGTTTCGTGGCTAGCTCCTTGTAGCTCATGTCAGGGATTCTCCTGAGCTTACGGAATTTAGCTCTGTATGATTCAGCAGTTAATTCAAATTTTTTTAACAGTGCAGTTTTAAGTTTACATAGAAACATAGAAACATAGACTTTGATGGCAGATAAGGACCGCTTGGCCCACCTAGTCTGCCCATTTCCCTACCTAGAGGATAAGCTGCAGATCCTATTTAACCAACAACCTATTTCTTCCTACCCCCCCAAAAAAATTGCCTTATGTCTGTCCCATGCATTCTTGAATTCTCTCACAGTTTTAGACCCCACAACCTCCTCAGGAAGGCTGTTCCATGAATCCACCACCCTCTCTGTGAAAAAATACTTCCTCACATTGGCCCTGAGCCGTCCTCCTCTGTATCTTCAAATTGTGTCCCCTTGTTCTAACACGTCTCTTTTTCTGAAAGATGCTACCATGTTGGATTTTGTTGATTCCACTGAGGTACTTAAACGTTTCTATCATGTCCACCCTCTCCATCCTTTCCTCAAGGGTATACATATTAAGCTCCTTTAGTCTCTCCTCGTATGGCTTCTCTTGCAGACCCTGCACCATTTTAGTTGCCCTCCTCTGAACTGCCTCCATCCTGTCTATGTCCTTGCCGAGATGAGGTCTCCAGAACTGGATGCAGTACTCTAGATGGGGTCTCACCAACTGTCTCTACAGGGGGATAACAGCTTCCTGTTTTCTGCTGGTGATACCTCTCCCTATACATCCCAATATCCCCCCAGCCCTCCCTACCATCTTCTCCCATTGCTTGCCAACCTTAAGGTCATCTATGATTACCCCTAGGTTTCTTTCCATTTTTGTTGTTGTTACTACCTCCCCCCATTGTGTAATCTTCCCCTCGGTTTTTGTTTCCCAGGTGCATTACTTTGCACTTCTTTGCATTGAATCCAAGCTGCCATACTTCTGACCATTCCTCCAACCTTGCCAAGTCTCTTCTCATCCTTTCCACACCTCCTTGCATATCAACTCTGTTGCAGATCTTTGTGTCATCTGCAAAGAGGAATACTTTTCCTTCCAGTCCCTCTGCAATGTCATTTATAAAGTTTGCTGTAATCATCACTGTCCTTATTGTTTGACCCAATGCATCCTGAGCTTTCCCTGATACATAGCTGGATAGCGGGAGGCTCCAGGACTCCCTAGGAATTTTAACCTGAATATAAACTTTTTCAAAAGAATTTAAAAAGGTATCCATATCCTCCCCCTCTTTAGATTGAGCTATCAATTTGGAATTCAATTTGTAACCCAGTCCTGTAGTCCAAGGTAAACCCAAGCCACTTACCTGCTCTGGTGCCGTTGGTTGGAGTCATAGCTTCTCCAGTTCATGTTGCCTCTGGCGCCCACACTCCTTACGGTCAGTGTCTTGCTGTTCTCACTCAGCCTCTCGGTGTTCTCGCTCTGCCTCCCTCTGTTCTTGCTTCCTCTTCTCCTCTGCTGCTCTGCCTCTCAACATTCTTTCTCCCTCTTCTCCTCTGCAGCTCACTGGCACTCATGCTCCTCATGCTCAGCCTCCCGCTGTTCCCGCTCTACCTCTCGTCTCTCTCATTCTGCCTCTCACTGTTTTCTCTATCTCTCTCTCTTCTCCTGGAACTCCAGCTCCATTCGGCACAACTCAATCTGCAGCCTGAGTACTTCTGGCTACAGGATACTGGTAACCTTTCCTTATTGCTGTGACCCTTAGCTGACAGTGGCCCTGCTGCCCTCCCCATTGGATCTGGAGACTGCACTGGCTGCTAGTCCTTCCACGTTCATGGTTCAGTCCCTTACAGTCACTGTCTGTGACTCGGTGCTCTGGGTATCTGCTACCACCAGGGCATCCACAAGGTTCTGCTTGGTGGCTTTCACCTCGAACAGGACTCCTCTGTCCCTGCTCAACTGCTTTAAGTAGTCTACAGTGTGCCCACTGTAGTTGAAAGCCATCTTCTTCCCTAACTACAGCTACTCTGACTTGCACTTTAGAAAAAAAAATAAAACAGGTAGGAACATGACAGTAAGCCAAGTGATATAATTCTGTTTCCTTTTAAAAATAAATAACTGCCTTTTTCTTTTTTTGCAAGTGAGCTGATAGTCTTAAGCAGACACACTGAACAATAAGAGCTTGCAATACCAAACCTATGCACACTGCTGCCAACCAAACTGTCACAACCCCACTCAGCAGGTCAGGCCCTCTGCTTCCACAGTGCCAACCTCTGAGCACACTATTGTGAACAGGAGCAGAACAGGGTAACCCTCTTGTCTGTATTGTGGGTTTGAATCAACCTTTGGTCTCAAGTTCTGGAGGGATTCAAACTGTGAATCTCTTGTTAGTGTACCTAATGTACAGGCTCAGATAATTCTGCTCTTTGGGGATGCCAGATATCTTTCACCTTGGGCACCTAACCAGGTACAAAATGAACCCTTGCAAACTCTATGAAAAGACATCAGATAAACTCTTACCTTTTCCCAGTTTGGTATTACCATAAAGCTATGCCCAATGTCAACTGTAACCATATACTTGTCAAAGAAAGAATTTCAAAGGCAAACCAAGTAGTCTCTAAAGTAGATATTTTCTTAAAAATAGATAAAAAAATGTAAAATGTAAATACAGAACAGTATATCACAAAACCATGCAATCACTTAAAATAATAAGGTTTTAAAAGTGCAATTTCCTACCAATTTTGATTTTGTCTATCTAAGGTATTTCTTCTAACAGTGCTGATAGATGATGTTGTTGTCAAGAGAGTCCAAACATATGTGTCTTAGTGGAAAACAGAATAGTGTTTTAAAACTGACTTTGCCAACCTCTTTGCATGAAGTCACCTATCTCCTCCCTGTCAAAATATAAAACATTATACACCCAGGCAGTCTCATCAATCAGGATGTAAATAAATGAAGTGACATTTCAGCAAAACTCATTTCACAAATTATGACACTCTTTAAATAACATCCCCTCTTTGATCTCAAGCAGCTCTTCTTCCCAGGACACATCAAAGAATATTTTATGACTTCGCACTAAAGCGTCATAACCTGCTCTCTTCCTCTAAACATTATAAAAGTTTATGATTTCCCATCCTAGCAGCTGGCAAGCTACAATTAAGCTAGATAAACAAGAGATCCTAATTTAGGTATTGTCTAACCTGTAATTATCTCCTGGCCTTCCAGGTAACACCTAGTAGCTAAAACCTAGGGGAGGGGGTCATCCCACAGGCTGTCTCAGCATCTCTCATGAGAGACATTCAATAATACAATTTTATATTACAAAAATCATACAGCAATCAGAACCAGCTGTCCAAGTGTCACAGTCACCAGTAAAGATAATAGGTGAATTTATGAACTACAAGCTGATGGAAATAATGTGTGGATTTCTCTGTGGTATATTTGCCAGAATTTCGATTGCAAATTAAATTTTGCAACATCTCTATTCTCAACTTCTATCCACAAGTCATTAAAGCTGTGAGCTCTAGTGGTTATCTTTCATATTGCAAGAGTTCAGGCTAGTGCACAGTGATGTCCCTGACTATTCTTCATGGTTCATCATTCAAGATAGTGTTCTGGGCACTCAGCACCACTATACTTTTACTATGGAGCCTCCTATGAAATGCTAATTTATTGCCACTTTACACATCCTTTACCGTGCTCTACAATGGTAATTCGAGTATATGACTGGGTAAAATGTATGGCCATGGCTTCTACAAAGGTATCACAACATTCCACAACTTCACAAAAGCTGATGAAATGTAACATTAATTACTGATGTTATTTTAGAATCTTTGACTGCTCTTAACTTGGCTAGCCTCTGAGCAAGAGATCAGAGAGCTGACATACACAGCCTCTTTTGGTTTTCCATGCTATTTTTTCTCCTGGCTGGCAGTTCATCTCTCAGTGATATACCCTGCTTACAGTGATATAACATGATCAGACTAAACCCAGCCATCAATTTTTCTGTAACATTTTCCCTCCCATCTTCCCTGGTGGAGGCAGTACTTCTGATGCTTTGCACAGCCACAGCTTCCCTTGTGGGAGAAGCAAGTTCCCTGACAGGGTCACTGTGTTGGTAGTATCCACTTCCAACCCTCCCCGACTGAGATGAACTGCTGAATGCCAGATGTCTCAGCCATGGCCTGCCTCCAGAAGTGACTTCCTGGGCTTGCTTCTGAACCTGGGTTGTCATCATGTCAGTACAATGCTGTATTGCTGAGATATAGGGGTGGTGTCAAAGCTTACTATTTAGGGTCAATGAACCTGACAAAATTGGTGATATTCTTTTCTGTAGTTTTAATGACGAAGGAAAACTGGCGGGGTCAGTCTTCATAGACCTCACCAAAGCCTTCAAAACTGTAAATCACTCTCTCCTCTTGACTCAACTACAAAACCTGGGGGTTGCAACCACTGCTGTCTGCTGGCTCAAGGACTACCTAATACACAGAAGCCAACATGTAAAAATTGAACACACAGTATCTAGCTCCAATGAGGTATCTTTAGGGGTCACACAGGGGTCAATACTGGGGCCCTTACTATTCAGCTGCTTCCTAGTCTTCCTGAAGCCTGTGACACTAAACTGATACTTTATGCAGACGATGCTGTAGTTCTTATCAGCAGTTCATTAATAGTCACCCTCCACTCCGAGCTGCAGGCAACCTTCTACAATCTGGAAGACTGGTTCTGTAGCCGTAAACTTCTATTAAACTACAAAAAGACCAAGGTGATGCTCACAGCCAGCCCACAACACAAAAAGAAGCTCCCTCCCCTCACCATCTCCAATAAAGTCAGTGAGTCGATAGAACAAGTTCACTCCTTCAAGTACCTGGGGGTCACCATTGATGACTGCTGCACCTTCATCTGACACATCAACACAGTAGTAAAAGCTGTGAACACCAAGCTGGGTGTACTCTATAGGCATAAAAAGTATCTGATAGCAGGTGAGGTGGGCACCTGAATTAAGGCACCATCTGAAATGATGACATGATGTGGGCGAAAGCCAGAATGGTGAGGGGGGAGGGAGGGCAACCAGATGTGGTGGGATGGGCAACCGTAGTGACAGGATGTCGCTATATATACATGCACGGGGAGGGAGAGAGCATGGTGAGTGTGGCCTGGGAGGGGGTGGAGGGGATGTAGGGGGTGGCGCTGTGGTCGGCTGCTGAGCTGTGCAGTGGCGTCAGGGTTGGCCTCCGCTTGCGGTGCTGGAGTTCTGGGTTTGAGTCTGGGACCAGGCACTAATGTGGTTTTGTTGCACCCGGCCCAAAACTTATTTTTTTTTTTGCTTTCACCACCCCCAACATGCACATCTCTGGAGTTGAAAATCCTTAAGTAGGGGGGTGTGGGGTGGTGAAGCCCCCTGCATTGGGGGTGTGGGGGTGCAGTACCCCCAACAGAAAACAAATGTTTAAAGTCCCCTGCACCATTCCTCCATGCGCCGAGGATGTCAGGGTGGTGAAATTGTTTTCACCACCCTGACATCGCGATAATGCGGGTTGCCGTTCGGCACTCACCATTATCACATAGAACCAAGTTTCTCATTCCAGAGGCTGTCCATCTCTCAGTCTTCAGCTCCATCATTTCTATCATTGACTATGGATTGGTGGTCTACGGTGCAGCAGCAGACACTGCACTAAAAAGGATTCGCATTGCACTCAACAAGGTGTGTAGGCTCAAAATGGCTGCCGATCGAAATACCCACGCCTGCTCTTTATAAGAGGAGACCAATTGGCTGCCACTAAAGAACAGGATTATATTCCAAACATGTCTCCTTGGAAAAAAGGCACTAATGGGTAACCCCCCCCATGCATTTCTAGTATCCTAACACCAAGTGCTACCCGCTATACCACCAGAGGCAGGATGAGGGCACCCAATCAATACCTTTCCGTCGAACTGTGCAGGGACAGCATGCTTTCAGCTGTAGGGCTCTCCAATGGCTCAATGAAATCCTAGTGCACATTCTAAACTCCCAATGCATCTTGCAATTCAAAAATGGCCTAAGGCAACACCTTCTTACCATGACAGTTTGTGACTGCCACTAGGACTCTAACATCCATAATGCCCACTCACCCACACTCTACTTCCCCTTCCTTTTAACCCCACTCTTCCCCCTTGCCCCATCCCTCTGTCTTCCTCTACCCCATGCCTTTTCCCCACTGGATGAACCTTAAAACCAACCTACTACCACTACCTCCCAGCCTCTTAAACAAAGCCACTTCTTTTGGCTGCCCACTCTCCCCCCCCAGTCTCTCCTCCTCCTCACCTTGACTCTTCCTCGGACTCTCACACTAGGTGTCACACCTCTTTATCTCCTTCGCTACATATAAAGACTGTCCTTTACCCTACCTGAATGCTCTTGATGCTGTACTATCACCATTGGTACTATGAGCAACATTGTAACCATATTGCATATTAGCTACCTACTATTTGAATATTGTATATAAACTGTTTGTTATTGTTGTCATTGTCACTGTTTGACATAGAACCTTTAAATAAGAGCTCTGAGTTCAAAGGTATGATCCAAATCCCTAAATAAATAAAAATAATGCTCCTCAGGCTTAACATTCTACAGTTTGTATAATTGCAAGTGTAGTTTTAAAATTCCTGAATGTTCGGAGGCTTATAACTGAGTCATCTTTAAAGACAGCAATTTCAAACCAGATACAGTTTTGTGTGGACATTGATAAAGCCATTATACAACATATTTTGCAATTTGGACATATAGGGCTGATTTTATAAAGATGAGCAGCACTGCAGGGAACTTACTGCAGAGTGCTGGATGCATGTTGAAACTTGTGTCAAACATTGTGGCAAGCAACAGTTTGAAAGTCACTTGCCACAAAGTCCTGCCACAAGTCCAGAACACAGGATGCAGGGAGTCAGAGACCAGCTTCCCTCTGGTCTATCTTGGGAGACCCCACTGCACCAAACATTTAGTGCAAGGTGCCATAAAGTGAGGAAACAGTTGGAATTGAATCATCCCTTCTACAGTAAGACCATGGTGTATCCTGTGGGCTTTGACACAACGTTGTCCCACTTTACGGTGGCCACAGGGCTTGATGTAAGTGCTGCAGCCGCTTTCAAAAATCAAGCCCATAGTTTTAGTTCTACATAATTGCAAATATAATTTAAAAATATCAAAGGTCTGGAGGCTTATAACTCAGTCACCTTTAAAGACAGAGATCTGAAGCTTGTTACACTTTTTCAGGGACTATGGTAATGTCATCATACAGTACCAATGCTTTTCAAATTAGCCAGAAATAACTGAAATCCCACTTTTAGTGAAAAGTAATGTCATTTTCATGGACATTTCATGAAATTTCATGGAAGTAAAATTTTAACTTTGTCAGAACTTCATCAGCAGAAGATACATTTTACCCAGTCCTACTTTTTGCTCAGTCAAATGTGCCACCAGAAATACTTACTGTAATAATAATGTCCTATATTTTATTTCCTACTGTACAACTGAGATTAAACTAACTGGCCTGTAGTTCCCCAAATATTGTCATACAGCAGGAAAAGGTCTCCCCAACAAGACCCCAGCACATGCCCTGATTCCAAGGAATTTTTTAAAAGTCTGGGCTTGATGCTGTGCTAATTCCTTCCTAAGTTCTTCTAGGTTCCGTGTCAATTCAGCACAATAATAAGTATTTGTCAGTGCCGAATGCTGTCTGTGTTGGCATTGGTACTGCAGGAGTTAGAGAGATGCATAATAGGAATGGCGGTGAAGTATGAAACCAATGTCAAACCCACCCAACTCTGCAGAGAATGACAGGCATTGGGGTGTGCCTTTGGGTCATTGGCCATAATGGTCACACCATTTCACCTTACCCTACCCTGCAGACATCACCAAGTGTTGAGGTGTGTGCCATGTGTTTGGGCTTTAAACCCCATTCCAGAAGGAAAACACTGAAATGAGTGCAAGGAGAATGGGGTGAACTTTGAGTCTAAAGAGCCCAAGGCACACCTTGATGCCTGTCACTGGCTGCAGGGTGGTGGGGGGTGGAATGGCATGAGCATTACTCTAGACAATCCCAGGTCACACCCACGATGCCTGTCAGTCCCTACAGGGTAGAGTGTTATGGTCAGAAACCCTAACACCCTGGGCATTTCTTGGTATTTTCACTCCAAGTTTTTAACATGAGCATTTTGTGACCCCACCACATGAACAGTGACAGTATCAGTTCGTTAACTGATAGGTAATTTATCACAGCGATTGCACCATTTGGTGTCACAAGTGCAAAAACACATTTCGAACAGGATGTGAAAAATTACAGCTGTACTGTTCATGAGGAGGTGTAAAAGAATGGTAATGTTGAAAATCTGGAGTGAAAATAAAACAATATTGGTGAAGTCACACGCATGCATAAAAAACTGTGCAATGCACACCTGTAATTCAATTATTTGGGGAACTTTTTACACCAGATTTTCAACATAAGCATTTTGGGACCACTGCTCATGAACAGTGGCATTGTGAATTTCTTAATCTGTCCCGAACATTGATTTTGCATGGTGACCATACCCATTGTGTGCCACAGATACGAAAACATGGTTCAGGCAGGATGTGAAAAATGACAGCTGTACTGTTCATAAGGCAATGTGCAAAAATGACAATGTTAAAAATCTGGAGTAAAAATATAAAAAATTGGTGAAGTTACAAGAGTGTGTAGAAACTGCTCAATGCACACTGGTAAAGCAGTCATTTTGGGGAATTTTTTTCACCAAATTTGCAACATGGGCTTTTTGGGACCTCTCCTTATGAACACTGTCACTGTGATTTTCTTACTCTGTTCCGAATGTAGATTTCGCACAGTGACCGGGCCATTGTGCACCAGATGTGCAAAAACACATTTTGGGACAGATGTGAAAAATGACAGCTGTATTGATCATAAGCAGGTGTGGAAAAATGGCAATGTTGAAAATCTGGAGTGAAAATATTAAACATTGTCGAGGTTACGAGCGTGCGTGGGAACTGCGCACTGCATGCTCGTAACACAGTAATTTTTTTGAATGTTTTCACCAAATTTACACCATTGGCTTTCTGAGAGCCTGCCTCATGAAATATGGCACTGTCATTTTGTTAATCAGTCCCAAATGGTGATTCCATGCAGTGACTGCAAAATCAGATTTCAGGACGGAATAACAAAATGAAAGTGACTGAGTTCATGAGGTGGGGACCAAAACTCCACAAAATGGCTGAGATATCACCCTAAATTGACCCCCCCATTTATGCCATTATACAGCTTACCGGCATTTCTTCAGCTCACAGTCGGCTTTAAATCGTGCAGACATGTTCCCGGTCAACCGAAGATCATTGCACCAGGCTCCACAGATAGGTATGGGGTGAGGGGATTGCAGGGATGTGGGGTGCACAGAGGGTGGGGGTGGATTGGGGGAAGGGGCACCAGAGACAGCGTGGGACCATTTTCTGTTTTTACAGGGGAAAAAAATGACAGCACGGGATGCTTTTGGCACACTGGAGTGGGCTCCCAGCATGCCACCTGGGTGTTTGTTGGCAGGCGGGCTGGATCCGACAGTGATTGGATACCCCCATTGGCCATACAGTGTGCTTAGAAGGGGCACATGAGCTGAGGGGAATTGGGCACCCCCCTCGGCACACAACAAATGGGGGGGTAAATTATGCTGACGGGGATTGGACTACTACATCAGCAAATGAACTAGGGAGGGATATGATGACGGGGGATTGGGCAATTCCAACATCAGCTTTTATGGAGATTGTGAGAGTTGTACATTGACAGCCACTGCCATGTTTACTGAAATGTTACACCAGGCGAGGCACGCCCTGCAATGATGGGTCATCATTGCAGCAATGAATTTGTTTCAAGTTGATGGCATGCTTTTCAACTACTGTCATAGACAGCATGCTATTTAATTCGAGCCACAGAGCCCAGCCTGGAAAAGCAGTAGCACCACTGGCCACAACATGCCCGCACCTCCAAAACCTGCTATTCCAAGCTACCACAATATGTTGCTTATACGTGTGCAAGACAACATAAAAAACATTGTGGTTAAAAACAGAGTCATCATGGTGCCGCAAAGAACAACGTGCATTGGATAACTAGTGAAAAGCTAAACAGAATCAATGGAAAAGCAGCACACAGGCATTTCATAAGCTGTTATGCTGACTTATTTGGGCATGATAAGCCAACAGGAGGGCAACATCTAATCTTCTGTTGTGTTCTGTAATAGGCTATAATAAGCAACATGCTGTCAAGCTATCAAGTGGTCTCCAGCATGAGTGGCTTCACTGGCACAAGCCAATATACCCTGTTCCATGTTCCTTAGGAAGGAATGGAGCCCTTGGATTGAAACATCCAGTCACTCATTCTTACATACTATAGATAATGTTAATTGAAAAGCAGCACACAGAAATACTGTACTCTCTCACTGATTTGCACAGGAGCAGCATTAAAAATTGTTTATTATGAATGCACATGAAAATTACAAGTGCACACATGGGTAAAAGTAAAACAGTATACTCTCTGTATTAGAAGGGTAGGTATTTAGGTATGAGGGAGGGAGGACAGATTCAGACTGATGTATAATTCTAATGTATAAGGAATTTTGTATATCTGTCAATTATATTAAACTATTTTAATAAACTTTAAATTTAAAAAAAACAGTATAGTCTCACTGATTTGAACAGGAGCAGTTAAAAAAAAGATTTGCCGTGATACCACTGAAATCCTCATTCCTACTTTACTGTCATCTCACCCTGACTACTGTAATTCCATTATCTAAGGCACCCAGTGAATTCCAAACTACTACAGCCAGACAATAGTATGTCTAGAATGTCTCTGCCCTTCTGCTCTCACTGATTTAAACAGGAGCAGCATTAAAAAAAACTTTCATTATGAATGCTCATGAGAAATACAAGCATGTAAAGGGGTAAAAGACAATAAATGCACATAAAAATATCAATACACTAAACCTGCAGTCAAAAACTATAAGCTATGCCACAGAGAAAATCATAATTAGTTCATTTCCCGTACTGTTGTATCAATGTGGAAATCTGCAGTATCCTGATACTTCTTACATGGTAGTGGTGGGTCCTGTCCAGAGATGTATTGTTCAGTTTTAAGCTTATTCATGTTCTACTTTGCTTTCAGTGCATCAATGAACTTTGAAATAGTCAGATAACTGGCACCCAGCAGGTTGTTATATGTGCCAGTCCTCCACAGAATTAATTATCTGAGGTAATTCACACTTGAAAACATCATAGCAGTTCCAGAAATCAATAGGCAATAAGGGTACTGTGGTGACCATGATGACACTCTGGTCACCCAATCCAGGTGTCTCCAATGACATCCATAATAGATTTCAACATGTCCTCATGGGTCACAAAAACTCCCAGCTCCTCATACTCTCAAACCCAGTCACAACATTAGTGGGTGGCACATATGCTGAAGCGAGAAGTGAACAGACATGCAGAGCAACATCCTCAATAGCCATATACTGCTGATAGATGTCAGGCAGTTCTTGGATCTTTCAACAAATACATAGAAACATAAACTTTGATGGCAGATGAGGACCACTTGGCCCATCCAGTCTGCCCATTTCCCTTCCTATTGGATAAGCTACAGATTCTAGTTAACCAACAGCCTACTTCCTTCAACCCCCCACTACAATTGCCTTATGTCTGTCCCACGCATGTTTGAATTCCCCCACTGTTTTATACCCAACACCCTCCCCAGGAAGGTGGTTCCATGCATCCTCCACTGCCTCCGTGAAAAAAACATTTCCTCACATTACCCCTGAGCTGTCCCCCCTTTATCTTTAAATTGTGCATCCTTGTTCTTACACATCTCTTTTTCTGAAAGATGCTACCCTTCTGGACTTTGTTGATTCCCTTGAGGTACTTGAAAGTTTCTATCATGTCCCCCTGCCCCTCCTTTCATCAAGAGTATACATATTAAGCTCTCTCAGTCTCTCTTTATATGGTCTCTGATGCAGACCCTGCACCATTTTAGTTGCCCTCCTCTGGACTTCTTTCATCTTGTCTATGTCCTTGCATAGATAGGGTCTCCAAAACTGCATACAGTATTCCAGATGGGGTCTCACCAACTGTCTGTACAGAGGGATAACCACTTCCCTTTTTCTACTTGTGATGCCCCTTCCTATGCATTCAAGTATTCCCCTGGCTCTCCTTACTGACTTCTCACATTGCTTACCCACCTTTAGGTCATCTGATGTGATTACCCCCAAGTCCCTTTCCATTTTTGTTGTTGTTAGTACCTCTCCTGCTATTGTGTACTCTTCTCCTGGGTTTTTGTTTCCCAAGTGTATTACTTTGCACTTCTTTGCATTGAATCTTAGTTGCCATATGTCTGACCATTCCTCCAACCTTGCCAAGTCCCTTCTCATCCTTACTACCCCACCTTGTGTATCATCTCTGTTACAGATCTTTGTGTCATCTGCAAAGAGGCATACCTTTCCCCTCCAAACCCTCTGCAATGTCACCTATAAAGATGTTAAAGAGGACTGGACCCAGTACTGAGCCCTGAGGTACTCCACTAGTAACCCCCCTTTCTTTGGAATGTGTTCCATTCTATTACCTTCTGTGTCCTGTTGTGCAGCAAGTTTGCTACCCAGGCTGCTACCCTGGAACTCAATCCCTGGCTGGCTAACTTGATTATTAGTCTTTTGTGTGGGTCTGTGTCAAATGCCTTGCTAAAGTCTAGGTAGGCCATATCCACAGCCCCCTCCCTGGTCTATTACTTTGGTCACCCAGTCAAAGAAATCAATTAGATTCATCTGACATGACCTTCCTGCTGTAAATCCATGCTGCTTTGGGTCCTGTGCCCCGCTGGTCTCTAGGTACTCAACAATTCTTTCTTTCAGAAGTGATTCCATCATTTTCCCTACCACTGAGGTCAAACTTACAGGTCTGTAGTTTCCTGCTTCTGCCTTGCTCCCACTTTTGTGAAGGGGAATCACATCTGCCCTCCTCCAGTCCTCAGGTACCACCCCATCCTCCCATGATTTGTTAAAAAGTGTGGTCAGTGGTGTCCTGGGTCCTCCTTAGTTCTTTTAGGATTCTTGGGTGAATCCCATCAGGCCCCATTGCTTTGTCCACCTTGAGTTTAAGGAGTTCCTTCAGGACTCTTTCTTCTGTAAATGGACTGGTGTCAACTCCCCTACCCAGAGTGCTTCTATTGTCTGGTTTAGGTAACCCCTCCTCATCTTCTTTTGTGAATACTGAGCAAAAGTATTCACTCAGTATTTCTGCCTTTTCACTGTCTCCCTCTGCCCACCTCCTCTATCCTTTATTAATCTTCACTATTCCTCCTTTAACCTTTATATGCTCCCTAATGTACCTATAAAAGGTTTTATCCCCCTTCTTAACTGAGTTGGCTATTTTTTCCTCGGTTTGGGCCTTTGCTATTCTGACTGCCTTCCCCACTTCTTTCTGCTTTAATTGATACAGTTCCCTGTCATGCTCGTTCTGTGATTCCTTATACTTTTTGAATGTAGCCTTTTTCTCCTTAACCTTCCCTGCCACCTCTTTTGAGAACCGTAGTGTTTTTTTACTCCGCTTTGTTTTCTTTATCTGTTTCACACAAAGGCTTGTTGCCTCTATGATGGCAGTTTTGATTTTTCTCCATTGTTCTTCCACCCCTCCTTTTTGGCCATTTGCTAGTGCATTCCTCAGGTATTCACCCATTTTGCTAAAGTCAGCCCTTCTAAAGTCCAATATCCTTGTTTTTGTATGGCTTGTCTCCAAGGTTGTGCTTATTGTGAAGCACACTGTGCAGTGGTCACTTGTTCCCAGATGTCTACTGACTTCTAAATTTGTGATCCTCTCTCCATTTGAGAGTACCAGGTCTAGTATTGATCCCTCCCGAGTGGGTTCCAACACTAGCTGTCTAAGGCCTGCTTGACAACTTGACAGAGGTGAAAGAAATAGCTTCTAGCTTCAGCTGCTGGGAATTCAGTATAAAAAGGTTTCATAGCAGCCTGTTCAAAATCAGTCATGGTGGAATCAGGACACAGTAGTGGCCTCGGAACCTTTAGCTCACTGAGAACATGTACACAGCTTTTTGATAGTCTGCTGGACATCAAAATGAACATGTTAAGAAGAATAAGAATACTATACCAGATACCATGATGGTATACACCTGTGAGAACAGTTGTGGTGTAGCTTTAAACATGCCATCAGCATACTAATGCTTTCAACATTGCATATATTCCAGATTCCTCATGGCTGAAAAAAATAAAGAACCTGTCAGCACCACTGCCACTGTCATACAACAGGAAAAGTTCTCCCTGATCTGTCACTGTGTACTGCTGTGGTATATGCAAGTTGACAACTGACGCTGCCAAAATAGGCAAAACAGTAGCTGCCTTGCGAGTGTGCTGCACAGTCCGTTTCATGCAAGTAAAGGACGGCAGTTTCCCAGCAACTGCAGGAGATACTGTACTAGTGGCAATGGCAACAATCTGATGGGTAGTCTTCTGTGTACTCATGGCTTGTTCCTTCATTTCTATCTACACCTGTCTTGCAGAAACAATGCCAGCATCTGGAACATGGCTATGAGAGTTCACCACCATAGTAACAAAATTGCTGCTGGTGTGACACCTCACAGAACTCTTACAGGAATTTTATTGCACACATTTCCAGCACTTCTTTCCTGAGAACACACTCTCCTTACTGCATAAGTAGCCTTTATCTATCAGCAACAGCTGCCCCATTTTACTTAGCACAAATGGTAGAGACATGGCCATAAAAACTCTCCTGTGCACAATACAACCACATCGACCTATAAACAGGAATTACTTCACTGAATTAATTATAATTAATACCTATCAGTTAACAGCTGCTGCAGCTAACCAACTAACCTGTAACATGACAACAGTAAGCAGGCTTCCATACTGCTGTATCACCTTAAAATTGCAAGCTGAAAGCTGTGGAATATCGCAGCCAAACTACTTTAAAATATTTTATATACATTAGCTGTGAATCGTGCTGTCACACCATACCAAAATAATGATGCATGAAATGTTTAAACTGTAAGACAGCAGGCAGCTGTGGGCTAAGTTAGTTTTATATCTGTTAACTTGGATTAAGCTGCCACACCACACCAAATACTGTTTCTATTTGCTTGGATCATGCTGTTAATTACCACATGGAACCAAAGGCAGTATGCAGTGTATTACAAACACAGATTTTTACACTGCGCTCATCTAAAATACAATGTTTTGACCTTGAGGTATTTACTACTCTGTTTTTATATGTGAGGATTTGATGTGATACCATTCCATTAGTCTCCATGAGTGTAGTATGATAGACCTTGTGTAATGCTTGCATCTACAGTCCCTTGCATAAATAGTTTGCTTCTGTCTCTGTGCAACAGTTTCATTTTCTGTACTTGTGTCAGTGTGTCTTCATTGTAATTGCCAGTTTTGCCACTTGGTTATATTTTTGTTTATTCCCACCATATATTTCAGTTGAGAAGGATATATGAATGCATGGCAAGCTGGATTTGAGGGGTGGGCCAGTTATATAATGAAAGATTTTCTTTGGGTAGTGTCATCACAGTATGGAACCAGGTATTGATTTTATAAGTAGAGATGCAGCAAAATAAAATTGTGGTGAAATCAGCAATTTTGCCATTTGAAATGTTTCACAAAATTGTGGCAAAATTTCATAATTTTGCCCGCAAATTTCACCCTCTGCTGTCAACCACCGCAAATGGCAGTAAGCATACCCCCACACACACAAAAATCGATCCCAACTCCTTGGTGTCTAGTGGTCCCCTCGGCCAATCACCAGCTGTAATTTAATTAAATAAGCAACCTCCCCCAAAAGTTACCTTGGCCCAAGTCCTCATTTGTTTTATTTAAGAAAAAAAAATTAAACCCCACTCCCTGGTGTCTAGTTGTCCCCCAGCCCCCCTGTCCACTCACTGGGCCAAATAGTTTTTCCATGGTGTCCAGTGGTCCCCCTGGCCAATTCATCAGTTGTAATTTAATTAGAGAGGCACTCCCCCGAAGTTACCTTGGCCCCTGGCCCTCATTTGTTTTATTTAAAAAAAAATTCACCCCCCACTTCCTGGTGTCTAGTCACCCCCGCACCTGCCTCCCCATTATTAATACTTGGCACACCAACCCCCCACAGTACCCGATTGGGCCACTGGCATAGCCCTCCACTCACCTCTATGGCTGGCAGCCTGACTGAGCATGACTGAGCACTTGAATGAATAGCGCATATGCCCTCATTCATTCAAGTGCTCAGTCATGCCCAGTTGGGCTGCTGGACATGGAGGTGAGTGGGGGGCTGTGCTGGTGGCCCGATCAGAGTACTGGGGGGAGCTGGGTGGGTGCTGCTAGCTAATGATGGGGTAAGGGGTCCACTAAACACCAGGGAGTGAGGGTTGAATTTTGTTTTTGTTAATTTAAATAAAACAAATGAGGGCCGGGGCCAAGGTAACTTTGGGGGAGTGCCTGTCAAATTAAATTACATCTGGTGATCAGCTGGGGGAGACCACTGGACACCAGAGAAAAACAATTTTTCTCAGCTAGTGGCCATGTGGGGGTGGGGAGACCCACTAGGCACCAAGGAGAACTTTGGCTGGTGGTCAGTGGCAACTACATTTTGCCATGGGAGGTGAAATTACTCCTGCAGGAGGTGAAATTTCACCGTGGGTGGCAAACTTTTGCCCACTGGTGGTGAACTTTCACCCACAAGCAAAATCACACTGGCTAGGGGGTGAAATTTTGTTTGCAACAGAGGGCAAAATTTCACATTTTGCCCGGTGAAATATTTTGCGAATTGTGCTATTTATGCAAAATATTTCGCTGGGTGAAATTTCCAATTTTGCACATCTCTATTTGTAAGCTTTATTCCCCTTTTCCTGAAAATCTGAAACCCACTATTAGTCTTGGCACTCTGCTAAATATTTAAAAAGTAGTATTATACTCAAAATTGACTGGATGACTTATGATATACCTGTCAGTTCCTTCTAGCTAATAAATTCCAGACATGGTCTTCTGACATTAAGTCTTCATTTCAAATTCCCACAGAAATGCAAATTGTCATAGAATACTGCTAGCTATAACCTAAATTTCATGGGCATCAACACACTGAAAATTTAAAAGGTGTAATAATTATCATTACTATTGTTACATTTTGGTAATTATGATGATCACAGACAACACATTATAATTCAGCAATCAAATTTTAGATGTTTGCAGCAATGCAAATGTACAGACATTTTAATGTTTCCACTCCTCTATATATTAATAAAATAAAATTGTATTACATCATTTAGACTGTCATGCTGGTCTATGTTTTTATTTGATTGCAAAAGAAAACAAAGCCTTATCCATTGCATATAATATTTGTAAGTTTGTCTATGGCCTTCTGAGTTGGCCTTCCAAGTCGTACTCATCCTTGTGTATTGTATTCTACCTTAGGATGGTTATAGTTTAATGGAAGACTTGGATACATTTTTGGAGGTTTAATTCATAAGTCCTTGTTTCCTATGCAAGCAATAAGAAACAATGAGGTGTGGGTTATGGTCTGATAAGAACATGCCCCAGGTACATTATGAGGTACAAGACGCTTGCGCCGAGTGCCTTTAGCATCTGGAAAGTGCTCTTATCAGGCCATAACCCACAACTCAGAGTGTCTTATTGCATTTATAAAATGGGCTCTCCACTTTAAAAAGTTAACTAAAAAAGTGATAAGAAACTACAAATAAATACAGTAAAAATTAAAATCACATCAACAGAAAATAACAAAAAGTAGTTCTTGTAATGCAATGGAGAAAGTCACTAGTGGGCAGTGGTGATTGTCTGTGCCCCCCCCCCCACACACCTATTTCTATTAACTATTATTATTTTTTTATTATTTTATGGTTTAGCTGTATTTTGTTAGTGATATTTGGAATGCAGGAGCCAGAGTGTTTGACATGCCTCCCAACACACACACACACACACACACACACACACACACACACACATATGGACACAATCCTGCAGAAAATGTTTATGCTTTTACTTTGTCTGCTTGTTACAGTTCTTACTTTCCCTGTTTGATGACTGATGGAGTGCACAGAGTCAACTTCACTGACAACAACCGGGAGTGAGCATGTCTCCTATCGGTTGACGTAGGTAGTAGTTTTCCTCACTATCGGTTCCCTGAGTTAAGTGCTGCTGTATGAGTGATGCCCATTGCTTCATTTTCAAAAAATATACCTATTAAAAGCAGCACTGTGAGTCCTAAGTAATACCCTCTGAATAACATAACATTGTTATATGGTTCATTGACGGAGGATCGAGGCCGTGGTGTTTTGCAACCCGCATCGTGGTGGCATGCGCCATGTCATCCATGGATCTGGCCAAGCTTTTGATACAGATTAGAAGAAGCAGAGGTGAGATTTATTTTTTTATCACTTGACATGGCATACAAACATTTCTTTCCAGTGACTGATTGTACCGCATGCCGCCCTCAACTCGGCTTTCAGATGTCAAGGAAGCATCACACACTGCTCTGTCAAGTCTAAGCTGGCACAACTGTTTTTAATTATGGTGGTACAGTGATATCTCTTTGTTGTGGGGTCAGGTTGGCACAATAAGTGCCCATTGCAACGTTATGTCCTGATAACGACACGGCTGAGAAAGGCTTCCAGCCAATCAGCATCAATGAAATTTGTTGCCCATTTTATAAAGCCACTTATCCACTTAGTAAATTAATTGTGATTCGTGATACAACTTTACATTTGCTCTCTTTTAAGGGTTTTCTCCTGCAGTCAGTTCCTTATAAAACTTCAACTGTTTTTTGTTCATTTTCTTCTGCTGCACCACATTTTTGAAATTCATTACAAGATGATTTATTTATGATCTAGTCCCTCTCTGCAATGCTTTAAAAGGAGATTGAAAATTTACTTACAAAGTTTGGATGACTAATTGTTTTACTAAGCTGCATCTATGTTAAATTATCTGTTTTGTATGTATCTTGTATTATCTTATTATGTTGAGTTGGATTTAAACAAGCAGTTTATAGCAATGTCCTTAACTGTTAAACAAAAAAAAATTAAAAAATATATACATATTGCCTATAGTCTGTGAGTTAATCTTAGGGCTAGTAATGTACCATATACAGTCTATAATAATATTGTAATATAATCAATGTTTTCTTTTTTTACAGTGGAATGACTCTGCACTTGAAGTGATCGGATACATAGGATTAATAACATCTCTGGTGTGCCTTTTCTTTGCAATCATTACTTTTCTCTTCTGCAATTCAATTAAAAGCAGAATCAGTACCATTCATCTGCACCTGTGTCTGTGTCTCTTCATGACAAACATCTTCTTTCTAAGTGGCTTTCATGCTACCAGCAATAAGGTAAATGAAAGACAAATTTTACTATTAAGTCATTTAAACTGTAGAGTCATGCAAACATTTTAATTATCATTACATGTACAAGTTTCAGCACTGCAAACTGTTTGTAAAATATATTCATGAACATGTTAATATTAACACTAACTACAGTAGGCCTCATCCAAATGAATTAAATGTGAATCAGGGGTGAGATTCTATAAGCACCCCTATGCATGTCACAAGTTGCGACATGCTAGGGATGCAGCTGTGTCAAGGACCCTGCACCCAGTTCTGTAAGGGGCAGGGTCCCCGCAGCCAAGTCCTGTAACTTGCAACATGTGCAAAGGTATGCTACACACAGGGTGTACCTGAGGGGCATGTCACAAGTTGCACCCAGTGTGCTGTAGGGTGCAAGTGCCTCCCCTGCCCCAGGCCCCATGCCTGAGATGCCCCTCATGGCTACCAGACCCCCCATCCTTATGCCCATAATGTGTCCCCACTAATACTGCAGGGTTGATCATGCTCCCCGCAAGCCCCGGTGCCAGCCACTCACTCATGACACTGTACTGTAAATATTGTAAACATATATACACAATCAATCATAATCCCTGGTAGTCTAGTGGCCAATGCACCCCTCACCTGGCATTGCCAGACCTCCCTGACCCATCCCCAGCCAGCTACTGGCACAGCCCACCTCTCACCATAATGGCCAGCTGCTGACTGAGCCCCATCTGATCATGTACTATATGCTCTCAATGAATGAATAAACTGCCATTCATTTATTCATCATGTATATATACAATTTTGTGCTTGTATGGAGTTCAGTCAGCCAGCTATGTGTCAGAGGTAGAGGCTGTGTAGTCGCCGGCTGAAGATGGGTCGGGGGTGTGGGGTGGTCTGGCAATGCTGGGTGAGGGGGGCCACTAGACTAACAGGGATTATGGCTATGGGCGTATATTTGTTTACAGTATTTACAGCACAGTGACATGAGCAAGTGGTTGGCACCGGGGCTTGGGGGGGCATGATCAGCAATGCGGGGCTAGTGATACTACTGTATAGGGATCGGGATTGGGTTCTGATAGCCCAGAGGGGCATTACTTTGTACACAGTGGGGGACTGGGGGCAGGGGGCTGATTTCCCAGAGGTGCTGTGCTCAACACGGTATTTGGAACTCAGGGAAGGGGTCCTGTAGCATTGAGTGGCTCCTGCAGTGGTTTTGGTGGGGCTGTCTAGTGGGGCAGCGATGGGGCTTGAGGGTGGCACATATTGGTGGATTGGGTCATTGGTACACAACCCAGGTGAATGCAAGTTACACCAGCTATTTGCTGGATTTGCTTCAACCCTCCCATCACAGCATATGTTCCTGGCAGATTTTGGTAAATCAGGTATATACTATGGTATAAATTATGCATAGTCTTAACAAAAACTTTTATTCTTGACAAACTTGACTCAGTGGATCCATTATATTATGGAACTACGAACATACTAAATTTGCCAGCAGATAAAGGCCTAGAGGTCTATCAAGTCTGCTCAAATGTGCAGCTAGCACCCCTTATTCTGCAGCTGCCCCTCCCTTCCACCCTTCCGCTTCACTAACCCTCCACCTTGTCCTGTCCCATCCCCTTCTGAAGCAGTCCACTGTTCTACTGGATACCACTTCTGCAGGTAACGCATTCCACCCAGCCACCACCCTCTCTGTATAAAAGTGTCTCCTCAGCTCCCTCCTGAACCTTCCTCCCTCCAGTCTCATATCATGGCCCCTGGTGTCCTTCCCCTCTCTTACTTTGAACAGCCCCTCTGTACCTGTCTTGTTTATTCCTTTCATGTGTTTAAAGGTTTCAATCATGTCCCCCCGTCCCTCCTGTCCTCCAGTGAGTACATGTTCAACTCCCTCAACTTCCTCTCGTATGATAAGTCCCCCAGCCCCTTGATCATGTTTGTCGCTCTGCGCTGCACCCCCTTCAGTAACTTAATGTCCCTCTTCAGATACGAGTGCCAGTACTGCATGCAGTACTCCAGATGCGGTCTAACTAATGATCTATACAGTGGCAGAATCACCTCCTCCCTCCTCGAGGATATACCCCTTGCAATACAAACCAGCATTTTGTTGGCCTTTGCAGCTGCCTTCCTACATTGTGCCGAGTTGTTCATTGACCCTGTAATGAGCACCCACAGATCCTTCTCCTCCTCTGTCTGGGCTAGCTGCACTCCCCCAGCTGGTAACTCCTCCTTGGGTTCTTCATCCCAAAATGCAGCACCTTGCACTTTTTGGCATTAAACCCCAGTTACCAGGTGTCTGACCAGGTTTCAAGCCTTGTCAAATCATCCTGCAACCCCCCCATCCCCTGAGGTCATCCACCACCGCTCCTACCTAGGTATCATCAGCAAACAGACTGATCTTGAACTTGATGTCCCATGATATGTCTGCAATGAATATCCCAAACAACACTAGTCCCAACACTGAGCCTTGTGGAACATCGCTCATCACTGCCCTTGGGTATGAGAGCTCCCCACCCACCACCACCCTCTGTTGCCTTCCCTGCAGCCAGTTTCCTACCCATCTCACCAGCTTTGCACCTGCCCCTGTGCCTACTAACTTACTTCCCAGCATTCCATACAGCACTGAGTCGAATGCCTTACTGAAGTCCAGATACAGGACATCCACTGCATGGCCTCTGTCCAGTTGCCTAGTTACCCAGTCATAGAACTCCACCAGGTTGGTTTGGTAGGATCTGCCATGTATGAAGCCATGCTGTCTGCTGTCCTGTAGTACTTTGGCCTCTAGGAGGGCCACCAGCCTCTCCTTCAGGATAGTCTCCATTAGCTTACCCACGATGGATGTGAGGCTCACTGGTCTGTAGTTTTCCAGTTCATCCTTGGGGCCACTCTTGTGGGGGGGCACCACATGAGCCATCCTCCAGTCCTGAGGTACACACCGAATGTAGTGAGGCATTAAATAGGTCTGCCAAAGGTCCTGCAAGGACCTCTGTCAGCTCCTTCAGTACCCTGGGGTGGATGCCATCTGGGCCTGGTGCCTTGTCCACCTCAGTGCCTTCAAACCTCCGAACTTTGCCCTCCATGATTTCCCATCTGTCACCCTTTCCCCTTGTTTTTGTTATTTCCCCTTGGGTGTCACCCCTTCTTCTTTTAGTAAATACTGAGCAGAAGTACTCATTTAGTGCTTCTGCCTTATCGCACCCTGCTTTCACCCAACCCCCGTTCCTTCCTAATCCTTACTATGTGATCCTTACAGCTCCTTTTCTCCCTGATGTTCCTAAAGAAGTCCTTCTCCTTCTTCTTAATGCCTTGTGCCAGCCTGAGTTCTGTAGATGCTTTGGCTCCCCTTACTGCCCTTGTCACCTCCTTCAATTCTGTGAAGTACTCCTCCCTGTCCTCCCCCTTCCCTGTTTTCTTGTACTTCCTAAAGACAGATTTTTTCCTTACCTTTTCCATGACCTCCTTGCTCAACCAGCTTGGTTTCTTAGCCCTAGCATTCTTGCTCTGGGCACTGCAGCAGGTTTTGGTTGCCTCCACTATCCCCAGCTTTATGAGCTCCCACCTCTGGTTAGTGTTCATACTAGATTGAATTCTGGTCAGGTACCCTTTTACCACTTCCCCCATCCTCCAAAAGTTGGCCCTCCTGAAGTCAAGCACTCTTGTGGCCGATTCCACTCCTTTCTTGTCCATATCCACTGTGAGCCATACTGAGTGGTGGTCACTCCCTGACAGCAGTTCCTCCACTGTAAGTTCTCTCACAAAGTCCCCATTTGCCAGCACAAGGTCAAGGGTATTTCCTAAACTGGTTGGTTCACTGACCATTTGCAGCAGGAAGCTGTCCTGGAAGGCATCCCGCAGTATCTGCTCCCTTCTGTTCCTGTTTTTTGAGGTACTCCAGTCCACTCCTGGCATGTTGAAGTCCCCCACAATCATCACACTACCCTTCTCGCAGGTCTTCCTGATCTGTTCTGCTAGTTCCCTGTCTAACTCCTCCATCTGGGATGGTGTTATGTACACCACTCCCATTCTAAGAATCCTATTCTTGGAATCCTGGATTTGCATCCAAAGTGACTCTCTACTATCCTCCTCCCCTTCCTCCCTTACACACTTCAGTCCTTCCTTCACATATAGTGCCACACCCCCTCCTTTCCCAATCACCCTGTCCCTATGAAATAACTTGTATCCTGGTACAGACAGGTCCCAGTCATTGTATTGAGTGGGCCATGTTTCTGTGATGGCTGCAATGTCCACCTCTCCCTCTGCCATGAGCACCTGTAACTCTGCAGTTTTCCTCCCAAGGCTCCTAGCATTAAGGGTAACCACCTAGGTAATATATTTATGCCATAAATAAACAGACATTTTTTAATAGAATAAAATAAAAACACTCCATGGCTTAATACACAGTGGGACTGGAAAATGCAGGTACACTTTGAACTGGTTGGTGGGTTTGTGCGATATCTCCCTATCACAGACTTCCTAGGATAATAAGAACAAAATGGTGTTGAAAAAACTGCTATGATAAACGTAAACTTTTTTGATGACTGTCATCAGTCATATTGCAGCAACCAGTAACCACACTTGGGAGACTTCAGTACCTGGCTATGTACTGTTCAGAAGAGACCGAGGTGCAAAAAGGGAGGGGGGTAGAGTGACTCTGTATGTCAATGAAAATATCAAAGCTACAGAAATTCAGAATGCACATAAAGAGCCAGAAGAACTGTGGGTCATCCTGGAAACAGGAAATGGGACAGCCATAAGAACTGGGGTTGTCTACAGGCCCCAGACCAGGGGGAGGACATAGACACATTACTGTTAGAAGATATACAAAACATAACAGCTAAAGGGGAGGTTCTGATAAAGGGAGACTTCAACACACCAGATACAGATTGGTCAATACCAGCAGGAACATCTGCGGAACTAGACTCATGATGGATTTCCTTCAGGGGGAAGGCCTCAAACAACTGGTACAGCAACCCACAAAAGACAGACCTAGTACTGACTAACAGGGAAAGGATCACAGATCTCCAGGTAGAAGGTCACCTGGGGGCCAGTGACCATCACATGGTATGGTTCAATTTGGCCACTACAACTAAATCATCCCATTCCAAGGCAAAAATATGGGACTTCAGAGAAGCTGACTTTGATAAAATGGACAACAGAGTTAAGCTAGAACTGGCAAAAAAGAAATACAGGTGAGGGGGTACAGGCAAAGTGGGCAAGCATTAAGGATGCAATACTTGCAGCAACATCCCATTGTGTTAGAGAGAAAAGGAAGTGCAAAAGAAGAAGAAAACCACTTTGGTTCTCAAAAACAGTAGCAGAAAAGGTCAGAGCCAAAAGGCTGGCCATCAGGAAATATAAGGGAATACAGTGGGATGAAGATAGGGAGGTATACCAAACTTCCCTAAGAGAAGCAGGGAAGGTAGTAAGGCAGCTAAAGGCTGAAACCAAGGAAAAACTAGCACAAACAGTAAAAGAAGGTGACAAGACTTTCTATAGATACATTGATGAAAGGAGAACGTCCAGAGGGGGTATTGCTAAAATCAAAGGAGATAAGGGTGTGTGTGAGAAGGACCATGTAAAAGCATCTATCCTAAATAGCTAGTTCTGCTCAGTATTTACTGAAGAGAATGTAGGGCAAGGCCCACAGCCAGTACCATGGACACAGGGGGAGGGAGGTGAGCACTAATCCCTTCACAAAAGAAAGCATCCTACAAAAGCTCGATAAGCTCAGGGTGGACAAGGCAATGGGACCTGATGGCATACATCCCAGGGTACTAAAGGAGTTAAGGATGGAACTAGCAGAGTCATTATCAGAACTGTTTAGTGAGTCTCTGAGCAGAGGAGAGGTCCCAGAAGAATGGAGAATAGCTCATGTGATCCCTCTCCACAAAAGTGGTAGCAGGAAGGAGGCAGGGAACTACAGATCAGTCAGTCCTACCTCAGAAGTGGGCAAGATTATGGTGGCATTCTTTAAGGAAAGGATAGTGCAACACCTGGAATCCATAGGAGCACAGGATCCAAGACAGCATGGGTTTACAAAAAGAAGGTCCTGTCAAACTAATCTCATAGATTTCTTTGACTGGGTAACCAGAGTGGTGGACCAAGGGGGAGTAGTTGATGTCGCCAGCTTGACTTCAGCAAAGCTCTCAATACTGTTCCACATTGAAGACTGATTAATGGTAGGTAGGTGAAAACTTTATTTTTGTACAGGTATACAAATCTTTAGGCTTGTTAGCCTAGTTTACAAAAATTGTCCTGTTCCTTACAAAATTATCTAAAACATAGAACAGATACAAAATGCATAATACAAACATATACAACAAATACAGATAGATCACCTTAATTCATACATTCTCCAGACTGCCTAATAATCATTTAAGCTTTATATTAATCTATAACATTTGCATGTTACAAGACTTAAGACAGCTAGTTCCTGTTTGAACTGATAGTACAGTGGGAAAGTACGTGATACATTTGATAATCCGTTCTAGTATTTTGCTCCGTGATATCGTAACGTCTTTTCCCCATGTTTGTTTTTAGAAACCAAAATGGGGAGTTTATTTATGTAATTTGATCTCTTTTGCCTTAAGTTAGTTTGATTATTTTTTCCAAAAAGATTTTTATTTATGTAATGCTTGGGTCTATCCATATGATAATTATTAATTAAAGTTTGTCATTTTATAGTACATCTTGATTCAAGAGATGACCAATTCAGTGAAGTTAACATGCTACAGTGGTGTGTTCTCAAATTACATCTAAGGACATACCTTGCAATCCTATGGTAGACTCTATCTAATTTAGTCAACAATGTTTTATTTGCTGTACGATACAGAAGATCCCCATATGTCATAACTGGAATAATCCATTGTTCAGCAACCCTTTTTCTGCTTTTTTCAGTTAAGCACTTGGCTGTTCTTTTAAGGGCTCCGATTCTTTTATTTACCCTTTCTGTTTGCTCTCCTATGTGTTTTGCTCATGTCATATCTTGATCAAAAGAAACAACCAAGTATGTGTATTCAGATACTTTTTCTATAACATCATTTTTTACTTTTATTTGTAGTTGTTTATTTCTCTTTAAATTGGACCCAAAGTAAAGCATTTTTTTATATGTTCATTACTAGGCCAGGCATGGTGAACCACCCCCTCATACTGTCAAAGTCAGACTGTAACTTTAATTCTAATTCACCCCTACTATGGGCTGTGGCTATTGAAGTAGTGTCATCTGCATACAACTGTATGTTAGAGTGCTGTATGACTGGTTGGAGGCTGTTATTAAAGATCAGAAACAACAGGGGTCCTAATATGGACTTTTGTGGCACTCCTCTTGTTACTGCCCATGTTTTAGAGTTTTCCCCATTTATTGAAACATACTGCATACAACCTTTCAGATAAGATTTCAACCAATCTTTAGGGCCCTCTGTCATCCCCATTTTCTCAGCTGTTTGTAGCAAAAGGGGGTGGTTCACCAGGTCAAAGGCCTTCTATAGGTCCACAAACACCACAGCAGTTTCCAGGCCCTTGTGCAAAGATGTATTCACTAGATCATTAAACTCCAGTAAAGCTGAGGTAGTAGAGTGGTCTTTTCTAAAGTCTGATTAATATGGTGTTATTAAGTTATATTTCTCTAAGTACTCGGATAACTGTATTTGAATATGTCCTTCCAAACATTTAGCCAGTACAGATAATAGCGCAATTGGTCTATAATTATTTAGTTCGATAGACGACCCCCTTTTAATATGGGGGTGATTTTACTCACCATCCATTTGTTTGGGAAATAACTTTCTTGTAGACTTTTGTTGAATATATTAGTTACAACTAGTGCAATCTGTTTAGCGGCTATTTTCAAGAATCTCCCCTCTAGCAAGTCTGACCCCTTTGACTTGCTAACATTTATCATTGCTAACCCTTTATAGGCCTCAGACACTTTTAAAGTTCTGAACCGGAAAGGTGGATGTGGTCCTACAAAATTACCCATCGTGTACAGGTTTTGTGAATCTAAATTTGATAACATTGTATCATGACCTGGCAGGTCCACAAAAATGTCATTCAGCAAATTTACTATTTCCTGTGTCTCTTCTTTCAAGCTGTTTCCAACCTTGATGTTATAATTGTTTTTTACTCCCTGCCCTGGTCTAGGTAATGAATTTATAACTTTCTAAAATTTCCTTGGGTCCTTTTCATTTTTTATGAGATTTTTGTAATAATAACTTTTAGCCTTTCTTATCTGTTGTCTACATCTATTTCTTTTTTGCGTAAACAGGTCCCAGTCTCCTTTTGACTTTGATTTCTTTGCTTTTTTCCAACACCCATTTTTTACCCTTATAATTTTTTAAAATTATATTGTTTATCCAGGGCAATTTCACTTTGTTATTTCATTCTTTTGTATATGGAGCATGTTTGGTACATATTTCATTAAACGTTTCTGTAAAGAAGCTTAAAGTTGAATCTAAATCAGGAATAAGTTTATATCATTCCCACTTTTCACTTTCTATACTCATCAAGAATGCATTTTCTGAAAAATATCTCATATTCCTAACCCAGGTGGTGTTTACCTCCTGAGTTTTCAGTTCTGTCTGGAGCAAAATTTCTCCCCATATTGGGTTGTGATCTCCAAGACAAGTGGGAAGGACACCTGATTTTTTAACTTTTATAGCATGAGATATAAACAATAAGTCTAATATCGAACCCTTTCTAGTAGTATTTGTATATCTTTTGGGTTCTGATATATATTGGGTCACCTCCAACACAGATACAATTTCTTTTAAAGACTTACCACTTTTTTCTTTCCAGTTACAATTGAAGTCCCCCACTAGGACAATGGGTTGGTCTCCTACAGCCCCTTGTATTGAATCTATGACTTCCTCTATCAACCTAACATGTGTTTTGGGTGGGGAATAAATCACTGAGAATAGTGTTTTTTGTCTATTTACCTTTATTACAGTACTATATATTCTATATTATTTTGACTTCCCCTGTTCAACAGTTCAATATGTCCCAAGCTATCATTAACATATAGGAGTACCCATCCCCCTTTTTTCAATCTATCCTGATGAAGATTGTATAGCCTAAAATATCAAATTCCAGATTATCTATATTATTCACAAGCCAGGTCTCAGTTAATCCTACTACATCTGGATTTTGTTCCTTAATCATAACATTTAAGGTATCCATCTTGTTTCTTAAACTTCTAGCATTATCATGTAGAATCTTAAGTTTTTTAAAAGCTTCAGGCCCAGGATTTAATTCCATGTCCCCACCTAAAATCAAAAGTGTCAGGATAGTGATTGTACCCTGTTTTAGCTGTAAATTATTACAACAATAAGAATTTAAAACTACTGTTCTGCCTTGCTAGTTCCACTGTTTCCAAAAAATTGGTAAACTTATTTCTTCTTTCAGTGAAGCCATTTTTAGTTTGGGTCTCAGAGCTTTTTGTTGGCCAGAATAAAAAGCTGGGTAGGCTTGGGGTGGATCAGAAGTTGGTCAAATGGGTGGCAAACTGGTTGACAGGCAGAAAACAGAGAGTAGTGGTAAATGGTATACAGTCAGAAGAGATGCAAGTCACAAGTGGGGTACCTCAGGGATCAATCCTGGGGCCAGTCCTCTTTCAATATCTTCATCAGTGATGTTGCAGTTGGACTGGAGGGTAAGATTTGTCTGTTTGCAGATGACATCAAGATCTGCAACACAGTAGATGATCCAGATGGAGTGGGCAGAATAAGAAGAGATATGGATAAATAAGCAAAATGGTTGGAAGAGTGACAATTGGGGTTTAATGCAAAGAAGTGCAGGATCATGCACATAGGGAAGAGAAACCCTGAAACCACCTATAGGCTGGGAGGGGAGTTGCTGGTAGTCACAAGGGAAGAAAGAGACTTGGGCATCATCATCACCAATGAGCTGAAATCATCCAAGCAGACCATTAAAGCAGTAGGTAAGGCTAGGGGGATGTTAAGGTGTATTAGTAGGGGTATCACAAGTAGAAGAGGGAGGTAATAATCCCTCTTTACAAGACACTGGTTAGGCCCCATCTGGAGTACTGCGTGCAGTACTGGAGGCCTCACCTTCACGAAGACATTAACCGAATTGAGGCAGTCCAGAGAAGGGCAACTGAAATGGTGCAAGGACTGCATCAGAAAACATATGAGGACAGATTAACGGAGCTCAATATGTATACTCTAGAGCAAAGGAGGGGAGAGAGGTGATATGATCAAAACATTCAAACACCTTAAGGGCATTAACAAGGTGAAAGAGTCTAATATGTTTCAATATAAGAAAAATAGCAGGACAAGAGGATGCAGCATAAGATTAGAGGGAAGCCAATTAAGGGGTAATGTGAGGAAGTTATTTTTCACAGAAAGGGTGGTGGATGCATGGAACGGCCTACCTCAGGAAGTGGTAGATATGAATACAGTGCAGGGCTTCAAACAGGCATGGGATAGTCATAAGGGAGCAATACAGATGAGTATGAATAGATAGGCCCATTGACAAAGCAAAGCTTGATGGCGCATTTATAAGGTAGAAAAAGAAATGGACAGAGTGTATGGGTCTTGCAGTCCTTATCTGCTGTCAACTTCTATGTTTCTAACCTTGCTTGGTTCTCCCCAATAGTTTCCTTCTTCCCTTAGGCCATGTTTTCCACCCTTTCCTATTTACCCCCTTTGTTGTTCCTCATCACAGAAACCGGTGAAAGAAACAAAAAAGTCAATCTTGAATAATACATTAACAGGAAAGGAATGGATGCTAATGATTTACTGGATGAATGCTCTAGAGTTAGGCTCCAATATATAGTAAATAATAGATTTGTAGTAGACTTGACTAAAACTACTATTGTCCAAGGAGTGGATTTCCATGCTGGCTAGGACTGACCTACTGTATGGCTTTGAACTTTGGAAAACTTAATAAAACCACTAAAATAAAAAAAGTAATGGTGACCACAATACCAGACTCTTTCACGCATTATCAGAGCACCCCTTTAAACACAGACTCACTGAAAGATACCAGCACAGTAAAACAAAAATCGAGGAAATAAGTATCTGGGTAGAACAGACTGGAATGTCTGCTTCACAAACAGAACAGCAGGAGAGAGGTGGCAGTTCCTAAAGGAAGCTGTACTATCAACAAGTAGCACATTCATGGGTAAAATAAAGAAGTACACAAGTAAAGAACTTAAACCAAAATGGAGATCAAATAAAATCAAATGTGCATATTTCAATCATATGAAGCAGATTGATAACAATTATGTTACTTATAAGGAACAATATAGGGCCAATAATGAAAAAAATTATAGTGTTATTACTGAACCTACAGACATGGTAAACTGTTTCAAAAACTATTTTGGATCCATATTCACACTAAAAACTAAGGATCCACTACAACCATCAACCTGCACCTTCACCACTCCACTGATAACACAAGGGCTAGTTATGGAAAAATATCTCAAATCAAATTGCGATCTTCTCCTGCTCCAGATAACAGTTCTGTCAGTATGTTGAAAATCATGTCAAGGCCCACTGTTACAGGGGGGCATGGGGGCACTGCACCCCGTAATTTGTTTTGCCCCCCTCCCATAAATTTTCAGACTAGTTCAGATTGTTTTAATATGCTTCTGGCCCCCTGTAAGCCAACTCAGACCAGATTCCATTTTCTAGTGCTGCACTGACTGAGGTTAAAACAAGCATTTGTCAATGCCAAATGTTGTCACACTGGCATTGGCAGTGGGAGTGGTGGAGCTAGAGATGCATAGCGCTGTGATTTTGTGAATGTGTCTCAAAAGGTGATTTTGCACAGCGAGCACGCCATTGTGTGCCACAGCTGCAGAAACACGTTTTGGGCAGGCTGTGAAAAATGGCAGCCAGATCATTGACAAGGAGATGTACACAAATGCCAGTGGTGAAAATGTGGCATGAAAATATTGCAGACTGACAAAGTTACAAGGGTGCATGGAAACTGCGCAATGCACGCTTGCAACACAGTCATTGTATGGAGTTTCGGCACCAGATTTTCAACATAGGTATTTTAGGACCTCTGCTCATGAATAGTGTCACTGCCATTTCCTCAAACTGTCCCAAAAACTGATTTCGCTCAGCGGCCATGCAATTCTGTGCCGGACGTGCAAAAACACATTTCAGGCAGCTGCAGTGTTCATAAGGAGGTACAGAAAAATGCCAGTGATGAACAGCCGGAGTGAAAGTACTACAGATTCACAAAGTCATTAGAGTGTGAGCAAACCGTGCAATGCATGCTCATAAAACACTCCTTTTATTGACTTTCATTCCCAGATTTTCAATATAGGCATTTTAAGGCATCTGCTAATGAACAGTGTCACTGTCATTTTCATCATGTGTCTTGAACATGGACTTTTCACAGCTACCACGCTATTCTGTGCCAGAACTGCAAAAACAGATTTTGGTCAGGATGTAAAAAATGACAGCTGTACTGTTCATTAGGAGGTGCAGAACAATGGCACTGTAGGAAATCTGGAGTGAGAATATTAGAAGTTTGCGAATGTATGAGCATGTGTGCAAACTGCACATCGCACGCTCATAACACAGTCATTTTAAGGAGTATTGTCACCACATTTTCAACACAGGCATTTTAGGACCTCTGCTCATGAACAGTGTCACTGTCATTTTCGTAATTTGTCCTGAACACTGATTTTGCACAGTGAACGCTCTATTCTGCGCCAAAAGTGCGAAAACATATTTCGGCAAGGATGTGGAAAATAATGGCTATACGGTTCACAAGAAGGTGTAGTAAAATGCCAAATTTGAGAATCTGGCATGAAAATAGTGTGAATGCGCTAATGTACGAGCGTGGGTTGCGCAGTTGCTACTCACGCTCGTAAAACAGTCACTTTATGGAGTATTGTCACCAAATTTTCAACACAGACATTTTAGGACATCTGCTCATGAACAGTATCACTGTCATTTTTGTAATGTGTCCCAAACACTGATTTCGCACAATGACTGTGCTATTCTGCACCGGAAGTGCGAAAACACATTTCAGCCAGGATGTGAAAAATGATGGCTGTGCAGTTCACAAGAAGGTGGGGTAAAATGCCAATGTTGAGAATCTGGCATGAAAATAGTGTGAATGCTCTAATGTATGAGCGTGCGTTGCACAGTTGCTACACACGCTCGTAAAACAGACACTTTATGGAGTATTGTCACCAAATTTGCAACACAGGCATTTTAGGATCTCGGCTCATGAACAGTGTCACTGTCATTTTTGTAATGTGTCCCGAACACTAATTTCGCACTGCAACCTTACTATTCTGCACTGAAAGTGTGAAAACACATTTCGGCCAGGATGTGAAAAATGGCAGCTGTACGGTTCACAAGAAGGTGTGGTAAAATGCCAGTGTTGAGAATCTAACATGAAAATATTGTGAATTCGCTAACTTACGAGCGTGTGTTGCACAGTTGCTATGCATGCTCGTAAAACAGTCATGTTGTGGATTTTTCCCACCAAATTTGCAACATAGGGCTTTTGAGCCCCTCTCATGAACATTGGCACTGTCATTTCGTTACGCGGTCCTGAAAAGTGATTCCACTGCGAAATCACCTTTCAGGACCGAATAACGCCATGACAGAGCAAGAATTCTTGAGAAGGGGTCCCAAAAACCCCATGTTGGAAATTTAGGGCCAAAATTCATAAAAATGCCTGAGATATGCAGCAAAGTTGCAAAACCCTATCTATTACATTATACAGCTTCCCGGCATTTTCAGTTCATGATGCTTTGAAGAGTGCAGACGTGTCCCTGGTCCACCAAGATCGCCGCCTGGACTCCAGAGGTAAGTATGGGGTGGGGGTGGGAGACAGAGTGACAGAGGGTGGGTGGTGGGGGGAAGGGGCATGAGACTACGAGGGACCGCTTTCGCTTTTACAGGTTAAAAAAACAGAAAATAAATGCTAGACAGTTATTATTTTGCTGGGAATTTGGTAAGCAGGGATGGGCTCCCAGTGTGTCACCTAACTGTTTGGGAGGGGTGTCTGTAGCCAATGGGGGACTGGGCACCTTTGTCGGCAAACAGCATGGGGGATTTATGCCGATGGGATTGGGCACCCCCTTGGCACACAAAGAAGGGTGGGGTGCAAAGCCAAGGGGGATTGGGCACTCCCTCGGCATTAAACAATTAGGGGGTGCTTTATGCTGACGGGGAGTGGGCTTCCCTGTCGGCACATTCACAGGGGGCAGGGGCAGCTGGCAGGGGGATTGGGCAACCCTGAAGTCAGCAGTTCTACGGCCAGTGTCCCGCCATGTACATAATGGCCGCGAGCACGGCAATAAAAGGACCACTGTGTTTGATGAGCTTTTCTCGGATTGCAGCTAACCTTTTCTTAGATGTGCTCACCACATTATGTATGCATGGTGTGGCACCAGCATGCAGGCTGATTGGGGAATGCGGGACGCACCTACTGGTGCATGCCCTGCATTCACCCAGCAGCGACTGCACCTCTAAAGTTGCACTGTCCCATGATGTTGGCTGTGCATGCATGCCAACATAACAAAAGAATGAATAAATGATCCTCCACAGTACACACAGATGATTCACTGCAGTACTTGCTTCCTCCAGTAGAGTGCTTGCTCCCTCTTGCTTGCTGCACTGCTCCAGACTGGCAGTCCCGTGTTATCATGTGATCCACCAGAGCAGTGCACATGTGGTCATGGGCATGGGCAGGGCATGGTGGAGTGAGTCAGCGAAGTGGGAGCAGGTGGCCATGTAGCTATAAGGAGCAAGTAAGAAGAACAACAGAGGTGGATCCACATTGGACTGACAGGTGCCACAGAAAATCAGCAGTCAGGTTAAACAGGTATATCTACCCAACTGGCCGCACCGCAGCAGTAGATTTTCAAGTTGTTGGCACTTCATTGGCAAATTTGACAGCCTAGACATGGATGGAGATGGGAGATGATCTGCTCATGCACCATTAGTCACTGTGGAGTTGCAGAGAGAGAGAGAGTGCATGTGTGTGTATCTCTGGTGCACTCAGCACTCATCTCTCATCTGCACCTTTCTCGGGGACAGAGTTGTCTCCCCGAGTCTGCCAGTGCCAAAGTCAAAAAGTTAAAAAAAACATTTTTCCACAGCAGTTTTACTTCTTGATCCTCATCTGCTCAGAGTGTGTGCGTGTGGAGTGTATTAAGTGAAGAGGCCTGACTGAGGCAGCAGTTGTTGCTGTTGCCTGAAGTGAAGATCCATGGTGTGGGAGGGAGGGAGTTGTGGGACTACGGGAGGGCAGAGGCAGCAACTTACTTTTTCAGTTTAAAAATAGCCTCTTAAACACGTGATTCGCATTCCATCCAACCTAGTAAAATGAACTGTGATAATAAAATAGCTTGTCTCAAGACTAAAAGATTATTCCAGAAGACAAGAACATCTCTCTGCTAAAACACAGTAAACAAACAGTACTGAGTGGAGTGGACTAGTATGGTGACACAGTCTAAATGATTAACTAATCAATCATATAGAAGCCAAGGAAAGCATATTTAACTAAGAAAGAAGAAATAAAAGAAATGACTGGCTGTAGGGTGTAAGCCAAAACAGTAAAACAGTATATAGTAAAAACTCTGTGACAGACTAAATCATATAGAAGCCATTAAGAGAATTTAAGAAAGAAAGAAAATAACTCCCTAGTCCTGCCAAAACAGTAAAATAATAAATAGTAAAAGGTGACACACTAAATAATAGGCTGAGGGCGTAATGATGTATCTTGGACTTGGTGCTGGTTTGTGTTACCTCCCTGGCATTATTCTCTAAGGCAGTTAAGGGCATGATAAGCCAGTAGTACTACACTAGACTGGTACAAATAAAAGGTACAAGGCTGAAAAGGAAGGGCGAATGAGAATAAAACCCTAACAACAACAAATAAATTAAAGAGGAAGAGTCCAAGGGGACTAGTACGAGACAGGCTTGTGTTAAATTGTTGCCTACACAAGTAAAATGTGCATCCGTGCAAGTAGAACTGTCCATTTGCCTAAGGGGGAAAAAAAAAGACAAATAGCATTACAGCAAGGGACTGCGAGGTTTCTTTGTGTGTGGACCACAGTTGCCCATACGTTAAGCCAGAGCAGGGTGCACACTGTGCTAGTCTGTACAATACAGTGGTGTGCAATGTGCGGCAGACAGTGCTAAAGGTAAAGGAGTCAGGAGAGAGAGACAGAGAGAGGGGGACTAGGCTGAGGGGACAGTCACAGGGACAAGAAAATTCCAGGAACACCACTGTACTGTTATTAATAGAAAAGCAGAAAATGATAAAGAGACTTAGACAGGGAGACCAATGTATAAGAGGAGGAGACAGAGGTAGAGAAGAAAGATTAATTCTGATAAGGACAGGTTAGGCTAGACTGGTACTTTCCCTGACTGCTGGTACATGGAGTGGTTAGTACTAGTCTAGAACAAGAACAGTATTAGTTTTATTCCAGTACCTAGTTAGTACCTGCCTCTGGCTGCCTTCTGGTAAGATAAAAGTTATTCTTCAGTCAGTCAGAGAATGTGTGTATTGTACTGTGGATGTGCATCTAAAAATAAATATAAAAAAGTAAGAAAATAAAACAAACACAGTACATTTTGGAGTGTGCAATGGATTTTATTAGAAACACAGGCCCACCCAGGTCCATCTCATCTGAGTTGTGTTCTATAAAATAAAACACCGACAAACTTCATTTTTTTGAACACATTTTATTTAAAACTCAGCACCCCCCCTCCTGTGGCCATCTCTTACTTGTGCTTGTATTTAACTTCTTAAGTTGTGTAATATATAATAACAAATACACTGAGAAAGTACCAACTTGCTGGCACTGCTGGCTATCCTGCCCTGTTAGGTGATTGACACTGACCTCATTCCTCAATGTCACTACACTGCCACAGTAGTAGTGCAGATTGAGAGGGCCAGATATCACTGCTTGCATGCTGTTGTGTGGTGACTGGCGTGGCTTAAAAAACTCAAAGGGGTAACACAACACTTATTTTAAAGTTCCATTTGTTGCCCCAGCCAACTTGCTGAGCTTAGTTGTGTGGCTAGCCTGCTTTAGGTGGCTGACACTGACCTCATTCCTCATTGCCATGGCCACTGTAGTGTAGGTTTAAAATGGACAAATTTGTTATGCATGCTCGTGCGTCTCCTAGAGAGACTCAACCAAGCTCACTATCTACTTCAACATGTGCTGATGAACAACATAGTGAGGTTACAAACAAGAATAATTCATTAATATCAGCAGATCTTGGAACTCAAGAACCAGCTCAACCCAAAATTAATTTTCGTAAAACAAACATTGGAGGAGTGTTGTGTAGTTTCAGTGAAAAATGGTATGTGGACTGACCATAGTTGGAATACGAAGTTTCGTCTGATAAGGCCTCCTGTTTTCCTTGTTGGATGTATGCATGCCCTGTCAATGCTGGTGGAATCAGAACTGATATGATTTTTATATCCTCTGGATTTTACAACTGGAAAAAAGCTCTCTGTCAAGAGAAAGGTCTCAGCAAACATGAGCACAACTTAGTTCACTTGAATGAAATTGCTGATTGGACTTTAGCAAGGAAAAGAGAGGCCACAGGTACCGGGGCTGGCAGTATAGCCTAGAGATTAGAGGAACAAGGTGTGAATGAGCTTGATACATCTAGCAGATCAGACCTAAGTTTGATTCTTACAACTTCCACTTGCATACTATGTGACTCTGAGCAAGTCACTTAACCGCCCAGTGCTCACAGGTCACCCCTGAAAACAGGCACTTGTGCCTAGTGGGCCTTATCCGGTTAACAAAAGGCTAAAAAAAAAATGCTGCTTTGGTGTCATCTGCACAAATTGAAAATAATAGGTACTATGTAAAAACCTTTGGGAAAATTCATTCAGTTTACTGTCCTGAATGAGCAGCCTCTGCGATGAGATGAAGATATCATCAAGTTTGATGAGTTAGATCTTACATTGAACAATTCATCAGGAGTTTTCATCAACCTAATAAAGTTTACTACAGGGCAAGATGCAATATTCATGTATATTCTGAAAACCATTCCAAAAAAATGCAAAGTACACTTCTGCTGAAATTCAGAATGAAATAATTGACATAATGAAAAATACACTTTTGCAAGATATTGTGGCAGATATTAAAAACAATGCTGATGTCAAGTTCTTCTACTTATTTATTAAGCATCAATTTACAACCTTTGAGCCAGTGGCTCGTTTACAAAGGTACCTCGACACAGAGAAGACAATACAGTGATAACAACTTCTGCCTGAAATCTGACTCCACAAGGGATGCTGTGAATGTTGAAAATGTGTCCATTATTTTACGATATTCTGTTGATGGAAAACTGAAGGAAAGCCTTATTGGAGTATCACAATTGTATGGCCTCACTGCTGAAGATATTACACAACAGATCTTGAAAGACATTGAAGGATTGAAGGACTGGAGGTAAACCCTCAAAATAAGTTATGTTCTTATTTTGATGGCACCTCCATTATGTCAGGGTGCAAAGGAGGTGTACGAAAGCTTTTGCAAGAGAACATTTTTTTATAGTACTTTCATTTATGCGCCTACTTCACTCTGGCGGGGGCATCCAGCCTTCAGCCCCCACTGACCCAGAGGACAGCAGGCTCACACGATACATGGAGGTCCGGCACAGCCGTCACCAAATCCCCCGATGCGATTCTATGACAGGGCTCCAGGTCAGCAGGAGCACGGCCATCAAGCTGCATGGTCATGCCCAGCCCTTTTTCCACCTAGTTACATCCCAGGAGCCGGCAGTGCAATGACACGCGGTGTGTACATGGGTGTCTTGCTGTACTCCTCCCTATTGTGATGCCACACCTGTGCTAACCCCGGTCGTCACCATGGGCCACTCAAGAGCAACGCAACCCCTCAAGCCCACCCCAGAGGAGGGAGAGCAGTCATGGGATGCTCAATCCAACCTTTCCCCTGCCAGCTCCTAGTTGCCTGAGTCCATTCCCTAACCTGGGTCGCTGGTGTCATGCGAGGTGTGGCATCCAGTGCCTCAGCCCTCAGTTCCACCAGGCTGGCCTTTTGCAAGAGAAATTTAACATGGAAATTCCTCACACTCACTGCTTGAATCAAAAGTTGCATCTGGTAGTTACTTATGCATGTGCGAAGAGCACAGCAGTGGCAGATATGTTCTCAAATTGCAACTCTCTGTAAAAAGTTTTTCACTGACATGAAGTTAGTGTGCTATCCAAAGCTCAGCACCTGCAAAAACACATAGAAACAAGATGGACCGGTCACCTAAAAACCTAGGAAGTAATCCTCAATAATTTGGAAGACATTCAGAGTGTTCTGTCACTGTTTACAAATGGTTATGGTGATTTGTCAGGTGAAGCAAGAGGGCTATTGGAAGTTACAAAATCATCCCAATTCCTGTTCTTGGCAGAGGTTATGAGAAAGATTTTGAATGTGTTTGATCCGGTGAATAATTACCTTCAAAAGGAATTGATGCACCTTGCTAAGGGACTTGAATTGATTACTGTTTCCTGTGAAACACTTCAACAGAAGAGAGAACTGTTTGAAGATTTTGTAACAGATATTTCATCCAAGCACCCAGTTCTGAAAAGTGCATGGGACGAAACATTGGCATTACGTCATGCTGGTCAGGGTGCCACCAAAACAGCCAGACTGCTAACCAGACAGTTTTAAGATTCAGTCATCACTGAGCATTTAACCAGGATTCCAAACTTTGAATGAGCATCAGTGGTCCCAGATTTATCATGAACTGATTGATGAAACCATTACTGAATTGCAAAGGAGATTTTCTCAGAGGTACTCTGAGTCATACAAAAGCTTGTCAGCACTATATTCTACTAGCTCTCCCGACTTCTTGACAACATTTTTTATCACATCAGAGGATGAGCATGAGTCATGAACAAAAGAGAAACCTCATTCTCCTGTTGTATGAAAATGATGTGACTTCAAGTCTCAACCTGGATGTCTTTGTGGAAGAATTCAGATGCTACTATCCAAGAAGACTTCAACTTTAGTTTCATGAATACTGTTAACCTTGCACAGCACTTGCATGTTTAGAGTTAACTGTTAAATGATTTACAAGTAGATAAAACAAAGCTTAGTTCCCACATCTGACTGACACTGTGATTTTGACTAATGTTACAGGAAAACGTGACTGGTAGCTGCCCCCCCCCAGCAATTCTTTTTGCCCCCCGTCTTGCTGTCCTAGCTACTGACCCGATCATGTCCAAGCACATAAATAAGCCACTCTGTAATATTTTTCAAAATTCATTACATACAGGTAAAATATCATTGGATTGGAGAACAGCAGATATTACATCAATCCCTTAAAAAGATAGCAAACAACTCATTGGGAATTATAGACCAGTAAGTCTCACATTCATGCTAGGTAAGATCTTAGAATGTATTATTAAGAAACTTATTAATAACAAAATACAGGACCTGAATAACACCCAACATTGCTTCAAAAATTGTACATTATGCACAGCTAGCTTACTCTGTTATTATGAAAAACAATGCCTCCCTAGATGCAAAAATCACGTCGTATTATATTCCTGGATTTTAGAAAGGCATTTGACATAATGTCTCACTGGGCAAGTATTCAAAAATCAATGAATTCAAATATTGAACCATCCCTCATCAGATGGATAGTGAGATGGCTACAAGATAGAACGCAATCTGTTGAAATTAAAGGATACAAGTCTAAGACCACAAACGTTACTAGTGGAGTGCCACAGGGCTTTGTGCTTGGCCCACTTATATTTCATATAGTCATATCTGATCTAAGCAGCAACCTGAACAGCTGGGAATGCACATTTGCCACAACACTAAAATAGATGGCCCTCATGCTACATCAACACAATCACACCCTATTCTGGAGGACTTAGACAATATATATATATATATATATATATATATAAAACTTGAATAAAAATGGGAAATTAAATTTAACAGTGCCCAGTGATGGTGATGCACATGGCAATTAAATAATCCAAGGTTTCGTTCTAAACTGGGACCTTCTGAGTTAATAGAAAGTACATGTGAGTGTGATCTTGGAGTTTTGGTTACATCTGACTATGACTCACAAAAACAAAGTAACAAGGTCATAGCTTGAGCCAATAGGATGCTGTGGTCCATAAAAAGGAATATAATTTCTCGGCAAAATAATGTAATCTTTCTTCTCTATAGAACCTATGTTTGATTACACCTGGACTATGCTACTTACCTGTTGGTGTCCATATAAGATGAGGCAAAAAAGGAAACTTGACCAATTTCAGTGCAGGGTGACCAAGTTACTACATGATATACTGAAAATTCATAAAAACAAAGACTATGTTGTCTAAAACTCATGCCCTTATCATTAAGAAGACAGAGGGGTGACCTACTGATGATGTACAAAATAATGTCAGCCACCACTCTACTCAGTTACCTCAATATTGTTTTGTAAACATATCATATTGAAAATGATTCTGACAAAAAAATACACATTTCTGAGCAGTGAAGTTGCATACATTCTGGTATTTTCAGGTTGCAGAACATGATGGACCACTTTGTGCTGTTATACATACATTGTTTATATTAATCCTATGACCCTCCACATGCTTACTAATGTATACTGTTTTCTTAGCATCTGGGGCTGCATACTTTATAGAGTAATTCTACCCATTTCAATAGCCTGTATGAGGGATTGCAACATCTGTAGAAACAAGTCATCCTAACTATTTTCTAGTAATGCACATCGCTCAAGGTGCATGCATTCTGCTACAGTAGGTTGTTTATCCAATGGGCAATGTTTGGAGACGTTCTACTGGCCAGCATTGTGCCACCATTGTCCTGACATTTACTAGAGTAAGTTCCCACAGTCTGTTTTGTTTTCTTCTCCCTCTTAAGACTTCAGCTCCCAACATCAATTCTAAAAGGGTCCAAAGGAGGTCCACCCCCATGATTCGCTGCCTCACGTCATGCATTTCAATCCAGAAAGGAGATATTTTATCACATGTCAGGGCCATTTGTAAGAAATCTCCATCAGCTACCTGACATTTTGGGTAACTAGTTGCTCTGGAGACTGTAAACCTATGGAGTTTACATAGAGTCCCATATGCCTGATATAGAAAATGTTACTGTATTCTTCTTCATTTATTTGATACAGAACATGTATGGACATGTTTTATAGCCTTCCTCCAAATAAACTCATCTACTTCTATATGTAGAACCTTTTCCCAAGAAGTTCTAGCCTTTATAGTGGATGGAGGGGCAGATCCCAGAAAAAGCCTGTAAAATGTGCAAAGGCTATTAGTATTAAGTTGTGGCTTGTATAAGGCTTCCTCAGTAGGTGACATCTTTAAGTAACATATTGTTTGACCCGGATATATGTAAGAAAAATATTTGATTTGGATGCCATATTGATGTCTTAGCTCTATCAAAGATTTCAGTTTACCCCCTTATAGCAAATCTCCCACAGTCCCAATGCCATTCATATGCCAGTGTAAAAGGATCTGGTGTACATATACAGTACTTTGTAACCTTTCTGGTCAGCAAAGCTTACATAAATTACAGTGCTGGTGATGAGCCCTTATGGTGTCCTATATGATTATTAACTACTATCTATAGCCGGAGAAGTGTACAGGTAAGGGGCTTTTTACATCTTTTAGTGGGTGTATAATACAGGGGTGGGGATAACTGGCTACAAATTATTCCCCCACTACATCATCCTTTTCGTTACCCTCCATGCCCGTACTGATGAAACATAAGGCGTTTCTATATAGGCAGGTTGGGCAGCCCAATAATAATGTGTGATGTTCAGGAGCACCAGCCCTCCACTGCTGAGTGGAAACTGTAAGTTCTTTTTAATCCTGCAGCTTTTCCACACAGCACAAATCTATTTAGAATATTATTTAACTGCCCAAAGAAGTACTCCAGAACCCTTATGGATAGATTCTGGAATAGGTACTGACATTTTGGCAGAATGTTCATTTTTATTGAGTTAACATGAAAAGTTAAGCTTATTAGGAGCCCCTCAGATCTCTCACACTCTTTCTTTTTTTTTAAACCATCTTTATTGACATTTTGTTAGACCTGCAGACAGACACACATTAATACCCAGGACTTCCCTGGTCCCCACCCCCAAACTGGGTAGGGCAACTATATACATTTATAACTATATACATACACAGCTGTAGTGGACACCCCTCCCAATTGTCTTAAAAATTGCTCTAACCCTTCAGTAATCATGCTTATGCATTCAAAACTCAGGATCTTATTGTGAACAGCCACCATTTGGGAAAAATCCCAATCCAGTGATCTAAACTTACTACATCTATCTATTGATTGGGGTATGGTCCTGCAGCGGTGTCCCAGGGAAAGAGAGAGAATCCCCCTATTAGAATCATTTGGCAGACAAAGAATTACATACATTAACGTCCTAGTAAAACCAACCATAGTATACCCATTCCCTTAGCATAAAAAGGAAAACAAATAAGCCCCTACTAGGGATTTATTCTTCACCAATAAGCCATTAAATTAACTACACTCAGACAGACAGATCAGTGCTCGGGGACCTTTGGCCTGAAGTGAATATATTACCTCTAAGGATCTCCACCTCCTGTCATATGTTCCTTTCTTTCCATTCCAGAACATTTGCCCCTTGATCCTGCCGAGTGCCCTCATTAAATCCTCTATCCATTGGTCATATGAGCAGATATGGTCACTTTTCCAATGCCTCAAAACAAAAGCTTTAATTAGAGCAGACATCAATGCTATATGGTATTTACTGTGCAACCCTGAGATTTGGGCCATATCCCCCAATACACAGATCTCAGGCAGGATAAATTCAGCATAGTTTAGAATGGGGTCCATATTTTGTTTAACTTGAACCCAAAGGGAGTAGATCCTAGGACAGTCCCAGAATATATGCAGTGTGTCCTCTGGACTCAATCCACATCTAAAACATAGATCTGTCTGTCTAAGCCTTCTAGAACATAATTTGTTAGGGGTATAGTACATATTGGAAAATATAAAGAACTGCATGGTCCTATATTTGGGTATAGGTATATAACCAGAGCTTTTCCAGATTTCTTTCCAATCTGGCCTCAGGTGAGTATTTTTTTCCCCAATATGCTACCCTCACAAAGATATCCCTACTTAAGAAGTCCAACAGCACTTTATATGTGAGTGAAAGTGGTTTATGTGAGTAGTTAAGTTCTTTAAGGTTATCCCAAGTAAACGCAGTCTCCTGGGGACCTCTATTCTGTCTCAACACCTTCTGCAGCATGTTGGTAACCTTTATCTTCTTAAAAAAATTAATACCTCTACACTGAGCTGGAAAAACTACCGTATCATCTAGAATAAAATCTGCCCAGTTAAAGTTGCATAATTGAGGGGCCCAGTATTTCCTAATTATTCGCCCCCCAATGGTCATATTGGGATTACCCAAGATAGGTTGGTCCCTGAAGCCCCTCTGCATTTTTCTCTGGGACAGAGATAAAAGAGCCCACCAAGCCAAGACTGACTTATATATTGGAGTACCTTTCCCTTCCTCCGGCAAACTTTCTGGATTAATATAGAGCATTGCATCTGGGGAAATGCCCATATCCCTCATAATTTGTCTCTCAATGTGTAACCAGGTTGGAGTATAGCCCTCTTCCTCCTGTGTCCTATTCCACTGACCCATTATAGCTAACTGTCCAGTTACATAATATAAATGAAGGTCTGGAATTTTGAGACCCCCCAAACTATAGAGAAGGCGCAGTACATTATGTTTCCTCCTAGGTGGTTTAGAATTCCATAAGAAATCTGAAAATAATTTTTGTATCTTAATAAACCAGCTCTTTGGAATATTATATGGGGACAAATATATTGAATACAGAAACCTGGGCAATAGGTTCATTTTAATTAAACCGATTCTAGCCGTCAAGTTCAGGGGAATTTTATTCCACCTAATTATGTCTGCTCTAGCTACTGAAAGCACCTTATTTATATTTGCTTCCACTCCTTCCTCCGGATTAGCAGTAACCCAAATACCAAGATATTTAATCCTATTTGGAACCCAGTTCAATTGCAGAGGTTCAAAATCTGCCCTATGTGCAAATGGAGTAAGGGGGAGAACCTGAGTCTTATTCAGATTTAAGCTATAATTCGAGACCGTAGAAAATCTCTTTATAATTTCAAGAGTCTTTTTAAAGCTCTTTGCTGGGTCTTGCAGGTGTAACAAAATATCGCCTGCAAAAACTGAAAACTTAATTTCTCTCCCCTTAACAACAATCTCCCGTATTTCCTGGTCTACCTGAATCGCTCTCAATAGGGGCTCCAGATATATATTAAATAAAATTGGTGAGAGGGGACAACCCTGTCTAGTCCCATTATCAAGTGCAATTCTTTCAATAAATAACCATTGCAGAGGACCCTAGCGTGAGGTTAGATAGAGATTCTTAATTCTAAGGAGACCATCCAGGAAACCCATCTTCTCCATAGTAGCAAATAGAAAAGAGTGGGAGACCCTGTCAAAGGCCTTCTCGGCATCTAAAGAGATTAGTGCCATAGCTGACTGAGAGTTAGAGGCCTCACAAAGTACATGATGAAGCTTCCGCAGAGCATCGTGTGCCCCCCTACCTGGCATAGATCCAACTTGGTCTTGACTGATAATTAGAGGAGCAATCTTTAGGATTCTATTAGCTAATATTTTAGTTAACAGCTTAAGGTCCTGGTTCATCAAAGCAATAGGTCTATAGCTCCCTGGTAATTCTTTAGGTTTATCTGGCTTAAGGATAAGTGTAATATAAGCTTTATATAGTGGTAGATGGGGAACCCCATCCGACATAATATTAATAAATCAATAAAACAGTAGGGGTAGGAGAGTTTGCAAATGGACTTTATAAAACTGAGCTGATAAGCCATCCGGTCCCAGAGTTTTGCCCTTCGGTAATGCATTAATCACTTCCCTGATTTCAGACTCTGATATGGTGGCCGCTAGTGTCTGAGCTTGTGCTTGGTCCAGTCTAGACAAACTTATGTTATCCAAAAAACCCCGCAGCTCCTCCTCGCTACTAAGGGAGTCCCCTTGATAGATCTCTGCAAAGTAATCTGCAAAGGCATCCGTCATTCTCTGCGGCTCTGTTATCACTTCCCCCTGGTATTCTATTAAAGGGATCATTCGAGCTGCCTCCCACTCTTTGACTCTGTTTGCAAGAAGCTTACTAGGTATGTCCCCTTGTAAAAGATAGTTAGTGTGAAGCCTTTCAAGCCAGGCCTCCAACTTACCATAAAGAATATCTGTCATTTCGTCCCTCAAATCCTTAACTTCACTATCCACCTCCTCAGTAGAACCCTCTAAGGGGGTAAGTGAGTTAATAGCACCCCATATGAATTCCTCCCTTGCTTTTCTCATACCATTTCTCTTGGCGGTAAATCTTTGGGCTTCACCAGCATATAGAACTTTACAGGTAGGCCACGCTAAATTCTTATTATGAAGTGTAGGAATTTGGGTCTGGACAATATCCCTCAAAACTTCCTTCAGTCAGGGTATCATATTGTCTTCTAAAAATAGTGATTCATCTAACCTCATCTGAAGGGTTTCATCTGAACAGACTCCAGCACCCATGACAGCTGCACTGTAGAGTGGTCGGATAAAATTCTGCTATGGGTTAGCATTTTCCTAACACCCTGCAGGGCCTCCTTGTTAACCCCAAAAAAATCAATACGCAACTGAGTTTTATGTGCCCCTGAATAAAAAGTCATATTGCAGTCCCCTTGATTAAACACCCGAAAAGGGTCCATCAGTGCTGTAACCTCTAGAAATCTAGCCAAAGCCACCTGCGCCTTGAAGGGTGGTTTTTTAGATGGGGGTTTCCTATCTAGTAGATTATTAGGACACAGGTTCCAGTCACCTGCTATAATTAATGGGTGAGTTGAAAAGGTAGCTACATCTAATTCCAGCGAGGCGAAGAAATCGGGGTTAGAGGGAGTTGGTCCATATACAGAGGCAATTGTTAATAACCTACCCATAATAGTGCCCGAAATAAATACCCCCCCGAGCATCCTCTCTTGCTTTAAATTGCGAAGGCACAAACAGACAACTTTTTGCAATCAAGATCGCTACGCCCCCTGAAGCTTTCGCTTTCCCCTCTCCTAAAACTCGGCCCACCCAGAGTCTCTTCAAAAGAGTTAACTCTTCCTTTAACAAGCGGGTTTCCTGCAATACTGCTATTTGAGCCCTCAGCTGATATATATGCTTTAAAATCACTAACCTTTTTTTTTCTTCCTCTGAGGCCTTTAACAAGATACAATGTTAATATTTATCATAGTGACTTACCTTACCCCTTCCTATCACTGCAACAAAGTCTGCTGAAATAGAATTATCTATGTTTTGGATTTTCTCTCTTCCCCACCCCCCCAAACCTTCCCACACTTTACCATATTCCCTGATCCTCCGATCGCCCTCCTATCCAAAGTCGAAACCGAAATGAGCCAGCCCCTGAGAGTGCCCAATTGCCTGCCAAATCCCTTACTAAGAGCCAAGGACCTCTTGTCCCCCTTGAGTGCCCCATAGGGCTGGGGCTAAGTTCCCCTTTTTAAAAATTAAAGCATCCTATTAATATACTCACTCTGCCCTAATCCTATGAACTCAAAAACAAATGGCATTAGTAGTGGTAACAAAGCGGACCCATATAACCTAGGAACAACTATAATTGCACGTTACCATTTTCAAATCCCCATGATTATGAGGTGCCAGTTACCATGTACATCCAAACAGGTTGAATAAAATGATCTACTTACACAAATGAGCATAGCATATCATGCATAATTATCGATAATTAGTTCTATCTCCTCAGCCGTATATCTCCGCTTGACCATACCTTCCGGAGTCGTAGATGAGGGCAGAAAGAAGAAAAACTCCACAAACCCCCCCCATAAACCCCATGAATCTTAAACTACAAAGTCCTCTCGAGGGGGCTGCAGAGAGTCTCTACCAGTCCATCCTGCCCCATAGATACTTATATATGCAGGAAACATTTCTCACCCTTGTCCGACATCTTCTTTCTCCTCACACATCCAGGGTGCAGACCTAAACAAATCCGGAAATTCAGCTCACAGCCCCTCCGTGGCATCTTTCGCTGTCAGAAATCTCCGATCTCCAGACTGAAGCTTTACCACCAGGGTAGCCGGGAGTTGCATTCTGAACTTCACACCCGTGAGATGTAACTTTTTCTTAATGTCTAAATATTCTTTCTGCTTTTAATGAATGGCAGGTGTCTGGTCTTAAAATAGCCATATAGCAGCCCCATTCCATTGCAGGTTCTTGAGTGCTTTTGCTCTGTTAAGAACATGAGCTTTTTCTCTGTAATTCAAAAACCACATGATAATAACCCTGGGGTGAGCCCCTGGTGGGGGGATCTCTCTTAAAGACCGATGTGCCCTCTCAATATTATATGCATCCCCAAATGGTGTTGGACCCAGGATCTTCAGCAACAGGCCCTGAATAAAGGCTATACACTCGGCGCCTTCTGACCGCTCTGGCAGACCTGCTAAGATCAAGTTATTTCTTCGACTGCGAGATTCCTGGTCTTCAACCTGATCTTCGAGTTTTTTCACTTGTCTCCTCAAAGCCACCAATTCCTGCTCGTGGACAGAGGTTTTCTGCTCCTGTGAGGCAATTCCAACCTCCACATCACCTATTCTTTGTGCCAGGGCATTCAGCGTTGGTTTAAACACAGAAAAATTGGCTACCAGCCCCCGAAGGAGCGTTTTAATTTCAGAGATGTCATCTGAGGATGCCTGGCCTTTCTCTTCCACACCTGAGCAGTCCTCCTGGTCCTCTGGCACTGGTGAAGGGGGTTTTGATTGCTTTGTTGCCGGCGTTCACGCATCGAGGACTTCGGGGCTTCCACACTCCATAGCAAGCGGCCCTCAGGTGAAACGCCTATCTCACAGAAGCTCTCCAGATCAGCACAGCCTGCCTCCTCGAAGGATACTGGAATCATTTACAGGTCAGATTTAAGCTTTTCTAACCCCACACTGAAATCGGGGATATTTAAAAACTTTGTCAGGTTTAGCAGGGTCTGGGAGCGGCGCTCAAGACGTCCTTCCTTAGCTAGCTCATCACGTGATCCTCTCTCACACTCTTTCTTGATATTGTTTATTAATGTTACATAGTTTTCTTTGTACAGATGAGGAGGGTCTGGAAGGAAACGTATGTCTCTTTGCAGAGGACACAAAGATCTGCAATAGGGTTAATACACAAGGGGAGTGAAAAGGATGAAAAAGGACTTGGCAAGGTTAGAGGAATGGTCAAAAGTATGGCAGCTTAGATTCAATACAAAGAAGTGCAAAGTAATGCACCTTGGAAACAAAAACCCAGGGGAAGAGTGCACAATGGGGGGAGGTACTAACGAAACAAAAATGGAAAAGGATCTGGGGGTAGTCATATCAGACGACCTTAAGATAGGCAAGCAATGTGAGAAGGCAGTAAAGAGGGCTGGGGTGATACTCGGATGCATAGCAAGAGACATCACAAGTAGAAAACAGGAAGTTATCCCACTGTACAGACAGCTGGTGAGACTCCATCTGGAGTACTGTGTGCAGTTCTGGAGACCCAGTCTCCGCAAGGCCATAGACAGGATCGTGGCGGTCCAGAGGAGGGGAACTAAAATGGTGCAGGATCTGCAATAAACCCATATGAATAGAGACTAAAAGAGCTTAATATGTATACCCTTTAGGAAAGGAGGGAGAGTGGGGACATGATGGAAACTTTCAAGTACCTCAAGGGAATCAACAAGGTCCAAGAGGGGAGCATCTGTCAGAAAAAGAGATGTGCAAGAACAAAAAGGCACAATTTGAAAATGGAATGGGGACATTTCAAGGGCAATGTGAGGAAATATTTATTTCATGGAAAGGGGGATGGATGCTTGGAACTGCCTTCCTGATGAGATTGTAGGGTCAAAAAACAGGGAATTCAAGAATACATGGGATAGACATAAGGCAATTACAGTGGGAGTAGAAAGAAGTAGTCTGTTGGTTAACTAGAACCTGCAGCTTATCCAATAGGTAAGGTAATGGGCAGACTAGTTGGGAAAAACAATCCTTATCTGCCATCAAAGTCTATGTTTCTATGAGTCTATACAGACTTAGGGATCATGATTCCTAGCTATTTCAGGGACCCAACTAAGTTCAATTGTAGGGATGTTGACCCCAGAAAGTGAGACTCTCCCTTGTCTAATATCAATATCTGACTTTCAGTCCAATTAATTTTTCACTCTGCTAAGGTGTCATACTCCATGAGGATATTATGCAGTGTTGGGATTGCATCTTGTGGTTCTTGTAGGTAAACTAATAAGCCATCTGTGAAGAGGGCTACTTTGTGATGCTGGCCACCAGCCATCAAGTTGTTTATTCTGTGATCCTCTCTAGCAACCTCAACCAAGGGAACCAAAGACATTACATATAGAAATGGGGAGAGTGGGCTCCCCTCTCTATTTCCACAAAATAACTGAAAGGGTTTTTGAGTGCCCCATGACAAGAATTTGGGCCATGGGCAAATTATATAGTGCCCCTCTCCATTTTATCAGATTATTCTAAGGCCAAATATAGAGCCGTGACAGCCAAGATGCAACAAAGAAATGCTGCAGAATATGACAAAATGCTGCAGCCTACTGCAGGAGCCATTGTAAGTCAATGGCAATTAAGCACTTTTGTCATGCAGGATTTTGTGACGTCATTACTGCAAGTTATTGCACTTCATCATGGCTGACTACACTGTATGCATGGTTTCAAATAAATATCTCCAAAAAAATCTGACAAATGCCTTTTTGGCATCTAGCACCAGAATTGCTGGGCTTCCCTGGGTTTTTCCCCCAACCCCTCTCCAAACTGCATTAAGGGTACATCTCACATTTAACTTCCCCTGCTTGCCTTTAACAAAACCAGTTTGGTCTTCATGGATTAGATTAGGTAATATTTTTTCAAGCTTTCTATCAATTATTCTAGCTAAACTGCTATGATCAGCTATAATAAGAGATATTAGTGGGTGTGAGGAGTATTGCTGAGGATCTTTACCCTGTTTCAGAAGGATCATAATAGCGGTAGCATTCTTGGAGGGAGGCATTATGCCCCACTCCAGGGTCTCGTCTGTCATGTCTTGCTTTGGGCCTGCAGTTTCTGATAAAGGTATTTCAAAGAAGTCTATTAGACAACATCATTTTATAGCCTTTCCTCCCTTTAGAAGATTACTCATTCTTTTATTATCTTCCAGCTGGACTGGAGCTTCCAACTGTTGTTTGTCTTGGCCACCTAGCTTTCGTAATCAGGCCTTACTAAAGAAATTGTCTACCTGAGATCATGATGGTGCTACCTCTGATTTATACAATGTCTCATAATAGGAGCAAAAGCAATCCCCAATTTTTGTACCCCCCTGTTGGAGAGCCCCCCCATCTTGCATGTGGGCAATATATTTGATCTCTTATCTGTCAATCAACTGCCATCCCAACCATTTCCATCCCAAATCTCCAACAAATTTGAACCCACCTGTGTGAGTAATAAGGCTTTCTCTATTTTTGTACAATGTGCCATGTTGTATTCCCATTTTAGTTTCTGCAGGGTGTGATATTCCTCCAGGGTAGGGTGCTGCATATACTCTTTTTCTTATTTTTAGGGATCTGCTCCCCCAACCCACCTATACATTGGTTTTCTATCATCTTTTTATGGGTGGCATAACAGAGTATTGCATGCCATAGAACTGCCTTAAGGGCATCCAATTGTACTGCAGTAGTAGTAGGATTGTTGGTCAAGAAGTCTGAGATTTGGATATTTATGTACATTTGTAAGTCTGTTTATTTTAAAAATACCAGATCTTGCGTTCATGCTCGATGTACAAATGATATACCTTCTCCTGAGATCATTAATTGTACTGGGGAGTGATCTGAAATAGTAATGGAACAATGACACATGTTCAGTCACTCTGTAGTATGTTCTGGGATACTAGGGTCATGCCCAAGAGGCCATATGCTCTGACAGAGTAAGAACAGAGAGTGTACTCTCTTCACCCTGGATTATGGTGTCTTCACGGGTCAACTAGTATGTGGTTCCTCATTAGATCCTTCAGTGCTCTAGTACTTCTGGGGGTGGGTCCTCCAGTTTTGGATGATCTATCCAAAATGTTTTCTAAGACACAGTTAAAGTCCTCATTTAGCATCCAATGGCCTGCAAAACCTGCCATTTCTAAACTTAGGTGTTTAAAGAATTTTGAATAATCTATGTTGGAAGTGTACACAGACCCCACTACTATAGTCTGTCCAGAGTTCAGTTGGATTGCAACAGAACAAATCTGCCCTCCCCATACCTATTTTACCCTTTTGTACAGCAATGACTTTGGACTGAGAGGTTAAACTGAGGTCCTTGACATGAACCTAGCAAACACATTCTGCCTGTTCTGGAATTTGGTCAAATCTGTCCCACCTAGGGAAGACTGCAGCTTCCACCCCTTACCAGATAGCTGGGAGAAGGTTTCGTAAGAAGAGACATTTGTACTCTGTTGAGTTTTTATCTGACCCTTCTCACATAAGTGTTTTGCCAGTTTTATAAGCAAGCCATAGCTGGCCCCCATATTGGTCAGGGGTTTCCTTTTTACACTGTTTTACCTGTGTAGCCAGCATTATGCCCATCATATTTGGATCATGGGTGGCCAGCAGGTGAGTGGCAACCACATCAAAAGAGGCCTAGCAGTCACTTTGAACCTTCTTCTAGTAGTTTTACTTACAACATGAGTTCCACCGTTTTCTTGAGGACTTGGACCTGATGTTCAAGTGGTGCCGATGGAATCATTCTCACATATCTCATATAACCCTTTAGGATCATCAGCTGTTGAAGTAATTTTGTGATATGCTGTCTACACTCTGCATGATCCACATCTCCTCAACATGTTTCCTTACTAACGTTATCCTGCAATACCCTGTACATGGCACTTACTTTGTGGTTTTGCTCCATCTCTTTCCCTAACTCTCTCTGATAGCTTTCAAACACCTCTTCTAACTCCTCACACTCACTTTTCAGTGAATCATTCCTGCTTATAAGCACACCATTCAACTGTAACATCCTGCTGCAACCTCATTCTCCTCCTGCAACTTGTTAATTTCCTTATCTTTCTCTTTTTTAATGTTCTCAATCTGTTCCTGTAATTTCACTGGATTTAGATTTCAACTTTTTTTCAGAGCTGTAACCTTAAATTCCAATGTCTGATGCAAAACCTATAAAGCAGTGACTGTTACACCCTGTTGGTCATGTTTTTTACTTTTAGACTTGACCTTTGTATATAGCTTTCCTACATATTAAATTGGGTCAGCCTGGTGTTTCCCATCAGATGCAAAATCTTCCCAACCTCCATGGGAAGTGAGACAATGTAGGATGTCCACACTGAGCTCGGAATTGTTGGCTATTGTATCAGGTCTTCCCTTTGTAAACTGTACTGACCAGAGATCTAAAGTGTGGTGTCTCAGTTTGGTCTCAGCAGTCAGACAGCCATGCATTCTGGCAGAAGAGGCCACCAACAACCATCCCACAAACCAAAGAGGGGCAAAGGTTCTCAAAACCTGTCATTATTTTACCTTTATATCTGCATATCTTGGTGTTGGTGCTGTCCAAACAGGTAGTGACACAGCCGACACTTTGTTAAGAGTAGAGTTCTGGACTTGTAGGCAAAACACGACACAGAGCCAAACATAAGGCAGGAAAGAAACAGTTTGTTGCCAGAAAACACAAACATGCAGCTAAGTGCCTGCTGAGAGTCAGGAACAGGACCCTTGATATTGTGATATCATTCCAAACTGGATTTGAACTAAACAAAAAAAAATTAGTGTCATTCTTATACTCTTAGACAAGAAATGTATGTTACTTGGTAACAGTCTGCCAAATAAGGTGAAATCACAAACCACAAAAATCTCATTGGTAGAAGGTCTGCTCAGAGGACAGTTAGCTCATCTCTGTCTCTCTCTCTCTGCATGTACTCTCTGATAAGAGTAGAGTAAAACTAGCTAAAACTAGTTTTGGGTGACAATACAAAAATTCTTAGTATTGTACAATAATAACAGCTGCATAGCTAAGAAAAAGAATCACGCCAAAAGGCCCATATAAGCAATGCTAATACTGTTATGGCCAGAGGTTACCAGCACATAGCCCTGTTGGGATTTGGTCTTTACCACCATTCCATGCTACAATCATATGTACATATCTGATTACTGTCACATAGTACTATACAAATAAGTGTATGTGTACATATGCTGCACTAAGTATATAGTTGTGGGGGTACTCCAGGTCTACACCCTCATAAGGCAGGGGGTGAAATTACAAAGTTCACCCTTACAGTAGAATATAATAAGCTCTCAAGGTTGTAGTACAAGTGTTTCCCCATACCAATAATGTATTGCAACTCTCATCACAGATGGATACCTACCACCTGCCTATAATCTGTCCTATTGTTAACACTGGTCTGTTTTGAAAATTTATTTTTGACAGCTTAGATATCAAGGGCTTTGGTGGCTGTACACATATGATTTGAAAAATCTCATATAACAGTGTTTTTTATTTTTTGCAGTAACAAACATTCAGATATTAACACATTGGTGCTTGCCGCACTCAGCTAAATAGTTCAGGGACAGTTTGGACACATACCATGCACTCTAGGAAATATCAGTGTCTATGTGATATTTCAGATTTTTAACAATGTACAGTTATCATAGTTACAAGGGTCTTTCAGAAGATAGGGATTTTTCTGTTCACTATTTATCCTTCTCTCACCGACATATGCTCTTTCACTTTGTACACCATATGGAACCATTATAATCCAGCATATGTTGTTGTACACCCTGATTGGGAGTTTGATATCCACTGTACCAATGTAGTATGTTCACCCACACACAGCCAATATCTCACAGCTACAGCTAAATCAAAGTTGTGGTGTCCAGTGAGGATTAGACTCTGTTTTTATATTCTCTTGCTGGAACCTGCAACCCCAGTTACAGTTTAGAGAACATGACCCCTGTGTCTGGATACTCATCTTCCTTGTTAAGCCTTGGTTTTCGGTTGTGGGTATCTTGTGGCATGCAAGTCTGCTCACCTGCTGTATACTACTGCGGTATTTTACAGAGATACTCAACTTGTCCAAACACCTGGTCCATGCCAGCACTTTCACAGATGACTAGCTCAGGAGTATTATCCAAACACTGCAGTAGCCAGCTATGTCATTCTGTCTCATCTTTATTTTATTTGTGGCTCAGTCAGAGGGCAGTGTTCCATGTGACCATCTGCTCTTGTGCTGCACTGATTGCAGTTTATTTACGAATATTTCCTCATAGCTTAGATTGCTGTGGTTTGTGGGGGCTCAGAGGCAAGCTGGTGAAACAGCCAATTTGCTATGCTGGGTGGGACTGCAACCTATTTAAAAATGCCCACAGTGCACCACACATTATTTCCATCTGCTCTTGTGCTGAGAATGCTATGCTGTGTGTTAAATAACAGTGACATGTCCGGCCCAGTGGTGCTGAGGGTTGAGGCGCTGGATGCCACACCTCATTCCACGCCAGCGACCCAGGTTCAGGAACAAGCCAGGGTCTTTGGGGGTTGGCAGGGGAGGAGATGGATTGAGAGTCTGTTGGACTGCTCTCCATCTCTGGGGAAGGGCGTATCCTGCCTTGGAACTTTGGCAGCCTCTAATGGTGGCTGGGGGCATTGCAGGCACTGGCAGACAATTGAGGGACCTGCTGTGGCCGACACTGGGGAGGAGTGCGTAGGGTAGCGAGCGCCCCTGTCCATGGATGTCATTGCACACCATGCGCAAGGGGAGAACACGGGAAAATTGGGTTACAGTTGCACTGGTGTGATGGGCATCTTCACTGGGGATCGCTCAGGTCAGAATGTGGCACTGGATCCTGACTGGGCAGTTGAGTGTCAGGGAACTCTCTGCCTCCTCGCCATGGGGGGTAATCCGCAGGAGTATGCCATGAGGCCGAGCTGGGGATCCTCAAGACGGTGGCCGGAATCCTAGGGTAGCCATGACAAGGTAAGGCAGACTGGACCCATGGGGAGAAAAAGAATAGTAAAAAACCAAAAGAACAGTGACACCATCTGCTATCCTAAACTGTATTTTTTTTAGTTTTTTTGTTGACCAGGTATGTGCACTAGACAAATCCTGCCTATTTTCAAGCACAACCCAGGGGAAGGGGATACAGATGAATTCCAACTGACCTTGAACCAGAGTAAGCTGTTGGTGGTATTTTTAGTGAATGAGGGAAATTTGGCCAGGACACTGGGGAAATTCCCCTACTCTGCCGGTAGGGGGGCCCTTGGTCATCTGTGTGAGATCGCCAGTGTTGCTGCTTTCTCCGAGGAGATGAATGTCGCTGGTGCAGGAGAGTTTGCCTCCTCTCCTGTTCCTTTTCTACTAGAGGCTACAGACGACGTGCTTGTTGCTGAGGGGTACGATTCTGATACTTCGGGACCTGACCTGCTCGCTATGGACTTAGTTCCTCGTTCTGTTTCTGAGCTTTCCCCTTGGGATTCATCAGGGGACTGCTCTGTGATGCTGGTGTGCAACAACGCTGCATCTTTGCTGTGGCAGAAATTGCAGCTGTTACTACAAATTCAACAGTTGGACCACGACTTGCAAACCCTTAGTTCTGCTATGCCTGTTTCTACTTTTCTACTGGTGTACCTGTGAGAGAACCAGCTGCTTCTCCTGCTGTGCTCGATGTTGTGCCTTTTCCTGCTGTCCCCTCAGCTTCAGTTCTGGCTGGCAGTTCTTCCGGTAACCCTACTGTGTGCCTACAACCAGTGGACCCACAGGTTTTCAAACCTCCTTTTCAATAACCTACAGTTTCTGCCTTGGATACTGCTTGTTCTGCTGCACCTGCCTGCGTGGTTTCTGAGAGTTCACATCAACCAGGTAGGATGCCAGTTTGTGCTACTCCTTCTGTACTTCCGGCTTCACTTCAGGTTTCATCTGGCCGCCTGCATGAACTACCTGGCAGTTCTTCTTGGTCTCCTCAGTGGGTGCTTCGGGAGGCTAGCTGGGAACAGGCTTTGAATGGCTCTTGGTCCCCGGACTCTCAGGACCCTGTTTTTGTGAAGATGCTGGACTCTGTTTCTTGTGCTGTGGCCACCAACTCTGCGGATATGACCACCAACATTCCACCCCAGGGTATGCTTTCTTCCCCTGCTGCTAATGACATTCCTGTTGTTACTTCTCATGTGTCTGTTCCTGGGTGGTCTTCTACTTTTACTAACAAAAATACTGTTGTTGCTACTCAGGGTTTACAGGAGTCAGATTTAGGGGTTGGGGCCTCGACTTCAGGGGTTGGGAGCGGTGGCAATCAGGTGGGTCCTCTTCTTGAAGATGTTCCTTTTCAGACTACCACTCAGCAGCATTCATCCTTTAAACTTTCTGATCTTTTTCAGAATAGGAAGGAGCCTGTCCCCCGCAGGAATGCTGTCTGTTTCTTGTATAAAGGGGGTTTACAGGAATCCCCAGATAGACTTTATATTGCTCGTATATTATTGAAAAACTCCATGACATTTTTTTCTTCTGAGATTTTTGCTCTCATTAATATTGGTAACTCTAATTTTGACATCAGTTTTAAAATTAGGTCTAGCTTAGATAGGTTTTGGGCCCGTTATAATACCCTTAAGAATTCCCCTCCTTTGGGTTCCGTTTTTGGTAATTCCTCTTACAAAGCCTGCTGTTAGGGTGATTACTGTTGTGTTTAAAAATGAAGGTGTTAATATAGAGGACATTTTATTCTGGCTTCATAAACGCTGTGAGGTGTTGGATACCCCCACCCCTATTTTAGATAGTGAACAAATATGGGATGGGGGTTGGAGGATTTGGGTGAAACTGTTTGTCACAAACTCTGGTACTATGCACTTACCTAGTTCTTTCTATCTCAGTAGGGATAGGGGTGCTATTTTTTATGTTGGCAAGCCCAAGTCCTGTTTTAAGTGTGGCTCCTGGAAGCATATTAGTTCAGCATATGATACTGTTCGCTGTAGTCATTGTTTTGAATTTGGGCATAGCTCTTCCAAATGTTTGAATCTTTTTTGTTGTAACCTGTGTGAACGTACTGGCCATGCTTATGGTTCTTGCCCTTGGGCTTCTCATAATAGAGAAGATTGTCCTTCTCATGAAGACATTATTTCTAAAGCACAACATCAGACAGCAGTTCACTCTACTACTTTCCCAGAACAGACTACTGAGGCTGTTGCCGAGAGTTCTGTCAGCATTACGCAGTATGTTAGGGTAGTTGCAAATATAGTGGAGCAACCTGTTGACATTCAGGTTGACCCTGTAGCTCCGCTGACTCTAACCCTGTGGTACTATCTGCTATGCCACCTCTTCCTCCCCCGACCCCCCCCCGGGAGATTTGGGTTTTACAACTGTGTCTAAAAACTACCTCGTTTAGAGAGTTATGTGAAACCATCCTTTGTTGAAGAACCAGACACTGAAGGTACCTCAGTAGATTGGGCACAGGATAATAAGTTTGCGGTGTTACATTCTGATCCCACTGATATTGTCTAATATGGATAATGAGGATGGGGGAACAGGTTCTATAGCTAAACGGACTAGGCAATGTAGGACAGCTAGGCTCAAATAGGTTTCTCTTCTGTTTTCTACTTTTCTCTACTTCTTTATGGATATTCTCTCTATAGCTTCTATTAATGTTAATAGTATTAAAGGGGGTAGAAAAATGACCAGTATGCTATTTTCTCTTCAGGCCACTAATTGTGATATTGTTTGCCTACTGGATACCAGATTGAAGTCCCATGCTGAATTACAAGCTGCTTCGAGGTCCTGGCCTCTGGGTGCCTCCTTTTGCTGTACCGGTACTGATACCTGTGATGGGATTGGCATTCTTTTTGCTACTTTTGCTATTCAAGTAATTAAGTTAGTTGAGGTGTCTCCTGGGAGGGCTCTGTTACTTGATTTTTCTTTTGCACGGGAAAGGTTTTGTTTAATTGCTGTTTATGCCCCCCAAACTAAAGCCTCTTGGGTCAATTTGTATGAGGCCGTACATCCATATTTACATACTTCCAGGTTGGTATTTTGGGTTGGTGATTTCAATTGTGGTCTCCAGCATTCAGATAGGGGTTTAAAGACTTCTAAGCTTTTTTGTGATACTATTGCTCTTAATAGGATTGTGCAAACTGCTGGTCTACGAGATACTTATCGTAGTAGACATTCTACAAGGGGTTATACTTTTTTTAAGGGTACACTTAAGACCCGTATTGATTTTATTTTTGCATCTAATGTGTTAAGGGTCCTTGATTCTTGTACTAGGGTGGTGAAATTTTCAGATTATGTTTTCTTACAGTCTAAAATTTCTTGGAAAGACACTCCTAGATGTCGTAAAAATGGGTGGTGTTTGAATAATGCCTTATTACGAAATATTAAGGTACAGAAGGCTTGGTGTCATGATTGGATCGCCAGACTATCGGTTAGTGATTGTTACAAAGATATTTCAGACTGATGGGAGGATTCCAAAAAAGGCTGGAAAGTTTTATTTCAACCAACAGCTGCATCTCAGAGTAAGCAGAATTACTTACAGTATCAGGAACTACGTCATCACTTACAACATTTGATATCTTTATCAGTTACCACTGGACAGGATTGTGGTACTGAGATTCACCATGTGAAGCAGACAATGATGTCTCTTCAATACTCCCATGTTCAATCATTGATACAAGAGGCTAGATTTGGTACTTAGCTTAGGAAATCTTCTTTAGATCCATATACTAGTTGCCAGGATCAGATCAAACGCAGGTTTCTTTCAGAACTGCTTTCTTCTACGGGTCACAGTGTTCCTACCCCTGAGGGAATTCTATCCATAGTGGAGGATAAGTTTAGATCTATGTTTCAACCTATGGCACCGAGTGATGATCTGTCAGGTCTTCTGACAGATGTACAGTTGCTACAGGTACCTACCCAGTGTGTTCCTCAGTTGACAGCTCCTGTTACTGAATCTGAAGTTCGGACAGCTGTTACTCACATGAATTCAGATGCTGCTCCTGGTTTGGATGGGTTGGGGTGGGATTTTATGTTTTTTCTTGATGACCTGGCCCCTGCTTTGGTTTTCCTTTTTAATCATATGTTGCATTCTGCTCGTTTTTCTGCCTCTATGCAGGAGGCTGTTTTGGTATTACTGCATAAAAAAGGTGCTCATGCTGACCTGGGGAATTGGAGACCATTGAGTCTTCTTAATGTTGATAGGAAGATTGTGGCCAGGGACTTATTGAATAGATTAAATACAGTTTCTGATGGTTTAATTAGTCCTGCGCAGACATGTGCAGTCCCTGGTAGACAGATTAGGGATAACTTGATTGTACATCAAGAGCTGTTTCAGCAGGCAGATTCTTTACATCTCTTTGGGTGGGTGGTGAGTGTGGATCAAGAAAAGACCTTTGATATGATTTTGCATGGCTTTCTATTTTCTGTTCTGACAGCATTTGGTATCCCTGTTGTATTTGTTACTTGGCTTAAGGCTCTTTATACTGATGTCACTTTGTGCCCTAATGTGAATGGGTGGTATGGTAATAAAGTCCTGGTCAGGAGAGGGGTAAGACAGGGTTGCCCTCTTAGTCCCCTTTTATATGCCTTTTGTATTGATGTTCTTCTTCGACTTATTCAGTTTGCTCTGGATATTAAGGGTATACGAGTTCCTGGCTCTGTTTTTTTGGTTAAGGCTTTAGCATTTGCTGATGATATGGTACTTACATTGGAGACTGACACGATGGATATGGCCCTTTCTTCAGTATTGCAAAGGTATGCAGTAGTCTGTGTTTCCAAGATTAATTGGAACAAGAGTTTGGGTATTCCTCTGGGCAGTACTCCACTTTCGCGCTTCTTGCTCTATTGGGGGCTTTAGTATTATGGATGGCGTATTGCCGATCCTTGGGGTACATTTTGGAAGTCGGGACATGGCTACCAGGAATTGGATGTTGTGCTTCGGAAAGGCAGAACGTCTGGTTCAGGGTTGGCAGAATAAATTGATTTGTAAGAAGAAACGGATCCTTTTGATTAAAACTTTGCTTCTGCCTATCTTTTTATATATTAGTTATGTTATTCCACCTCCACAGGGTTTATTTACCAGATTGTTGAGTATTTTTTTCCATGCCTTTTGGGGCTCTAGGTTGAACCCGATAAAGCGGGATATTGTTTATAAGCCTATTTCAGAAGGGGGCGTTGGTAAGGTTCATCCTATTGCTTTCTATTACAGCATATGTTTTTGTTCTAATTTCAGTTTAACTCTTCATCCCGGTACCGCCTTATGGTGTCCTTTGAGCTTCACATGAATTACGCCACATCTCAAACTTTGGGACTTAGGTAATGCTAGATTGTTTGGGAAAAAATCATTGTTGCCTGACTATGGGGTGGATAGTTTTAAATTGGCTATCAAATGGAAGCTTCATTCACAAAATCTTATAGTTTTACATAGGAAGGCTGTCTAGCACTGTTCTTCTGTAGAATTTCCCATGTGTAGTTCTGTGCAGCATTCCTCTGTTCTGCGGCATTTACATAATCCAAGAATACCTGCCAAAATGTAGGACTGTTTGTGGCTGGAAAATTTTGGTAGGCTTAGTGTCCGGGGCAATCATAAACACAAACAATTGGCTGAGCGGTTTTGTCCATGAATATCATGTTCTCAGATTGTTGAGACTCAAATTCATCTCTTCAAGGATTGTATATTTGTGGCAGGTTTTTGGGATTATTTAAGTGCCAGCTGGGGAGGACCTGAATTTTCTGTATTGAATTACTCTGAAATAATGTATGGTGGTAATCAGGTTTTGTGTTCTAAATACAATGCAGACAATATGTATGTGATTTTAGTTGCTATTCATTATCATTTAGGGGAAGCAAGATGTTTAGGGGTTTTACAGCAAAAATGGATTTCATATATGGATATCTTGGCAGGCGTTAAGAGATCCTTAGGAGAAATTTTGCACAATGATATTTTACGTTTTCCTATTAAAAAAGTTGATTGTTTATGGCTTCATTGTACTTCCTGGTATACATTTTTATTTTTCTGTATTTAGTTATTCTTGTTCTGTATTTTTGACCTGCCATGTTTGCTTATGTTTGTATTCCTTGATTGCTCTTTGTTATGAAGCCCTACTTTTCAATACAATTCCCCTACTCTTTTCAGTAAGTACCATGGGATCTTTAACATCCACCTGAATGTCTCATTTGAAAGACGGCACCTCAGAAGTGCAGCACCCCTCTCATGCTGCACTACAGTGTCAGTACTGGGATATTAACCCAAGTGGCAGATGTGGGAACTGAACCCACAGCCTTCTGATCTCTTGGTCTCAGAGGCGAGTGTGCTACCTACTGAGCCACTGACACCGCTGCACGCTGTGAGTGAGAACCTGATCGCCAGCTGAAATTGCAGCTTATTTATGAATATCTCCTCATAACTTAGATTGTCATGGTCTGTGGGGGCTCAGCAGCAAATTGGTGAAACAGCCAATCTGCTACACTGGATAGGACTGCAACCTGTTTAAAAACGGCCACGGTGCACCACAGCATGAGTCTGGTGCACATGCTTGAGTGGCGTACCGCCACTCGGTAACAATAATTTAGCTACCTAAGGTATTTAAGATTTATTGTACTGTTTTGTACAGATACCCAGTTCAACAATTAACAATGTTGTTTATGTATTGGAATACTGGGATTTTACTGGGGCTAGCTTTATTGTATGGAAACATTGCTTGCACATCTCCTAAAGAACATGAGTTGTTTATTGGAGTATTTTTACTCAATATTTATGCTACTTTGTTTTTTACATTGGACGCTGCTTTTGAGTTAGAATTTGTTAATTTGAGTATGACATTGGATTTATTTTGTTCTACTAGATTCTGTAGGATTAAGCAAACTTTAACATCTTGTCTTAATCATAAAACACAATTTATGCCATTTCTAAGGTGTTTTATCTTACTATTGCTATTATTCTCAGGAAATGTCCATTCCAATCCTGACCCTGCATTGTCTAGCAATAATTTTTCCCACTCAGAATTTGGTGAAAGGTCAGGTATAGGACTGGTGCATCTTAATGTGAGGAGCTCATTACCTAAGATTGATTATGTATGCCCATGGATGCATAGAACCAACCCTGACATTTTTATTTTTACCGAAACCTGGCTGAGTGGAAAAATAAATTATGCGAGGTCCAGGTGGATGGATATAGCATATATAGACAGGATCACTCTCCCAAGGGTGGGGGAGTTGCAGTATATTTAAAAAAATAACAACTGGATTGGTAAAGGTAACAATCTTTGCCAAAAAAGCTGGATATTATTTTATATGTACAGTGCTCTCAGGCCCAGATATTTAAAGCTTTGCACTGTGCGCAAACCATTTGCGCAGATTTAGTGGGGGATTAGCGCTGGTCTGCAATATTCAAAAGGCCAAATAGCACGCACAATCTGCATTAGCACTGTGCAAAACTATAATACATGCAAGGGGCAGACTGAACATGAATACAGGCGTAATGCCATATTCAGTGACTAGCAGTTGTTTTTGGTACAAATTTAGCAACAAACTCCCTTACGTGGTACAAAGTACTGCCCAGGAAAAACTGGCCTTAACCCTGGGAAATCCTGCTTTGCATGACATTGTGGCTTTGTGTCGTGTTTGCCCTGCTTTTGCACAGCTTTGCACTACCCTAACATATGGAAATGACACATAGAAAAATGCCAGACATGGAGGACACATGCTGCTCACTAATGGCACCACACAGATGCCAATAGCTGCCACCTGTCTCAGCCATGCTGGGTGGTAAGGGGTGACCTGGCCCCCAGAAAACACCATGGTAGTGTGGCCATATAGCACACACCTACAGACCATACATCTGTGGTGACCAACATATGCCAGCACACACATGCAGCACTGTGGGCATGGTGGCTGTTGAGGGGAGGGGAAGGTGTATGAGTGGCCAGGCCTCACCAGAGACCACGTGAAGCCATAAGGCTGGACCACATCATGTAGTGCACATGGGCAAGTACTGGGAATACCCCAACACCAGTGTGCATGTCATATTATACGTGCCCCCCCAAACACATACCGCACAACTGTACAAATGCCACAGCACACACAGTCGGCCATGTATATGTCACTGTGAGCATTTCATGCCAGGGGTGAAGCATCTGTGGATCACACAACAGCGTAAAAGTACTGCCCACTGACAGTTATCACCTGCATGTTCAGCCTGTCACTGTGTATAGTGCAGTGGTCATCACTGCCCTACATACCATAGGCATTACTGCGTTCCTCACACTACTGGCCCCCTTGCTACTGTAGTGTCTGCTGTGCACTGTAGCATGACCTACAGTGTGACAGTTGCATGCAGCACCACCACCACCTGTGCCTATGCTGTGTTGTCCCCTTGAGTCCAATATGCTATGCTGTCCTATAGACATGTAGCCTGCAGCTATCATCATGCACTGCTAGACTGACCGACAAGTGGCACTGTGGGTGGATCCAGCCAGCCCCTGTACTGCAAGACTGACCTACAGGTGGCACTGTGGGACCCTGCAGTAATGCTGGGCAAACTGCATGCAAATCAGGGCATAATGAGATGCTAATGTGGATGTTTGCCCAGAGACTACCTAAGTAGGCCCATTTGCATGTCACTTTTGAATATGGCAAAGTTTAGCACTGGGCAAATGTCTTTGCACCAGACAAATTCTAGGCCCACTACTTTTCAGCCTCTTTCTAAACTCCCTCCCTAAATCCTGCCCGGAAAAAATCATACTCTATGCTGATGATGCTGTGATTCTATCCTCACACAAAGACCCTAACTGCTTACACCACAGCCTACAACAGGCATTTGCCAGTGTTGAGGAGTGGTTTGTTGGACACAAGCTAGTCCTAAACCACAAAAAAACAAAATCTATGCTCTTCGCTAGTCCGAAGAACAAAAACAGACAAGCACCACTTACTATCAACACCTCCCTGGGAATCACCCTTGAACAAGTGGCTATCTTTAAATATCTTGGAATCACATTTGATCAAGGCCTTGTCTTTTCATCACATATTGATGGTATTTCCAAAACTATTAATCAGCGGCTTGGAATACTCTACCGCAACAGACAACTTTTCACCCATCCAGCACTGAAGCTAGCTATTCAATCCTCGATCATCTCAGTCATCGACTATGGCTTAATTATTTATGGGTCCACCCCTTCAAGCACACTAAAATGGGTCACAACCTCCCTAAACAAGGCATGTCGGCTGCTTACTGGTGCTCATCTACTTACTCATACCTGTGAACTCTATGCTGATACTGGGTGGTTACAGCTATCAAACCGGTTCAAGTTCCCCACCTGCCTAATGGCCAAGAAATCCATCATGGGCCTCACCCCTCCCTGCATACAAGGCCTGCTATGTCAGAACCCAAGTATACGATCCACTAGAAGATCAGAAACCCAGCTTCTACAGGTCCCCCACTGTCGGACCACACACGGTCAATGATCTTTTGCCTATCGTGCCCCCAACTGGCTAAATACTCTCAGCACCTCTATTACCTCCTCTTGCTCGTTAGGTGTTTTTAAATCCAGACTATTCTCTCACCTAGCCACCTCAAACTCCTGTGACTGCCTTTGTTAATCTCATATTCTATTCTCTCTCCTCCTCCCTTGCCCTCTTACTTGACAATGGCCTAGTAATGGATCCTCATCTCCTACTTAAGGTCTGCTCTTGTCCTCCTACCCTCCGCCCTTTTTTTCTCCTCTTTTATTACCTACACTGCCTACCTACCTCCCTTACATATCTTTCCCTCCTCATTTGTTTTCTATACTATTGAAAGTGCTTAAGTTATTATCTGCTGTACATTTATATCATTAGATTTAGCTATTTGTGCAACCTTGTACCTCTATTTGTCTGTAAATGTTTTTGACGCGGAACCTTTGTAAAAGAGCCTTGGCTCAAAGGTATTAATTCCTAGATTTTACAATAAAACAATAAAACAAATGGCTTAGATCCGCGCTAAACCTGTGTAAACATGTTAACGCCAGGCAAATGGTTCGGGGAATATTATAATTTAGCACACTGTACTTTCACTTGTGCTGCTCCCTGCAGCTGTACTGGGTCCATGCATTTGCTGGCACACACATTGCCCACATAGGTCACCTCTACCTACCTTCATGTCACTGTGCACTCTGTTGCTGTTGTGGTCTGCACTTCCTGGGTGCTATATTCAGAGCTGTTTTTTTACAGGGCTAGGTTTGCCCTGCACTCCCAGCCCAGTTTGACTGGCCTCATTCCCATGCTATATTCAGAAGCTGTTTGCCCCTGGCTATTCCTTTTGAATATAGCTTGCTTTTTGCTCTGGGCTAAGTTTGCTCACGGGGCAGTAATAATTTAGCCCTGGGGCACAGTTTTGAATATCTGGGCCTCAGAGTTTTGATTTTACTATTGCAGCTTGCTACAGATTTCCATCGGCTTTACCAGATGCTTTGCAACAATTTAGCATCTTAATTGCTCCATTTACTGACCGTGAATTACTGGTAATGGGTGATTTAAGTTGGCTATGTTGAAACCTTCCATTTCCTTATTAAATCAATTGACTGCTTTAAAGTTGATGTAGATTGTTACATAGATACATAGATACATAGACAGTGTCGGCAGATAAGGGCCTATGGCCCACCTAGTCTGCCCATTTGAGCTTGTAAGTTCAGTTTGTTTTCCTAGAAGTCTATTTCCCCTTACCCCTGACCTCTAGAATTCCTTTATGTCTATCCCATGCATTCTTAAATCCCGTGATTGTTTCAGCTCCCACCACTTCCTCCGGCAGGGTGTTCCACTTGTCCACCACCTGTTCTGTGAAGAAATTCTTTCATGTTTCCTCTGAATCGTCCTCCTCCAACTTCATCCCATGCCCTCTAGTCCTGAAACATCTGTTTCGCTTAAAATAGTGTTTTCCTGCACCCTGTTCCTCCCTGTAAGATACTTGTATGTCTCTATCATATCCCCTCTCTCCCTCCTCTCCTCCAGGGAGTACATGTTCAGTTCCTTCAACCTGTCTTCATAGGACTTGTGATGCAACCCATGCACAATCTTTGTTGCCCTCCTCTGAACCTTCTCTACCCTGTCTATGTCCTTACGTAGGTAACAAGCCTTCTTGACCTAGTAAAAATCAATACTAATAGAAGTACTTTATTGGATTTAATTTTGACTACAACTCCTCACAAATATTTTTCTTCAGTTTTTGATCCTGACATTAGTGATCCTTGTTATGTTGTCTGTGTAAAACAGCAATCTAAAATTATAAGCACAGCATGAACTATACTTTCATGGAATTTTTCTAAGTCCTGTGAGCAGGCTTTTGTTTTTGATTTAGTGAATGAAAATTGGTCTTTAATTTTTCATTGTCCTGATAAGATATTACATGGAAATGTTTTAAACAAAAACTACTAAACATAGTAAACAAACATGCCCCCCTTTCCAAAAAAAGGATTAAATCAATTCCTGCACCCTGGTTTAACAGTCATTTTAAGAGGCTATTACACATTAAGGATTGCCTTTGGAGAAAAGCTAAGGAAACATAAGAGACCATAGACCTGCAGAACTATGGGATTTTTAGGAATAAATATACTCGAGAGGTTAGAGAAACTAAAAGTAGATTCTATAATCAAAAGTTTTTTTAATGCCTCAAGTGATAGTAGGAAGGTTTGGACTGGAATTAGATGTATACAAGGGAAGGCTAGAAAGTCACGTTTACCTAAAGTTCTAAATCACAAAGGCTTAATCATTTGGAACCCTGCTGACCAGGTTAATGCATTTAATAATTATTTTCTGGAAGCAGGAAGCATCTTTGATAAAATGTACCCTAATAAGGCAAAAATTACATTGGATACCAACTTTCTAAATAGTGGTGATAAGCAGCTTTTTTCATTTAGGTAGATCACTGAGCAAGATATTTTAATAGAACTTAATAAATTGATTGTTAATAGAGGGGGCAGGCATTGATCAGATAAATCAAATCTTTTATAAAACTTGTACCCCTGTTTTGGCATATTATTTAACATAACTTTTTAATTTATTTTTAAAGCTAGCTGTAGTCCCTTCTGAATGGAAAACCACCCGTGTCATTCCCATTTTAAAGGGGGCAATGAAACAGACTTAGTATGTTATCGTCCCATCTCAGTGTTGTCACCAGTTGCAAAAATGTTTGAAAAACTGGTTCAATAAGCAGTTATCCATCTTTTTAGTAAAACATGGGGGGGGGGGGGGGGAGGCGGTTGTCAGATTGCCAATCTGGATTTTGTAAAGATCATAACATCACCTTTGTTACTGCAAGAGTTGTTAATGATTTTCTGACAGCATTTGATCAAGGTATGCAAGTTCCAGAAATGTTCTAATATCTATCCAAGGCATTTGATTCAGTTGATTATAACATCTTACTGAACAAACTAAAAACCTTGGGTTTAGGTATGAATTCACTGCTTTGGTTGTCTTCTTACTTGACAACTAGATTACAATGTGTTAAAGCTGGGGAACACAGTTCTATGTTACCGTCAGTAAAGGGGTTCCTTGGGAGTCAGTACTTGGGCCCCACATATTCCTTATATGTGTTAATGATCTGCCAAAATGTGGCTCTGTTGCAACCAAAGATTTTTTTTATATGCAGACGATACCATTTTATATATCCAAAATAAAGACCTTTTAGTGGCTATGACTACTATGCAGGGTGACTTTGCTAGGGTCCAGCATGAGATCATAAATTTACAGCTGTTGCTGAATATTACAAAGACACAATGGGTATTATTTACTTAAAGCAGCTAATGGAACAGAAATGTGTAGGACATTGTGTTAGAAATATTTGGGTATATATTTGGATGAGTCTTTGAATTTTCAAATGCATATGGAAAAACTTTCTGTTAAACTAAAGAGGCTACTATCTTTTTTTTGAAATAGGGCTAGTTTTACTTTTTCTATTTGTAAACAACTGGTCAGTTCATTATTTTTGTTGTATATTGACTATGGGGACTGCATCTACATGAGGGCTACAGATGCAGTCTTGGGCATACTTGATCCATTATATCATAGCACCCTCAGATTTGTTACTGGGCTTCTGTGGGGGACATATCACTGTAGCTTGTATGCAGCCATGGGGTGGTAGTCCCTATCTATCAGAAGACAGACTCACTGGTTGTTTTTGTTTATAAGTTTGTATTAAGAACACTACCAACATACCTTCTGGAACTCGTACTCCTAAAATGTGCTAATGCTTATTTACTTAGATCTAATGCTTTACCACAATTTTCATTCCCAAAATGTAAAACTAAATATGGTAATAATATCTTAGCAGATGCTGTTACACGAGCTTGGGTATGTATTCAGAAGAAACTTAATTTGACTTCACTAATATCTCATGTAGGTTTAAAAAATCATACAAGAAATATTTTATTGCATAGATGGGATTGTTATGGATGATTAAATGAAACCTGACTATGCTGCCTGTATGCATGTGTGTTTTACAAGTTGATTATTTTGTACACGTGATACGTTTGTCTATTTATGCATGGACACAATTGAAAATGAGAATTTACTCTCTATTGCCTTCCAATAAATTTAAATTTGACCACTGCATATAAAAAACAAAGTGTTCAGTCTAAAATTTAATACATGCAGAGCCCCTGTATTCAGCACCCTGAAGTCTGTTTGTTCAAGCAGGGTTTAGTTGGATTCCTTATTCATGCCTGCTTTGAGTTCTGCCAGAACAGCTGCAGCCATTCTCTCACAGATCATAGGCCCAATGATGCCACAGGATCTATCCCAATACCCACCAGAGCTCCCAAACAACTCCCAAACCCTCCTTGCAGTTTGACAGGCTGCAGAAATTTTTATTTTAAAAATCCATTCCCTTTTACCATAACTGGCCTTGTTCATTATTACATAATTTTGCTGTTGGCTAGGGGCATTAAGAATGAATTAAGATCTTCATGGATTTGGTAACCATGGCAATCTAAATTGTTTACTTGAGGCATGTCATGGAGGGTATCCCAGTGCTTTTTCAGTTGTGCTCTAATTGGTTGGCCAAGCCTTTGTCAATTTCCAAATGTGTCACTTTCAAATTATTGGCAAGTGATTGCTGATGTTGCCCAACCTACGAAGCTAACTATGCCATGTGGTTTATAGTTCAGAGTTAATGAATGTGTTTTGTAGCCATTTTGAATTTGCCCATATAGTTATGTCCCCATTCCTTGTAATTAACAAGACTATGATACTTCCCCTTAGACTATGGTTCACACTGTAATCCAGCAAACATGTATGAATTAACTTGCATCAGCTTTATAATGTTAGAAACATTAGTTGAGATTTTGTTTTTTTGTTAGATGAGAACAATAATACCTTTGGTCACTTACTGTTAACATGTTTATCTGAATGAGAAAAACATCAATTGTGGTTCCTGTCACTGTTTTGCCTTGGGATCAGTCAGTACCCTTCTTTTAAGAGTTTTACTGAGCATTGTCTCTCATTTAGCTGCTGGGGTACTTTATCTGGGTGGTGATCTTCCCTCCTCCATAGCCTTTTCCCCGTTTAAATACTTTTGGCATCCTGAAGTTTAATAAAATACTTTGGTGGACATCCCAGTTTTATTATATTTAGTTTTGCAGGAAATAGTAAAGCCAACTCCCAGCCTCATTGGTGCAAGGTTGTCTTTACTCCCACGAATTTCTGTTTCATACTTTGCACATCCCTGGAGTAATTTTGGAATATTGACAAATGGCCACCCTCTACCTCTATTGGACCATGGGCTTGAGCTGCACGTATGACCTTCTTCCTCTAAAGCAACCTCAAGCATTTTATAAGGGAATACCTTGGTCTTTCCCTTGGTGCAGAATATGATCCCATGCAGTGTGCTCTCTGAATCTCAAAATCCAGTGCTACAGCCTTGAGGCCCATCTTTTTCACCAGCCACTGTTGTACTGTTCTCTCTCCTTCTTTGCCTTCCAGTCCCTCTGGGAGCTAAATTATTTAAATGTTGGCCCCTTGGGCATGTTTTTCTTGGTCCTCGGTTCTGGATGTTAGTTTCTGTAATTGCTCTGCCATTATTTTCTTATCTCATGTCAGGTCTGAAACCTGGTCCTCCAAGTCACTAACTCACTCATTCACTCTCTGCTCTTGCTCCTCTAGCCATGAAATGTGGGTGGCTGATATTTCAACCAAACCAGTAACCATATTTTGCAAGTGGTCTAACTGGGCTGTAATCTTTGTAAATCTGTCTTTAACCTCACATTGCAGGTTGCTTATGAGGCTAGAGAGAGCTATGATTGCAGGGCTAAGTGTGCTCCTTTTAATGCTATTTCAGCCTGGGCTACCTGTGATCTAGTATAGCCCTCAGGATTGCCACCTCCCATTCTTTCTTGTGGTTCAAACTGTAGCATAGCTTGCTTTTTTGTCACTTTGCAGCTGTCATCCTTCTCAGCCTACTTTTACTCATGTACAAATCCATTAAATCTTACATAAATATTATTTTTTCTGCCTTAAATACCAGTGCCCTTGGAGTCCAACTAACTGATGACCACAATGTTTCAGAGCCTGGCCACACCCTCAGCGACCTCAATACTGACTTTAAATCTGGTACGATAAAGACATGAGGTCTTCCTTTCCAAATAGTGGGGAAGGGCTTCCTCACCACAGAAAGACAATACTTTTCCTTCAGTAGAGTGGAAAATATTTGGAACTCCTTAACATTGCAAATACCAATAAGTAAATCTGAAAATGAAACCAAGAATAGATTGGGCAATCATTTACCCAGCACAAATATGAAATACTGTTAGCAATTATTTATTTATTATTTATTGCCTCTTCAGCTGCTTCAATCCTTACTATAAGCCTCAATATGAAGTTTATTTGCCTTATTTTATGATTGTATGAAAGCAGATCTGTGTTAAATTGTTGTTTTCCATATTCTGTTTGCTTTTCTTTATGTAAGGTAGAAAAGAAAAATAAGTGATTGCAAGACTAAACAAGCATTTGTCAATGCAGAAAGTTTGCTTGCTGGTATTGGCATTATTAGTGCAGGAGTTAGAGAGATGCCTAATAGGGATGGCAGTGAAGTACTGAAGTAACTCCAGCCCCCACTCCCACCCTGCAGAGAGTGACAGGCATTGTGGGTGTGCCTTTGGGTCATCAGCCATAACACTTGTATCATTTCACCTCACCCCATGCTAAAGACATTGATGGGTGTCACAGTGTGCCTTCAGGTCTTCGGCCCTTACACTCAGCCCATTCCAAAAGGAAATAGGAAATAAGCTGATATGGGTGCAGTATAGTAGAATGTGGTGAATGGTTGGGCCAAAGACCCCAAAGCACACCTCAATGCCTGTCAGTGGCTGCAGGGTGGGGTTGGGTGGTAGAATGGCATGATCAGTATGGCCAATGACTCCAACTCACAGCCCCAATGCCTATAAGTCTGTACATGGTGGGCATTATGGTTGGAAACCCTAATGACATGGTGCTTGCTGGTATTGTCACTCCAAATTTTCAACACAGGCTTTCTGGGACCCCACCTCATGAACAGTGGCACTATCATTTCATTACTGAATCCCAAAATGTGATTTCACACAGCGAGTGTGCAATTCAGCACCACAGGTGCCAAAACACATTTCGGGCAGGATGTGAAAATGACAGCTATAGTGTTCTTGAGGAGGTGTAAAATAATATCAGTGTTGAAAATCTGGACGGCACATATGTCAAATTGGCAAAGTTACGCATGTGCGTAGAAACTATGCAGTGCACACTCATTTCACAAATTTTCAACATGGGCTATTTTGGACCTCCCCTCATGAACAGTGGCACTGTGATTTCATTAATCTGTCCCAAAAGTTGATTTCACACTGCAACCATGCCATTCTGCACCACAGGTGCAAAAACACATTTTGGGAAGGATGTTATAAATGACAGCTGCACTGTTCATAAGGGGGTGTGGAAAAATGTCAATATTGACATTTGAAGTGAAAATATTAAAAACTGATGAAGTTATGAGCATGCATAGAAACTACACAACAAATGTTCATAATGCAGTCATTTTTCAGAGGCTTTCACCAAATTTGCAACAGGCCTTTTTGGGGCCCCACCTCATGAACAGTGCCACTGCTGTTTCATTAATTTGTTCCAAAAGGTGATTCCATGCAGTGACCACAAAATCACCTTTGAGGACAGAGAAACAAAATGGCAGTGCCAGTGTTCATAAGGTGGGGTCCCAAGAACCCCATGTTGAAAATTTGGGACCAAAACTCAAAACACTGGCTAAGATATCAGCCTAAGTTGAAAACCCAACTAAGTGCCTTTAAAGGGCTTCATGTCATTTCTTTCATTCCCGGTTAGTCTCTGAAGACTGCAGATGTATTCTCGGTCTACAGAAGATCGCTGCTTCCAACCTCCAGTGGTAAGTATGGGTAAGGAGGGGTGCAGGAAGGTGGGGTGCACAGAGGAAGTGTGCAAATTGAGAGAGGGGAGCCAGCAGGAATGACGGGGGACAGTTTCCTTTGTTTTTCAGTGCATCTGACACTGGGAGTGGGCATCCCAGTGTTGGAAACATCCAAAGAATTTTTTTTTGCACACCGGGGTGGGCTGCCAGTGTGCCACATTAATGGGGGGGATACATACTGACACTGGTATTGAATATTCCAGTGTCTGTGGGGATGGAGACTGGAGGGTGCGGGGTGGGCAACAGCAGTGGGAGGGAGTGGGAGGGTTTTATGCCACAGCAACAGAGAAAGGAGGGTGCAGTCAGCAACAGTGGGGGGGAGTGGGAAAATTTTGTGCCAGTGTAGCAGAGAATGGAGGCTGTGGGAGGGCAGCAGCAGTGGGAGGGAGTGGGAGGGTTCTATGCCACAGCAATGAAGAACAGAGAGTCTGGGCAGTAACAGTAGGAGGGAGTGGGAGGGTTTATGCCGGTGCAGAGAACGGAGGCTGTGGGGTGGGCAGCAGCAGTGGGAGGGGTGGAGTTTTCATTATATGCCAATGCATAAGAGGGTGCAGGGTGGGCAGCAGCAGTGAGGAGGAGCTAGCATTAAATTTGTTGTCCTGCTGTGTGCCTGGTTGGGAGGGAGGCGGGGAATTTCTGCTGCAGTGACAAAACTACACCTGATTGCAGCTGCAGATTTCTTTCAAGTGCGGCACTCGCTCTGAAACTGCCATCATTGGTAGCTTTAGCATTAACTGGATGCCATGGGATGTGCCCATTATAGCACCTGCTGCGTTGGACACAACAATGCCATACCTCTGCAATGCTGTACTATTTCAATATATTTCTTGTGCACTGCACATGGAAACAAGAATAAACAAGCATTTGTCAATGCTGAATGTTGATTGCGTTGGTGTGTTGAGCTCGCTCACTGCCCCTCTGTCACTCGCTCAGTCTGTTTCTCCCGGTGCTGCAGGCTGCTCTGTTGTACTGGACTCCTGCCTGCATTGGCACCTTGTTCTGCCCACTAAGAAATCTACAGCTGTCCCGACAGAGCTGCGTTGAGGTGGCTCACCCCCCCCAACTCGCTCATTCTGTTTCTCCTGCCACTGCAGGCTGCCCTTTAGTAATGGGCTCCTGCCTGTTTTGGTGGCTTTTTCGGCCCACAAAGAAATCTGCAGCAGTCCCGACATAGGTCTGTTGAGCCTGCTGACTCCCCCCTCTCATTGACTTGTTCTGTTTCTGCCAGTGCTGCAGGCTGGCCTTTTGTACTGTGCTCCTGCCTGCATTGCTGCCTTTTTTCTGCCAACAAAGAAATCCGCAGCAGTCACGATAGAGCTCCATTGAGCATGCTCACTCCCCCTCTCTCACTCACTCATTATGTTTCACCTGGTGCTGCAAGCTGCCCTTTTGTACTGGGCTCCTGCCTGCTTTGGCACCTTTTTCTGCCACACAGAAATCCACAGTTGTCCCGACAGAGCTCTGTTGAGGTCACTCACTCCCCATGTCACTCACTCATTCTATGTCTCCTGGTGCTGCTGCCTGCCCTTTTGTACTGGGCTCCTGCCTCTGTTGGCACCTTTTTCTGCCCACAAAGAAATCTGCAGCCATCCCGACAAAGCTCTGTTGAGTTTGCTTACTCCCCTTCTCTCACTCGCTCATTCCATTTCTGTCGGCACTGCAGGCTGCCCTTTTCTATTGGGCTCCTGCCTGTGTTGCCGTCTTCTTCTGCCTACAAAGAAATTTGCAGCAATTACAATACAGCTCCGTTGAACTCGCTCGCTCCCTCTCTCTCACTCACTCATTCTGGTTTTCCCACCACTGCAGGCTGCCATTTTGTACTGGGCCCCTGCGTGCATTGCTGCCTTTTTCTGCCCACAAACAAATCTGCAGCAGTCCCAACAGAGCTCCGTTGAGCTCACTCACTCCCCCTCCCTCACTCACTCATTCTGTGTCTCCTGCTGCTGCAGGCTACCTTTTTGTACTGGGCTCCTGCCTGAATTGGCACCTTTTTCTGCCCACAAAGAAATCCACAGCTGTCCTGACAGAGCTCCTTTGAGGTCACTTACTCCCTGCGTCACTCACTCATTCTGTTTCTCCTGGCGCTGCTGTCTGCCCTTTTGTACTGGGCTTCTGCCTCTGTTGACACCTTTTTCTGCCCACAAAGAAATCTGTAGCAGTTCCAACAAAGCTCCATTGAGCTCGCTCACTCCCCTTCTCTAACTCGCTCATTCCGTTTCTGCTGGCGCTGCAGGCTGCCCTTTTCTATTGGGCTCCTGCCTGCATCGGCGTCTTCTTCTGTCCACAAAGAAATTTGCAGCAATTACAATACAGCTCCGCTGAGCTCACTCACTTCCCCCTCTCTCACTCGCTCATTCTGGTTTTCCTGCCACTGCAGGCTGCCATTTTGTACTGGGCCCCTGCATGCATTGCTTCCTTTTTCTGCCCACAAACAAATCTGCAGCAGTCCCAACAGAGCTCCATTGAGCTCACTCACTCACCCCCCACTCACTCATTCTGTTTGTCCTGGCGCTGCAAGCTGCCCTTTGGTACGGGACTTCTGCCTGCATTTGCACCTTTTTCTGCCCACAAAGACATCTGCAGCAGTCTTGATAGGGCTCCGTTGAGCTCACTCAGTCCCCCTATCTCACTCACTTGTACTGTGTCTCCCACCACTGCAGGCTGCACTTTTGTACTGGGCTCCTGCCTGTGTTGGTGGCTTTTTCGGCCCAGAAAGAAATCTGCAGCAGTCCCGACACAGGTCTGTTGAGCCTGCTGACTCCTCTCTCTCACTCACTCGTGCCGTTTCTGCTGGTGCTGCAGGCTGGCCTTTTGTACTGTGCTCCTGCCTGCATTGCTGCCTTTTTCTGCCAACAAAGAAATCTGCAGCAGTCACAATAGAGCTCCATTGAGCTCGCTCATTCCCCCTCTCTCACTCACTCATTGTGTTTCTCCTAACGCTATAGGCTGCCCTTTTGGACTGTGCTACTGCCTGCATTGGCACCTTTTTCTGTCCACACAGAAATCCACAGCTGTCCTGACAGATCTCCGTTGAGGTCGCTCACTCTCCATGTCACTCACTCATTCTATTTCTCCTGGCGCTGCTGCCTGCCCTTTTGTACTGGGCTTCTGCCTCTGTTGGCACCTTTTTCTGCCCACAAAGAAATGTGCAGCAGTCCTGACAAAGCTCCGTTAAGCTCACTCATTCCTCTTCTCTCACTTGCTCATTCCATTTCATCCAGTGCTGCAGGCTGCCCTTTTCTTTTGGGCTCCTGCCTGCATTGTTCCCTTCTTCTGCCTACAAAGAAATTTTCAGCAATTACAATACAGCTCCGTTGAGGTTGCTCACCCCCCCCACCACTCGCTCATTCTGGTTTTCCTGCCACTGCAGGCTGCCATTTTGTACTGGGCCCTTGCATGCATTGCTGCCTTTTTATGCCCACAAATAAATCTGCAGCAGTTCCAACAGAGCTCCGTTGAGCTCACTCATTCCCTCTCCCTCACTCGCTCATTCTGTGTCTCCTGCTGCTGCAGGCTGCCCTTTTATACTGGGATCCTGCATTGCCGCCTTTTTCTGCCCACAAAGAATTCTGCAGCAGTCACAACAGAGCTCCATTGAGGTCACTCACTTCTGCTCTGTCACTGACTCATGCAGTTTCTCTTTGTGCTGCAGGCTGCACTTTTGTACAGGGCTCCTGGCTGCATTGGCACCTTTGTCTGTCCACAAAGAAATCTGCTGCTGTCCCGACACATCTCCATTGAGGTTGCTCAGTCTCTCTCTCCACGTGCTCATTCTGTTTGTCCTGGTGCTGCAAGCTGCCCTTTGGTATGGGGCTCCAGCCTGCAATGGCGCTTTTTTCTGCCCACAAAGACATCCGCAGCAGTCTGCATAGAGCTTCATTGAGCTCACTCAGTCCCCCTGTCTCATTCGCTTGTACTGTTTCTCCCACCGCTGCAGGCTGCCCTTTTGTACTGGGCTCCTGCCTGTGTTGGTGGCTTTTTTGGCCCAGAAAGAAATCTGCAGCAGTCCTGACACAGGTCTGTTGAGCCTGCTGACTCCCCCTCTCTCACTCACTCATTCTGTTTCTGCCGGCGCTGCAGGCTGGCCTTTTGTACTGTGCTCCTGCCTGCATTGCCACCTTTTTCTGCTAACAAAGAAATCCGCAGCAGTCATGATAGAGCTCCACTGAACTCACTCATTCCCCCTCTCTCACTCGCTTGTTGTGTTTCTCCCAGCGCTGCAGGCTGCCCTTTTGTACCGGGCTACTGCCTGTGTTGGCACCTTTTTCTGCCCATAAAGAAATCCACAGCTGTCCTGACAGAGCTCCATTGAGGTCGCTCACTCCCTGTGTCACTCACTCATTCTATTTCTCCTGGCGCTGCAGCCTGCCCTTTTGTACTGAGCTCCTGCCTCTGTTGGTACCTTTTTCTGCCCACAAAGAAATGTGCAACAGTCCTGACAAAGCTCAGTTAAGCTCACTCATTCCTCTTCTCTCACGCGCTCATTCCATTTCATCCAGTGCTGCAGGCTGCCCTTTTCTTTTGGTCTCCTTCCTGCATTGCAACCTTTTTCTGCCTACAAAGAAATTTTCAGCAATTACAATACAGCTCCGTTGAGGTTGCTCACCCCCCCACCACTCGCTCATTCTGGTTTTCCTGCCACTGCAGGCTGCCATTTTGTACTGGGGCCCCTGCATGCATTGCTGCCTTTTTATGCCCACAAACAAATCTGCAGCAGTCCCAACAGAGCTCCGTTGAGCTCACTCATTCCCTCTCCCTCACTCGCACATTTTGTGTCTCCTGCTGCTGCAGGCTACCCTTTTGTACTGGGCTCCTGCCTGCATTGCCGTCTTTTTCTTCCCACAAAGAAATCTGCAGCAGTCACAGTAAAGCTACGTTGAGGTCACTCACTACCGCTCTGTCACTGACTCATTCTGTTTCTCTTGGTGCTGCAGGCTGCACTTTTGTACAGGGCTCCTGGCTGCATTGGCACCTTTGTCTGACCACAAAGAAATCTGCAGCTGTCCCGACAGAACTCTGTTGAGGTTGCTCAGTCTCTCTCTCCACACGCTCATTCTGTTTGTCCTGGTGCTGCAAGCTGCCTTTTGGTATGGGGCGCCAACCTGCATTGGTGCCTTTTTCTGCCCACAAAGACATCCGCAGCAGTCCTGATAGAGCTCCGTTGAGCTCACTCAGTCCTCCTGTCTCACTCTCTTGTACTGTTTCTTCCACTGCTGCAGGCTGTCCTTTTGCACTAGGCCCTTGCCTGCATTGAAGCATTTTTCCTGCCCCTAAAGAAATCTGCAGCAGTCCTGACATCGCTCCGTTGACTTTGCTCACTCCCCCCCACTCGCTCTCTCATTCTGTTTCTCCTAGTACTGCAGGATGCCCTTTTGTACTGGCCTCTTGCCTTGGGGCCTTTTACTGTCCACAAACAAGTCTGCAGTAGTCCTGACATAGCTTAATTGAGATTGGTCACTCCCCCCTCTCACTTGCTCAATCTTACGTTTATCCCAAACACTGATTTCCCACAGCGACCGTGCAATTCTCTGGCAGGAGTGCAAAAACATATTTTAGGCAATATGTGGAAAATGACAGCAGTACTGTTCATATGGATGTGTGAAAAAATACCACTGTTGAAAATGTGGCGCGAAAATATTAAAAAGTTTCGAAGTTACAAGGGTGTGTGGAAACAGTTCAACGTACGCTTGTAACACAGTCACGTTATGGAGTTTTGTCACCAAATTTTCAACATAGGGATTTTAGGACCTCTGCTCATGAACACTGCCACTCTCATTGTCTTAATGTGTCCCAAACACTGATTTCCTACAGTGACCGCGTTATTCTGTGCTGGAACTGTGAAAACACATTTCGGTCAGGAAGTGAAAAATGACAGCTGTACTGCTCATAAGGAGGTTTGAAAAATACCACTGTTGAAAATTTGTCGTAACAATATTACAAATCTGCAAAGTGTGCATGGAAAGTGCACAACGCACACTTGTAACACAGTCATTTGATGGGCTATCATCACCAAACTTTCAACTAGACATTTTTAGGACCTCTGCTCATGAACAGTATCACTGTCATTTTCTTAATCTGTCCTGAACAATGATTTCCCACAGCGACCGCTGTATTCTGTGCCAGAAGTGAAAAAAAACATTTTGGCCAGGATGGAAAAAAATGACAGCAGTGTGGGAAAATGGTAATGCTGAAAATCTGGAGTGAAAATATTACAGATTTGCTAAGTTAAGAGTGTGCATGCAAACTGCACAACACAAGCTCGTAAGACAGTCATTTCATGGAGTATCATTACCAAATTTTCAACATAGGACATCTACACATAAACAGGAAAATACAAAATCACACATGCCCCCACAATGCAAAGCATCATGGGCTGCATATGCAAATCACCACAGAATGTTATACTTGTCCAACTTTAAGCAGAATTGCATGGTGCCAAAAGGCCTCTCACACAGTTTGCAAAGGGAGCTAACAGAAGACATAGACACATGTTTCGTCCTACCAGGACTAATCAGTATGCCTCGTCTGTTTGAAACCCCAGTGGAATGGACCAGCTACCCTTAAGGCAGTGTGCCTTGGATATATTGTGGTGAACCCATTAAAATAAAAAACTATTTAAAAGACAAAGAACCTCTGTGAGCAAACACTGAGGCAAGGGTTACCCCAAAGGGCATTTGGCTGGGAAGCCAAGTTTCAAGAAATTACAAAATCACACAAGCCCCCACCATGCAAAGCATCATGGGCTGCATATGCAAATCACCACAGAATGTTATGCTCATCCAACGTTAAGCAGAATTGCATGGTGCCGAAAGGCCTCTCACACAGTTTACAAAGGGTCCTACCAGGACTCATCAGTATGCCTCGTCTGTTTGACACCCCAGTGGAATGGACCAGCTACCCTTAAGGCAGTGTGCCTTGGATATATTGTGGTGAACCCATTAAAATAAAAAACTATTTAAAAGACAAAGAACCTCTGTGCGCAAACACTGAGGCAAGGGTTACCCCAAAGGGCATTTGGCTGGGAAGCCAAGTTTCAAGAAAATACAAAATCACACATGCCCCCAGAATGCAAAGCATCATGGACTGCATATGCAAATCACCACAGAATGTTATGCTGGTCCAACTTTAAGCAGAATTGCATGGTGCCGAAAAGCCTCTCACACAGTTTGCAAAGAGTGCTAACAGAAGACATAGACACATGTTTCATCCTACCAGGACTCATCAGTATGCCACGTCTGTTTGACACCCCAGTGGAAGGGACCAGCTACCGTAAGGCAGTGTGCCTTGGATATATTGTGGTGAACCCATTAAAATAAAAAACTATTTAAAAGACAAAGAACCTCTGTGTGCAAACACTGAGGCAAGGGTTACCCCAAAGGGCATTTGGCTGGGAAACCAAGTTTCAAGAAAATACAAAATCACACATGCCCCCACAACGCAAAGCATCATGGGCTGCATATACAAATCACCACAGAATGTTATGCTGGTCCAAATTTAAGCAGAATTGCATGGTGCCAAAAGGCCTCTCACACAGTTTGCAAAGGGTGCTAACAGAAGACATAGACACATGTTTCATCCTACCAGGACTCATCAGTATGCCTCATCTGTTTGATACCCCAGTGCAATGGACCAGCTACCCTTAAGGCAATGTGTCTTGGATATATTGTGATGAACTCATTAAAATTAAAAACTATTTAAAAGACAAAGAACCTCTGTGTGCAAACCCTGAGACAAGGGTTACCCCAAAGGGCATTTGGCTGGGAAGCCAAGTTTCAAGAAAATACAAAATCACACATGCCCCCACAATGCAAAGCATCATGGGCTACATATGCAAATCACCACAGAATGTTATGCTGGTCCAACTTTAAGCAGAATTGCATGGTGCCAAAAGGCCTCTCACACAGTTAGCAAAGGGTCCTGTCAGGACTCACCAGCATGCCTTGTCTGTTTGACACCCCAGTGAAATGGACCAGCTACCATTAAGGCAGTGTGCCTTGGATATATTGTGGTGAACCCATTAAAATAAAAAACTATTTAAAAGACAAAGAACCTCTGTGCGCAAACATTGAGACAAGGATTACCCCAAAGGGCATTTGGCTGGGAAGCCAAGTTTCAAGAAAATACAAAATCACACATGCCCCCACAATGCAAAGCATCATGGGCTGCATATGCAAATCACCACAGAATGTTATGCAGGTCCAACTTTAAGCAGAATTGCAAGGTGCCGAAAAGCAGCTCACACAGTTTGCAAAGGATGCTAACAGAACACATAGACACGTGTTTCATCCTACCAGGACTCATCAGTATGCCTCGTCTGTTTGATACCCCAGTGGAATGGACCAGCTACCCTTAAGGCAGTGTGCCTTGGATATATTGTGGTGAACCCATTAAAATAAAAAACTATTTAAAAGACAAAGAACCTCTGTGAGCAAACACTGAGGCAAGGGTTACCCCAAAGGGCATTTGGCTGGGAAGCCAAGTTTCAAGAAATTACAAAATCACACAAGCCCCCACCATGCAAAGCATCATGGGCTGCATATGCAAATCACCACAGAATGTTATGCTCATCCAACGTTAAGCAGAATTGCATGGTGCCGAAAGGCCTCTCACACAGTTTACAAAGGGTCCTACCAGGACTCATCAGTATGCCTCGTCTGTTTGACACCCCAGTGGAATGGACCAGCTACCCTTAAGGCAGTGTGCCTTGGATATATTGTGGTGAACCCATTAAAATAAAAAAACTATTTAAAAGACAAAGAACCTCTGTGCACAATTACTGAGGCAAGGGTTACCCCAAAGGGCATTTGGCTGGGAAGCCAAGTTTCAAGAAAATACAAAATCACACATGCCCCCAGAATGCAAAGCATCATGGACTGCATATGCAAATCACCACAGAATGTTATGCTGGTCCAACTTTAAGCAGAATTGCATGGTGCCGAAAAGCCTCTCACACAGTTTGCAAAGGGTGCTAACAGAAGACATAGACACATGTTTCATCCTACCAGGACTCATCAGTATGCCTCGTCTGTTTGACACCCCAGTGGAAGGGACCAGCTACCGTTAAGGCAGTGTGCCTTGGATATATTGTGGTGAACCCATTAAAATAAAAAACTATTTAAAGACAAAGAACCTCTGTGTGCAAACACTGAGGCAAGGGTTACCAAAGGGCATTTGGCTGGGAAACCAAGTTTCAAGAAAATACAAAATCACACATGCCCCACAACGCAAAGCATCATGGGCTGCATATACAAATCACCACAGAATGTTATGCTGGTCCAAATTTAAGCAGAATTGCATGGTGCCAAAAGGCCTCTCACACAGTTTGCAAGGGTGCTAACAGACATAGACACATGTTTCATCCTACCAGGACTCATCAGTATGCCTCATCTGTTTGATACCCCAGTGCAATGGACCAGCTACCCCTTAAGGCAATGTGTGCTTGGATATATTGTGATGAACTCATTAAAATTAAAAACTATTTAAAAGACAAAGAACCTCTGTGTGCAAACCCTGAGACAAGGGTTACCCTAAAGGGCATTTGGCTGGAAGCCAAGTTTCAAGAAAATACAAATCACATGCCCCCACAATGCAAAGCATCATGGGCTGCATATGCAAATCACCACAGAATGTTATGCTGGTCCAACTTTAAGCAGAATTGCATGGTGCCAAAGGCCTCTCACACAGTTAGCAAAGGGTCCTGTCAGGACTCACCAGCATGCCTTGTCTGTTTGACACCCAGTGAAATGGACCAGCTACCATTAAGGCAGTGTGCCTTGGATATATTGTGGTGAACCCATTAAAATAAAAACTATTTAAAAGACAAAAAGAACCTCTGTGTGAAACATTGAGACAAGGATTACCCAAAGGGCATTTGGCTGGAAGCCAAGTTTCAAGAAAATACAAAATCACACATGCCCCCACAATGCAAAGCATCATGGGCTGCATATGCAAATCACCACAGAATGTTATGCAGGTCCAACTTTAAGCAGAATTGCTAGTGCCGAAAAGCAGCTCACACAGTTTGCAAGGATGCTAACAGAACACATAGACACGTGTTTCATCCTATCAGGACTCATCAGTATGCCTCGTCTGTTTGATACCCCAGTGGAATGGACCAGCAGCTACCCTTAAGGCAGTGTGCCTTGGATATATTATGGTGAACCCATTAAAATAAAAAACTATTTAAAGACAAAAAGAACCTCTGTGGAACACTGAGGCAAGGGTTACCCATAGGGCATTTGGCTGGGAAGCCAAGTTTCAAGAAAATACAAAATCACACATGCCCCCACAATGCAAAGCATCATGGGCTGCATATGCAAATCACCACAGAATGTTATGCTGGTCCAACTTTAAGCAGAATTGCATGGTGCCGAAAGGTCTCTCACACAGTTTGTAAAGGGTGCTAACAGAACACATAGACACGTGTTTCATCCTACCAGGACTCATCAGTATGCCTCATCTGTTTGATACCCCAGTGCAATGGACCAGCTACCCTTAAGGCAATGTGCCTTGGATATATTGTGATGAACCCATTAAAATTAAAAACTATTTAAAAGACAAAGAACCTCTGTATGCAAACCCTGAGGCAAGGGTTATCCCAAAGGGCATTTGGCTGGGAAGCCAAGTTTCAAGAAAATACAAAATCACATATGCCCCCACAATGCAAAGCATCATGGGCTGCATATGCAAATCACCACAGAATGTTATGCTTGTCCAACTTTAAGCAGAATTGCATGGTGCCAAAAGGCCTCTCACACAGTTAGCAAAGGGTCCTGTCAGGACTCACCGGCATGCCTCGTCTGTTTGACACCCCAGTGAAATGGACCAGCTACCCTTAAGGCAGTGTGCCTTGGATATATTGTGGTGAACCCATTAAAATAAAAAACTATTTAAAAGACAAAGAACCTCTGTGCACAAACACTGAGACAAGGGTTACCCCAAAGGGCATTTGGCTGGGAAGCCAAGTTTCAAGAAAATATAAAATCACACATGCCCCCACAATGCAAAGCATCATGGGCTGCATATGCAAATCACCGCAGAATGTTATGCAGGTCCAACTTTAAGCAGAATTGCAAGGTGCCGAAAAGCAGCTCACACAGTTTGCAAAGGATGCTAACAGAACACATAGACACATGTTTCATCCTACCAGAACTCATCAGTATGCCTCGTCTGTTTGATACCCCAGTGGAATGGACCAGCTACCCTTAAGGCAGTGTGCCTTGGATATATTGTGGTGAACCCATTAAAATAAAAAACTATTTAAAAGACAAAGAACCTCTGTGCGCAAACACTGAGGCAAGGGTTACCCCAAAGGGCATTTGGCTGGGAAGCCAAGTTTCAAGAAATTACAAAATCACACATGCCCCCACAATGCAAAGCATCATGGGCTGCATATGCAAATCACCACAGAATGTTATGCTGGTCCAACTTTAAGCAGAATTGCATGGTGCCGAAAGGCCTCTCACACAGTTTGCAAAGGGTCCTATCAGGACTCATTAGTATGCCTCATCTGTTTGATACCCCAGTGGAATGTACCAGCTACCCTTAAGGCAGTGTGCCTTGGATATATTGTGGTGAACCCATTAAAATAAAAAAACTATTTAAAAGACAAAGAACCTCTGTGCACAATTACTGAGGCAAGGGTTACCCCAAAGGGCATTTGGCTGGGAAGCCAAGTTTCAAGAAAATACAAAATCACACATGCCCCCAGAATGCAAAGCATCATGGACTGCATATGCAAATCACCACAGAATGTTATGCTGGTCCAACTTTAAGCAGAATTGCATGGTGCCGAAAAGCCTCTCACACAGTTTGCAAAGGGTGCTAACAGAAGACATAGACACATGTTTCATCCTACCAGGACTCATCAGTATGCCTCGTCTGTTTGATACCCCAGTAGAACGGACTAGCTACCCTTAAGGCAGTGTGCCTTGGATATATTGTGGTGAACCCATTAAAATAAAAAACTATTTAAAAGACAAAGAACCTCTGTCTGCAAACACTGAGGCAAGGGTTACCCCAAAGGGCATTTGGCTGGGAAGCCAAGTTTCAAGAAAATACAAAATCACACATGCCCCCACAATGCAAAGCATCATGGGCTGCATATGCAAATCACCACAGAATGTTATGCTGGTCCAACTTCAAGCAGAATTGCATGGTGCCGAAAGACCTCTCACACAGTTTGCAAAGGGTCCTACCAGGACTCATCAGTATGCCTCGTCTGTTTGACACCCCAGTGGAATGTACCAGCTACCCTTAAGGCAGTGTGCCTTGGATATATTGTGATGAACCCATTAAAATTAAAAACTATTTAAAAGACAAAGAACCTCTGTGTGCAAACCCTGAGGCAAGGGTTACCCCAAAGGGCATTTGGCTGGGAAGCCAAGTTTCAAGAAAATACAAAATCACACATGCCCCCACAATGCAAAGCATCATGGGCTGCATATGCAAATTACCACAGAATGTTATGCTGGTCCAACTTTAAGCAGAATTGCATGGTGCCGAAGGGCCTCTCACATAGTTTGCAAAGGATGCTAACAGAAGACATAGACACGTGTTTCGTCCTACCAGGACTCATCAGTATGCCTCATCTGTTTGACACCCCAGTGGAATGGACCAGCTACCCTTAAGGCAGTGTGCCTTGGATATCATAAACAGAGTCACTGCCATTTTTTTAATCTGTTCCAAACATGGATTTTTTATAGCGACTGCCCTATTCTACACTTGAAGTGCAAAAACACATTTCGGCCAGGATGTAAACAATGACAGCTGTACTGTTACAAGGAGGTGTAAAAAAATGTCAATGTTGAAAATCTGGTGTGAAAATATTGAAAATTTGTGAATTTACGAGCGTGCGTAGCAACTGCGCAATGCACACTTGTAAAACAGTAATTTTTTTTATTTTTTCCACCAAATTTGCAACACAGGCATTTTGAGAGCCCACCTCATGAACACTGGCACTGTCGTTTTGTTAATCGGCACCGAAAGGAGATACCGGTCAGTGACCACGAAATCACCTTTCGGGGACGATTAACACCATGACAGTTTGAAAATTCATGAGGAGGCATCCCAAAAACCTCATGTTGAAAATCTGGTGCCAAAATTCCGAAAAATGATTGAGATATGCGTTAAAGTTGAAAAAAGCCTATTTATTACATTATACAGCTTACCGGCATTTCCTCAGTTTTGAAGTCTGCTTTGAAGAGTGCAGATTTGTTCCTGGTCCACAGAAGATCATTGCGCCAGACTCCAGAGGTAAGTATGGGGTGAGGGGGGTGTAGGTAGGCTGGGTGCGCAGTGGGTGGGCGCTGGTTGCGGGTTGGGGGCAAGGAGAGTGCAGAGGGACAGTTTCCTTTTTTACAGGGGAAAAAAAAGATGTCGCAGGACCATTTTTAACTTTACAGGGGCATGTGGCATGCTGGGGTGGGCTCCCAGAATGTCACTGGAGGCTTTCTTTTTTGGGGTGGCAGCAGTAGATGATGGGGGATTGGGCACCCCCATCGGCATACAAAAAAAGGGGGTATCATTATGCTGACGGGGATTGGCACCCCATCAGCAGACAATAAAAGTGGGGAGGGGGTTTACCTAATGCTGATGAGGAGTGGGCTCCCCTGTCAGCAACGGAAACATGGGGGCAGTGAAACCGAGGGGGATTGGGGCCCCCGTCGGCAAGTAAACACGGTGGGGGGTTAATATTTTTTGTGAACACAGCGACAAACTGCTGCCATGTGTTCATAAACAATATCAGTATGTGAAGATCCTGCCCTGCAATGAAGGGTCACTCCCTCATTGCAGTGGATGGTTTACGCTGCAGTGATGAGGCAGCCACGATTGCAGTGGCTGATTTGTCTCAAGTTGGTGGCAAGGTTCCAAACTACTGTCACCAGCAGCATGCCATGGCATTGGGGGAAGCGGTACAAGCCTTTGCAGGCTGTGGGGGCATTGGTCACAACAGTGCTGTGCCTCCACAGCCTGCTTCTGAGCAAGCTGTCCCAATATGTTTCTTGCGCTATGTGCAATCAACATAAAAATTTATTAAAAAAAACATGGGATGCAAACCTTCCCACTGGCAGGAACATGTAATGAAACTTATGGCTAATTATGATCTGGAGGCCTTCCTAAGACTCGTAGAAAGACATATTACTATAAGCCTGAAATATAAATCTTATATCTTTAAAAAAAAAACTCAGATTATTTTCAAGTGAGGAACCTGAGTGCAATCTCACAATCAGTGTTTGCCAGATGGTACAGTGACAATAACTGTATTTGCAAATTTAGATACCATCTGGACATACTTGAAGATCCCACCATCAGAAGAACCTATGCGAGATACTAATTTGGAACCTTTGATTCCAATGTCATGGTGGCTGGGTTTTCCAAATCCTCCTTACCAGATGATGCACTTTGTAAAAGCAGTAATACATGTAAGGAAGATCTGCTCTGTGTGGTGATGCATTGTGTATGGTATAATAAGGCAAGAAAGTTCTTGATGTTCCTGTACTAGGTTAATTAACACACATAGCCCATAATATGATTCTAAGCATATTGTTTATGACAGAAGATGGCTGCATAGTGATAAGAGTAGCCCAGTATCTACAGACTATGCATAACGTTAGGAAAAGATTGTGTAGAAAAACAAGACCTCATACACTTAAATGACATATTTTACTCTTAATTTGTTAATGCAATTTACTTGCTTTAGTTGTGCAGAGATGGTTTTAATGGAAGAACATATTGTATGTCTTATCTTTTATCTTTTACTTTAATTCATATATTTTCTTATATTTTGCATTGTACTGATCGCTATTTTAAAGATTGTGCAATAAAGTTAAACTAGACACACATGCATGCAACCTCTACTCCAGACCAGTCCCCCTTAACCCTAAATCTGAGAGTTCTCTACAACACACTAGGCTTCCAAGCACATAATGTCATGGTCTCCCTAGGCCGGCGGACACTGTGTACTCTCACTGATAACCAATACACCACCAGAGGTGTGGCAAGTCACACACTGCTGCTCCCCAGAAGGAAAACTACAACATGGCAGAACTCTTTCATGAACAGATTTCCAAACAGTGCTGCTCCCCAGAAGGAAAACTACAACATGGCAGCACTCTTTCATGTACAGATTTGCCAAACAGTGGAATAGCTTGAACAGCATTACTAAGGAAAAGCAACTCTGTCAATGTATTTAAATCTAGGCTTACCATCTTGCACAGGGGTGACCTTCAGGCCCCCAACTCGGGGAAGGGGGATTAAGACATGGAGCTAGTTGAGGAAATACATGCTATGGCATCCTAACTGCTCCTGGGGGACTTCAACATGCCAGATGTGGAGTGGTCCATCCTTGCAACAACCTCAGCATGGAGCCAGGACATCTTGTATTCATTACAGGGAGCTGGTTTTAGGCAGCTGGTGTGTAAACTCACTAGGGAAAGGTCAATTTTGGATCAGATTCTGACAAGTGGGGACAGGATCTCTGATGTGCAAGTGGAGGGTCTCCTGCAGGGGCCAGTGACCACCATTTGGTTTGGTTTAATTTAGGCAAGGAGTCGGTCTCAAGCCACAGTATGGCAATAATCTTGGACTTCGGGGGAGATGCATTGCAACACGGACAAGAGGAATAGGAGGTCTGAGAAACAGTGGGAACACATAAAAGCTGCCATAGAGGAAGTAACAAGCCAATGAATGAAGCAGAGGAGCAAAGGCAAAAGAAGGAGGAAACCGCTATGGTTCTCAACAGAGGTAGCTGTGAAAGTTGGAGCTAGAGGTATGAACTTCATAAGAAGTCCCAGAAGAAAGAGGACAGAGACGAGTACCATGAGCACCAAAGACAAACAAGTAAAGTGGTTAGAAGAGCAAAAGTGCAAACAGAAGAGAGATTAGCTTGGGCAGTGAAGAAAGGGGACAAATACTTTTTTAGATACATTAGTGAAAGAAGAAAATCCGAGGGGGGGGGTTGTAAGACTTAAGGAAAAGGGGTGAGGAGGAGAAGACCAGAGAAAGGCAAAGTTACTGAATGAATACTTTTGTTCGGTATTCAAGGTGGAGGGGAATGGTCAGGGACCACAGCTAGATAACAGATACAGGGGGCATGAGGAGGTTAGCACAAAACTATTTTTAGAGGCAAGAGTACTGGAGGAGCTCACCAAAATAAGAGTGGACAAGGGTATGGAGCCAAAAGGCATAGATCCCATGATATTGAAAGAACTGAGGTAAGAGCTAGTAGCCCCAGTAGCATCCCTCTTCAGTGAGTGCCTCCATATGGGGGTGATTCCTGGGGACTGGAGGAAAACTCATGTGGTTCCACTACACAAGAATGGGAGCAGGGAGGATACAGGGAACTATAGGCCAATTATACTCACCTCTGTGGTAGGTAAGATCATGGAGAAACTGCTGAAAGAGAGGATTGTGGAGCACTTGACTGTCAATGGGGGACAGAATCCTAGACAACATGGCTTCACAGCAGGAAGTTCAAGTCAAATGAATCTTATCAATTTTTTTGACTGGGTGACAAGAGCTGTGGACCAGGGTGGAGCAGTCACCATCATATACCTAGACTTCAGCAAGGCCTTCAACACCATACCACACAGGAGGTTGGCAAACAAGCTGTCTAGCAAAGGCTTGAGTAATATGGTGACAAACTGAATTAGAAACTGGCTACAGGACAGTAAGCAGAGGGTGGTGGTAAATGGGATCCAGTCAGGGAAAAGGAGATTGATAAGCGGGGTACCTCAGGGGTCTGTTCTGGGTCAGCTCTGTTTAATATCTTTATTGGCGATTCTGCAGAAGGACTGGTGGAGAAAATAAGACTGTCTGCAGATGACACAAAGATCTGCAACAGTGCAGATACTTCAAAGGAGGTAGAAAGGATGAGAAGGGACCTAGAGAAGTGAAGAGCTGGTCTGAAGCATGATAGCTGAGATTCAATGCCAAACAGTGCAAAATCATGCATGTTGGTAGGAGGCACCCCTGGGTGAGCTACAGAATGGGGGGGATGCTGACAGTCACAAAGGAGGAGAGGGTTTGGGAGTCATTATCATGGAGGACTTGAAGGCCAGCAGGCAGGCAGCCAAGGTGGCAGGGAAGGCCAGTGGAATGCTGGGGTGTATTGTAAAAGAAGGTATCGTGAGGCAGAGAAAGAAGGTATTAGTTCCACTGTCAAAACACTGGTGAGGTCTTATCTGGAGTACTGTGTGCAGTTCTGGAGGCCACACCTTTTTAAAGACATTGACAGGATTGAGGTGGTATAGCGGAGAGTATCTAAGATGGTGGGGAGTTTGCAACAGAAACCATATGGGAAAACAGTGAGAGACCTCAATATGTACATATTGGAACACAGGAGGGAGCAAGGTGATATGATGGAGACATTCAAATACCTAAAAGGTATAAATAAGGTGAATGGGGAAGAGATATCCTAGTTTAAGCAAGATGCCAGGGCAAGAGCTCATGACATGAGACTTAGGGGGGCCATATTAGGGGAAATGTGACAAAATACTTTTTCACTGAGTGGGTGGTGGATGCATGGAATAGCCTGCCCCAGGAGGTGGTGGAGGCAAGTATGGTAACTGGATTCAAGATTCAAGCATGCATGGGATAGGAGAAAGGGAATCTTATATATAAGAAGAAAAAGCTACAGCCTGTGACCAAGTAGGGTTGCAGACTGCTTACTCAGGTCACAATATGGCAAGACTGGATGGGCCTGGCAGTCCTTATCTGCCGACAGAATATGTGTAGGCAGCTCAAGTCACTAAAGGACTCTGCAGTCTATAGATGCTTTAAATGAATGTCATATGTCCTGACAAGGGAAACACGTTTTTCTGTTCCCAATATGCTAGATACTTATACCTGTTGCACACACATTCCTAGTTTCACTGCTCACTATTACTGCTACAATGTAATGTTGAATAATCAGCTGCTGTAATGTTCATTTAGTTGACTGTATTGTAGACATTGTATTTATGTATAACTGTGGCCTATGACTTTGAACCCTTTTAAAATAGGCCCCACCTAAAGAATTCTGTGCGAAGGAAATAAATAAATAAAATAAAAATCAAGTTTAATCAATCAGTCTGACAGGGAGATGTAAACACGCAAAGGCACATAATCTATACAAGTTTATTACAAATAATACAATGTTCCTTTGTTTACAAGACTTTTAAAGATTGGACTTCTCTCCCATCTGACTTGCATCAACTTAAGTCTTTATACTGCTTTTACATTTAATCTGAAACAGTATTGTAGTAACAGCTGAACGGGAGTGGGGGCAGGAAGCATGCGGTGCTGAAGAAGATGATCTGCTGAGTGAAAGCTCTTGACTTCACCCGCTTTATTTTAATGAATTGTATCACTCGGTTCTATCTATTTTTATAGCCAAACTAATTTATTTCATTCACTAAAACTTTTCAGCAATAAAATCTACTAAAATTGTTGAGCTCTGTTCAATATTTTATTTTTTTCCTGTGAATAATGTTTTGCCATGATATCTGCTATGCTGGGTGTGGCTGGCAAGCTGATTGGTCCATGTAAGCTGGGTGCTGGGAGCAACACTCCCTGTCATCTGGCAAGGGAAGTGGAAGTAAGAAAAACAGACAATTCTATGACACATTGGCAGGCATCAGATTAGACATTTCAGAGTGCCTGTCCAACTAGACTTTTAAGTCTTCAGTTAAAAATGTATTTGATTTAGCATTCGCTGAGCAAGCAATAATGCCCAACAGGGTGGGCGGTATTGAGCCATACCGGACCGCCCAGGGGTGTAAAGAGGCCCAATGCCACAGGCGGAGGGCCTTATAACCCCTGGAAGGTCCAGTGTTGCCCATTCCGACCACCCTGGAGGGTATTATTGCACATAGAAAATGGGCAAACTATGTCATTATTTATAGGATTACAAAAAAAAACTAAAGTAATTCTATAAAAATGACTACAATTAAATGTTTTCTCCTTTTTGGATGAAGTAGTCCCTCTACTGGCATTGGCAGTAGAGGGTGCTGTTATGTATGGTAGTGTCCTGTAATGTTTGAGCTACATCATTTATTTGTCTGTTCCCTTATGTGTTCCTTGTATTGTCTGTGGCACAGTTTATGTTTAATTAATATAAAACCGCTTTGCTGCCCATTGTGCTGTCTTTGGAAGGAAGAGTGGAATGCAGGGTGAAAAACTGCACTAAAGTGAACAGTTTTCAGTTGCTGGAGTGATGCACGGTCACTCTCTGACGCTCCTGAGTTCTCATTCTTTTTTGTGGTTGCTCCTTGTCTGTTCTGCTGGAGTGAGTAAAGCTGCTATTTTTTTATGTAGTTGGGGGGGGTATAGCATGTATTGCAGAGATAGTGTGGGTCACAATGCTGAATAAAGGTGGAAGAGAAAGAAGATGGCCAGCCAGCATCCCACAGTGTAGAGAAGCGTTCGGGAGAAGGCTGACAGGGCGGCTGGTCATAGGCTGTGTGAAAGAGGTTCAGGAGAGAGGTATGTGAGTGAAAGAAGTGTGCTAAAAAGAAAGCAAAAACAAACAAGAAATCAACGTTTATATTGCCTGTTTTGGCAGTCTCTTCACTGACTGTGGTATGGATGGTGGGGGTCAAGTGCCTCACAATAAAGCGAGTGTCAAAAAAATGAGGTTGGCTCATTTTGCACACAGGACAACAGAAAAGAGCAGAAATGTATTTTCCTCCATTACTTGGGTGAGTGTGGGGGAGGGAGCGTGACGCTCAGTCTCTTCCTCTTGCTAAATGATGGGGAAAAAATGGTGGCAGTTTGAAATTTTGTGCCCAGTGCTTCAACCAATGATGAAGCAGGCTGGGCACAAGGATACCATTTATGAGGCTGGCAGGGTTGGCATGTCTGGTACTTTTTACTTACAGGGCTCTCACTGTAAGTTAATGTACCCCTGCCGGCCAATGAGTTTACTGGAATTTTTAAGCCCATTTTCTATTGTTGGTCAATGCATAAGTCAGCGCACTGCCTGTTTTAATTTGAGGTGTTTTAATGTTGATTTTTGTTTTATCCTGTACAAGTGCTTTGGCATTGGAAAAGCACTTTATAAATAAAGTCTGATTGATTGATTGATTGACGGAGAGGTTAAGTTTTCCTCTGCTAAACTCCAAAAGGAAATTACTAAGTAGTGAGCACAGCTGATAAATCAGACTTCCAGATATGTGATAAGCATCAAAGGAAGCATGCATCTAGGCAACCCACAGCATTCAGAGATTGGTGCTTGCCCCTTCTCCACCCATTTTCTGTCCACTCACATAGCTACAGTACATGTCAGACAAGACAGGGGGGCCTAGGGCATGGGTAGCTCGGTGCCCGATCCTATAGTAACTGTAATCTCAACAGTGCTGAGGGAAAGCAGACAGGGTGGTTGCTATGTCTTCCCAGGGAACAGCATTTGTGGCTACATGCTCCCCCTTTGCCTGTCAGCAGCTCATGTTTCCTGGCCCAAGTGGATCTGCCTCCTCCAGCCTCCAGTCTATGAGCCTCCACAGTAGGCTAATAGCATGACTGGCCCCTGCAGGTTCAGTTTTGTCCATTTCATTTGTTCAGTGGGGATACGGAAGTTCTGGAGGACTGCTATATAGTGGCATTCCCTACTCACTGCAGAAGCAGGTCCAGTAGCTATACCAACATGGGCATCTGTTTGGATGTCCATGGTGTGGACTAACCTACCACCCCAGCAACACAAACCACCTCCTGCTGGTTTTGCACATACCTCTCAACCTTTTGTCGCTGAAATGAGGGACATGGACATCTTTGGACACTCAAAATGAGGGACAATAAGGGACACATCCTCAAACATGTATGGCTCTGCACCAGGCTGTGAGTTGAGGATGTCATCCGTTGAAGGTGTGCATCAGGTGATAAAGGACCACAGCCAGGATATTCTCATTTGAAACATATCGTAGCCACCAATGTGGATCAGCCCTTAGTATTTGTGGCATTTCCAGAATTATCAAAAGTAACTTAATGAAGTTTAACATATTATTTTAAATTGGTTTCTGTTAGAAATGTCATTTTAAAATATTACAAATGTTATCAAATCAAGATAATTCTTTTTGCATTTTATCATAATATGTATATATTTTTTCATAAACCACACAGTATACAAATAGTTTATGGTCACCAATAAACACCAAAGCTTGGTTCCCATGGTGGGGGGGAGGGTAATCATAGAGACCTCATAGGTTTCTGCTCTTGGGGTCTCTAATCTCATCTCACCTGTTGAAGAGATGGTAACACAGGCTTGTTGTGTATGGCTGACCATACACAATTCTGTAGATTGCCTTTCAGTCCAGTTAGCCTGGATAAATGATCTATCTAGTCATCTAATACTAGAAGCAGACACAAACAATAACTATTCATTTATTACACTTTGCAGCCACGATTTTTGATTTTAAAATTAAAATAAATACTTGTTTTGTTGGTTTAAATGAGAACCTAAAACTAGGGCCTGCATACATTTAAGGGGCACAGGAGTTTATACTGCTTTAAAATGTAGTTTATGTTGTCTATAGGTTTTTAGCACAGCATGTGCCCCAGTCTCTTATGTAGAGGTTCTTTTCGCTTAAAATAGGTAACATACCCCCTTGCACTTTTCTTGCAAATAAGGTATTTGAGCCCTTTTTGTTCCCAGTAAAATCTCCATACGTATTTCTGGTGTTAGTTTGAATAGCTCAGAAGTCATATTATAACAGTGGGATTTAAACATTCATTTGAATCCACTTACCAATTACTAAAGTAAAAAATTGTACAGTATTTGCAGAATTTAGCCACAACACGAAAACAGCAGTTGTGACATTGTCTTTAATGGTGGATTTTCTTTTCTTGTTTATTTTGTGATACTACATTGATGTGCTGATTTTTTTATTTTTTTGTTAACTTGAAGTTGCGCCTGATCTCAAGCGTTTAGTATTAATATGATATACACTAGCGCCACTTGCACGGAGTTTGGCCATTTCTTTCATTCAAAATCTGCATACATCAATTTAAAATTCTACTGAACTATTATATGTACTCACAACTAACCCTGCAACCCTCAAACCCATTATCTCATCTTGATCACCAGAGCTTTGCCAACAGGAGTGCTATCATAATTAGGACTCCAATCTCTTTGTAAATAGAATAGTTTTTTAAGGTGTAAACTATGGGGGGAAGCTGTCTTGGCCAAAAGCATACCGACTTGCAAGAATGACTATTACATAAAATGAGTTGATTAAAATCAAATAAACTGCTTTCCTCTACCAAAAAACAAAAACAAAAAAAAAAATCTAGAATGTCTCAGTGCAGCTGCCCAATTTATAATGCAGTGATGGGGCAACCACTTCCCCTGAAACTTCAAAGAGGATTTAAAACCAGTAATAAGAAATCAAAGACAATCGGGTGTAACCAGGCATTTCAGATCTGTACACCAAGCTACCACACTGTTACCACCACCCCCCCCCACTGTTGTCCATGTGCCATAACCCCTCTCCCGACAAAAGTGTCATTTGGTCTGTGGAGTATGCTTTAAAGCAGCTGTACTAGATAATCAGGAAGTGATCCATTATCAGATTTATAGCACCACAGTAAATACGATGGCTGCCAACCTAGAACTGCTGCTTTTAACATGGTGGGTGGCAGAAATGTAAACAAAAACAAAAGGAAATGGAGCAAATTATGGGGGGATAGTACAATGCCAGCAGGAAACGAGTACAATGCCAATGGGAAAGATTACCAGGTAAATGCTCAGAGTAAAATAAATGGTTGCAAAAGCACAGATTTTTTTTTTATCTTGCACTGCTGCCTTAAATATAAAAGCAAGCATTCCAGCCCTACTGACCATACCAAAGCAGTTCACAGATATCAGTTTGATGTGTAAAAGGTTTTATTTACTAGCAGTGTGCATCACATCTCTTACAGGAAAAGAGAGAACACCAACCACCTCCTGCTGGTTTCACACATACATCTCAACCTTTTGTCACTGAAATGAGGGACATGGACATCTTTGGACACTCAAAATGAGGGACAATGAGGGACACATCCTCAAACATGAAGATACAAGCTCAGAACAGTGTGAAAACCATAGTGTTTACTTTTACAAAGTTTAGTTTTGATTTAGTAGTTTAGAATATTAAGAATTTCTGCTTTAAAGTCTGAATTTACAGCACATTCTCTGCATGGGCAGCACCTTTTCCATGAGGGACAGATGATGGACAGAGCAATTTTAAGGGGTAAAATCAGGGATGTCCCTTGTAATGAGGGACACTTGAGAGGTATGGTTTTGCTCACAAAAGTGTTTTCAGGAACACTTTTATGAGCAAGACTGGTGTCCTCTCTTCTCCTGTAAGAAGTGTGACGCACACTGCTGGTAAATAAAACCTTTTACTCATCAAACTGGTATCTGTGAACTGCTTTGGTATGGTGGTAGGGCTGGAATGCTTGCTTTGGTATTTGAATCTGTTCCATGCACACCCTAGCTGTGGGGTTGTAGTTGTGTCTTGCTCTCCTATACTCTAAATATGAAATGTAAAGATGCAATGCACAAACAAATGTAAAGATGTCCCACTTAGTACTGTTTTTAAACTGAATTTTTTACTTTTGACATTCAATGTAAGCAAACATGAAAAGTGCTTGTGCCAGGTTTTAGGGAAAAAAAATCTCATTTGTACAGGGAATAAAATAACATGTAAAAGACAAGACTAGTGGAAAATGATGCTAGCCCATACACATTTTATAATGGTAATCACAATTATGATGATGACGAGGAGGAGGAAGATGGTGGTGGCGGTACACAGATATACAGAATGTGTTACACCTTGCAGTCTCACCCAACGGACCATATTTGGAATTCTAGTGGAAATTATTTGCCAGCCCACTGGATATAAAGAGTTAAGCTGATGTTTTCTTTACATCTCCTGTTGTATGATATATTTTACGGTAGATCTGTTATTATATTTTTAATAACACTGACACCTTTTCCACATTTATTATACCAAATACTTTGTAATTAAGTTATCATCGGTGGCTATGAGTGGGAGTGGGATGCAGAGTTTCCTGATTTCAGGCTACAGGAATTAAAATAATTGCAGCTTCACAGCCACCCTCCAATGCTGAGAGCTTTACCAGGAACAGCGAACCAACTTCTTAAAACATATGCTATACATTATATTCTATATTATATTCTATGCATCTCTCTGGCTTCAGTTCAGCTCCTCCCCATGTGGTGGCTCACTTGATCAAATCATTGAATGTGAACAGTTTCACTGAAAAGCACTTTTTTTTTAAATACTAACAGTAAGAACAGAATCAACTAACTAGTAATAGTTTTTTGTTCAACATCTGACTTGGAGAGGTTTTGGGGGAAACAACTAATGAACACCCTGAAAAGAACCGCCCGCATCTGATCTGGCCATGATTGGGGGGAGGGGGTAGTGGCTCCTGCTGTCCAGGTTGGCACCTAGTGCTCTGGCCATAGCTTTTGCCTCTCATCACTTGAGGATCATGTAAAACTCCATCTCTGGGTGCTCAACTGCTGCAGAAGCACTGCTAACTATTATTCCTGTGATCACCAAACCAGGTTGGGTCACCACTGCCAGGGCATGTTCCGTTGAGCCCAGCTGACCCAGGAGCTTGGGATCTGGACCTGGGAATTAAACATGGACCCAGGAGGAGGAGGAGGATCACATCCAAGCAGACAAGGGCTGTAGGATGGCTGTGGCACTTGGGGAGAACCAGGGAAATACTCCATCATCTGGTACAAAACTGAGCACCAAGATAAACTCTGTGCTAGAAGGGCAGGTGATCACCTTTGGGCAGCTAGTGAAGGAGCCTGACTTTGGCCAGGGGATGCTGCTGTGGCTGCCAGCCACGATGGTGAGGCTGGTGTGCAGCTGGACTCTGTGACTAGGACTGGGAGACAGTGGCAGTGAGTGTGTCAGGCACCTGTGGAGTGGCTGAGATCTGAGCAGCAGGAGGAGGAAGGGGATGAGACTATCCTGGCCAGCAACTCATTTGTGGATGGGTCGAGGGTGAGCAATGCTGTGGCTAGGACAGGTGCCGTTGGAGTTGGCAGAACTTGGAAGGAGGAGAAGGAGCAGCTGAGGGAGAGTACCAGCTTCCAGATGGAGGAGCACATCGATGCTGAGCAGAGACTCAGTGCACAACCAAGCCATGGTGCACTGGTCCAAGAACAACAGCAGTGTAACAGCAGGGGTGAATGGCCTTGGATGTTGACTATACAGATAATTATTATATTTTTACTTCCCACACCCTAAGCTGCATGAACCTCAGCTGTTAGACCACACCTGCTCAGCCTCACAATTTACAGGGAACGTGGAAAGTCCTTTGCATGAGGAAATAATAACACTATGACACAAAATACTGCAACAATCAGCAACCATCCGGCATCGCAGCATCAGCTTCTTATCTGCATGCAAACTATTAAGAACAGAGCAAGAGACTGATGCTGCAATGATGGGACACTCTCTGATTGCTGTGGCCAAACAATTTCAAGTTGTGGCAGGCTTGCAGACTAGTGTCACTGCCAGCCTGCACTAGCATTGGTGACACACAGCCAAGCCACGAAAGCAGTGGTGGCATTGGCAGAAACAGTGCCACACCTCCACAGCCTGCTTCTCTCCTAAGCTGCCACATGTTTCTTGCGGGGATCCGGTAAAAATAGCGTGTGCAAAATAGCGCGAGTCAATTGCCTGAGGTCAAAATAGCGCAGTGACATTAGCGCTTGCGACAGTATAGCATGAGTCAAAATAGTGTGACATATCACGGGTTCCACATTGCCTAATTGCCTAATTAAGGATGACATAAATCAAGTGACCCTTGTTCAGTGAAACAGAATGGCCACTGCACGTCCACCCCCTGACCCAGACGACACTGCCACACTTGTTATACTGGTAGAGTTTACTGTCACAGTTCGAAATGAAAAGTTTTTACCGTTTGACTCTGGTCCCAGCAGTGACAGAATTTTAATATTTTCCACACATCAGGACATGGCATTCCTGCAAGCAAGTAATCATTGGTTTGCAGACGGGACCTTTAAATGTTGCCCCTCTATTTTTCACCAGCTATATACAATACATGTGGTGAAATATGGCACTGTAATTCCACTTGTTTACATATTAATGGCAAACTGGACTGCTGCTATATATTCAAAAGTATTTTCAGCACAAAAGAACTTAGGTGGTGACCTGCACTCTGAGACAATACTAATTGATTTTGAAGATGCTGCATTAAAATAATTCAAACAAGCTTTCCCAAATGCAACACTTCGAGGGTGCTTTTTTCTCCTATGCCAAGTGGTTTGGAGAAAAGTTCAAGAAATGCCAGAAGTGTGCAGTCAATAAACATCTGACCCAAACTACGCTTTACATATACATTTATTACCATCACTTTCTTATGTACCAGTGCCTGATGTACTCCTTGCTTTTGAGGAGCTAACGGGAACTGATTTTTACCAAAGCAATGCAGAGTCATTAACTACTCTGTTGATTATTTTGAAGATACATGGCTTAGCAGGCCTCTAGCCTGAGGTGGTAGAAGGTGGTCAATGTTTGACATTTCACTCTGGAATTGCTATGATGCTGTACAGTATGACCTCCCTTGCACTATTAATTCTGTAGAAGCATGGCACCATAAATTTAATCATTTCATTGGTGCTTACCATCCTTCAATATGGTGATTCATTGAGTTCCCAAAATCAGAGCAACATTACAACCGCACTGTCATCGAGCAACTTGTTGCAGGGAGTACGGTGCCAAATACAAAGAAAAAGTACAAGGACACCGCAAAACAAATAGCTGGTATTGTGGCTCAATATACTGATCGCTCAAGAAATGAATACCTTAGAGGAATTGCATACAACTTTCTGCTTCAGGCTTAAGCAATGATGAAATGACTGTGCTTATAGTGTCCCATTAGACGTTCAACTGCAATGCTACTAATGAATCTTTTATTTTAAGTGTGTGTTGATTAATAAAGTTTCATAACTATTTTGGCTTTACCTGAGATGAGTTGTTACTAGTTTGTTGCTACGCTAGCTCTGCACAGTAAGTTTAGGTGTGTAGAGGGCGTAGCAATGTGTACCACATGTGCACCAGCTATTGCGGTCATAATTCACTTCCCCTGATACAAGACAGGATTCAACATGAATCAGAAGCATGAAAGGTAGGACAACTAGTTTGCTGAAACTTGTGGCGCTATAGCAGAGACGCGGTTATTGCACCGCACTATTATTGATCAACGCTATTTTGTACATGCTATAGTTGCACACGTGATATTGAATGTGCGATTTTGAGAGTGATCCTTTCTTTCGCATGTGTGCAAGCAAACGTAAAAAGGAGCAGGGTTGGGCAGAGAGTAGTGAAGAAATGGCAGAGGTGCTTAATGGATACTTCTGTTCAGTCTTCACTTGGGAGGAGTATGGATCAGTACCACAAGGGCCTGGAGAGTGGGAACTTTGAGGGGGGAGTCACAGACAGTGAAATTCAAACCAAGAGGGAAATTGAGGACCTAAGGGCCCTAAAGGTGGAAAAATCACCAGGACCAGATGGCATGCACATGAGGGCCCTTAGAGAACCAGTGAAGTTCTGGCCAGTCCCCTGGCAAACATGCTTAACACTTCTCCAGAGTCCAGAAATGTGCCCCAGCACTGGGAAACTGTGCACGTAGTGTATTTCCATGAAAGTGGATTGAGAGATGAACTGGGGAATTACAGACTAATCACCATGGCCTCAGTCATGAGTAAGCTGATGGAGATCATCCTAAAAGAGAGACTGACCAGATTTCTGGAGAAAAATTGTCTCCAAGAGGAGAGGAAGTGTGGATTTGTGTTAGGGAAGTCCTTCCAAACTAACCTAATTGACTTCTTCAGTTTGGTCACTATGATAGTAGACAAGGGTCAGACAGTCGATATCCTGTATCCAGACATCAGGAAGGTGTTTCTACCTGGTACCTCACAGGGGACTGGTCAGGAAGCAAGAAGACCTGCTGGTGGAAATAGCCTTAAGGGATGGGTCAGAAGCTAACTGTAGGATAGGACCCAAAAATGGTGTTAGTCGGAGGGGAATTTTCTGAAGCAAAGCCTGTGACCAGTGGGATCCCACAAGGCTTGAAGCTTGGTCCAGTGTTACTTAACATCTTCATAAGTGACAATATGAATGGGATCAACAGTCAAATCTGCCTGTCTGTGGAAAGCACCAAGCTTTGTGGAAGTGTGGGCATGAAGGAAGGAAGACAGGAACTCAGAAAGGACCTGGCTAGGCTAGAAAAGTGGACCGGTATTTGGCAGCTGAGGTTCAGTTCTGAAATGGGCAAAGTTAGGCACCTGGGGGCAAAGAATCCAGGGATCAAATACTGGTTGGGTGGAGTGAAGGTAACCAGGCAAGAAGAAAAGAAAGCACCTAGTAGCAGTAATCATAAGTGACCCAAAATATTCTGTAGAGTATAAGAGGGTGTATTAAATGGTGGTAAAATAAGCTATTCATTTACTCTGAGGAAGCCCAGCAGTTGGCCGGGTGAAATGTAAGTTTTTTTTTCTCTGCATTATCTCCAGGTTTGTAAACTCTGCCGCTGGTTGCTGTGCCACCAAGTTAAAAAGAATAAAACATTTGGCACACTATATATATTTTATTGTGTCTCTTCTCTGTCCGAATGATTGGTGCTGTTTCATTTTTGGCTGCTCTTGTGAAATAACATAGCACCATCATTGCCCCAGTGCTCCTACTTCTTTTCCTAACTAAGAGTGTAAGAGAGCAGCAGCCATAACAAAATAGCTTGCTGAGCTGCATAGCCAAAGGAATTACCACCAGGAAGGGCGAGGTCATTCTGCCACTGTACAGGCCACTGATAAGACTCACTTGGTATACAGTGTGCAGTATTGGTGCCAGTATCTTAAGAATTATTTCAACTTGCTGGAGATGGTCCAGAGAAGTGTAGAAAAGATGATACTGGGTCAGCAGGACAACAGCTATGAATAGAGGCTCTGGGAGCTCAACTTGTACTTCTGGAAGAAAGAAGGGAGAGGGGAGTCATGACTAATACCCCAAGTACCTTAAGGATATTAACAGGGTGACATTGAGGGTCTCTTCAACCATAGGGGCAACAAGACCACTGGGGGCACACCCTAAAGCAGGTGGGGGGAAGGTTCAAAAGGAAGATTAGGAGGCACATTTTCACCAAGAGGGTGGTGCTCAAGTGGACTGAGCTACCAGAGGAGGTGGTATTCACAAAAATAGTGGACACCTTCAAGTGGGGTTGGGACAAAATTAGGGGAAATATTGCGAGTAGAAGGAGAGTGGGTGGGGGAGCGGGGGGAGTAGAGGAAGGTCAAAAGAGACTTAGGGAGAGGGCAGTTCCCTTCATAGGAAGAAGAACAATCATGCAGACTAAATGGATCATAAGGTCTTTATCTGCTGGCATGTTGAAATGTTGAAATGTTCATACAGTATGTAAACAACCATATATAAAATTGCTGTAAGCCTCAATTAATGTTTGAAATGTTTGACAAGTGGTATGATCTCCAGTCCTATAAAAGGGGGTGACTGAATAGCATTTGGCAGATGAGATCTGGACTGTGGAGGCAGCAGTCCTCTCTCAAGAGTGAAGACTGGCTGCAGGAAAGGGGTGCATTCAGTGCTAGGGTAATCTCAGAAGGACTGACCAGTAGCAATGTTACCCAAGCCTGGGAGGTTGTGGACTAGAGCTAAACTGAGCAGCTGAAGGGTTGACTAGTCTACCAAAAGTTGAGACTGAGGAGGTGCAGGTAGGCCCACTCTCAGGTATTGGTCTCATCCCTTTGAGCCCACTGGCTGAGCAGGAATTGATAGATCTTTAAACCAAGTCTTTATAGTAAACCAAGATCATCTTAACTAACCAAGTGCAAGAAGTAATTTAGATTGCAGATATGGACTGTCTGAACTGTTTATTTAATTCTTCAGTGCATTGAAGTTCTTATGTAATAAAGTGCACTGCCATATGGGACGTTTAAAATAACTTTTCTCGCCTTCTGTGTCTTAATTGCAGCCCACTCTCTCACATACATAACTTGTTTTTGTTCAAGCACTGAGGTACCCTCACATAATGGCTGCAGGCTGTCAGTCTTAAATAGCCAAAGGCACCATCATTTCACACCACAGTTCTTGAAGAAATTGAACTATTTGACACCACACCACTCCTTTTGCCACATGTTAAAAGCCTTCCTTCTTGTTCACTTCTGGTGTACTGGAAAATGTTCCAAAAATGCTACCACTGATTTAAGCTCTGATTGTATTTCCCTGTCTATCAAATAATCATTTACTTTCTCTGATATTTAGTTTTCCAGATCATTTGTCACTACATGGAAAAATAGGTCCAGTCCTTCCACTGTCTCCTGTTCCAGTCTTCACACCCTCGAGACCCTCTCCTCTGTAGCTCAGTGTAGACACTTCATTAGTCTATCCCCCCCAACTACAGTCACCTCCCCTATTCTCCTAAAAATAGACTGCATCAGCACCATGACATTTCTGACTAAACTGCTGCCATCTGATTCCTATCCCCAGTCAGGGCTGGTTATCCTCAGAGGCTCCATGAGTCTTTCCTATAGTTTTATGCATGGTAGTCCCACCAGTCTTAGCATTGTATGCCCCACCAGTGGGGAAAAATAATTATGCAGTGTCAGTGGTGATCACCCCTCCCAGACGACTGGCATCATTGGCATTGGCATTGGAAGGTGTCAATAGAAGGAAGCAGAGAAAAGGGCAATCTGCTGGTCAACTAAGGCAAGGCATCTGTTCACTACTGTGCAGCAATCACTACTGGGCAGGACAAAAGATCAAATTTAGACCAAAGCTGGGAATAAGAGCAACCCCAAGGAGTATAAAAATAATTAAACAAGGCACAGGGGAACACAAATAGAAACAAACAAAAGAGAGGAAACTAGAAACACCTTATCAGGAGTAAGGGTACAAAAGAATTTCCAGGTAACACAAGCAGAATAGAAGTTGAGAATACTGGGAGTGGTGCAGTGCAGTGGCTGAGGGGTAGCAGTTTTCAGAGAGACGTTCTGGAGACTGCAGTGCTGCCATATCTGCACACAACTCTCTTAGTTGAAGGAAGAAGTCACTAGACACCAGGCTGGGTTGGCTTGGATTTGGGGAACCTCTTCCTTACCCATGGGCCACCAGGTCTAAAACTGTTAGTTCAAAAGATGCCAGGGAAGAGACGGTAGCTGGACTATGGTGATCTCTGGAATGGTGTGGCTGGTGGGACAGAGGCACATTCCTCAACCAATACCACTTCATAATTCCTATGCTACTCTGAGGTGGCAGAACTGCCAGGATGAGGCATCTGCAGTAGTGACCAGGGAGTATGTGGGAGTCCTTCATAGTGGAGACAATGAGGAGGGTGGTAGAGGACCCAAGGAGAGGAGGAAGCAACTTGTGATGGGGACTCGATTGTGAGGGGGATATATTTGGGAACTGGAACTGGAGAAGAAAGGAAGGTTAGGTGACTACCTAGTCCCATTGCCCACAGGGATGGGAAGAGGATCCTGAGAGTCACTAGGGCAGCATTGTGGGAGGGAGAGCTGGATATCAGTTTCCGCCTGGGACTAAAGACCTTGCTTGGGACAGGGCTGTGATAGGGCAGGGGGAGCTTATGAGGCATCTTACACATGTAGCTAACTCAGTGACTTTTGCTGAGGTGCTGCCAGTCTACAACAGGGGGCAAGAGAGGGATCCCTGCACTAGAAGTTTCAACTGGCTAAAGAAATGGTGTAGAAATGAAGGGTTCAGTGACATTGGGAACTGGAGACCTACCTGGGAGGATTAGGGCCTATACAGGGGTGATGGCCTACATCCCTCTGGGAGAGGAACCACAGTCATCAGTGGACAATTTAATTGTTACCTCAATGAACATTTAAACTAACCAAGGGGGTAGGTGAAAAGAATTGTGGAGTCAGAAACTGCCCCCCATAGGTTGAAGTAGAGAGTAAGGAGAACCTTAGTGAATAGGAATGCCCCAGGGTGCATATTACTAATGGAAGCAGTGGTGGAGATAAAGGGGGAAAGGAACAGGAACATGAAAAAGTGAGGGGGTAGGAGGGAAGTCTAAATGTAGGAAAAAAGGGGCAACAAGCCAAGTGGAAACAACCTGTGGAAGGTCACGTGTGTGTGAATGCTAGAAGTCTAAGAAATAAGATTGTGTACCTTGAGGCCATCATGGCACACGCCAGCCTCGATATTGTGGCCCTTATGAGTCATAGTGGACTGAAAACCATGGCTGGGACATGGTCATACTAGGCTATACTCTGTTCTGCAAGGAGTGGGTGAGAAGGAAAGGTGGGCTATGGTGCTTTATGTGAAGGGAAGCATAAACGTTTACAAGATATGGAGAATACAGGGAGGCAGGAATACTGTGAGTCACCCTGTAGACAGAGGATGGAGCAACTATTCACAATGAAGAGATCAACAGACCTCAGGCACAAGGGGGACAATTAGATAAGGTACTAGTGAAAGTCATTGGCAAAATGGCAGAAAAAGGGGAGGTGCTGCTAGTGGGGGACTTCAACCTGCCAGAAATGTATTTTATTTATTTATTTAAAAGTTGTTAACCAGGAAAAGCACCATGAACCGAAGCTCATTTCCAGGTGCGACCTGGGGGAAGTGTAACAAGGAGAGAAAGGCACAAAATGACAGCATAATAATACACATTAAAAGATCATCACATGAGTTTGGGTCACACAACCCAGTTACAATTATTACAAAGCCACACATTAACAACTGAAACAGCATACAAACAGTCAAGAGTCTAGCAGTCTAATTGGGGAGGTTAGGTTATACAAGCCCCAAAAAAGATTTTATATCACATCTTGTTAGCAACACAGTAGATAATATAATTAAGGCAGTAAAGATTGAGGACTCTGGGAGCAAGGCTGATAGAGATGTCTTAGGAGCCTCTTGAGTGAGAAGAGGGAGGAATATGAGAAGAGGTCAGAGGGAAGTTTATTCCAAGAGAGGAGAAGGAACAAGAAAGAGATTAACCAGAGACTGAGTGAAGGAGAGGGGTGGAAAAGGAGTGAGAGTCTCTGTGACGAAGGGAGTAGATTGAGAAGGCAGTTTGGGAGAGCTGAGAGGAGAGGTAGAAGGGGAGGGAACCAAACCAAAATTTATCAACAAATGTAACACAGTGAACCATATACCTATGGAATAGAGGGTAAGGGATAAGGGAAGATAGAGAAGACAGTGGTGAGTGAGGGGGGGGATGCAGTGGCAAAATGACAGGAGTTTAGGAAGATGTCAAGTTTTCCTAGTGAAGTCTGAGAGAGAGTTCCATACACCATGTCGTCATAGCCAAAAGTCGACAGTATAATTTTGCAGACCAATTCATGGCGGGTAAGGGGAGGGAGGGTAGCTTTGTGTTGGAATAGGACACCTACTGTAACTTGGGGTGTAGATTGTGCATATGGAAAGTTAAGATGGTGGAGAAACTGCTTTTTATCCAACCATACCCCTAAGTACTTGAATGCTGGTACATTCTCAAAGGTGGAACCATCTTGGGAAGAAAAAGGGGGATTCTGTTGGCTGGCCAGCTTTTGTCTAGTGCCGAAGGTCATGACCACTGTTTTTTGATGTTAAATTTAAATTAATTGTTCTTGAACCAGGATTGACTCAGATTAAAATCTTCCTTATGGGGACTGTGTGCCAGTGACAGAGGGCCCAGAGAGGAAAAGAATAGTGTCGCTCAGTGTCCATGTCAATTTCAGCTGATCCACAGACTGAGGGAGTAGTTATTAATAAAGAGGAAGAAGATAGGGGCCAAGGAGGGAACCTTGGAGGACACCAGAGAGGATGGGGACTGGGAGGATAAAACATTGTCAATTAGAACTGATTGTACCCTGTTGAGAAAAAAGGAGCGGAACCAGTTTACAGCAGAATCTGGGAGATCAACAGAGCGAAGAGTTTGCAATAAGATTTGGTGGGACACAGAATCAAAAGCTTTCACAAGATTGATGAAAATGGCAGCGGTAATTTGGCTCCTGTCCATCGCAGTGAATATAGAGTCAGTGACATGGAGAAGAGAAAATATAGTCGAATGATGCTTCCTAAAGCTGGACTGGACAGGGAGAGAGTGTTAGATCTGGTAAACAAGTCGGATAGCTGTGACTGAATAAATAATCATTGCAGTTTATCTAGGGAGGGGAGGAGGAGGAGGAGGAAGATGGGCCTGTAGTTTCCAGGGGAGGTGGGGTCCCCTGCTTTGTGGAGGGGAAGGACTCTATAACTGATTTTCAGGCCTTGGGAACAGTGGAGGAGGAAAGAGAGAAAGGTTTAAGATATGGGTAAGTGGAGTAGCAATGGAGAAGCAGAGAAGTGGAGAAGTCTGGGGTGGAGACCATTGGGGCTTGACTTAGAGAGGTTTAGAGTTAGAAGGGCAGAGTAGACTTCTAGAAGAGTGAATGGTGGGAAATTATAATCAGAAGGCAGGTCACACACAATATGGTGGGTCTTCGCGTGCAAGGGGGATGAAAACAATCACATGGGAGTGCATAAGTAATGAAAAAATTGTTAAACATTTCTGCAACTGTGGCAGAGTCGAAGATAGGGGACCCTTCTATGTTAAGAACACGGGTTATATGTTTGTTGGATGGGTCTAAGAGGGTGTGGAGAACTTTCCAAAAGGATGCATCGGTCTGTTGATTTTGCTGCAATTGGCACATGAAGTAATTCACCTTTGAGAGATGCATGGCCTTGGTGCAGTAATTTCTGAGGGCCCCATAATCTTGTAGATCTGACTGGAGAAGGGAGACTTTGTAGCAGTGCCACGCTTTATCCGCTGCCCTGCATTTGGCCAGAACATCAACGATGATCCAAGGTGGATGGTGTCGCTTTACCCTGGTTTTTTTTAAGGGGGCATGGTGGTTCCATATGCATAAGAGGAAATCAGAGAAGAGATATAGCAGAGTCGACATCCCTTGCGGAGTAGGTGAGTGCCCAGTCTGCATTAGAGAGGTCATGTTGAAGGGCAGTGCAGTCTAGGTTGTGAAGGAGACTGGTCCAAATGTATTTGGGGCCACATGAGGGGTGTGATTCTTTCTTATGCAATAAGTGATACAATGATCACTGATAGCTTCTGGGAGTACTCCAGCTGCTGTGATGTGATGGGGATGAGAAGTTAGAACCCAGTCAAGAAGAATGTGATTCTGGGAGCGCAGATTTAGGCAAGCAGGTTCTTTAATTGAATGAGGTTTAGGGCTTCTAATTTAAGGATAGTGGACTTGGAGGAGGGCAAGATCCAGTCACGGTAGAAGTCCCTGAGAAGCAGCAGCTCACCACTGGATGTGAGAGAAGAAATGGAGGAGATAGTGGTTATTAGAGAGTCTGGAGAAGCTTTGGGACGGACATAGAAGGTGACAACATAGAGTGGGGCTGATGAGGGAGTGATTAGCTGTGCTATGATTACCTCATGGGAAGAGGTCTGGGCCTCATTGAAGATTATGGAACAAGAGAGAGAGAGAGAGGGAGAGAGAGAGATTGCCTAATGTACAGGGCAGTGCCACCCCCCCTTGTTTGCCTCAATCTTGTCGAAATAGGTTACTGTCCGGGATGGAGATGGCAGAGTCAGGGATTTTAGATGACATCCATGTTTCACTTACACAGAGGATGTCTGCGAGGTATTTGGAGACCCAAACTTTAAGTAAGTCAAGTTTGGGAAGAAGGCTGTAAGAGTTTAAGTGAAAAGACCTCAGACCTTTTGGTAGGGTGGAGAAGTTTGCATTTTAGACAATGTGTGCTGCTGCCATGGCTGAGGGGTTTGACAGACCAGGGTTGGGGTGAACATCACCAGAGAGGAGTAAAAGAAGCAATAGAAGAGGTATGTTGGGGGTGCTCTAATTTCCTATGCAATGACAGCAGGTATGGGGGGGTTGGAGGCAGAGCAGAGCCCCATGATAAAAAGAGGGGAGGGGTGAATCTCTGAATGGATAAAAGGAGAGGGTTGAGGAAAAAGGTGTTAGTGATGGGAGACAGACCGGTGAGAGCCAAGGGGAAGGGGACAAGGAAATGTGTAGAAATATAGGGAGGAGAAGAGAGGGAAGAAAAATATAGAGAGTGGGGGGAGGTATGGTAGAAGTGCAGGTGTCGATGAAGAAGAGAGTCATAAAGGGGAAGCCGAGAGAATAGAAACAGTAAGAGGAAGGTACTGGCATACTGAGGAGCTGGGGGGAGGTAGATATAGATTGCAGCCTCCTAGCACTGGCTTCAGCCAGAAGCAGGGACATCCTGGACTCTCTGCAGGGGTCATTCTTCAGTCAACTAGTCAGCAAGTCCACTAACAGGAACAATGTTGCAGATGCCAAGGTGGGATGGCACTTAGGGACCAGTAATCACTGTAAGGTGTGGTCCAATATAACGACAGCTGCAGAATCGAACTACACAAGGGTGAGGGTCCTGAATTCAGGAGGACAGATTTTATAAAGATAGATGAATGCCTCAAGCATAATCTGGTTGAGGGGGGTGGCCTTGTTTGGAAGGTGGAAGAGTTGACAAAGATAAAAGAGAGCATAGTAAAAGCAGCAAACCTGTGTCAAACAAGTGAGCAAAAGCAAGAGGCAAAAGAGTTTGCTATAGTTCTTGAAGAAGTGGCTGAAAGAAAAGAGGGCAGCATTCAGAAGGTATAAGGAGACACAGAGAGAGGAGGATAAGGAAGAGTATCAGGGGAAACAGGATAGACGGGAAAGCAGTAAGGAGTACAAAGGCCCAAACTTAAGAGAGAACAGCAGAAGTGGTATAGTAATAAAAGGGGGCAAGACATTTTTTTGGTATGTAAGTGAAAAGAGGAATACCAGGGGTGGAGTTGTAAAGTTAAAAAAAGGAATTGGAGACTGTGCAGAGGGAAACCAGGAAAAAACAGATAAATTATTTTGTTCAGTGTTCACAGAGGAAAGAGAAGGGGAGGGGCTACAAAAATGTAACAGAAGCTTTTCAGGGAGGGAGTGGGTGGACAATAGTCCTTTTTGGGAGGTGATGTCCGAAGGGACTTGCTAATCTGAAGGTGGACAGAGCATTGGGGCCAGATGCAGTGCATCCAATGGTATTGAGGGAGCTCAGGGAAATACAGGCAGCACCTTTGACAGTTCTGTGTAACAGCTCATTGGAAACAGGAGGATTCCAGAGGACTGGAGGAGGTGGATGTAGTCCCACTACATAAATTTGGTAGCAGGGAGGTGGTTGGCATTTATAGGCCAGTCAGCCTGACATTTATGATGGGAAAGTTAATGGACTAATTGCTGAATTAAAGTATTGCGGAATATTTTGAATCCAGTGGGTTACAAGGTAGCCTGGCTTAACAGGGCATAGGTCATGTCAAATGAATCAATTTCTTTAACTGGGAGACAAAGGATTCAGATTAGGGTGGAGCAGTGGACGTGGCCTACCTAGATTTCAGTAAGGCTTTCAACACCGTTCCAGACAGGAGACTAGTAAGCAAGCTCAGTAACTTAGGGGTGGTTCCAAAGGTGGTAAATTGCATAAGACATTGATTAGGGGATAGGAAACAGGGTTGTGGTACACAGAGTTCACGCTGAGGAAGAGAGGGTGACCAATTTGGGTGCCTCGTGGATCAGTGCTGGAACCAGTCCTCTTTTTTGTTTTCTTTATCTGTTTTTCTCCCCTGCCTTGCTCTGGTGACCCCCACTCCTTCAGGCTCTGCAAGTCCTCCCTCGACCCCCACCGGCCATATCCAAGCTTCTCCGACCCTCACTTTGCAGCCGGTCCCTGGGATATCCCAGATATAACCCTTCGCCAGGCGGGACCCCCTCCTCCAAGGGGGAAGGCACCAGGTGGGGTGGCCCAGCGCACTCACAATAGGGCCCAGGGATGTTGCTGAGGTGACAGAGGCTCTCTGAAGGCACTGGAGGTGTCGGGGGGACAGAGAGCAGTCATCCAGCGGCCACCAAGCGGTATTTCCATTTTCTGATTCTCCTGTCACAATGTTAGTGTAGTGCCTCCAGTCTTCACTGGGGACTGCTACTGAGCAAGACCTTTCCCAAGCCCACCCCAGGATAGGAGAGCAGTCTGTTGGATGCTCGATCCTATCCTCCCCCTGCTGATCTCCGGTGTCCTGAGTCCATTCCCAAACCCGGGTCATCGGCATGGTTTGAGGTAGGGCACCAGCACCTCAAACCTCTACACCACCAGGCCAGCCAGACCAGTCCTTTTTAATGCTTTTATAAATGACTTTGCTAAAGAGCCAGAAGGGAAAGTCTGCCTCTTTCTAGATGACACCAAAATCTGCAATAGTGTGGACACTCCAGTAGGAGAGGAAAGGATGAGCAGAGACTTGAGAGAAATAGAGTGGAGGTCAAGAGTATGGTAGCTTGGTTTTAATGCAAAAAAGTGCAAAATAAAACACTTAGGGCACAGACATACAGGGGCAGAGTACAAAATGGGTGAAGTGGCATTGACAAAGACCAGGCATGAAAGAGACCTGGGGAAGTTATACTGGATGATGTAAAGGTGAACAAGGCAGTAGGGAGGGATACTGGGATGCTATGGTGCATAAGGAGGGGTACCACTAGAAGAAAGATGGAGGTGGTGTTGCCTCTTTATAGATCACTGATAAGACCCCCACCTATAGTACTGTGTCCTGCTTTAGAGACTACTTTTCCAGAAGGATGTAGAGAGTGTGGAGGAAGTCCAGAGGAAGGTAACTAAAATGGTGCAGGGTCTGCATTAGAAGCCCTACAAGGGAGCCTAAAAGACCTCAGTATGTACATCCTGGAACAGAGAAGGGTGGATATGATCCCATACCTCGTGGGAGTAAATAAGGTATAGGAAGAAAGTATTTTTCAGAAGAAAATGTGCTCACGAACAGGGGACATGCTATGAAATAGGAGCGGGTAGATTCAGGAGAGATGTGAGGAAGTACTTCTTCACACGAAAGAATGGCAGATTCCTGTAACTGCCTTCCAGCACAGGTGGTGGGGGCAAAAAGCAGTGGTGGGTTTCAAGAATACACAGGCTAAACACAAGTGAATTATAGTGGAAAGGAATGGTAGAAGGAGAAAGAGCTGTAGATTGGACATAGTCTGTGGTTGTGTAACAGTGTAGGTACTGTAGGGAGAAATGGGAAGACTGGATGGGCCAAACAACGCTTATCTGCTATCAAATTCTGTTTTTGTCTCCCTTGAGCCAGACATACTACTACCATTCCCCATGTCCACCACCCTCCATTCCCTGGTCTTCTGAAGGAAGTGGAGCTGCCTATAGGACTTCTGTTTCCCATTTAGCTGTTCCCCCTCATATTTCTTAATCTCATACTTTGTGACAGCCTGCTCATCTGAGAGTACTGCCAAACCTCAACAGATATGACAGCTACCCCTTTTTAGAAGCTCTCCTCTGAAATCAATCACTCCAAATTCTCCACAGCTAAGTCCCAACCCTGTCCCCTATGGTTCTACATTCTTCTAACCTTCTGCTGAACCTGACGCAATTACTTAACTGTAGCTAAGATTTTGCAGCTGTAGCTCTCATAACCCATGTTCCCACCTATCTAATATTCACCTCTTCCTGTAGACTGAATAACATTATGCATTACTGGATAATTGTAACAGCAAACACTTACGATACCACACACCTGGCATACAATATACAACCTGTTTTCTCTTATAGTAAATATCCACTTTTAACCTTATATCTTGCGTGGACCAAATAATGGATCGAGCAGAGTCCCCTGTAGAACTTCAGGCTTCCAGTGGATGCCACCGCAGACACCCCTTGCTGCTATCTGTCCTGAAACATGCTAGGAGTCTGGCTCTATATGCGTTGGCGATACCAGCCTGCAACCACATAATTTGTTGGCTGTAGTAACATAGCCTGCCTCCCTGAAAAATTATGCTAATGTCATTGCTCTTTTGCCTCCCACCTCCCACAGTTCCTTCATCTACTTCTCCCTACCTTCAACACAGCCCCAAAACAATAAGAAATTACTCTGTTTTTAAGAGGAAATTGTACTTGTGTGTCCCTGCAGCTATGCAACTCAGCTGCAGCTCTACCGCTGCTGTGCAGAAGTAAAGAAATGAACAAATCAAAACCAGCTCCATTCAAGCCTTTCACTATACTGCACAAGTTGGTTGCAGTCATGTGGACAGACTCCCACAAGAATGGCACAGAGGTTCTTGACTTACTCCCCTATGCCTCCCACAGTTACTTTCACACATGTTCTCCCTCCCTTCACCAACAGCCAAGAAATGACAAAAAATGACATTGTTTTAAAAGGAAAGGGTACTGGTTCCTCTCTTCAGATCTGCAGCTTGGTTACTACCCTCTGGAAGAAAAGGAAGGAAAAAAAGAATGTTTTTTCTAGTTATTCCTTGGACTGCAGCTCCTTCCGTTGACATTGCCCTCCCAGCACTCACAGTACAAATATCACAAGACCATTACACCGGTGATATCAGGAAATAGTACTGGCAGCACCCCTCTGCTCCAAAGCTCAGTGTCTGCTTTTCAAAAGCAATGGAATGAAACATTCTCAATCAGCTCTGCTTAAATGTTGGAATGCAGGAACATAATTGGCAGGTTATATAAAATTGATTGGCTATAGACCTCCACAACAGTAGTGCAGAGATTGGCTGCTGTCCTGTCCTTTGCATATCATAATTCTTCAACTCACTTTCACCCCCAGTCCAGAAACAACATAACAATTACTATTTGTAATACCTTTCAACCTTGGTGGTTGCTCTCAAGAAGAAGAGAAAGGAACACAAATCAAAATCATCTCTATTTATGCCCTAGACAGCAGTCATGCAATAGGTCAGTAGCAGTCATATGTTCCACTCTCTCAACTATGTCATTAAGATTGGATGCACTTCTCCTCTCTGCCTCCCACAGTTCCTTCTACCTTCCACCTTCCACATTCCACCTTCTTCTCTCCTCTTTCTTGGAATGCATATGGGCTCCCTTTACTAGAGTCATCCTGCTCAATAGCAAAGCTCAGTGTATCCTGTATGAAACCTAGTAAAGCCTGAAATGAGCCATCGGCATGAGGAGACCAAGATGTATGAACCACAGTGTCTTCACTGCAGGAGGAGACCTAGCTGTATAAACCACAGTGTCCTCACTGCAGGAGGAGACCTAGATGTATAAACCACAGTGTCCTCACTGCAGGAGGAGACCTAGATGTATAAACCACTGTGTCCTCACTGCAGAAGGAGACAGTGGAACTAGAATCAATGCCATACACAGGCTACTCTTCCTCCATATCCCTTTCTTTCATGCCTGGAAGGTCAGTATTGTATTTAACTGCCTTAATTTCTGCCTGATGACGAGGAGGGATGACAAGGAAACAGGCTCCATAACCAGTGAAAAACAGTAGCATCGGGTCAGTGACAGCAGTTCCAGATGAACCCATAGTTGATGTTAATGTGAGTGACAGTAATGGCTGAGCCATCAACATAGTTATTGTTGATATTAAGGATTACAGCAGTTGTTGAAATAACCCAATGACATTGAACAAACCCATAGTGCTATGTCTGACAGTGCCAACCAGTGTTAATGATAAAAGTAATGAAGGGACAGTGCCTGCCATCAGCATGCCGTGGAAGGGCAGTCTATCACTGGCAGTGGGAGAAAGAGAGCCTGCACTCAGCCCTGGTGTCTGAATGGTACGTTAGCTGGCAACAGAAGCAAAGAATGTGCCATTAGATTTATCCTCCTGGGGATTCAGCAGTGATATGATCTGTGAGAGAGTTTTGGAGTGTAGTGGGGATGCTATATTAAAGAAGCCTTCTAGACTTTTCTTTCAACAAATTACGTTTTTCCCATGATGGAGACTGACAGTGTGGCCACCTAACAAAAAGACCTACTGGGTTGTCCAGAAGAAGACCCAGTATAGCAAGATGAGGAGCCTGGTGTAGATGCAGAATCCAGCAACAGGTCTCGGTGCACTTGATGGGAGGAAAAAGCGCACATACACCACACAACATAGGATGAATTGAAATAGGTTTATTTTGAATATAAATTCAAGTTCACAGCAGATAACAGATAGAAATCACCAGCTTGGTGACCTAGTTGATAATTTCTATCTGTTGCTGTCTGTTGTTGCACTGTATTATTTTTTGGAAAAAAATCTAATTTTGCAAGTAATCCTTAGTAGTGTGAAGTGTGCATTTGGTGTACTTTCTATTGTCTTTGTGTGTGCCAAAGGCAGCATCCATGTGTTGTCTTCCTGGGGGTGCTCTCCGCTTGGCTGCATCAAGGAGCTACAACACAGTGCACAGGCCCAGCTCAGGCAATGTGGTAGATGCAGAAGTCAGCTGCTTGTTAATCTTCATTTTCTGCAGGAAATTCTTCAAAGCCTTCCTGTTACAGTATGTCTCCTCACAGCCTGGATGAAGCCTTGACAAATTGCTCATGTGATGCATGAGGCTCAGGCAGCAAACACAAAGTGTATGTCCATTCTCTCTAACTATCTTCATGCCACACAGGCAGAAGTGAACTGGGGTGACTTCTTTAGGGGAATCAGTGATGGCATGCAGGATTATTTAGTAAGTAAATAAAATAAATATAAATATTATCAACTGAAATCAATGTGAGCACTTTACACAACCAGATTAGTTGAGGATGGTGTGAGGAAAAAACAACTGAGGAAGATTGTGTGTCAAAGCACTGGGGTTTCGGTGTGGGAGTGCTCACACTCATGCCTGTAAAAATCTACAAAAAAAAAAGTGGAGATTTGATTTTGAAACTTGGACTCCATATTTTTATGTCGATTGCGCGCAGGCGCAAGAAACGTGTTGGGACAGGTTTGTCCAGAAGCAGGTTGTGGAGGCGCTGCACTGTTGTGGTCAATGCCCCCACAGCCTGCAAAGGCTTACACCGGTTCCCCCAATGCTGTGGCACACTGCTGCTGACACTAGTTCAGCCAGCATTCCACAATTTAAAAAAAAAACAGCTGCTGCAATCAGGGGCCACCTCGTCATTGCAGTGTCAGTCATCCGCTGCAATGAGGGAGTGACCCGTCATTGCAGGGCGGGATGTAAACCCCTGAGATTGTTTGTGAACAAGACATTGGCTTGCCACCATGTTCATAAACAATCTAACCATCCCCCCACCATGTTTATTTGCTTGTGGGGGCCCCAATCCCCGTCGGCTGTAGTGGTCCACTGTTTGTTTTGTTGCCGACTGGGGAGCCCACTTCTCATCGGCATTCTGTAACGCACCCCCCTTCTGTTCCTGCCAATGAAGTGCCCAATCCCCATTGGCTGTAGTGCCCCCCCATTTGTTTTGTTGCCGACAGGAGATCCCACTCCCCGTCAGCATTCTGTCACCCCCCCTTTTTGTTCCTGCCGACAGGGTGCCCAATCCCCGTCTGCATAATGATGCCCTCACTTCTTCGCCGATGGGGGTGCCCAATCCCCCATCAGCTACTGCTGCCCCTGAAGAAGAAAGTCTCTACTGGCACACTGGGAACCCACTCCAGTGTGCCAGAGGCCCCTGCAAAGTAAAAAATGGTCCCGCGACATCTGTTTTTTTCCCCTGGAAAGCAGGAAACCGTCCCTCAGCACTCGCCCTGCCTCCCACCCGCATCCACCCACTGCACGCCCTGCCTCCCCACACACCCCCCTACCCCATACTTACCTTAAGAGCTTGGCGCAATGATCTTCGGTGGACCGGGAACACATCTGCACTCTTCAAAGCTGACCGCAAACTGACGAAATGCCGGTAAGCTGTATAATGTAATACATAGGGGGTTTTCAACTTTACTGCATATCTCAGGCATTTTTAGGAATTTTTTCACCAAATTTTCAACATGGGGTTTTTGGGACCCCTCCTCATGAATTCTTGAACTGTCATGGTGTTAATCAGCCTGGAAAGGTGATTTCATGGTCACTGCTTGGAATCATCTTTCAGGACCGGTTAATGAAATGAAAGTGCCAGTGTTCATGAGGTGGGCTCTCAAGAAGCTTCTATGTTGCAACGGTGGAAAAATCCAAAAATTACTGTTTCATTTAGCCGCAGCGCCATGAGTTGCTACGCACACTCATAACTTTGTGAATTTGCAATATTTTCATGCCAGATTTGCAACATTGGCATTTTGTCGCACCTCCTTGTGAACTGTGCAGCTGTCATTGTTCACATCCTGGCGGAAATGTGTTTTCGCACTTCTGTTGCAGAATAGAGCGGTCGCTGTGGGAAATCAGTGTTCGGGACAGATTAAAAAAATGACAGTAAACCTGTTCATAAATAGAGGTCTTGAAATGGCTATGTTGAAAATTTGGTAATGATACTCCATAAAATGACTGTGATACGAGCGTGCATTGTGCAGTTAGCACGCACGCTTGTAAGTTCTCGAATTTATAATATTTTCACTCCAGATTTCCAAATTGCCATTTTCCCACACCTACTTATGAACAGTAAAGCTGTCATTTTTCCCATCCTGGCCGAAATGTGTTTTTGCACTTCCAGCACAGAATAGAGCGGCCACTGTAGGAAATCACTGTCTGGGACAGATTAAGAAAATGAGAGTGATACTGTTCATGAGCAGAGGTCCTAAAATGCCTGTGTTGAAAATTTGGTGATAATACCCAATCGAATGACTGTGTCACAGGTGTGCGTTGCACACTCTCCACACACCCTTATAACTTTGCAGATTTGTAATATTGTCACGCCACGTTTTCACCAGTGGAATTTTTCCACACCTCTTTATGAGCAGCACAGCTGTCATTTTCCACATCCTGACTGAAATGTGTTTTCACAGTTCCGGTGCAGAATAACGCAGTCGCTGTGGGAAATCACTGATCAGGACGAGACAAAATGACAGTGGCACTGTTCATGAGCAGAAGTCCTAAAATGCCTATGCTGAAAATCAGGTGACGAAACTCCATGACATGACTGTGTTACAAGCGTGCATTGACCTGTTTCCACACACCCTTGTAACTTCGCAATTTTGTGTTAATTTCACCCCACATTTTCAACAGCGGCATTTTTCCACACCTCCTTATGAGCAGTACAGCTGCCATGTTTCACATCGTGGCTAAAATGTGTTTTTGCACTCCTGCTGCAGAATAGCATTGTCACTGTGGGAAAACACTGTGTGGGACACATTAAGATCGAACGAGTGAGAGGGGGGAGTGACCGTGCTCAACTGAGCTCTTCGGGATTACTACGGGTTTGTTTGTAGGCAGAGAAGGGCACCGCAGAGCCCAGTACAACAGGGCAGCCTGCAGCACTGGGAGAAACAGAACGAGAGAGCGAGTGAGGGAGGGGGAGTGAGCAAACTCACAGGAGCTCTTTCAGGACTGCTGCAGATTTCTTTGTGGGCAGAAAAAGGCATCAGTGCAGGCAGGGACCCAGTACAAAAGGCCTGCCTGCAGCGGTGGGAGAAACAGTACGAGCAAGTGAGACATGGGGACTGAGTGAGCTCAACAGAGCTCCATCAGGACTGCTGCAGATTTCTTTTTGTGCAGAAAAAGGTGCCAATGCAGGCAGGAGTCCTGTACAAAAGGTCCCCTTGCAGCGCCAGGACAAACAGACTAAGCGTGTGAGAGAGGGAGACTGAGCGACCTCAACACAGCTCTGTCGGGACAGCTGTGTATTTGTTTGTGGGCAGAGAAAGGTTGCAACATAAGAGCCCAGTACAAAAGGGCAGCCTGCAGCACTGGGAGAAACAGAACAAGACAGCGAGTGATGGAGAGGGAGTCAGCGAATTCACCGGAGCTGTTTTAGGACTGCTGCGGATTTCCTTGTGGGCAGAAGAAGGCATCAATGCAGGCAGGGGCCCAGTACAAAAGGCCAGCCTGCAGCAGTGGGAGAAACAATATGAGCAACTGAGACAGGGGGACTGAGTGAGCTCAACGGAGCTCTGTCAGGACTGCTGTGGATTTCTCTGTGGGCAGAAAAATGCGCCAATGCAGGCAGGAGTCCTGTACAAAAGGGCCACTTGCAGAGCCGGGACAAACAGAATGAGCATGTGAGACAGGGAGACTGAGTGACCTCAACAGAGCTCTGTCGGGACAGCAGTGGATTTGTTTGTGGGCAGACAAAGGTGCCAGTGCATGCAGGGGCCCAGTACAAATGGAAAGCCTGCACTGGTGGGGAAACCAGGATGAGCGAGTGACAGAGGGGGAGTGAGCGAGCTCAGCAGAGCTGTATTGTAAGTGCTGCAAATTTATTTGTGGGCAGAAGAAGGCGGTAACGCAGGCAGGAGTCCAATGAAAAAGGGAAGCCTGCAGTGCTGGCAGAAACAGAATGAGTGAGTGAGAGAAGGGGGGTGCATGAGAGAGCTAAACTGAGCTTTGTCAGGACTGCTGCAGATGTCTTTGTGGGCAGACAATGGTGCCAACAGAGGCAGGAGCCCAGTACAAAAGGGCAACCTACAGCGCCAGGGCAGACAGAAAGAGTGAGTGACACAGGGGGAGTGTGCGACCTTAACAGAGCTCTGTCATGACTGCTGCGGATTTCTTTGTTGGCAGGAAAAGGTGCCAATGCAGAAAGGAGCCCAGTACAAAAGGCCACCCTCCAGTGCCAGCAGAAATGGAATGAGTGAGTGAGAGAGGGGGAGTCAGCAGGCTCAACAGACCTGTGTTGGGACTGCTGCAGATTACTTTGTGGGCAGAAAAAGCCCCTAACAGAGGCAGGAGCCCAGCACAACAAGGCAGCCTGCAGCACCAAAAGAAACAGAATGCATGAGTGAGAGAGAGGGGGAGTGAGCCACTTCAACAGAGTTCTGTCGGGACAGCTACAGAACTCTTAGTGGGCAGAACAAGGAGCCAATGCAGGCAGGAGCCCAGTTCAAAACAGCAGCCTGCAGCACCAAATGAAACAGACTGAATGACTGACAGAGGGCCAGTGAGCATGGTCAACACACCAACGCAATCAACATTCGGCGTTGACAAATGCTTGTTTCAGTGTGGAAGACTGGTGAGTGCTTTGCTTGCTTGCTTGTTCCTGATGAGACATGGGGCCACCCATATTATAAACATGGTGTCAACATCTGGTACAATCACATGGGCGACCCTCTGACTGCAACAGTACACAGTTCCAAAGGTGTGGCTCTAAGGAGGAGCATATCCTCAAAGCAGATCTGTCCCCAGTCCCCAATAAGCCACATTCCTCTTCCCTTTTTCAACTATTGGTTAAAGTGAACAAACAAAAATAGCCTAGCTTCCTCATTGAACCAAAATGGCAAGACCTCAGAAAATGTTACTGAGGTTTCTACTTGTTTACGTCTCCTGCCCAGCTCCTTAAATCTGTCCTTATCATCTCCCTAGAGACTATTGGCATAAACATTTGCTACCAGGTGTACAATTATATCTAGCCCCTGTCACCCATACCCCCAAACAATCTCTTTTAATTATTTTTGCAGTTCCCTCTGTAGATACCCCAGCGAAACATGTGACTGACCTACATCTCTGATTCCCCACCCCAACCACATGATCCATCTGATAATGTCGCCGCCATTGATTAAAACTTGTATAGCCTCTTTCCAGGCCTTGGACTCCAGTATCATCTTAGGTGTTTTCTAGTCATAGTTTTGGTTACCTATGAGGCATGTAGGAAATATTAGGCTATGATATAAAATATTATTAACTGAATAAGAGCTAAAATGTATTTTTTTTATTTTATAATTACTAATCATGCCTTAGCTAAAGTATTCTAATAAAAAAATGCTGTGCAAACATGTTGACGAGCATGAACTAGTAGCTTCTTCAGGCTGGATATGGTGTACTGAAGCTTTGAAAGTAAAACAGTTTAAGACATGCATAAGCATGCCAATGTAAGGAAGGAGGGATGGAGTTAACATAAAAATGAAGACAATTCTCAGAAAAACATGGGAAAAGCCAACTGTTGTTTAAAAGACTGAGGTTAATTATCCCTTCCATGGAAATATGTTTTTTAATAATGTCTACTATAGATCAGATAATGATACATTCCAAAGAAGGATGTACCTCAAAGGTCGGATGACCACCATTATTTAAAGGTACCCACTGACCTTGGAACATTTTTTCAACTGAAAGACACTGAAACAAAGATCATCAAGGCTGCTATCAAAATATAATTAATATTTCAGAAAAAGGGGTTGAACGTCTAATAAAAGGACTCATGAATAATGCATTAAGTGGGTTGGACTTCCCACTTTAACACAAGAAATAGAAGCTTGAGGCACACATATCTATTGCTTCCTGTCCAGGAGGACACACATCTTTGCTTCCTTCTTGGGACACAGAGCTAAAACATTCCCTTTTAGACTACATGTAGAATGATGATAAAATAAAGGTCTTCTCGATGTTACTATGCTTTGCCAGCAGAAGTGGTCCTGGAATGTTGAATTTTTTAATACTGTTAAAAAACATGAGCTAATGACCTGTTCTAAGCTAATATGCAATGTTTCCCGAAAGACAACACTTTATGAACTAACTACAGTGGCCCAGATATTCAAACTGCACCAGGCTGTGGTGCAAGCTTGGGTGCAGCTCAACTTGGCTGCGCAGGGGTGTGGACTGGGTGATATTCAACGGAGCTGTGCCATGGCTCAGCAGCGTTGAATATTGCACCCTGGCCACCCGCAGTGTGCATGGCATAGTGGCACTGCACCAGTGCAAGTGGCCAGAGTGGAGCATGGGGATGCGCTAACGCAAGTTCAATTGCGCCATGCACAGCAACCATGATATTCCAAAGTTGACATTCAAATGGGGCCATAATGTATGCAAGGTGCACATGATGCCATTTGCATGTCATTATGGCCCCATTTGCATGCAGGTGCACTGATCCCCAATGACTTGCACCTGGTGCCCTGCCAGGCAGCAGCCATCGGGGACCAACGCCCCCAGCAGCCGGCAATGTGCTCCACAGACCGATCGCAGGTTGCAGTAAAATATAATATGCTCCAAACTCCCTGGTGTTCCAGTGGACCGCTGTGTGCCTGATCGCGGGCAATAGTAATAAATAAATGAAAAATCTCCCCAAACTCCCTGGTGGTCCAGTGGACCACTATCTGCCAAATCGCGGGCATTTGTAATTAAACATAGGAATATATCCTATATCGGTGGTCTAGGGTACCCCCCCTCCCAACCCACTGAGCCCACTGCCCTTCCTCCGTCAGCGGCGGGTGGCATCACCCCATCTGCCTGCTGCCCGCCACCCGACTGACACCATCAGTAGGGCTGTACGCTACATTAGTTCTAGCGTGAGCCAATGGGCATGCAGCCCATACTGCATTACACATTCCAGATATGTGAATGATTCATTCACATATCTGAATGTGTAAGGCGGAAGGAAGTTGCATGCCCATTGGCTCACGCTAGAACCAATGGGCATCACAGCTCTACCGACGGTGTCAGTCGGCGGGCGGCGGGCAGCAGGTATGGGTGGGGTGCTGCTGCCCTCTGGCTGACCGGGGAGCAGGGGCGGTGGGGCTCAGTGGGTGGGTGAGGGCGGTACCCTAGACCACCAGGATATAGGACATATGTCTATGTTTCATTACAAATGCCCGTTATCGGGCAGATAGTGGTCCACTTAACCACCAGGGATATTGGACTTATTTCGTTTTTTATACAGATGCCTGCAATTGGGCAGATAGCAGTCCACTGGACCACCAGAGATATTGGACTTATTTAGTTTTTTATACAGATGCCCGCGATTGGGCAGATAGCGGTCCACTGGACTACCAGGGAGTTTGGGGAGATTTCTCATTTATTTATTACTATTGCCCGCGATCGGGCACACAGTGGTCCACTGGACCACCAGGGATATTGGACATCATTCTGCAGTCTTTGACAAATGCCCATGATTGGGCATGGGGGGTTGCCTCCAGGTGCAGCCAGAGCTCAGGTGGCTATCCACGGGTGGCAGCTGCCGTGTTGCGCCCTGCAATGTGGCAGCTCACCTGTGGCTGGCCATCCATTGTTCCTTTTTTTTTGGATCAACTTTGTGCTGACACAGCTAGGGGTTGTGCATGCATGGCTCTGCACATCCCGGGCTGAATATCGGGCTGTGCAGAGTATGCATGGGCACGCCCCTTCCCACCTGTGCCTGCATACATTACTGATGCGCTCCAACGCATTGGGATTTGTGCTGCACTCTTTTCCCTTTTGAATATTGCACTGGGGCACAACAGTGGGTTGTGCAATCTGGGCCAGTATATGGTCCAGAACTTTACCAGCAAAGTATTACTTGTTTCCCAGCTCAGATGACAGATAAAGATGTTTCTTTACAGGTTTCAAATTTAATTCATAGTTTAATTTTAATGTTGCTAAATGGAATTTTCTGGAATTTGCTGTGATGTGTGGGAGAAGCAGTCTGATTTTTAATGCAATCTAATGGTCATACACTTCAACTTAACACGTACAGCCATGTCTGCCAAGAGAAAAAACCATGGTGTTACTTTGAAAATGTTTGGTTTCCAAACTGAACCTAAAGACTCCATCTAAAGCATTATATGGTTTATTAATTGCAATTCAGTTTAAGTTTGTGTAAACTTAGTGAATTCTGCAATGCAGCTTATTTAATAAATAGAATTGATAACAACACTTGTGTGATCTCTTTTGGTGACAAACGCGTGATGTCCTACATAGCAAATAACCTTTTAAAAGTTTGACCGTGAACATGCAATATATATGAGCCATAATAATCAGACTTATTTACTTCCATTCAAGAAGACAATATTTAGAGTAAAGGTTCCAATCCAGAACTGCAACAGGTAACTGTTACTGACTCCCTTATAGGAGATTCAAGATGATTAGGGTTGCTGAGGAGAAAAAAACAATACAAACAAGATACTTGGTGCACTGGAGAGTCTAACTGCAGCACCTAAACAAATGTCAGACAAAATGGCAAAATGCAAGGTGCACAAAGCAACAACACAGTACACTATCAGTTGCTGTGAAAAGGACTGTGGCTGTTTTAATGTACAGTGTCACAGATGGCTGAACATAAACCACAGTACTTCAAATCCCTGTGGGGTTCTTCTTCAGGGAACCCAATACCTTGTTACTATTTCAGGACTCACTCATACCACTCCCAATAGGAACTCTCTTCTCCCCTCCTCCTGACAACAACTCTTCAACCACCAGTTCAGACCATTGGTTTATTGGAGAAGAAGAGAATCAGCTACCTGTTGTAGGCCTTCCTGGCTCTGCTACAATGAGAGTTATTCAGCAATCCCCATGGCATGTTTTTTTTTTTTTTTCAATTGTTTAACCAGGAGTGGCACACTAAGCTGAAAGCTTGTTTACAGGTGTGACCTGGGAGCACAGGGAAGTTAAGTGACTTGCTTAGGGTCACACAGTATGCAAGTGGGGGTTGTGGGATTCAAACCCAAGTCTACAGATTTGTAGTTCAGAGCCTTAAACCACTGCTCTATAATGCCTCTGTGTTCTGTGGGAGGAGCTACAGATTGACTGTGCACTGGGCAGCAGCCTGTCTTCTAAAGCAGTTCTCTGAAGAAATTGACTCCACAACCATTGTAGCACACTACATCTAAAGCAGCCAAGCCCAGCAGTTGCTCTCAGTATGGTCTGGGACATCTTGATCTGCTGTCAAAAGCTAGCACAATGACCTACAAGACTATGCCCTGGTGATCAGGACTGGAGTCTTACCTGGTGTAGAGACTCAGAAGGCTGGACCTGTGCTTCAATGGACAAGCAACCAGTCACTCCCACTTCCTGACCTATATAAGCAGTTCCTCTCAGCCTCCTTCTGAAGCAGTTTTTCTTTGTCGGCCAGAGACTTTGTCGATCTGTCTTCTGCAGCTGGCTGGGGTCTAACCACCCCCACCTTGCTTTTTCTGCTTGTCTCTGCAGGACTTCTGTATTTGTTTTCCTGCATTTGGTTTGTATTTTTCTGTGTGCTTCTTTTTGTCATTTGTTTCCTGTTCTCTGAGTTTGTGTGTCTTTGGTTTTGCCTTTTGGGGGTTTGTTTTTAAGCTCTTTGCATATTGTTAATCCTGAGCTCATGCTACTTGTTCTCAGTTACTCACAATGCTACTGTAATCATTATCTGTGTGTTTCAGCTAAAACCACATAGCTGCTCTCCATGCTACACACTTAATTGTTTTCACCTGATTCAGGCTCTCACTGAAACCCAAGCTATGCAGCTCAATCATGCTTTCTCAACTTATTCAACCAACCTCATTGCTGCAGTTTCATTGCACTGCCTGATGATAGCTGCTTTCATAGCATTGCGCCTCCCTCCATTCTATGTTTATTGAATTTTACAACTCCTAACTACTCAACACAGATACTGCTCTCTAGGTTAGTACACTGCTGTTATACTCTGAGGTCAGCTAAGCTGCTGCTAATACTGTAAACTATTTTCAATACCTGCATGTGGGTCTCAGAGCCTTCCACCACTTTCTTGTTTTTCCTATGGTGGGGACTTGGAAGTGTTGGGGGAGTCGTGGCCCCAAGTGGCTACTTACTTTATGCTCTAAATCCTAACTCTACTGCCAAAAATCGTCAGAGTATTTGTCACCTTCATTGGCTTTATTGAATGCCTGGTTGACTTGCCATTCATATTGCTGCTCCTCTGACCTATGTGCAGGTCCAAATATGGCTACTTTGTTTTGCAGATCTACATGCAGGTCTGACTATTGCTACTCTGATTACTGACCTACATGCAGGTCTGACTATTGCTACTCTGCCTTATTGACCTAAATGCAGATCTGACTATTGCTACTCTGCCTTACTGATCTATGTACAGGTCTGACTATTGCTACTCTGCCTTACTGTCTTATGGCCAGGTCCACTCTTTGCTTACACAATCATTGCTTAATGCTCAGTCTCACTACTACCATCTGACCTACATGAGGTCCAAGCACTCTACGCTCATTCAGCTCCTTTTAATTTTTGGGGTTCGCCAGCCATGCCATTCTGGTGCAGGGCCTGTCTGCAGCTGACGGTCTCGCACTGCATTTCTTAGTCAGCATCTTTAGCATGCCTGACTTGGGGTGGGGTCCTTCTCACCTGGCCTATAACTGGGAATTTCCTTGCTCCTGGCCTGGATTTAGCTGTTTGAGACTCAATGGCAGTTCGTGGTCTAGAATTTACGACTAGCTGTGAAGGGTGGTTACAGCTATCTCCTTTGATGCTAGTATTCTACTAGAAAGGCACCTTCAGTGCATTCTCCCTAGGACTGCCTCCAATTTACCTGGTTTGTTTTTAGGGTGAGTAGGCCAGGTGAGTGCCTTAGCAGTTGTTGCTCTTCTCCTCCTGCCTTGGTTGCCCCCGATGTTGAAGAGTACTCTCTCAACCTTCAAAGGTATTCCCATTAGAGAGATTGAGTGAGAGCTTTCCTCCAAATTGGAATATTTTCCACCCCTCTTTATTGGGTTTCTAAATTGCAGCAGCAGAGCCGTCACAAAATAAACATCCTAAGACTGGAGGGAAGGCAACCTAGGCCTTGGATCCCCAAAGATTTCCTCCTCATGGGTTTTTTTTCTCTCCTCTGTGCCTCAAGTCATAATCGTTAGTTAACCATAGCTAGTGTTCCCTAGTTCCTTTAGGCAGGTTCCACTGTTGAATGGAGTTGGACGGTGTCCCTACTTGCCATTCCCTCTCTCCTTAGGATGCCCCCTCAATCTCCAGCACAACCCATCGTACTCATGCCATTGCTAACCTGCGCATCTCATTACATTATCAAACTGTCTGATGCCTTATCTACTACTATGCCTCAGAGCTACTGATTGCTAACATGCTTCATACTACTACATTTCTTTTTGGGGATTCTTTCTAAGGTACCTTTAGCCAAGGGAATCATCCCATGGCACTGCTAGGGGTGGAACCCCATTTGAGGATTCCTTTCCTTTGGTACCACTACAGGGTGGTAATTCCTCTGGAATAGAGTGTGAATGGCCAAAACCTAAGTAAAATAGTGGCACAAGCATAACACTTTACTGGCTGTGTAGGCCATTGAACCAAAGTGAACATAGTTTTGTGTGGGCCCATGGACTAACCAGTAAAATCTGTCTTCCTTTTTCATTGTTCTTAGGGTTATTCATGTGAGGGGTCACTTGGACCTGTGGGAGCTAAAACGTAGACTTCTATGACCTGATGCTATGGCCTGATTTTTTTCCATCATGACTCATTTCTAGGTTATCCACAATTCTCTCTTTCCTGTTGCGACCTGGACCAAGCTTGTACTGGCCACATTTCTTCCACTACTTGACTACGGAGATTTCATCTATGCCACCTCTGCAATCTCAAGCCTAAGTAAACTGGACGTTCTCTACCACAGTGCTATACAGTTCATCACCAGTGCCCTCCACAGAACCCATCACTGCAACCTGTACACAGCTATTGGTTGGACCTCACTCGCCACCAGACACCTGCTCCATGCTGGGATCTGGACCCTCAAGATACTCCTTCACAAACTACCAAGCTTCATAATGTCCCTCATCTGTATCTCCCACAGTGCTTACTCACTCAGGAAATCAAACTACATCCTGCTCGATGTCCCAAAAACTCGTACTGCCTTTGGACAAAGTGCCATTTCATTTGCACTTCCTACATTCTGGAATCAACTCCAATCCATACTAAAACTAACCAGCATTGTCCCAATGAATCTCTATAAAGCCTTATCCTCATCTAAAATAAAAGATATCTATCATTGCCACTAAACCCCCATACCACCCTTACATTAGTTACTCATACACCGACTGCCCCTGCTCTGACCCAAACAGGTCGGCAACCACACAGAAAGTATAAGACTAAGCTTAACAGCTTTAGATTTGATCCCCATGACCTGCTTTTACTGCCTTTCACATCTAGATCCTCTTATCACACCTTTCTCCACTCTACTCTGCAAGTCCCTAGTCTCATCTTTTACCTTCACCTTTTCTCCCTACCTTCTTTCTTAAACTCTCCCTACTGTCTCTGCACATTAACTTTCTCCTATAATGCACTTATCTTTTTATGTATACAACTCTACCCAAACATCTGCTGATACAGCATCAGACTTTACTGCCAGAACCCTGCCTTACCTGACTGTATCACGTCATGAATTGTCATTTATGAACTTTGTATGTGCTGTTTGCTCGATTGACAATGATACCTTGCATGTTACATCCATATGTCTCGATTGACAATGTTACCTTGTATGTATTGTCCATATGTCTATCTAAATGACACAGGACCTCCTTGTGAATGAACTTGCTCAATGGGGTGTCAAACAGACGAGGCATACTGATGAGTCCTGGTAGGACGAAACACGTGTCTATGTCTTCTGTTAGCACCCTTTGCAAACTGTGTGAGAGGCCTCGGCACCATGCAATTCTGCTTAAAGTTGGACCAGCATAACATTCTGTGGTGATTTGCATATGCAGACCATGATGCTTTGCATTGTGGGGGCATGTGTGATTTTGTATTTTCTTGAAACTTGGCTTCCCAGCCAAATGCCCTTTGGGGTAACCCTTGCCTCAGTGTTTGCGCACAGAGGTTCTTTGTCTTTGCTCAATGGAGGTTTTTTTCCTGCAATAAACTTGAACTTGAACTTTTGGCTTCCATTAATCCCTGTCACCCACACAAAAAGTTTGTAAACCAGACTGTTTTTGCAGCAATTTAAAAGCAACTAGAAACCTTCCCTTGCCCCTTACCTCAGTTTGAATTGTGCAGCTTACCCCTCTACTCATGATGCAAACTGTTTGCACTCACAGAGTTTAAAAAAATACAAAGGTAAGCCAAATACAGGTGAAGTAAACTGTGTTTTTTCCAGCACTGAGAAGATCATGGCTAGCACCATTTCCCCTCTAGAAGAACAACAAGGCTGAGTGGGCCAATCATCATTGTCTGTTTACAGATGATGCATAAAGGAAAAAAGCATGAAGGGATTTATTTATCCCTTCTGATGAAGTGAAGGAGGGTTTGGGCACAATGGATTTATAGTCCCTTCTGAAGTTAAATTGTTATGCTACTATGCAAGTGCCTAGAAAAATGAGTGCATACAGCAAGGCAAGGCTATATGTGTTGGTGAGTGGGGGGGAGGAAGATATCCAAGTGAGTGTACTGGTACTCAGTAATGCCAACTCAATCATGAACTCCAGAGGCGTACCTTAAGATAAGCACAGGTCTTAGCTGAACTCAGTGATTTTAATGAAAGGAAAGGGAAAGAGAACATTGTTTATCCAGGAGCAGCACACTTAGCCGGAGCTTGTTTCCAGATGCAACCTTTTCATTTTAATGAATGAGTCAGATGGACAATCACCAGGGAGCTCCACAATGTCCATTTGATTGATCCAATAGCACAATTCCCCAAGTAAAGCACACATTTATTAAAAGAAACATTACTGAGATGTTTACAGTCCTCTTTGCTGTCCGAAACTGGGCAACACAAAAAAGAGATACACCCTGCAGATCAGACATGCACAGAGGCAAAACTGATGTTTTACTGAGAGTGAGAGATAGCTTTTTCAGGGACACTTTGCTAAAGGTAAGCCTCTGGAATTCATCATTGAGTTGTTTGTAAGAGTGATAACATATTGGCTTGGATTTCTTCCAGGGTTCGACCTTAACATTGTTTTACTAGCCCTGAACCTAGTGCAGATTGGCCAGGGCTAGTGCAGCTAGCCCTCTACTTGTCCGTTTTGACTAGTGCAGATTTTTCATGGTTGTTACTGAAGTTGAAAAAAATCCCTACTTTAGCAGGCTGTAGTCCTTTTACTAATCTCCCTCAGTGTTCCAGGTGGCCTGGTGTGATTAGCAGCTCATTAAGAACTGCAATTATCTGGCAGTCCAAGAGAGGGATCCAACAAAAGATTCAGTGTGAGTCATTATCACTCAATTGTTAGGACATTCAGCTAGTGTGCATGCTGTGATCAAGGGTGGAGTGTTAAATCACTAGCTTCCAGTTTGCTGAACTTGTCTTTGATTTTTCCCACAATATTAAGACCAGTGTACCTCATTTCCCAAACTTTTGAGTGTCTGTATCCATCACTGCAGTGACAGAATGCTATCGTGTATACACGGTCTGCCCAGCCAGGTGGTCTGTCCACGCTATGCTTTCTCTGGACACCACTGCAGACTAGACTCTGAAGTGGCCATCCACAGACCCATAGCTGCCATTACTGACTGGTGTATGGTTCACAGCTCCTCTTAATGGATCACACCAGTCAATGCCATCAATGCAGTACCACCCAGCATGTCATTTCATCCTAAAAACAAGGCTTAGGAGCATGTATGGTACAAAGCTAAACCTTAGTAAAATATATAATTTGAAAGGTTAAAAAAGGTATTCTTGGTATGCATAGATCATCTTATATAGAACGAGAGACAGTACAGCATCATGCCTGTATACTGCTCCCCTTTGACTGATGAAAGGACCCCATTATGAAAAATCTGTTTTTCTTAAGGTAGAGCATGTTAAATCAATATTGTTGTGCCTGGTATATATAAACAGATATGTCAAAGTTTCTTACATCCCAAGTCCCCCTGTGTTTATTTAACTATCTCCAACAAAATCCTAGAACTTCCCCTGACTCACTTCGCAGTGTAAGAAAACTTCCAGAAATGCAGTTCTGGTTCATCACAGGGTGGGGGATGACAGTGTCTTTCTCTTCCTGATTCTGTACACTGCCCTGCAGGTCAGGGTGGGACTGTGGTGACATGCATGATGATGTTGGCTATTGTGTGTGCAGAGCTAGAACTGCCTGATTGAACATTTGCTATTATGGTATTCTCTGGTTTGGCGGGGAGGGGGTGAAGAAAGAGGAAGCAAGGGGCACATGGTAAAAAAACAATTGGGGTACACACTGAGTGTGACCGGACTGCAGTTTTTTTTTTTGCTGGGGCAGGAAGCAATGTGGGAGCAGGATAAATATGCAATAATCAGAGTATTTCTTGGCTTGCATTTTTCCTGTATAACAGATAAAAATGTATCATTATTATTGTGGGCTACTGCAACCATCTGTGGGCTAGTGCAATTTTTAATCAACTTGTCCGGCTGGCTAGTGCACAAAAAAGTTAAGGTTGACCCCTGATTTCTTCCAATTTTCCTTCTCATATTATTTTTCCTCCAGCACTGCCCACCTATTTTTCAGTGTTGCCGGCTGTTACCACTGCTGCAGCCCTCCCCAACACACACACACACACACACACACACACACACACACACACAGACACATGCACATTTATTCATGGTTATAAGTGTGCCAGTGACATGAAGGTAAAAAAAAGCTATGAAACAACTGAATATATTAGAACAATATTAACATGTGACATAGAGTAGATGTAGAGAAGCAGCATATGCATTGCATATAAAACAGTAGCTAAAAGATTGTGATAGTTAATTCGAATATTACTGTTACCGAACAGTTACTCTGACTGTCTTAAACAAACTCTAGCAGGACCCACTGGGTCTGCAAAGTACTGAATTGGTATTATGGGGAGTGAGAAATATGTAAATTAGCAATTTTTGAACTATCCACTGAGCCACCTGACTGCACTTTCTAACCATCCCACATTGTACAGAATACAGAAACACCTCACATTGCAATTGTATCCTATAGAAAACACAGCAAAATTGAAAGCAGCGCAACTTGACATCAAATTAATATAGTCTCTTGAAACCACCAAAAATCACCAGTGGCACACATCCCTTGTACCTTGGAAATTTCTGAGCAAAATTACAAACTGCTTCTCAATAACGTAGTGTCAAAGAAATGACTCAGTAAACGTCCCATTATAGTATTATCCTATGGGGAATCAAGCAAAACTGAAATTGGCAGAAGTGTAAAGCATAGTAATATATTTCACCATACCAGCAAAAGGCACATCTGTGGGGCAAGCCCTTTGTACCCTGAAAATTTCAACCCAAAATTCCCAACCGTTTCTTTCTTTTTAAGTGACAAAGAAACAGCCATATCAAGTTTCATTTTTTGCAAATTGTAAAAAATAATTCTTTTCCACACTTCCTTTTGCACAATTTGCAGAAAAAGAAAATCCTTTTTCTCAAATCACAAAAAAGGATTCTATTTTCACAACTCCTTTTTCGCAATTTACTGTAAAAGAAACTCATTTCATGCAAACTGAGAAGAAAGATCCTATTTTGCGGTAAATGTTTTCCACGATTTGCAGCCCCAAATTTCTGCAGATAAAAAAAAAATCACATTTCTGAATTAATTATAAAAAAATCTAAACCCAGAATCCGATTCCTTGGGCCCTGATTAGGTAAACATAGAGTAACTGCTGATGTTTACCAAACCCCTGCATTATTTTTATAATTTAAGGTTGTTTCCCTCACTAACTGAATACAAGATGGCAGCAGCATGAGTTAGGAATTCACATTTGTGGAACAGGATTCCACGTTGTGAGCGAGCAGTCTTTATTTGTGATCACGAATGTTATTTCAAGCCTCACATCTAACTTTTCCCATTGGAAATAATGGGAAATTTTAAAATTTGATAATTTTGGAATGGATTACTATTTCTTCACCAAACCTTCAAAAGGCACCATCGTGACCCAATACCTATATATCCTGAAAATTTCAGACCAAAATTCCACACAGTGTGTGTGCAACGAGTGAGAAAGAATTTAACAAAAAACGGTAATTTACACATTTTGACACTGCATATCTCTGTACCCACGCATCCAACCAGAACAAAACGTGCTAAATCAAGAGAGATATTTTTTGTTAAATTAAAATGCTTAATGGTTTGATGAGTAAATATAACATAGTAAACCAACTGTCAAGCATTGCAAACACTGACACCCTCTGCAGGGCCATACAGTGTTTTACATTCACCATGAGTTACATATTAGGTCCTATCAAGGGGTGTCTCCCCTGTGTTAATCATATTAAAGAAACATTTCAAAGTTAGAGATGCCTGTATTATGCAGGGATGCTCTTAACACAATGTGTATGTTAGCTAAAGCACAGGTTCCTAAAAAGAGAGGAATACAGGATAAGCTAATATGTTTGTGGAGGACTAAATCTGGATGTGGAGCATTGACTCTGGGTGTCTCATGCTCACACTTATGTAGGGATATTTGGGGGGTGAATTTCTTTACATCCTATGTTTATTCCAGAAGTGGTGGGCTACCAATGCACCGTCTGGACCTGTCAGAAGGGGGGGCATCCATGGCTGTGTGTTGTGGAGCTTTAGGCTACCATGTGTACCTAATGTATTCAGGAAGGTAGTAGCCCATGAGAATAATTCAGTACTGTGAGTGTAGGTACTTTCCCAGCTGCTCTTATATTTCTGTTCCTTTAGTTACTGCCAAGACACTTTCATAGAAGGCAGCTTTTTCAAGCTCATTCAACCATTCTTGAACTTGAGGGGGGATTTGCTGTTTCCAGTTCCTCAGTATGACCCTCTTTGCCATGGTGAAGGCATTGGCTATGCAAAGGGAGGTGGCAGTGTTCACCCCTTTGTCACTCCATACTTCCTGGTCTTGAGGATGCCTAGTACTGTATTACTGAGATCTTATTTGTTGTGAAACATCCATAGGCTACTTCCCTACAGGTTCACTCTACCTCCCTCTTGATAATGGCATCACCAGCATTACTCATTTGCAAGTAGTCCCACCTGTGGAGGGCTTCTGGGGTTCTGTGCCATCTCAGGAGAATTTTCTGCTATGTGAGTTTATTTTTTAGTGTCCAAAATACTTGTTTTCAGGAGCTTCCAGCAGTGCTCCCACATAGGCAGAAGGATAGGAGTCTGCAATTCTCTTTCTCACTGTTTCCTAGTGGATTCCATTGGTTCTGGACCCAGGGTGATCAGCAGATGATAGAGGTTTTCCACCTTCATATGATTAGGGGACTGAAGACTGAACATCCCATCCAGTGGGTGATCATCAGGGCTTTGAAGGGAGGGGCCAAGAGTGTCGACCAGCATGTGCCACAGCAAGAGGTACCTCCAGTGTTGGTGGTGTGGGAGGTCATATTTGAGCCTTAGCTGTTGGAATGACTGTAACACACCAGAGCCTTCATCCAGTATGTGGTGTAGACTCCAAATACCTTTCTTGGCTCAGTCTGGCCAGTCAGCTGGGGTGCCTCCAGTCTTTAGGTGTTGATTCTTCCAGAAGGGGAAGGCCTTTGTTTTCTGTAGGTGCAAGTCATACATTTTGACAATTTGATGCCGGTTGTTAATTGCAATTTTGATGATGGGGTGGGCCGTGCACCTAGCAGGAGCCTTGTTCAGGCAAATGGAGGTCAATATAGGAGCTCCAAGGATGCTTTCCTCACAGATCATCCACTTACTGGGTTTTGCCAAGCTGTCTATGACCGCTGTTTTCACAAAATGGTGAGGTGTCTGCACTATCCACCTGTGGCGGTAGTCAGGGAGGTAGAATCCCCCCCTTTGGCTGCTGTATTTCTCCACTTTTTATGATTGAGGCATCTAGCTGTGCCCTTCCAGAAAAAGTCAATCATGTCATTATGGAGTCTGGATATGAGTTTCAGGGTAATGTGTATTTCTATGTTGTCCACAATGGTATTGCACCTAGCCGGCCCAGTGGTGCTGAGGGTTGAGGTACTGGATGCCACACGTGCTATGCTGATGACCTGGGCTGGGAAATGGACTTGGTCATTTGGTGGTCAGTCGGGGAGGTAAGGACTGAACATCTGGACTGCTATCCTTTCTCAGGGTGGGGGGTTTGTGCTGCAAGCGTAAGCACAACTAGAAGGGTTCGGCCCATGCCCAGGATGCTTGGCTAGCTCTGCAGATGTGGAGACAGCTGCTGTGTCCATTCTATGGGTGTGGGTGCAGGGGAGGAGAAAATGGAGGAAAAATACTGGAACCCAGCAGAACCCATGATGGTGATATGGGTCGAAGGACGTACCCCTCCGAGGGGGGGGGGTGTAGCCCCTGCCAGGTCCATGGCTGTGGACAAATAATGCTGTGATAAAAAAAAGAATGTGTTGCACCCTGGGCGTGGCTATCATTTTTAATGTGTGAGCCCTACCCCAAAAAGATAAGTGCAAGTGGCTCCATCTTGCAAGGTCCTTAGACAACTCCTCCTGAAGAGGAGATACATTTTATTGGTCTAGTTGTAAAAGATCCCATGTGAAATTGATTTCCAGGAACTTGATAGATTCTTGGGCTATTGCCATCCCCTAGAGTACCCAGGTCTCTCTGTCATTCAGGGGTGTGAAGGGAGGAGCATTGATTTGGTTATGTTCCTTTTATACTGAGATAGCTTGTCATACTTCCTTAACAGTTCAACCAGGTGAGGGGTGGATGCTTCTGGCTATGTGAAGGTCAGCATGATGTCATCCGCATAGGCCATAACTTTGTGTTCTCCACCCATGTGGATCCCTTGAATCTGTGGGTGGATGTGAATTGCCGGTAGTAAGGGTTCCAGAGTGAGAATAAAGAGTATAGGGGAATGAGGATAACCTTATCTCATCACTCTTCCTAAGGGGAAAATCTCTGTGGAGAAATTGCTAGTGATTATTGTATAGTACTGATACCCAGTATATCATGTTCGGCTCCATACCAATAGTTTCCAATGTGTGGGAAAGGAAACTTCATTTGACCCTGTTGAAGGCCTTCTCTGTGTCTAGTGAGAGCAAGATTGACTTGGTATTAAGGTAAGAGGCTTGCCAAATGAGGTTAGTGAATCACCTCGTATTGTTTGAGACTGCCCAACCCACCTGATCTGTGTCTACCAGTTCTCCTATGATCTGCTTCAGTCTACCTGCTAGTGCTTTAGCTAGGATCTTACTGTCCACTGGGATGAGGAAGATCTGAATATAGCTACCACAGAGAGATGTTTTTCCCTGGTTTGGGGAGGAAGGAAATCTGGGCTGTCCTGATGGACATTGGTAGTGTTCCCTTCTCATTCGCTTCAGAGAGTGTATCCACCAGTGTAGGGAGAAGCAGGTCTTTAAATGTCTGGAAGTACTCAACTGGGTACCCATCTGTGCCTGGGACTTTGCCTTTTGGCTTTGACCCCAGTGCATCGGACAGCTCCTGTATTATAATGTGGGCCTTCAGTAGCTCAGATAGCTCCTGCTTCAGTATCAGAAGTTGCAGCCTCTCCATGAAGGTCTGCATGTCCTCCGTGGAAGGTGAGATCGCCAAAGTTCAGAATAGTTTGTAGAAGTTCTGGAAAGCCCTGTTTATCTCTTGCGCATCTGACAGTATCTTCCCTGAGGGCAGTCGGATGGAGTTTTTCCTCCTTTTGTTCTCTTTTTTTCAGCTGGTGAGCCAGCAGTCTCCCTGGCTTCTCACTCTCCTCCCCGAATGCTTGCCTCATTCTAAATAAAGAAAACTCTGCTTTCTGATGCAGTTGCATGTTTATTTTATATTTTGTTCCAATGATCTGTGCCCTTAGTGTCTTATTGTTGCAGCCTGTGTCTCTGTATTCCCTTTCTAGCTCTTTTAGCCTGCCCTCTTGTTCCGTCAAATCTTTCTGTTTTGCCCGTTTAACTTTGGAGGAGTACTCTATGCACTTTCCCCTCATAAAGGCCTTGAGTGCATTCCACCTCATTGCCTGGGATGTGTCTCCAGGCTTGTTGAGGCACAGGAACTCTTGTATTTACCTGTGGAGTTACCCACAGAATTCCTGGTCCTGCAGAAGTGAGGTGTTGAGTCTCTAGGGAGACTTGCTTCTGGATGTGATTTATGGTGGGAGCCATGTGAATGTTATGGGGCTGTGATCTGATATGATCGTGGCTTCTATGCTAGTATCTAGAGTCTCTCTCTGCCAGATTGCTGGGATGATTCAAATGTCGATCCTAGAGAATGTGTTATGTGGGGGGGGTAGTAGAATGTGTAATACCTCTCCATGGGGTGTGACATCCTTCAGATATCCACTGTGCCAGTTTCCTCTGCCAGGTCCCTGATGGTCTTGCCCTTCAGAGTCAGGCATTTGGCAGCCTGGGGGGGGGGTTCCTGTCTAGAATGCCATCTGGGGCAAGATTCATGTCTCCCCCAATCAGCACTTTTCCCCTTCCCACCTTTGCCAGCTGTTGTGTGAGTGAACTGAAGAAGGATGGCTTGTGTTGATTGGGTCCACAGAGGCAACAAAGTATTGTGTCTATGCCTGTGAGAGATACTGTGACTATCAGAGAGTGCCCTTCCTTATCAGCATAACTGTTATAGACCTGAAAGGGCGTCTTTGTGGATCAGAATTGCCCCCCCACTCTTCCTATTGTAGGAGCAGCTGAAAACTTGACCCACCCAGTCTGTCTTTAGCTTGTTGGATTCCCACTTCGGTAAGTGAGCCTCCTGTAGAAAGGCTACCTTGGTACCTAGTCGCTTGAGGTGGTTTAAAATCTTTCTTTGCTTGGCTGATGAATTTATCCCCTTAACATTCCAGGAGGTGAGTTTCAGTGTATTGTTAGCCATTATTTGCTATGCTCTTTGGAGTGTCAGATGAGGCATTATGTTGCTTTCCCATCTGATTATCCTGGTTATCGCCTCCACCCATGGTGCTAATGTCCCTGTGTGAGCCTGAGACTGGTTTAAGCCCTATTCCACTGAGACTGTGGTTTTATCCTGCTGGACTGTTCACTTTCTCCTTGGGAGTGCTCCATGTCCCTCGATTATGCTTTGTCATCTCAACCAGGCTGGGGACAGAATTTGTTAATGTTCTCTATTTGATTGTCCATTTCTTTTTCCTGAGATTCAGGTTAGTTTGTAAGTGGGGTAACCTCTCCCCACAACTCCTGACCTGTAACCCAGCACTGTAATCTATTGCCTGTTTGAACTGGTGGTTGCTAGCCCTACATTCTTCCCAGTTTGTGTCTGCACATCAGAACAGTTCTCATGTAGGTGGTTCAGCAACTGATGTGGTGCTTATTTAATACTAGGGGAGAAGAGAAATGAGATTCTTGGGGGAAGGGGGCTCTATGTTAGGCCCACTGAACTGTGATTGGTTATGTATCCTGGCAGCTCCAGTCACTTCTGTACTCCCTCCCATTCTACACATTTCTCTGGCTGTTGCCATTCCTACTTGAGAGATACTTGTCTTGCATTCAATTCTACGTGTATTCTATTTTTTGTATTACGAATCGGCATGCTGAACCTTAGCTATGTTGTAGCTATATGGGACTCTTGAGATTTGGATTTGGGCCCCCTATCCCCCACCTGCATAAAACATGCTCCTAAGTCCCTACACTTCCTTTGATCAGAAGTCTCCCCAACAAATTTTAGCCCCAGAGTAGTGTGTCTACTCTGGTTACAACTTTTCCCCATCCCCTGTGTTCCCTCCTAGTACTATAAATACTGTGTCTTGTGTGTACCTCAGTCAGATTGAGTAGCTTAGTTGCACTATGTCATGAATAGGAAGGTGCCTATCTTCTTCTTCTTCTTCTTCTTCTAAGCTCTTTTTTGGTGAAACCCTACCCCCATTTACTCACCCACATTTCTTTGCTTGATCTGAGCTTGTGCACTGGGACCCCTAGGGTGTCTAGTGGAACTGGTTCCTGCCGAAGGAGATTGAAAGCTTTGTATAGGTATGGCCCAGCTTAATTAATTGTGTGACAATTTTCCCTCCTTTAAATTTTCCTTTTTAAGCACTGTCCCATTGAGAGGAATAAGGGGGTGTTGTCCCAGCAGCTCGACCCATGCCATACCTCTCAACCTCCTGCCTCATAAATCAGGGACAATGCTTAAAAAAATCAGGGACAAAAGACCAAAATCAGGGACACATCTTCAGAATTAGAGATATCCACCCAGAAAGCTTGTAGAATATGGGGCTTAGTGCAAAATACATTTTCTAAAGAAGAACAAGTCTGTAAATTTAATGCTTGACATTGTTTTGTGCTTATAGTCCCCACCGTTTAGCCACAAAAACACAAATTTTAGGAGGGACAGAGTAAAATTTTGAGGCAAAATCAGGGACGTCCCTGAAAATCAGGGACACTTGAGAGGTATGACCCATGCCCTTTTATACATTTCATGACCATAACACAGGGTGGGGTGGAAAGGATGAGAAGGGACTTGGCAAGGTTAGAGGAATGGTCAAATGTATGGCAGCTTAGATTCAATGCTAAGAAATGCAAGGTAATGCACCTGGGAAACAAAAACCCAGGGGAAGAGTACACAAGGTGGGGTGAGATACTAACAATGACAACAATGGAAAGGGACCTGGGGTAGTCATATCAGATGACCTAAAGATGGGCAAGCAATGTGAGAGGGCAGCAAGGAGGGCTGGGGGGATACTGGGATGCATAGGAAGAGGCATCACCAGTAGAAAACAGGAAGTTATTATCCCTCTGTACAGACAGCTGGTGAGACCCCATCTGAGTACTGTGTGCAGTTCTGGAGACCCAATCTCCATTAAAGACATAGACAGGATGGAAGCTGTCAGAGGAGGAGCAACTAAAATGGTGCAGGGTCTGCACTGGAAGACATATGAAGAGAGACTTAAGGAGCTTAATATGTATAGCCTCGAGGAAAGGAGGAGAGGGGACATGATAGAAACTTTCAAGTACTTCAAAGGGAATCAACAAGGTCCAAGAGGTAGCATCTTTCAAAAGAGGTGTGTAAGAACAAGAGGGCACAATTTGAAGATGGGGGGCGGCTCAGAGGTAATTTAAGGAAGTATTTTTCACAGAGAGGTTGTGGATGCATGGAACGGCCTTCCGGAGGAGGTTGTGGAGTCAAAATCAGTGGCGGAACTCAAGCATGCATGGGACAGTCATAAGGCAATTCTGGGGGTGGGGGTAGGAAGAAGTAGGCTGCTGGTTAACTAGGATCTGCAGCTTATCCAGTAGGTAGGGAAATGGGCAGACTGGGTGGGCCAAGCGGTCCTTATCTGCCGTCAAATTCTATGTTTCTATAACATTGAGTACTTAGACACACAGCAACGTTCAATTACAAATATCCCTGATTCACCTTCCCTGAGGTCCCACTGCACTAACACAAGCAATCCACCATTATTCATTTGCAGAAAGCCCCATTATACACATTCCAATATTGCCCTCTGTGTACGTATTTTGTGTTGATTGTACTGAGTGCCTCGGCTCTCTCCCAACCTGTTGGCTGTATTGTGCTAACTTCCCCTCGTACCCATATGCTTTACTGGTCTGAAGGATATCTTCTGAGCATCCTCCACAGAAGTTATTCAGCCCTGTTGAATGTGTTGGAGTAGGAGAGTGCATGTGATAGGATGCGGTATCTTGCTGCGGGGGCCACTAGGAGCCCCGGTATATTATTAACATGCTAGATGAGGCAGAAGTTCTATAAATGTACAGCCTAAAATCACTTTTATAGTGTGTCTCAGCCTTTGCCCCATTTATTTCCAGCACTCGCCATCAGTGGTCTAGCCTTTCAACATTTACTAGTGCCATGCCCTTTGCTGGTGGTCTAGCTGTCTCACCCTCTTATGTTGTGGGCTGATAGAGCTGATTCCAGAAGAACCCAATCTGGGAATGGGGGGGGGGGAGGTTGAGGGGGGAAAACTCATTGCCTGTAAGGAGGCCAAGGATATGGGAAGGATTGTGGGGGGCTGTTCATATCATGGTAAAGATTATAATTATACTCTGCACAAGGAGAAAGGTGTGTTAAAGAGCAACTTACAATATACATTCAGTCAAGGAGGAGGCTTGCTTAGGGCTGTGGGAATTGACTGTGTAGGTTCAGATGGAGAAAGGAGAAGGAGGTGTAGATGGAGGAAATCCACAGCCCTTCAAGCCTCCATATGTCCTGTGAGCAAAGAGTTACAATGTAGTTGGATTGTCCATGCTTCTCTGGTAGTCAATGTACGCCATGCGTAGCATGGTTATCCTTCTCAGTATTGGTGGGATCCTCCACCAAATCGTTCTGACTAGTGTTGACGTGTTTCATCTCTCTTTGTTGGGTGTCTGAGCTTCTGAGCTTTTCCTTCCATGAGCCCAGTGAACTCTCCTGTTCTTGTCTTCTGTGTTTTGAGTCAGGTTCACCAGCAGAGTCCTGATATGTGAGTCCTGATTGGAGATTATCGTCCCTGTTGCTGTCAGGCTGAAATTGACTATTCCTCCTCCTTTCTTTATCCCTGTGTCTTTTGGTTCTAGTAACCTGCCACGCTATGTCTCTTTGATCTGTGCTTCTTCTTTGCTAAGGGGTCCGGCACCCATTGTCTGCTGTATGACTGTGATCAGTCTGCTTTTGATGGCCTTTTTTGATGGGTTTGGCAGAGGGAGAGGGAGACCCTCTTGTCTGGCCACTGTCTGTGGATGTAATTTGCGACACCAATTGGGGAGTCAAAAAGTAAGTTGTTCCATTCCTCACAATCTTAAATTTGGTGGGTACTGCAGCTGATAAGGAATTTCCAGCTTCTGTAGTATCTTTTGGACTGGAGCATATTCTTTCCTTTTCTCCGCCAGCTCTGTAATTAAAAATCATAATGTGATACCCATCCCAGATTAGGCATTTCCTCTCTCTTGCTAAGGTAATGAACTTTTCTTTGTCCTGCTATCTTAGTAGGGGGATGATGAGTGATCTGGTTCTGTCTCCTGGTTATGGCATAGGAGCTTGAGATCTGTGGGCCCTTTCTAGTTCAAGTGTGGGTGTCCATGAGTATTCCAGCAGTTCAGGAAGAGATTTCTGATGAAAACCCAGCAGGTTCTTTTTTTCTATCCCCCTCTTGGAAGCCTAAAATCTGGAGGTTGCTGCACCGACTCCAGTTCTCTGCATTCTTTTTTACTGACAACGTATGCTAACCACGCTCTCCAGCTTTTGAATTTGTGCATTCTGTTGTGAAACTGTCTCCTCTAAGCCAGACAGTTGATTGTCCATGTCACTTTGTCTGTGTTCCAGAGTCTGAACTCTTTCTTGGAGTTCACCCGTAGCGATTTTGAATGCTGTTTTTCTCCTAATACTTAATACAGCAGTCCTTTAATCTCTGCCCCTTCTTTGGCCAACATTGGCACATCTTTGTCCTCTTTGTTGCAGTGGCCATCTTGGTGATTTTAGTGGTCCAAATCACAAATCCTAATCAAGAAGCCTATGACTTCCTCTTTACTGATTTTGACCATAAAGTGGGAACCTGATTGTAGATATTCTTGTATGTCTAGTGCTGTATCCGAGTGGTTGCCAAACATAGGCAGAGTGGTGGATTTTGTCAGGTATTTTGCTATTGGCTAACGGAGCTAAAATGTAGGCAGCTATCCTGATCAGTGTTCCCATATAAAGAGATCTTTGGTCCCTGATGGTGCATGCCAAATTTCAATTGTGAAGTTATTAAAGTGCAAAATGTTCAGTTTAACATTGAAGTGGAGATTTAACCACACCCCTATAATACAGATATAGATACAGATATATATTTATATATATATAGAGAGATATATCTATCTATATCTATCTATATATATATATATATATATATATATATATATATATATAATCTACCTTATGATACTAGCAACAATGCACTTATTGGACAGCATTGCAATTAAAAATATCACTTGAGTAACAGTTACAGTAGCCGTATGTAGAAGTCATCTGACTGCTTTTTTTAATAATACAGTGTGTCTGTCTGGAATAACATCCTAATGTAAGGTTAGCTCCTATTCCCTTGCAATGCCACCATTAAAAAATTAAAAACTCAGTAGGTGTAGTCTGCTCTCATGTCATGCTGACAACTGAGCTAAAGTGATTCACGTACTAAACATTTTTGTATGTGCTTTGATCGTGAGAACTAACACCATCTTTGCCATTATTGTAACCAAAGTGGTGAGGGTAAGGAAATGGTGGCAAGTCCAACAGCACTCAGGATCAGACTCCACATTTCTCTAGAAAGATATCGGCACTGTCTTTTCAAGTGAAGCTTGAAAGCAAGTAAATAACATTGTAAACACAGACACTGGGGACAGCAAACAGCTGACTGTGGGTATGGTCACGGTCAAGTACATAACTACTGTTGTGCATCCACTCCGAGGATGATGTACTGGACAGTGCCTGCCTTAACTAACACAATATGTCAGTGCACAGGGCTGGAATCCAGTCCCTAATGCATGGCCTTGCTACTCGTAACTCTGTCTTAGCAGGAGGCAGGTGGGATGGAGAGAGTAAGTGCAGCAACTGTCCAAATGGCCCAAACAAAATGAGTGGCTCTCCCAATTCACTATAAAGGCATAAGTTATGAAAAGAATAGTGGGTGCACCTTACCAGGGGCCACAAACCAATTCCACAGCACATTCCTTTGCAAGCAAGGAAAGTAGTCAACACTCCACAACAATCTGTGTGTACACATTTTAATGCAACTTCTGTCAGAATCCAGTTTTCAAGCAGCATAGATAAAAGGCATGAGTCTAATTCAATCCACATTACTTCATTGCTTTGAAAAGGTCTAAGGTGGTTCAAATAGTGCAGGCTAGCATTTCACCATCCCACAGACCTACAAGGGCAACTCACCATCATCCACATAGCCATCAACGTTTCAGTGTTTAAACCAACATCATCATCAGACCACGTGGTATGGGTTGTTGGCAGTGTTTAAAATTCTACACATTTAAAGTGACAGCGCAATATGTTAATCAATGCTGAATGACCAGTGCAGCATAAAATAATCAGTGCAGCATAGAAATAGCCCAGTACCCAAGATAAATAACATATAAATATCATAATAAATACAGTACTACATGCAGACTACAAAATACATGCAGCAGTGGCTTCAGGACAAAACAACTACATACTGTAACTACACTTAAAGATGACAGTGAATAATTCTCAGGTGACAGTTACTAATCCAGAGGCAATAGTCACCATTTCACTCCAGTTTACAGTACAGAAGTACATGCTATCAGATCCATTAGGCAAGGGACATAATGGCTACAGTGCTTTATTTAAAAACAACAGTCACTAATTCTAAAACTGAGCAGAATTGGTAATTAAAGTATTTGATTCACTCTGGTATCTTCAGAGTGATATCTAACAATTAATCACATAGGACAAAATACCATAGTCTCCTTTTACCCTTGTTGCAGCTAGCACAATGATTCCTGAAACATCAAAGCCACTCTAAACATAGAAACACAGACTTTGATGGCAGATAAGGACCACTTGGCCCACCTAGTCTGCCCATTTCCCTACCTATTGGATAAGCTGCAGATCCTGGTTAACCAACAATCTTCTTCTTCCCACCCACCCCACTAGAATTGCCTTATGTCCATGCATTCTTGAATTCCCCCACTATTTTTGACCTCACAACCCCCTCAGGAAGGCCGTTCCATGCATCCACCACCCTCTCCATGAAAATATATTTCCTCATGTTGCCCCTGAACCCCCTCTGTTTTTAAAGTATGCCCCGTGTTCTTGCACCTCTCTTTTTCTAAAAGATACTACCTTCTTGGACTTTGTTGAGTCCCTTGAGGTACTTGAAAGTTTCTATCATGTCCTCCCATTCCTACTTTATTAGAGGGTATACATATTAAGCTCCTTTAGTCTCTCTTCATATGTCTTCTAGTGCAGACCCTGCACCATGTTAGTTGCCCTCCTCAGGACTGCCTCTTACTTTGATTCAGAGGCCAAAATCACAAATTCACTGCAAACTCCATTATGAAGATGCATACCATCAAATTCAAAAGGCAGATGGCAATAAGACTTTGTTATTTCATAGACGACAGTCACTAATTCAAAAGAAACAATCATGGTTTCTCACAATGCATAGCTTCATACCATCTTGTCTAAAGGGCTAGGCAGATTAAATAACAATGGTGCTTTTGTACCATTAGTGGTTTCAGAGAATGTCATAATCTCCTTGGTAAATGGAACTGTCCTTGCAGGAATTACTGAGTCGGCTGCAGTGAGGGTAAAAGATTGACATTCTTATGCGATTAATGGTTAGATATCACTCTAAAACTATCAGAGTCAATCATCCTGAAGCCACCAAAGTTAATCAAGTGCTGTCTTTAATTAGGAATTTTGCTCAGTTTCTTGGACATGATATGGATTTATGCAATAAGCAAATTTGTGACTGTCACCTTTGAATTAGTGACTGTCCCTTTTAAATATAGCACTGTAACCTTTTGGTGCTTTCTCTCATGAAGTCAATGGCATGTACTTCTGTACTGTAGATTGGAATGAATTGGTGATCTTTGCCTCTGAATTAGTAACTATCACCTGAGAATTACTGACTGTCATTGTTAAATGTAGTTATGCAGTTGTTTTGTCCTGAAGCCTCTGCTGCATGTATTTTTTCAGTTTGCACTTAGTACTATATTTATTATGATATTTAAATTTTATTTATTTTGGGTACTTGGCAATTTCTATGCTGCACTGATTTTTATGACTGTGTGGGAGGAGCTCCCCAGCGGTTTGGCTGTCAATGTAGGAGAACAGTAGGTTGTCTCTGGAATGTGACTCTGTGTTCTTCTACAGTGAGGTGGCAATGTCATGACAGCATAGATTCCATAGGCACTGTCCTACACAACAGAACTCCCCTCAGCAGCATGGTTGCCCCCTTCCCATAGAACACTGCTTTGCAAGTGCACTTCCGGTACAACTGCACATGCATGAGTATTATGCATCTACAGTTTCACCCCGCTGCCATGTTTTGAACAGCAAACCATCACTGCTCCGAAACTAGTGCTCTGATGTTGCCACCACCAATCTGTTACCTGTGTTGCCACCACTCTGGTACTGCCATTGTGCTGACAGCTGTGCTGCCATAGCTCTATTACCTGGACAGGTAAGAGCTCGCCACAGCCATATTGACTCTGACCAGAGTTTGTTTATCCTGCACTGGTTATTCAGCACTGGTTAATGCACTGCACAGTCACTTTAAATGTATAGATTTTTAAACATGGCCAACATGCCATACCACATGTTCTGATGATGATGATGTCAGTTTAGGTGTTGAAACATTAACAGCCATGTGTATATTGACATGTAGTCCTTGTAGGTCTGTGGAATGGTGAAATGCTAGCTTGAATTATTTGAACTGCTTTTGACCTTTTTGAAGCAAAGATGTAATGAGGATGGGGTTGGACTCATGCCTTTTATCTATGATGCTTGAAAACTGAATTCTGAACAGAAGTTGCATTAAAGTGTGTATACACAGGCTGTTGTAGAGTGCTGACCTATTTTCTTGCCTATGCAGGAATGTGCTGTGGAAATTGTGCAAATAGTCCCTCACTGTTCAGGGGTTTAAAACAGTATTCAGTCAATACTCTCAGAACAATGCAAGACAGCCACAAAAACAGTGGTGCATGCCCAACTGAAAAGTCTGCTTATGAACAGAATTAGCTTTTTAAAAAGTCAAGTGAAAGATTGACTCCTTTACAGGTCACTTACTGGGGAATTGCAGTGAGCCTCATGAACTCACATTATACAGTGGAGACTAGAATGTCCCAAGAATTGGTAAACACTTGCAAGCAGGGGATAAAGGCTATCAAGCTGAGGGAGCTGCCTTTATCTCATTAACTGTTTGGAAATGCACTGAGGAATATATTGAGTCCTAAACCTTCATCCTCAGCTACTGAATAACATAGGTTATAGGAAATGTGCTAACTGAAGGTGAAGGCAGTCAGCAAGGAAAATGGTGACCGTGGGATGTCTGAGCATGTGGTTGGATCCCAAAGAGTCATACACCTCGCCACTCTGTTACTTGAATCACTGGCATAGATGTGGCAGCAGTGGGCCATTTCAACTATTGTAATGTACTTTATGGCCAACATTCTGAGTAAAAAATATGAATATAAAATAATGAAGGACTGTTGTCATGGGTGCGTTGTGATTACAATTAATTTTGACAGGAAAGAGCAGGTGACAAGCAACTTTTCCGTTTCACTGTGTTAATTTTAATCATTTGATATTTAGGTGAACCTGGACTCCAGAAGGGTATGTGTCTTGGCTGAGGACACACAGAGTAATGGGCACTGTTGGAATCTGGGTGAACCTGTACTCAGAGAGCTACTAATGTTTTCTTTGCCCATCCTGCTGCTCCTCTTACTGACTAAACTGTTGAGTAAAATGATAATTTTATTACCCAAAGCTGACAGTGACACTTTAACTCACTAGACAATGAACACCACCTTCACCCACAAAACATTATTGCACCTTCAGTTTCAAAACATCTGACTGACATTTTGCTGGAATGATGATGTCACAGAGGAAACATACATGATGGAGACTCTGCTAGAAGAAGCACATGGATTGATTTAAGTATTTTATGGTTGCATTGGTACATAGTTTTTCCAATGACCTAGGAAGGTTATATTTGACTATTGAATGCAGCACAGACTTGTTGCTCCCAGGGGAATTGCTCCCACAGGAGTTGCATTAGCAACAAATACTGAATGCAGACTTATGTACTACCAAATACTGGCTGACAAATCTTAACCAGGTTTGAAACATTTATTCCATATTCACTCCAGACAGCAAATTCTGCTCACTAGCATGAAAACAAGCTCTGTGGTCACTGAGGAACATGACACAGTCTGCCATGTCCAAGATAATTGCCAGAGTTCTCTGCACATATATGACAACCAGTGCATGTGCACGGGGCTCCAGTGACCATCTTGGACACAGAGGACAGTGTCATGTTCCACTGGCACCAGTGGACAAAATAGTATGGTGAATGCCCAGTGTCTGCTTTTCACTTCCACTATTTTAATAGTCCATTCGGTATCTGATAAACTTACTTTTCTATACGGTCACAAGACATCTGCAGGGCTCTGCCCACTGCAGTCATAAAAATGAACATCCCTATACAAAGATCCCTAGCAAACCTATGCCCATCTCAACCACAGAGCACAAACTTCATGAAGCCAGGACTGTTGCTGTTGCTTAAACACTGTTCCTCAAACTCTGTATGTTTTTCTCTTGGTCTTTTAGGTGATTTGTGCAGTCGTTGCTGGATTGCTGCATTACCTTTGTTTGGCATCATTTTCATGGATGTGCATTGAGGCCATACAGCTGCATCTTGTAGTTAGAAATCTGGAAGTTGCATATTACAACACAAAACTCAGGAAGAGATATATCATTCCCATTGGCTATGACGCTCCTGCTCTCATAGTGGCAGTCTCGGCATCAGTGAATCATTTAGGTTATGGAAGAGACAAGTAGTAAGTACTGACTTTACTTTGGGTAGGTATTCATAAAACTGCTACTATTCTGCAGGGACAAAGTCCCCTTCCTCCATCTGACTGGATATAGTAGGGGGTGCTGCAACTGCAGAGTCTAAGCCTCTAAATCACTGCTGGTATAATGTATTGAGTTTATTATGCTTTCCTCACATTTTCAGGTTTATCTCCTCCCCCAGAAAACTTCTGTGGAACATATAATGCTTAGCTTATTATCTCAGCTTAGTCATGGATGTTGGTCATGTGCATAAATCTGTATTGATAGTTTCACATTACTGTGTTTTCATTTTGCCAAGCAGGTGTACATAAGTCTTGTTACACTGTAAGCTCATGAGGTGCCTGGTTAGATTAGTGCTAGAGGAAAAGTACCAGTCAAGAGAGCATTAGTCCCTGTAGTGCTACCATGGACAGCGATAGGAGATGTACAGCGCTATGCTTTAACCTGGTCACTGTCAGTGGTACCAGCAGAGGATAAGGATGATAGGATCCGGGTCACTGGCTGAGCTGCTCCCATGGCATGGATGGCTGAGGCATGGAGACCAGGGTTCTAATCCTGGTGTCCTTCCATTTTGCTGTTCGGGACTTACATTTTTTTTTACATGGGACCATGGAAGCAGTGTTCCATGGCCCCACAATTTTTTCATGACCTGTGATCCGCTCCCTCTGAAACTAGTAACATTACGTCTGGGGGGTGCAGGAGGCATTTTTGCAGTGCAGTTAATGTCCATGCTGTTATGGTCGGCTATGTTCTGACCCAATGCCAACTCCTGGTACTTTTCTATTATTCACAACACCATGCTTTTATGTGGCATGTCCCCACCTTCCTGTAAAAAATGATTGGTTTTGTCTGAACTATTAAAGTAGCCCCATGTAATTTACTGTCCATCCTCTGTATATATTAAATCCAGTATAATTTGGCACTGAATTATTGTTGTTACTTCCACTATGTGTATATAGTAGCCTTCATTTTTTAACCACTGTAGCCATCCCACATGCTCTTCATTATTGTATTGTACAGTATGTTTGGAAATATTGTTTTCTTACATTTCTGGTAAACTCATTTACTGCATACCGTTTCTTACCAGTTTCTGCTGTTGACTTGCATTGTCATGTGGTCCCTATGGACTGTAGTCTAAAAACAGATTAAATTCACTTTTATCGACAGTATATTTTATGTAAATTGCCTGGGTACAAAGATGGAGAATCTGAAGTTGCATTGGAATGCTGATGACGCAATGCTTTCGGTGTTTAAACCACACATGGCTTTAATTAACTGACATCTGTAGTCAGTTTTTAATATATAGTAGCAACAGAATTTCTTTAAAATACCCTTCAAAAAAACACAGTGTTGTTTGTCCATCCATAGTGGTCAGAAGCAGGCATTCCAAGAAAGGAACAGCAGGAAGTGAAGAGGCAGCTGCTATCTTCAGGGAAGGGAAGGGAAGGGAAGTAAACTACAACATCAAGTGCTTCCATTTTACCTGTTTACACTGGTGTTTGTTCTAGGGGTGTGTGTGTACAAACAGTGAATTTTAATACAGTTGCCTGATTGTTTTTTTGTGGGAGCATGGGGCAGCAACGCAGCTGCCACCCCCAACATATCTGCCACCTCCCCACCCCTCACCTCATCCACCCCTGAATGCATCCTACCTTTATAAGTACCTGAATCATACAACTTCCTGCATTTCCTAAAGGGGGTACCTGAGTAGTACAACTTCCTACATGTTCTTAAGGGGAAACAGTCTGCTTCTCTACATGACACTACTAAAAGGTGGCAGGACAGGACCCCTTGCGGACAAGAGAAGACATCAGGAACTATGCAGCTCCAAGAAAGGGAAGTGCCTTTTTTACTTTTTGTTTTGGTGTAGTTGGGGGACAAACTGTGTTTCAGCTGCAGCAACACTGAGAAGGAGCTGATCACTACTTAGACTACAAGCTGATGATAAGACTGTTCTTGGACTTTGCTGTCTGTGAGGGGGACAAAGGTGCAGCATCTCAATCTGTATTGGGTAAAAAACTTATAGCTAGAACTGTTTATGCTTCTTTGCAGTGTAACCATTTGTAAGATATCTTTAGGTAAGGATTAAACTTAAAAAAAGAGAAAAATAAGAGAAAAAGATTACAGGTAGTACTGTAGTTTCCAGTTAGTACTATAGTGGTACTGTCTTATGCCTTGTTGCAAGTACAGTTGGTATTGCATTTTAGTTACGGTCTGGGCTGGCAGATAACCTAAGATAGGATTTTTCTTTTCTAGCTGGAACAGTTTTTTCTAGATAGTACTGTTTAACATGGATAGAATAGTAGGCTGCAATGGATGTACAGCAGCAGTTTGGATGAACTTATTGTGGAAGCTAGGAGGGTGTCCAATCTATCACAGTCTGAGGAGTCTCAAGGAAGAAGTGCTGTGGTTTGGGAGGGAGTTGGAGATGATGGGGAAGGGGGAAGAGAATCTAGGTCAGGAGGGCATCCCCTAGGGAGAATCATGAGGATATAACATGGGAGGTGCATTGGATCATTGGAGGGGATGGACAAGGGGTGTAAGAGTAAACCAAACAAGGGGCCTAGCACTGGAGGGAAGGCTCAAGTCAGGAGGGATGAATCAAGGCACAGCAATGCAAAGGGGGCAAGTAATAGGTTTGCAGCACTGGCGACTTTGGTGGAGGAGTAGGGGTGTGGGATACCAAGGAGGAAGCAAGAGAGGGAAAGGGAGGGGAATGTACAAGGGACAGTAGCCAGTCTAAGGGGGTGACAGGGGTGAAGGGGTGAGAGGCACAGCTGGAGGAACAGTTGAAGTGAGAAGGGATCTGGGAGAGTGGAGCAGGTTAGATAGAGAAGACATCAGGGGCATAGTAACTGTGGCAGTGGAGAATACTGATGGGGAAGACAACAGGGACAGGCTGAGGGAATTATGTACTGGAGCAGAAGTCAGGCAGAAGACAAATGGCAACAGGGACAGATGGGATGAACTCTGTCCTGGAGGAGGAGGAGGAGGAGGAGGAGGAGGAGGGGGAGGAGTCAGATAGGAGAGGAACAGAGGAAGGGAATACTCTAAACTCGTTTGAGCAACCCTGATAGTTTGGAAAGAGTGCAGGTTCATTTTTCATATTGTTCAAGGAGGAAGGGAAGCAGGCAGATGGAAGTATAGGGGGTATACTAGTACTGAGGGATTCAATGCTAATGGGGGTAAGGTGAGGTAGCAGGTGGGAAGGCACAGTCATATGTAGTTGGAGGCCATGCCATGGATGACAGCTGAAAGAGTGGAACATTCAGTCCTGAAATATGCTAGAAGGGGAAGGGAGATACCTCATTTAATTCTTCATCTGGCGACAAACAACCTGACTGATAGTACATTAGTGATAGTCCAAAAGAGGTTTGAGGAGCTGGGAACTTTATGCAAGAGAGAGGGTAGAGAGTAAATTTTTCTGAGGTATTACCAGTGCCTAAGGTGAACACAGCTAGAAAATAAAGGATCAAGGGATTTAATGAATGGTTAGACAAACAGTGTCACACCAGAGGGTATAGGTTAGTGGGAGGGTGTGAAAAGACCTGGGACGACAGTAGACTATATGTTAAGGATAGACTTCACCTAAATGAAGAGGGCAAGAAGGTGCTGAAATGGAAGCTTGATGAGTATATTGAGATAGCTGGACCTTTAAACTAGAAGAGGGGGTGGCATATGGATGGAGGGTATACAGTGGCCATGAAATGGGAAGCAGAGCAAGCTTACCCCCTAGAACAAGGTGATGAACTAGGTAGAAGCAATAGAGGGGATGTTGGAAGTGGACTACAGAGGGATGGGAGAGGGGTGGTAAAGGGATGGAAGGTGGTTACCATGAATGCTAGAAGCCTGAAGGATAAAAATGAATGACTTACAGCCCCTCATGGTGAATTAGGGAGATGGACATGGCAGCAACATGGGCCACCCAATACCATGACTGGGACCTAGTAGTCCCAGGGTACAGAATATTCTACAGGGATAGGGAAAACAGGAAAGGGGAGAGTGGCATTATACATGAAGAAGGGGCTAAAATGTATTAGGGAGGAGGGCGACAAGGAAGAAACAGAGTCATTATGGCTGCTAATCTAGGATTCCAGAAGTAGGACTCTCCTGTAGGGAGTCAAGTACATGCCACCCTCCCAGACAGAGGAGTTGGATACAGAACTTGCAAGCAGAGATGTTGAGAAGTTAAATTTCACTGGTGAAATTGTCACAAAACCAGCAATTTTCTGCGCAAAACACTTTGCGAAATTCTGTCATTCCGCATAATTTTTTCGCTGGTTGTGAAATTGCAAAATTTCACCTGCAAAATGCGAAATTTCACCGTGAATTGCACAAATGTGCCAAATTTCACCTGAATGTCGCCACATTTCACCTGAATTTTTCCATTTCATGGGTGAAATTTCACACTTTGCAACTGCGAAATATTTCACGAAATGCAGCGAATTTCACATAATATTTCACTGAACGAAATTTTCTGATTTTGCACATCTCTACTTGTCAGGAAGATTAGAAGGACATACAGGAAGGGGACTGTGGTGGTTGTGGAGTACTTCAACCTGATGGGTGTAGATTGGGGAAGATTGGGGAACTCCAGCCACCAACAATAAAAGGGAGCCGGTACTGCAGGACACATTTCAGGAAAGCTTCCTGACACAGGTGGTCATGGAACCAACTGGGGTGGGGAAACACTCATGATCTAGTGCTCACAAATGGAGAGTATGTGAGGGATATCAAGGTGGATGAACCACTAGTGTGTAGTGACCATCACTCAGTTGGTTCAAGTTGATTATGGACGGGAGGGGGGTTGGCATCCAATGCAAAGGTGTTGGATTTCAGGTGGGAGGATTTTACAAAGATGGGTGAAATAGTGAGTGGGTACCTGGCCAGGATCCAGCCTAGTATGGACTCAGACCAGAGATGGGAGCTCATTAAGAAAGGGATACTAGAGGCTACTGGTTCCTGTAGCCGGACTCATAGGAGAAAGACCAGAGCAAAAAGGCCAAGCAGGATGAGCAGGGGATTGTGGAAAAGGTGAGGAGAAAAAGAAAGGTCTTTAGGAGATACAGGAAATCAGGAAGGGGGGAAGATTGGGAGGAGTACTTAGGCAAGTGAGGTAACATGGGGAGTTAAGAACAGCAAAAGTCACCAAAGACCTCAGGCTGGTACAAGGCATTAAAGATGGGGAGAATAGCTTCTTCAGGTACATCAGGGAGGAAAGGCTCTATAAAGAACAGATAGTAAGGATTAAGAAGAATGGACAATGGGTAGAGAAGGGGGGAGAAAAGGTAGAAACACTCAATGGCTACTTCTGCTTGGTATTTATGAAAGAGAGAGGTGGAGTGCTACCCAAGGGGGGTTGGGGAAGTAAAGGCTGAAGAAGGAGTAATGGATAGGGTGATCACAGTAGGTAGAGTGCTGGAGGGCTTGAGAGCACTGAGGGTGGACAAGGCACAAGGGCCAGATAACACTCACTCTAGGGTACTGAAGGAGCAGTAGATAACTTGGAGGGACCTTTAGCAGGCCTATTCAATGCCTCACTGAATTCGAGATGTACACTCAAGGATTGGAGGTTGGCTCACATGATTCCCCTGCATAACAGTGGCCCCAAAGATGAACCAGGGAACTATTGACTGGTGAGCCTCATATCCATTATAGGGAAGCTAATGGAAATTATTCTAAAGGAGAGGCCTGTGTTCCTGCTGGAATTCAGTGGGCTACAAGATGGTAGACAGCATGGCCTTGTCACAGGCAGATCCTGCCAAATCTACCTGGTAGATTACTATGACTGGTTAACTAGGTAGATGGACAAGGGCCATGCAGTTGATGTCTTGCACCTGGATTTCAGCACAGCTTTCAATCCAGTGCTGCATGGGAGACTTGGAATAAAATTTGAAGGCACAGGGGTGGGAGCAAAAATGGTGGGATGGTGAACATCTGGCTGCAGGGAAGGCAGCAGAGGGTGGTGGTGGTGGATGGGGAACTCTCATCCCCAAGGGCATTAATGAGCAGGGTTCCACAGGGTTTGCTGCTGAGACCAGCATTATTTGGGATATTTAGTGCAGACATTTCCATGGGCAACAAGAACAGGATTAGACTGCTTGCAGATAACAACACAGGGGTGGTGGATAACATAGAGGGGTGGTAGAGTTTGCAGAAATATCTAAAAAGCTGGAGACCTGGTTGGATACTTGGCAGCTGAGGTTCAGTGCCAAAAAGTTTAAGGTACTACATTTTGGGGCAAAAAATCCAAGGAGGAACTACCAATTGGTGGGAGTGCAGCTAGCAAAGACTGAGGAGGAGAAGTATCAGTGGGTGATCATCACGGGATCAATGAACAACTCGGCACAGTGTAGGAAGGCAGCAGCAAGAGCCAACAAAATGCTAGGTTGCATTTCAAGGGGAATAACAATGGGAGAGGGTGATTCTGTTGCTATATAGCTCATTAGTTAGAACTCATCTTGAATGCTGTGTGCAATACTGGTGCCCATATCTGAAAAGGGACATTGAATTACTGGAAGGGATACAGCGCAGAGCAACTAAGATGATCCAGGGACTGGGAGACTTACTGTATGAGAGTAGTCTAAAGGAGCTGAACATGTACTCGCTGGAGAAGAGGGGGGACAGAGGGGATATGATCAAGATATTCAAGTACATGAGAGGGATAAACAAGACTGGTACAGAGGGGCTATTCAGGGTAACAGTGGGAAGGGACATTCAAGGCCATGATATGAGATTGGAAGGGGAAAGGTTCAGAAGGGAAATGAGGAGGCACTTTTTTACAGAGAGGGTGGTGGCAGGATGAAATATGTTACCAGCAGAGGTGATAGCCTGTAAAACAGTGGGCTGCTTCAAAAGGGTCTTGGACAGGGCAAGAGGGAGGATAATGAAAGGGGGTGAGGAGGGAGGGGCAGCTGCAAAATAGGGCTGCTAGCTTCAAAACTGAGCAGACTTGATAGACCAAATTACTTTTTTCTGCTGATGAATTTCTTATATTCATATGTTCACATGTTCACAAAGAGAAACATAGGCACCTGACCTATAGATTAAAAAAATATCAGGCAAAACATTAGAATATGTAAAATCCCACGAATATCAGGTGATGGGGTGAACAATAAGATGTCATTTGAATTTTATATAGAAAATTTATGTAAGAAATTAAATTATTAGGATTCTTTTTTTCACAATAAACATGTTTTAGTGAGGAGGAGAGAAGAAAAATGGTTGAGGAAACATTACTATCCTTCCCTTAGTGGAGTATGCAGATATTGTTTTTATCAACTGCTGGAAATGAGTTATAGAAACCTGGTGTTCTTTATCATAAAGCAATGCATTTCATTATTCATTCACTTACAATGACATATCATTGTACTTTTTATTCTTTGCTGGACTTGACCTCATTATAGATGAAGAGGTCAAAAATATTCTTCAGTGGATTTAAGAAAAAGAGTTTATAATCATGATGTATGAAATGCTTCTAGGTTGATGCCAGATGTTCCAAGACAAAATGCAACCTTTATCTTGGCATCTGTTAGAGGCAATTCCCATAGGTATAGGAATAAATGAATATCAACCTCTGTATCAAAAGCAATTGGGAGTTTAAAGGTTTTTATTAAACTGCTAATTGTGTTGAAAATTAAATTGCTGATAATTATGTGCATTCTCTAAGGAAAGTTACTTGTTTGTTATACAATGGGGTATGAAGATCCTGTAACCTCATTGGTCAAAACACATCACATGACCATGATAAATTCTCCAGTATACCCACTGTAAAAGTTTTATATCACTATAAAAACAAAAACAACAAGTTGAACATTGTATAATAGCAACATACCATGACAGGGAGTAAGTATATGGGTGGATTTATCACTTCTGGTGTGGTTACATCACTTGGCTGCGCCTCATGACCGAACCACACTAGGTGTGGCAAATACACCAATATACCCACTTCCTGCCATGGTATATTGCTTAATTATAACTAAGTGATATGTTGTACATTATACAATGGCAAGAAAAGTTCCTTGACTCTGATTAGTTAGTGTGTATAATGAGGTTATCTGAGCACAACTTCACAGCATCAAGAATACTGATGTCTACATGCCAGACTTACTAACAAACCACAATTTTTCTTACCAAATAAGTTTGAAGTCTTGCAACTGTAGTACAGACTCAAAAGCTTAGTTTCATATAAAAACCTTATTTACCTATATTGTTGGGGGACAACAATTTTTTTGTCATGGCTAAAACATTTCATATTTAAGCAGAGAACAAGTGTCAGAACATCTCCTTTTTATCGTGGGAACGTCTCTTTTACAGTATCAGTTTTACAGGTTAATTTTTATGAGGAAACACGCCACATAGGAATGTACTGCATCATGGGTATACAAATACTCAATTGCTGGTATTGCATAACACACTACAGTGATAAAAGTCAATTGATTATTTGTATACCCATGATGCAATGCTTTCACATGGGGAGTGTTTCCTCAAAAAAAAAAAATTAATTCAATTAAAAAATAAAACTGTGCAACTGAGACATAAAATAGATGTTGCTACACACAAAAGGGATGCTTCAACACTTGTTCTCTGCCTAATAGCCATCTACATGTGCTTATTTATGCCCTTACGATAGTAATAAATAAAAGCCATTGTATAATAGCAATAATGCATTCCAAAATGTGGGTTGTGTTGGGAAAATATCATTTCTGGGGTGTTGGAGGCACTTGACTTCATGCTCAACCATCCCAAGCATGAGGTTGTTCCAGCACACAACCTACACCCCATAGTGCATTATTGCTAAAGGAAAGAATTTTCTCTCTCTCCCATTCCCCTTTCCCCTACTAACTTGAGGTACATTTCAAGAATATACTTGGAGGTTTAAACCAGATCCTAAGAGTGGTTCTGGGGGGTCTAAAGCAAGAATAAACAGAAAAAATTAGAAGACTTGGTAGACCATGTGGCCCTTACTTGCCATCAGAGTCTATGTTTTAATGGAGACAGGATGTCTGACTATTTGTATTGTCAGTGGCCCAACTCACCTAAGAGAGGGAAAGTAGGGTCGAATATTCATGATTCTGTCCTTCCCCCAAAGAGCTATAAGAGGAAAAGGCACAATCACAGAGGGGGCTAGGACTAGAGGAGAAATGAAAATTAACTGTCCAGCCTCTGTTACTGTGACTGTGGTGAGGAGGCCTGTAGTCCTGGTGACAGTGGCAGGATCCCTCAGGTTGGGTAGTACTGGTCCCCTCATACCCAGTCTACAGAGAAGAACACCAGCAACAGCTGGGAGGTGTGGAGATCCAGACTGCTTGCCTTGAGAGGAGCAGAGAACATCAGCACCTGACAGGCACATTTGAGAGAAGTGGTGGGCCACCACTCAAGAGAAGTTGCTGAAAGGAACCCTTGTAGTTCACTTTCATTAGTAGGAAAGGAGGGAGTTTCCTACTACAGAGCAAACTGCAAGTTAACCCTGTTTAGAAAACAGACCAAGAAATGAATCCCTGGCAGTGCAGCCAAAATCTGGTCATCAGATGGGAGGGGGACTGGCAAGAGTTAGGATTGGTAAGTGTCCAGGACATGGCCAATCATGAGAGCCTGTTCGGTGAGCCACTAGGGTTATCACTGTGATGTTGGAAGAGAGGTATACACAGCTAAGCCAACTATAACTTTTAGACATTTAGCACTTTTAAGCACTAAGCGAGTGGCCAGAGAAATTATTCTCACTGTAATAATTTATAGTTGCAGTCTTTATTTAAAAATACTGATGAAAGAATCCAAGACAGTATGTAAAGGGGATGTTACACAGGTATTGTTCATTAGTTACCAGGCAGTATTTAAGTAGAAAAACATTGTTAAAACAGGAAAATAAAACCAAGATGGTGGACAGTGCAAACAGTATTTCTCTGAGCAGTGTTGCCAAATTTGAACATCAGATCAGAGGGGGCCTGGCAAGAGTTGAGGTTGGTAAGTCTCCAGGATGTGGCCAATCATGAGAACCTATTCTGTGGACCACTAGGGATATCACTGTGATGTTGGAAGAGAGGTATACATAGCTAAACCAACTATAACTTTTAGGCATTTAGCACTGTATCATAACCACATCATAAGCTGATGTACTTTTACATTTATTGCCCTCTTTGAGGCTCTAAAGACATTGACTGGCACGGCTTGCCCCAAGGCCAGTGCTCCTCCTACCTGGGAGAAAGCCACTGCATAATCAGTCTTGAGAGTGCCAGGGCTCCAGAAATTGCAGATATCAGGTTAGCAATTTGGGGGTTTAATTTGTTTATTTTTATTTAGTTTTCATTGACTGTGAAAGGAGGACAAGGCAATTCTGTCTATTTTCAGCCTTGTTCTGGAGAGGGAGAGCTACTGAGGGAAACCATTGGACACTGAACCAGATTAAGCTGTTGAAAGAGACCCACGACTCAAACCACTACATAGACTTCCCCTTTAGTTTTAGATGGAGAACCTGGTAACAACTATGGCACTGGGGTAGGCAATAGGACCCAAGGAAACACTGTAGACCACTCAACCAGTGATTGAAGGGTAGCAGTCAAAGGGAGGCCACATTAGCGGTAGGGTCTTAGATAGAAGCCCAGGAAGTTCTCAGGAGGAGCAGTCATGTAGCCAATTGCCCAATAGAATACTTGGACATAGTATGAGCACTGGAACATTGTGAATGAGTATGGGCAGGGGAAATGTCTATAGAGCTGTGTACTACATGGACCACTAATAAAGTATACATACTATGCTTGATCCCAACTCCCATGTAATTATTGCTATTTGTGTGCGGTCTCATGCTAATGGTGCCCAGCATATGGCTAAGGTGCCACTGGTCCCCATTGCCTCTGACCCGAGATGTCAAGGGAACTAATAATGGTGAAGAAATGGTGTTCGTGGCATAAAGTGGGCATTCCTCCTGGATGAGATGTCATCATATACCTTAAATGCAGGAAGGTAACCCAGCCCTTACACACAGTGTGACTATAATGATCCAGGGCATCCTTGAAAATGGTCTTTACTCAAGGTTTTATCTTAATGAGAAATCAGTAATTAAAAATATGACTGCATAATACATTTTATTTCACAAGGAATGTGCACATTACAGCTTCTGTTGTTGTTATTGCTTTGTCTTTCCTTGTTAAGTTACACACAAGTTTTCACGTTTCAAGTTAATTGTTTGGCTTTTGGCCATTACAAGACCATTTCAAGGTTCATAAATAGGACCAACTTTTTCAATTATATTTAAAGTTTTAAAATACATGTAATGTCTCATTACAAGACTTCATGGAATCAACAATAGGTGGTCACGTGATGCATCCAACTAAGTAGAACCTCTTCTGAGCGCTCCAGCTAACATGGCTCTATTTTCTGCTTTACTCTACCAAACCCTTAGATTCTCAAATTTAAATTACTAATATCTGATCAGATTAAACTTACAACTATCTCCGGAGGACCTGAAGACATTGCAGACTGCTGATATGGAGTCTGAAATGCAGCAGGTGCTCTCCCACTGTACACCTCTGCCAACACCATTGAAACTAAGTAAAAAGAATAAAACACAACCTGCGGTCACATCTAAATCTTCATCAGGGAACCTGAACAGAATTTACTCACTGTAGAACAATTTCTCACTGAGTTCCAGCCATTCTGGTAGGAGATCTGAAATATTAATACAGAGATTAAATCAATGTCTGAGGCCCTGGAAGGAGTTACAAAGCAAACAGGTGGCATTGAAGCTTGCATGGCCTCCGAAGAGAAAAAAATAACCAGGGTAGACTCAGAAGCTGTAGCTGTCATGTATCGCATCGCTAAACTGGAATCCAAAGTGGAAGACTTAGAGGGGAGAAGTAGGCAAAATAATGTAGTGGTAATAGGCCTGCTGGAGAAGGCAGAAGGAACAGATCCATTGTTATTCACCCAGAAACTAGTTGCAAAATTAGTAGGCCCCTTGCCTTTTGGGCCTACTTATACAATAGAGCAATTGCACTGAGCCTTGCAACCCATGCAACCTCAAGAGGCACCCCTACACACTTTGATCTCAGATTTCTTAGTTTTTTTGGAGAAGCAACACTTTATGATCAAACTGAAAGAGTTGCAAGAGATCACCTGGGAAGACTCAAAAATTCGATTAATACAAGATCTTCCAAACTCGGTCAGACAGTGATGATCTGCCTTTCATCCTCTTGTTTCCAAACTCATTCAAGTCAGCATTAGGATTAAGATGGGATACACCACAAAACTACCAGTTCCAGTTGCAGGTATCTGGTATACCTATGGTGACCCCAAAATGGCAGATGAAGCTTTGAATGAAGCCTTTCCTGGTTTATTCAGAAATCACTGACTACACAGCTGACAACAGATTTGCCTAGAAGAAGAGACCTCTGGTATGTGAACTTATTTCTACTATGTAATAGCAATACTTATCAGACTCAGTCACTGATCTGCTTTAACAACTCCTTTCGCTATAGTTTTATGGCAGTAGGAGCTGATATGTTGGAACTGGTTTTGCGTCTGCACAGCTCACTGCTTTTTGGGCTGAAAATTAAAACCATTGATCATGCCTCCATGCTGCAGCCCTCTGTTTGTTTTTGGACTTGGAGGACTTCTTTGTCTACGCCTGGCAGACACCTGAGGTCTGCTAACCTAACAGTGTGCAAGATCTGCTGAGGGCCTTCAATGATTCACCTCTGCCTCTTCCTGTGGAGACTATTTTGAGTTCAGAACTCCATTTATACTGGACCTCAGTCACCGAGGAGTAACAGGGTCTTATGATGTGGAGCTAAACATCGACTGGAGGCTGGTATGCCATGCACTGTGTTTTACCAGATAATTTAAAGCATAACCAGGACTGATTCTTCTTCAAGTATTGTACTTTCCTCTCCTCTAACTGTACAAGTAATTCACATTATTCGGACTAGTCATGCAATGCTGAGTGCTGGTTCAACTTACTTTCCGTCCCTTTATCTGGAAGGAATTCGACCTGCTCAACTATCCTGAAGACTGTTTGTCATGTGCTCCTTCGGGTCACCAGTTTTCTCTTCATATTGAGCCCCTGGATCCCCAAGATTTATAAATCAACATGTTTCCTGATTAGGGGCCCAATCCGAGCAAGAATATTGTTGGACAAAGAGAACTGTTACTATTTGCTCCCTTTTTTTATTCTGTTTCTTTGTTCATCTAGCTGTATATTGATGATGTTAATTCTTGCAGCATTGGTATGCCTGATTTACATTATGGAATCACTCATTGGTGTATCCCTAGTTGTTAGTGATTATTACTGTATGTTAGTAGAGTGGCCGTATGACTGATAATTGTGTACAGTTATAGCCATAGCTTTAGCCCCGGTTAGAGAAGCTACTCAGAGCTCTGGGTCATTTCTGCTTTGTGCCCCTAGGGGTCACCCAGTGGTCATGATTAAGGGTCCTAATTTGCATGACTCCAGGATGGGTGTCCTGAGATGGCACTGGCTTTCTAGTGTAAGAGTGGAGGGTGGGGGCACTAGTATGAGATGGGTTACATCATGCACCTGAGACCATATTTGTTAGGAGGGAGGGGGTTAAATTGTGTACCCTAATCAGATCTGCTTCTTCATTTACCAGTGCATTTTATAAAGGGATGGTTTGAGAGAGTTTTTGTGTGGGTTTGCATTGTACATATTGCTTTGTTATGGGGGTTTGAGGGGAGGTAGGGGGAGGGTAGGCTTTGATTAGGGAAGACTTAGGATAAGGACACTAAGGGACTGCAGAGACACCATACCATCAGGAGGCTTAGTAGCTTGGGGAGCAATTTTGCATAAGGGTACTACTAGGATATTTTCTGACAGTAAGTATGGCTAATAGTTGGTCTATTATCTCATGGAATGTTAAGGGGGCTCATTCTAAGACAAAAAGATATCAAATCCTGAAACATATTCAACTTCTTAGGGGAGATATCACCTTTTACACAAGATCCACCTACTGGAGCACAAAGCTAATTTATTTAGAAGGCAGCAAGTGGGCCAGGTCTTTACTGCGGAAAACAGCTCAAAGAGTTGGGGAGTGGCCATTATTTTCTTGAGGGGCATTCCTTTTGAATGTGAGCTATGCATACGAGATCCTGAGGGCTGATGTATATACTCCTAAAACGTATCTTAGCTAGAACCTTAGTTTTACTAGGGAGTATATATGGACCCAAAGTGGACTCCCCAGTTTTCTTTATCCCACAGCCATTTACTTATTAAATGGAATTCCTCTGGTAAGCACTACAAATAAAAAATACCTAGGTATTTATATATCAAATAATCTAGGATATAATAAACAGATTAACAAAGCTATTAATAGAGCAAACTGAATTGTATGGCCTATCAAAAGAAATATTAAATCAAGAGATCCTGGAGTTATGTTACCGTTATTCCAAGCCTACATTAGGCCACATTTGAAATATTCATCCCAACTCTGGAGCCCATATAAAAAGGAGGAAATAGCCTCGTTGGAAAAAATTCAGAGGAAATTTACTAAGAATATATATGGATTGTTCAATGTCCCATATGAAAAAGTCTTGAAAACGTAAACCTTATGTCATTATCACTTAGACATCTTCAGGGTGATTTAATCTATATGTTTGACATTGTAAATGACCCATATTTGTTTACACAAATGGGATTTGTGCTTAAGAACAATATACATAACACCAGAGGTCATCAATTGCAGATAAACAGGGCCAAATTCAATCATGTACCTAGGAAGAATTTTTTCACTCAAAAGATTATTAATCCTTGGAACAACCTTCCATTTGAAATAGTTAGTAGCAAAAACAAATTAACATTTAAAAATCTTCTTGACAAATTTATCATTAACAAAACATTTTCGATATGACAAATTTGGTGCTATTATGGGCCTCACAGTCCCCTCGCACCTAGCCACCTTAGTATGAACCTTAGTATGACTTTATGGCCGCTTTTGCTCCATTTACTGCAATCCCTTTTCTCCTGGGTGGGGATTGGAACCTGCCTTTCTCCCTGGACATGGATAAATCAGATAGGAAATGTAGTGAGTTGTCCCCAGCCCAAAGGGCAATTCGAGAGATGGTAGATAATTTGGGGCTCTGCAACCCTTGGAGAACCCTATATCCAAATCTAAAGTAATATACCTTTCAGTCAGCAGTCCATAACTCCAGATGCAGATTAGATTACTTTTTGTTCTTCCACTCGATCCTTCCAGGAGTTATAGATAGCCAAACTGAGCCTGTGGTGGTTTCGGATCACTCAGCAATTTAATGCCATCTAAATAGTTTCCCTGACTCCCCCCCCCCAAAAAAAAACTATATGGAAGTTAAATAATCAGCTCCTTAAAGAGGAGAATATCATTAAGCAAACAGCCAAGATAATAGACCAATACACCACAAATAATTTAAATTCCATAAGTAGAATAGATATGGAGTGGAGAGCTTTAAAGTGTGTGGTAAGGGGTGAGCTCATTTACCTGGCTTCTGGCAGGAAAAGAGAGAGACCGAGAAAAGCTGTGGACCTACTATCTCAGATACAAGTCCTGGAAACTAATCTGTATCCACATTCACCTGAGGAAGACAGCAGAAAGCTTATAGGTCTTAAAGATCAATACAGTGAGCTTCTAAGAGAAAAAGCTGAATATGGTATATCTAAAACCAGGGCAACGTATATAGACCAAGGAGAAAAAGTCAGTAAACTCCTTGTCCTTAGGTTAAGGGATCAGGAATACTCTAGAGTGGTTAAAGGGATATGGTCCCTAACTGATAATGCTTTCAAATTAAAACCTAAGGACATCACTGAAGAGTTTGCACAGTATTACCAAAACTTACATAGCATCATGCCTAACCGCCCAGAGTGCTCAGAGGTGGATGATTATCTGGACACAATATCCTTGCCGATGTTGGAAGAACCAAGGTCACTCCTAACTGTCCCATTAACTGAGGGTGAGATACAGGCTACCATTTCTTCCCTACTGCTAGATAAGGCCCCTGGACCCGATGAGTTCTACCCTAATGTTTTTTTACATTTTCACCAGATAATTGTCCCATTGGCTGCTCAAGCTTTTTAACTGGATCCTGGAGTAAGAAGATTTTGATAAAAGCCTCCTTGAAGCCCTAATCATTGTTATCCACAAGCCTGGCAAAGATGTAAAGAAAGTCATTAGTTACAGGCCGATCTGCCTATTGAATTATGATATTAAAATACTGGCTAAGCTTTTGGCCACCAGATTATCAGGAGCTCTCTCTCAGATAATTTTACAGGAACAGGTGGGTCTCATGGCAGGTAGAACATCCTCAGACGACCTACATAGTTTGAGCCATATTTTCTCTGCATCTGGGGACTCAGACTTCCCTGGAGGCCTGCTGTCCCTAGACACAGAGAAGGCTTTTGACAGAGCTGACTGGCAATTCTTATTCCGTACAATGCTTAAATTTGCCTCTCCTTATTTATCACAAGGGTTTTGTCTCTTTATAAGAATCCTAGTGATTGCTCATTGTACTGCAATGGGGTGTTCTCAAATCCTTTGTCTTACAGTCGGGTACTAGACAAGGTTGTCCCTTGTCCCCTTCTGTTCAACATACATTTGGAGCCTTTATTAACCAAAATAAGGGAAAATACAAAGGTAAGGGGTATCCCCATTGGTTCCCAAGAATTTAAGCTTTTAGCCTATGTGGATGACATATTTTTTTTCTTGGCCTACCCTAAAGATTCTTTTCCAATGCTTTGGACATTACCAAAGAATACAGCTGGAACTCGAATTTCAAAATTAATGTAGATAAGACCACTGTATTCCCTCTAATAATAAACTATTTAGACACAATATCTTGCATGTTGGTATACAATGGAACCCCCATAGTTTGCAATATTTGGGTATCACTCTAGCCAGTAGTGAAGCTAAAATGATTATGGCCAACCTAGACTCTTTCTCTCTTGCATGTAATCCAACAGGATTTGGAAAGATGGAAAATGCTCCCTCTTTCCCTTTGGGGATGTATTCATTGAATTAAAATGAATATTCTACCAAGAATATTCTGCCCCCCTAAATATGCTGAATTTATGGCTCTCCTAAAATGGTTTAAAATAGTCCATTCTAAACTTACTGCATTCATCTGGCAGGGTAAACCCCCATGAAGGGCTTTTTATAAAATGGCTGCCCCGAAAATCAAAGGAGGATTATGCTTTCTTCATTTTGGGCTCTATAACTGGGCCTGTCAGGCTTGTAAGTACCTGAGATGGCTCACCAATCCAGCCGATCAGCATTCCTCCTCGTATGTTCCCCCATGGCTGATGTTGGAAAAGGAACTCATGGCACGGGCAGGCATAACCCCTGAGGTCCTCCTACATGTGTCACCAAAGGCTCTCCTGCATCCTATCTTGGACTCCTCATAGCAACATTGATTAAAATACATGGGCAGCTTTGCTCCTTCCTAAAATATAAGAATAAGTCTGATCGGCCCTACCTATCATAGGTAATCCAAATTTCAGACTAGGTTGTCAGATCATTCCCAACCACTGAATCCCCAACTGCAGAAACTTAGAGTCCTGGATCTATTGTCAGATGGGAAATGGAGCCCGGTAGAGGTAATCCTTCATAGATATGATATGGCCAGGGAACAAACCTTTAAGGTCTTCCAATTGAGGCACTTGTTATCCAGTCTTAAAGGGTTACATACAGATGATTACGCCACAGCAGACTTATTTAAGACCCTCTCCCTTTCTGCTCATTCACCACATGCAACCTCCCAGACGTTTAGTTTTTTTTGCTGGACAGAGCATTTTCTAATCTTGACATTGTACTCAATTACTGGAGAGAACTCTTTCCCACTCTCGAAAGAGCTTGGGGAACAATATGGGGTGATACATACAGATATATTACACAAGATAGGTTAAGATTAACCCAGTTTCAATTCTTAAACAATACATTCTGGACCCCTCTCAGATTGTTTAAATTGGCCAGAGTTCCCTCGCCCACTTGTATCAGATGTCACAACGAGGACAGCACTTTCTCACACATTTTCTGGGATTGCCTCTCTATTAAATCCTTATGGGATACCATTAGGATTAAGGCAGACCCCCCTGCTGGGTATTTATGATTGTTTCACACCCAAATTTGCTTGACTGGGCACTTTGCCAACATCTCTGTTAAACAACGCAGATATTACATGGCAGTGATCTCCTTGCCCTTGAAGAAAGTAGTTCTGCGCCACTGGATAGAGTCAGACCCTATCGCCTATACAGAATGGCTGCAAAAACTGCTGTTTACCTAAGGGTTGACAAATTTGAAGCCAGTCCAAATGGTTCCCTTACCTTTTACAAGAAAATGTGGGAGGGGTTGCACACCCTGCATCTGGCTCTAGCTGGATCCAAGCCACGCTAATGCCTTACCCTTATGAGAAGGAGGCACCTCCCATCTTCATTTTGGTCTCCAACATATTTATCCTGGCAGCTGTCCCTAACTGGTAATCCTATAGACTACCACCAGCCAAAGCCTAGGGGTGGAGGGGAAGGACTTGAAACCTTGTTGGTAACTCACTGTCGCTGTTCTTTGCAATTATATCACTGTTTCATGTCCAAATATGTAGAAAATTAATTAAGTTGTTAAATTTAAAAAAAAGAATTGCAATAGGTTCTGTTTATGTAACAAATTATCTCTAAAAAACACTCTCAAATATGTACACTCTCATGTCCACTACCAATTAGAATATAACATTGAATAAATTGAATATACAGAAAGGTCAGCAAAATTACAATCAGGGTATAGGTAAAGGTAATTTCAGATCTTTTTCAAAGGTACTGTATATAGGATAATGATGTAAAGATAAGAGAAACACAACAGTGTACCATAATGTGTGAATTATCAGCTAGGCATAACATTCACAGAAAAATGGAAATTGCAGTTGCATACAGCAACATCTGAAGATGTAAACATTTATCCATAAATGCCACAGCCAATCTGTCTAAGCAGACACATATAATATTAAATAAAAGAAGAAGGAAATAAGGGGAGAAGGAGGCAACAATCTTTAGCAAAACAGGAATAAACAGGCCTTGGATGGGTTCAGCTCCGGTTACCTACATCTCATCCAAGTATCATGCCCATAATCTCAAAATTCCAAAATAAAAAAAAGCTATTGAATACTGGAAAAAAGTCAATTTGTGGCAAAAGAGATTTGTCCTACATCCGCTATAGAATACAATTTTCCAAATTATTATTATTTATAGTTTAAAATATTAAAACAAGATAGATAACCTGTGTAAAACTGAGACATACTGAGCATTGTACAGTACTGGGATTAAATGATCCAACAGAAGACTGAGGTCAGCAAGTATAGGGCCTAACCAATTACTTCTTTTCTTTGACTACAAGAGGCATTTAAATGTAATATGCTTAAGGTCATCTTCAACCATCATTCCACATTAACGGTGGGGAGTTGTAGTACCAGGTTGTCTCTGTTTAAAATGTATGTAATTTGCATCAAGTTCTATTCTGAACCTAGTAAGAATTGTCCAATCTAAATTGTCAGTGTCAGTGGCTCAGTATGTAGCATGCTCACCTCTGAGGCTGAGAGATTAGAGGGCTGTAGGTTCAGTTCCCACATCTGGCACTTGGATTAATATCCCAATATTGACACTGTAGTGTGGCATGAGGGGGGTGCTGTCTTTTGGATGAGATGTTAAACTGAGGTCCCATCTGCCTAGATTGGTGGTAATTCAGGTGGATGTTAAAGATCCCATTGCACTTATTGAAAAGAGATAGAAACATAGAAGTTGACAGCAGATAAGGACTGCAAGGCCCATCTAGTCCGCCCATTTCTTTTTCTACCTTATAAATGTGCCATTGTCCTTTGCTGTCAGTGGCCTATCTATTCATACTCATCTGTATTGCTGTCTTATGCCTATCCCATGCCTGTTTGAAGCCCTGCACTATATTCATAGCCACCACTTCATGAAGTAGGCCGTTCCATGCATCCACTACCCTTTCTGTGAAAAATAACTTCCTCACATTACGCCTTAGTTGACCCCCCTCCAATCTCATGCTGAGTCCTCTTGTCCTGCTATTTTTCTTATATTGAAACATGTTAGACTCTTTCACCTTGTTAATGCCCTTAAGGTGTTTGAATGTTTTGATCATATCACCTATCTTCCCTCCTTTGCTCTAGGGTATACATATTGAGCTCCATTAATCTGTTCTCATATGTCTTCTGATGAAGTCCCTGCACTATTTTGGTTGCCCTTCTCTGGACTGCCTCAATTTGGTTAATGTCCTTGTGAAGGTGTGGTCTCCAGTACTGCACACAGTACTCCAGATGGGGCCTAACCAGTGTCTTGTAAAGATGGGGATTGTCACCTCCCTCTTATGACTTGTGACACCCTAACATCCCCCCAGCCTTACCTACTGCTTTAGAGATCTGCTTGGATGATTTTAGGTCATCAGTGATGATGGTGCCCAAGTATCTTTCATCCTTTGTGACTGCCAGCAACTCCCCTCCCAGCCTATAGGTGGCTTCAGGGGTTTCTCTTCCCTATGTGCATGATCTTGCACTTCTTTGCATTAAATCCCAGTTGCCACTTTTCTGACCACTTTGCTAGTTTATCCAGATCACTTCTCATTCTGCCCACCCCATCTGTATCAGCTACTCTGTTGCAGATCTTGGTGACATCTGCAAACAGACAAGCCTTACCCTCTAGTCCATCTGCAATGTCACTGATGATGATATTGAAGAGGACTGGCCCCAGGACTGATCCCTGAAGTACCCCACTTGTGACTTGCATCTCTTCTGACTGCATACCATATACCACCACTCTCTGTTTTCTGCCCGTCAACCAGTTTGCCACCCAGTTGAGCACCTTCTGACCCACCCCGAGACTACCCAGCTTATTTATCAATCTTCTATGTGGAACAGTGTCAAAAACTTTGCTGAAGTCAAGGTAGGTGACATCAACTGCTCCCCTTGGTCCACCACTCTGGTTACCCAGTCAAAGAAATCTATGAGATTAGTTTGACAGGACCTTCCTTTAGTAAACCTATGCTGTCTTGGATCCTGTGTCCCTATGGATTCCAGGTGTTGCACTATCCTTTCCTTAAGGAGTGCCTCCATAATCTTGCCCACAACTGAGGTAAGACTGACTGGTCTGTAGTTCCCTGCCTCCTCCCTGCTACCACTCTTGTGGAGTGGGATCACATGAGCCCTTCTCCAGTCTTCTGGGACCTCTCCTGTGCTCAAAGACTCACTAAACAGTTCTGCTAATGGCTCTGCTAGTTCCACCCTTAGCTCCTTTAGTACCCTGGGATACATGCAATCTGGTCCCATTGCCTTGTCCACCCTGAGCTTAGCAAGCTCTTCTAGAACCCTTTCTTTTGTGAATGAAGTAGTGCTCACCTCCCTCCCCCTGTGTCCATGATGCTGAGATGTGGGCCCTACCCTACCTTCTCTTAAGTAAATACTGAGCAAAAGTATCTATTTAGGATAGATGCTTTTACAGGGTCCTCCTCCTCACACGCCCCATTTTCTCCTTTGAGCTTAGCAATACCCCCTCTGGACTTTCTCCTTTCATTAATGTATATATAGAAAGTCTTGTCACCTTCTTTTACTGTTTGTGCTAGTGTTTCCTCAGTTTAGGACTTTGCCTGCCTTACTGCCTTCCCTGTTTCCCTTAGGGCAGTTTGGTATGCCTCTCTATCTTCATCCTGCTGTGTTCCCTTATATTTCCTGAAGGCCAGCCTTTTGGCTCTGACCTTTTCTGCTACAGTATTTGAGAACCAAAGTGGTTTCCTTTTTCTTTTGCAGTTCCTTTTCTGTCCAACACAATGGGATGTCACTTCAAGTATTATATCCTTAATACTTGCCCACTTTGAATGTACCCCCTCACCTGTGTGTCTTTTTGCCAGGGCTAGCTCAACTCTGTTGGCCATCTTCTCAAAGTCAGTGGGATGATTTTGTTGTAGTGGCCAAATTGAACCATACCATGTGATGGTCACTGGCCCCCAGGTGACCTTCCACCTGGAGATCTGTGATCCCTTCCCTGCTAGTCAGTACTAGATCTAGGATAGCTCTGTCTCTTGAGGGTTGTTGTACCAGTTGTCTGAGGCCTTCCCCTGCAGTGAATCCACCATGTGTCTAGTTCTAGCAGATGTTCCTGCTGGTATTGATCAATCTGTATCCGGCATGTTGAAGTCTCCCATTATCAGAACCTCCCTTTTAGCTGTCATGTTTTGTATATCTTCTAACAGTAATGTGTCTATGTCCTCCCCCTGGTCTGGGGGCCTGTAGACAACCCCAGTTCTTATGGCTGTCCCATTTCCTGTTTCCAGGGTGACCCACAGTTCTTCTGGCTCCTCATGTGTATTCTGAATTTCTGTAGCTTTGATATTTTCATTGACATACACAGCTACTCCACCCCCCGTTTGTACCGCGGTGTCTTCTGAACAGTACATAACCAGGTACTGAAGTCTCCCAAGAGATGGGGATTTCCCCAGTGTCCTGGCCAAATTTCCCCCATTCATAAAAATACCACCAACAGCTTAATCTGGTTTAGTTTCAGTTGCTTACCAACTGTATCCCCCCCTCCCCCGGTTTCCCTTGAAAAAGGGACTTCTAGTCCCAGTGGGCCTACTGGGGCAACAAAAATAAATAAATGATTAGACAGACAGGTCAGGTAAGGTTCAGGATAGTGTATAGTTTTAAGATGCTTAAACCATATGAAATTTTGAAGAGAAGTCCCTGGAAATAGCTATATCTCTAACCCTCTCCTTTATTTGAGAAATAACTTCAACATTTGGTCTGTAACAAATTTCATATAATAAAAGTCTCAAACCCAACAGAAATAAGTTCTCTTTAGTAGCTTTAACCATTGGACAAGTGAAACCTTTCCTCAAATATTCAGTTTCTTCTTCCTGACATTACATAGGGAGCCTCTCCTCAGGCGATTGGGAAACGACTGACTGAGAACTGGACATGTTCTAGTCTTAAAACCTCTGCAAGAACTGACTGAAGGACACACAATACCAATTTTTTTTTCAAAATATTTAACCGGGTGAAACACACTAAGCTGAAAGCTTGTTTACAGGTGCAACCTGGGAGCATGAAGAAGTTGAGTGACTTGCTCAGGGTAACACAGTATGCAAGTGGGGGCTGTGCAATTCAAACCCAGGTCTCCAGATTTGCAGCTCAGAGCCTTAAACCATTGCACCATACTGCTTCCTAATACACAGTGAAATATCTTATCTAATACAATCTTCAATGTGTTATATATTAGAGAAGGCCCAGATTTCAGCTGCATATAGCTCAATAGTTTTTATTTTGGCATTAAAAACTGTGAGTATACCCTGAAGTGTACCTTTTCAGGTGTCAGTGTGGTTCAGTTGGTAGCACATCTGCCTCTGGACCAGAAGGTCGTGGGTTCTCATCTCACACCGGGATTGGACTTGCACCTAAAAATCGCTGGTATCCAAGTGTGGTATTGGGGGGTGCTGTACTGCTGGGGTGTGCCGTCCTTCAGATGAGATGTTAAACTGAGGTCCCTTCTGCCCATCCTGGTGTTGTCCTGTTGGGTATCCACGTGGAAGTAAAAGAACTGAGAGCACTCTTCGCAAAGCGTAGGGAACATTTCTGGTGTCGTGGCCAACATTCCCCTTCCCATAAAACTGGTTCATGCAATTATCCAGGCTGTGTGTGTGATATGGCTGCCACTTCACTGCCAGTCTAGCATTGCTTGTAAAATGCTTTGGATGTATGAAAAGTGCTATATAAATACTGATTCTTCTTTTCTCAACCTACAATTAAATCTTTTAAATGCATTAAATACCATTTTTATGTTGGCTCACACATGCACAGCCAACATACTGAAGTACTAGCAGATTTGGAGGTGCAGTCACTGTTGGGAAAATGCAGGGCATGCATCAGTAGGTGCATCCCTCATTCCCCAATAAGCCTGCATGGGAGCGCCACACCATGCATACATAATGTAGCAAGCACATCTAAGGAAATGTCCATTGCAATGTGAGCAAAGCTCATCACATGCAGCGGACCTCCCCATGTGCTTTCACTAGTGAGAAAAGAAAATTAACATGGCGGCACACTGCCTGCCATAATGCTGACTTTGAGGGTGCCCAATCCTCCTGTCAGCATGCCCTGCCCCAATGTATGTGCAGATGGTGGAGCCCACTCCCCATCAGCATAATGAACCCCCCCCCATTTGTTATGTGCTGAGGGGGGTGCCAAATCCCTCCCTCGGCTCTTGCACCCCCTGCTTTCATTGTGTGCCTGTGGTGGTGCCCAATCCCCCAATGGCTACAGCATTCCCCCCCAAAAACACTTAGGTGGCATGCTGGGAGCCCTCCCCAGCATGCCAAATCCCCTGAAAAATAAAAACCATCCCATGATATTTTTTTTCTTTTAACCCTGTGAAAAAAGAAAACATTCCCTTGCCATCTCCCTGCCCCCCTCCCACAACACACACCCACCCTCTGCACACCCTGCCTCCCCATAGCCCCCTCACCCCATACTTACCGGAGTCTGGCACGACAATCTTCAGTGAACGCGGAACATGCCTGCACTCTTCAAAGCCAACTGCGAACTGAAAAAATGCGGTGTGCTGTATAATGACATAAATAGGGTTTTTGACTTTGGTGCATATCTCAGGCATTTTTGGAATTTTTTACTAAATTTTCAACATGGGGTTATTAGGAGCCCTCCTCATGAATTCAGTCACTGTCATGGCATTATTCAGTCCCAAAAGGTGATTTTGCAGTCACTGTGCAGAATCACCTTTCAGGACCGAGTAACAAAATGACAGTGCCACTGTTCACAAGGAGGGGTGCTCAAAAAGTCTATGTTGCAAATCTGGTGAAAAAAATCCCAAAAATGGCTGTTTTAAGAGTGTGCATTGCACTGTTTCCACGCATGCATGTAACTTCATGAATTTGTAATATTTTCACTCCAGATTTTCAAAATTGTCATTTTTCCATAATTCCTGATGAACAGTACAGCTGTCATTTTACATATCCTGGCTGAAATGTGTTTTTACATGTCCGGCGCAATATCACACAGTCACTGTGCGAAATCAGTGTTTGGGACAGTTTGAGAAAATGACGCTGACACTGTTCATGAGCAGAGGTCCTAAAATGCCTATGTTGATAACTTGACCCTGAACGTGGTTAAAATGACTGTGGTACAAGCGTGTGTTTCGCAGTTTCCAATGCACCTTTGTAACTTTGCAAATTTGAAAGACTTCCATGCCAGGTTTTCAGCACTGGCATTTTTTCACACCTCCTTATGAACAGTACAACTGTCATTTTTCACATCCTGCCCAAAATGTGTTTGCACACCTGTGGCTCACAATGGTGTGGTCGCTCTGGGAAATCAACTTTTGGGACAGATTAACAAAATCACAGCACCACTGTTCATGAGGGGAGGTCCCAAAATGCCTATGTTAAAAATGTGGCTAACAAACTCCCCAGAATAATTGGGTTACGGACATGTGTTGCACAGTTTCTATGCATGCTCATGACTTCACCAATTTTTCATATTTTCACTCCAGTTTTCAACATTGCCATTTTTTACTCCTCCTCATGAACAATACTGTTGTCATTTTCCACATCCTGCCCAAAATGTTTTTCATCCCTGTGTCGCCAAATGGCATAGCTGCTGTGCAAAACCACCTTTCAGCTAACAAACTGATTGTGCCGCTTTTCATGAAATGGGCTCACAAAAAGCAGATGCTGAAAATTGGAGTGAAAATACCAACACACCCCTATGGTGTTAGGGTTTCCAGCTGTAGCACTCCACCCTGTAGAGACTGACAGGCATCAGGGGTGTGACTTGGGATCATTGTCTGTAATGCCCACACCATTCCACCCCACCCCCATCCCCACCCTGCAGCCAGTGACAGGCATTGTGGGGTGCCTTCCAGTGTTTGGCCACAAAGTTCACCCTATTCTCTTATACTGCACCCACCTCAATGAATTTCCTTATGGAATGGGGTAAGTATAATGCCCAAAGACCCCAAAGCACACCACAACACTTGTCAGTGTCTACAGGGTAGGGTGATGTACAATGGCATGAGCATTATAGCTGATCACCCAAAGGCACACCCCAATGCTTGTCGGTCTCTACAGGGTGGGGATGGGGTTGGGATCACTTCAGTACTTCACTGCCATTCCTATTCTGCATCTCTAACTCTGGTACTACCAATGCCAGTGCCAGCAAGACAACATTCGGCATTGACAAATGTTTGTTAACTTATCTTCAAGCAGTGAAAGATATCTATTCCAGCAAAAATTATCTGTGAATCTTACTTAGTGGTAATCATAATAATTTTGAGTTTCAACCTTTGAACTTTCCATAAATTGCCTTGGAGTCCATCTATTTTTTATTGCCAAAAAATATTAATTTGTTTTATCTATATTAATAATCAATCTGCTATCCTTGCATGATGCAACAAAATAATTCATTTTCCTTTATAGACCGAGTAATGATGTATAAATCAGTACTATATCATCTATATAAGCTAAGCAGCTTACCTTCCTATTTGACACACTTGGAGAACGAAATTCAGGAAGTTCCAACCATTCCATTATACTTGAGATATACATGTTAAATAAAGTGGAGGCAAGAATACATCCTTTTCAATCCCTGAGATAAGTTCTAACAACAGATGTTAGTCCTCCTGGCTGGTTGTACTGTACTCTTACCCATGTTGTTTGTTGTAACATTATTCTAATATCTAGTAGGAAGGGATCTATATTATAAGCTTGCAATTTCTGCCATAACAATTTATGACTAATACTGTCAAAGGCAGATCAGAGGTCCATGGAATAACAATAACATTTTGATTTCTTAATACATGTGTATTTATAAATAAGACAAAATGTAACTGTGTTGAACAGTAGATAGTCCACTCATAAAATCATTCTGTCTCATTCAATAGTCAATTTTCACGGACCCATGACTGTAACCTCTACAATATTATTTTGCAAAATACCTTCTGAGATACATCAAGGAAACTGATGGCTCTATACATACTAGGATAAGATACTTGACCCTTTTCAGGTATAGAACAAATAGTGCTTTGCAGAATATTCAAATTCCAGCAGAATGAAATTCAGTGGAATATTGACACCACGTGATGCAGCTTACTGGATAGCAGCTTCTCGAGATCACTCCAGCCATCTGACCACCTAATTCGGTCTAAAACAACACCTAAAACCAGTTGATTGCATAGATAGTGAGCATTTTTGTACATTGGAACACTTTCCCTACCTGGATATCGCAAGAGATTTGACTGGATGTCACAAGGAATGAAGAAATCAGCACTGAAACATATGCCACCATCAACCCCAGAAAAGACTGCTAAGAAGTCAAGGGCCACTCGAATGGCCAGATCGGCAAGCCCCACTCCTGGCGATTCTGATATGGAACCGCTTACCCTTTCCCGATTCCTGGAGGAATTTAAACCTTTCCGATTGGAGCTCCGAGTGATTTCTGAAGAAATTAAATCTATGGCTCAAGCTCTTGAGGATGTGGCATCCCGCACTTTGGATAATGAAGCCAGATTGCTGTCCACTGAAAAAAAGCAGCAGAAAATGGAAACAGAGTTAACTTCCACCCGACAAAGAATTAAAAGCCTGGAGAGTAAAGTTGAAGATCTGGAGGGCAGGAGTAGGTGTAATAATGCGGTACTAATTGGGCTGCCAGAAAAGGAAGAAGGTCCAGATGCCATTGGTTTTGCCCAAAAGTTCATTGAGTCTGTAGCTGGACCGTCTTCTTTTGGGGACAAGTATGTCATCGAACGTGCACACCGAGCCCTCCAGCCACCTCCACCATAGGGGTCCCCTCCACGTACATTCATTTTCAGATTTTTAAACTACCAGGAGTGCCAGCATTTTATAGTAAAGGTTAAAGGACTGCAAGAAATCTGATGGGCTGAATCGAAGGTCTGGGTAGCCCAAGATTTGCCATTATCAATTAGGCAAAGAAGAGCCTCTTTTCACCAAGTGGTGATTAAGTTACTTGCTGCTGGTATTAAGTTTAGAATGGGTTATCAGGCGAGATTTCAAGTGCTTGTGCATGGAAGTTGGACTACCTTTGAAGATGCAGAGTCAGCGGCTATAGAACTCAAGAGTGCATTTCCAGACTTATTTCGGGATCACTGAAGTGCCCGAGAAGGGTAGGGTGCCAAGAAGTTCAGATTCTTTTTAAAATCATGGCTGTTCTATGAGTGAACTTTAACTATCGGTTTGAATTGCGTGCTTGGAAACATAAAAGAGCAGTAGTCCTGTTTGCCCATCCATATGTATGTGGCTTTATTTGTTGAGGTTTAACTGTGTATATGGGGTCATTGCAGCTCCTGCAGCCAATGCCCTTGCCAGGAACAGAACAAAGGAGCTTGTTTTGCTGTCTGTGAGGAGAGAAATATGAAGGGTCTTAGGTGTGATTCTCATTTCTGCCCACAAGAGGGAGCCACAGACTAGACTATTGGGTCTCTCACAGGTGCCAGAACTCAGTGTGCATCGACAGACCTAGAGACTCAGTCTTTCACCTAGAAATGTTTGTATTTTGAGCAGATGGGACTTAGTATGTTAGGTTAAGGCTCCAAAGAGATGCTAATTAAAAGTGGCATAGGATGAAGTCAGAAGATTACACCTATAGTCGGTTGTGGAATTCTGAGACATTTGAATGAAGCCACTATCGTTTTAGTCCTGTTTTATTGAACTTTATTTTAGTTTTTCGTCAAAGCATTTTGGTTTTATCACAGTGAAAGCCTGCTTATCCATCTTAGGGGTTTAAAGGTATTAGTTTTTAAATAATGTTCTTTTGATGGGATACACAGTTGTACTAGGTTAGAATTTATCACACTAGACACCTGATTAAATATAGTAAGTTTGAGTTTGGGTCCTAAATCAAGGTGATGTGGCAGTTGGGTGGGGTAGCATGGCTGGACGGGGTGGTTGCTGTTTAGTTAGCTGCTGGCTGGGGCCATAATAGTAGGGAAGAGGGGTTGGGAGCCTTGAGGGATTATTTGTTCATGTTTTTAGCTCGGGGTTGCAGGGAATTACAAGGAGGAAAGGAGGGAAGGAGGTTGGGGGGTATAGCAACACGGTGAGACCAATGCGATGGGTTAGATTTAGAAAGTGGATCAGTATGATATTCCCACACAATCTCTGTGCTATTGCTCAGGTATTACTATGATGAGCTTATTAAAGTTTGCCTCATGGAATGTGAAAGGACTGAGACACCAGTTGAAACAATACAAAGTCCTGAAGCATTTGGTATTATTATCTACTGAAATTGTGTTTGTTCAGGAATCTCATCTATTAGATTCTGAGGCTGTGCTTATGTGGATACAACAAATAAGTCATGTTTTCTCCTCTGCAGGTACATCCCAAAGTTGTGGGGTCCTCATATTGATCTCTAGAAAGATTCCCTTCATGCTGTTTTAAGTACTTAATGACCCTCAAGGCAGATATGTATTTATTCACTGTTGTTTATATTCTATGGAATTGTTATTGGGAAGTATGTATGGGCCTAATTGTGATTCTCCTGGTTTTTTTATGCAACTGGTGAATGTCCTAACCCCATTTCTATCACTTCCCATGATCCTGGGTGGTGATATGAATATAGTATTTGACCCTATGATGGATCGTACATTGAGGCATCATAGAAGGCTCTCACCAGCAGAATGGGCTTTTTGGGAATTTATTAATAGCTTGGGCCTATGTGATGTATGGCGAGTTCTCCATCCTGCTGACAGGGGATATACCTTCACTTCCCCGGTACATAAGACATCTTCATGAATAGATTATATATTTATTTCCAAAACTTTACTGGCTGGGGTTTTTGAAGTATCTATTCAACCGGGCCCACCTTCCGATCACTCACTGGTGACTTGTCAATTGTCCATAGCTTCCACGCTGGGTAGATCAATATGATGGAAGCTTAATAACCAGCTGTTGAAAGACAAGGCAATGATCAGAACTATCAGTAAATATATTGAACAGTTTATAGAATTTAATATGGGGTCTACATCTAGAGCAGACTTGTTAAGGTGTGCTTTTAAAGCATACATGAGAGGGGTACTGATTAGCCTCTCCTCTCAAAGCAAAAAGAAAAGGGAACAGGAATTAACGGCCTTGCTCACACAAATATGCCTGTTGGAAGCTCATGGTATGACTTTTTCATCAGAGGAAGCTAGTACCAAATTGTGTAAATTAAAGGACAGTTACCTGGAAATTCTAAGAGAAAAGGCAGAATTCGCTATACAGAAGACTAAGACTTCTTATACAGATCAAGGGGAAAAAGCAGGACGGCTTTTAGCGTTCTGACTTAAACAACAGGAATTGGCCAGGTACATTCCCTCTATTCTATCTAATACAGATGGCACACTGAAAACTTCCCCGGTGGATATAGTTTCAGAATTTAAAACCTATTACTCCAATTTATATAGTTCAATGTCGAAGGCCCTTTCTACTCATGAAGTGGATCTTTATCTAGAGAAAGTTAATTTACCAACTCTGCCCCACTCACAACTACAATCATTAATAATCCCTATCTCTTCGGAGGAAATGGTTAGGACAATCAACAGTTTGCCTTCTGTTAAATCCCCAGGCCCGGATAGGTTTTCTGCCAATTTTTATAAGCAATTCCAAAAACAGCTTGTCCCTCTATTACAAATACTATATCAGCACATTTTAAAGGAAGCTGAAGTAGACTCCACACTGTTCGAAGCCTTAATTGTGGTACTACCCAAAACGGGGTGTAACCCAAAGTTAACTTCCAGTTATCGTCTTATATCACTATTAAATCAGGATATTAACATTTTGACTAAACTAATAGCTACCCGCCTTAATGGGGTATTGCAGTCTCTCATTGGATTTGAACAAGTAGGTTTCATGAAAGGGCGTTCTTCCATGGATCACCTTCGAACGTTAGCGCATGTCTTATCTGTTTCAAGGGATGCCCATCACCTGACAGTGCTTGTCTCTTTGAACGCTGAGAAAGCCTTCAACAGGGTGAATTGGAGTTTCCTGTTTGGTACCCTGAAGGCTTATAATTTCCCTCTCGAATTTCAGCACTGGATAAGGGCTTTATATCAGGGGCCCTCTGCTATAATCATGGTAAATGGTGAGATGTCAACAGCTTTTCCATTAGAATCTGGTACCAGGCAAGGGTGCCCTCTATCTCCCTTACTTTTTAACTTGTATTTGGAGCCTCTGATTCGCTGTCTAATGGGGGTGCTCTCAGATTAAGGGTATAATGGTTCTTGATCAGCAAATCAAGGTCTCAGCATATTTGGACGATCTTCTTATACAACTATCCGACCCCGAAAGGTCGATCCCTGCCATGCTCACTATCATCGGAAAATATAGTCTCTTATCCAACTATAAGTTAAATGTGAAAAGACAGTTATATTTCCCTCAATCATAAGGTTCAGCGGAGTTCCGCAGGCCTTTGGTTCTTCCGCTGCAAGATACTTTAAAATACTTGGGTATTACTATTTCCAGAAATACTGCTCTTATGCAGAAGCTTAATTTAGACTCTTTACTTAGAATTATTGACATGGATCTTGAAAGATGGGCTGAACTTCCTATTTCTTTGTGGGGCAGGATTAATTTAATTAAGATGAACGTCTTTCCAAGGCTTTTCTATCCTCTGAATTTACTTAATATTTGGTTACCTCTTTCCTGGTTCCGTAAAGTTTGCAAAATGATTACTAAGTTTATATGGGGGAATAAGCACCCTAGATTGGCATACGATAAGCTGGCTGCCTCCAAAGACAGAGATGGTCTACATCTTCCTAATTTTACTTTTTATTACAGGGCTGAATAAAATTTCCAAATATCTGCGAAGGCTCGCACCTAGGGAAGAAACTTTCTCATCTTCATTTTCTACTCTCTGGCTTAAAATTGAATTTTCTCTTATGGTGGCTCATGGGCTAACTCTGGCAGCACTCTTCCATATTAAGACTAGCTCTTTGCTGGCTCAGTTAAAAATGACACCAGTAGCAATTTCTGTCAGAGTTCACTCGCAGTTGTGTAATGTTCTCAAATATAATCATACACGGGACATAAGTCAACCGATTGAGGGTAATCCCAACCTAAAGATAAACAATAAATTACTTACCACCACTTGGTTAGCATCTATTAAGGATCTATCCCTTGCCTCATTAATTTCAAAGGAACATACAGTAAGTGGTTATCTTCTTTCGAGATAATATCCATTTGGAAGCTGCCTGGTACATATATTTTTAAAATTTACCAATTAAGGCATCTTATTGTAAAGGTTTTTGGTATGTCCCCCCCTCAACTAAACCCAAGAACTTTTAGGAATGAACTGGGTACCCTAATTGGTGCACAAAAAATGGTTTCTCAAGCCTATAAAATGCTATGTAACTGGGCTTATCCTAACTGCTTCACCCTCAGATTTCTGGACCTCATTTTTTCCCACTCAGGATTTACATTGGGAATCCTTATGGAAGAATTGTCACAAATATCTATCGCAGGATAGACTACATCTCACTCAATTTCATATACTGCATAGTCTATACTATACCTCACAAAAATTATTCAAATTTGGGCCCCTCTCTACCCTATCCTGTACCTGGTGTTGTAAAGAAGAGGAATCTATTTATCATATTTTCTGGACTTGCCCTAAAGCTACAGCTCTATGGGCCAATATACAACAACATACAGACCCATTGCTAGGTTTGAAGGATTTATTTACCCCTGAAATTTGTCTACTAGGTGATTATAGTAAAATCAATATATCGGCTAGATGTTACCATATGGCTCTTATTTCTATTACAGCCAAGAAGATAATCTTAAGGTACTGTAAAGATAGTGATGACATTGCCTATTCTGAATGGCTAAGGGAGTTACTTGCCAATTTGAGGACAGATAAAACTATCACCAGTCTTAATAATAAACCTGAGAGATACAAGAAGAAATGGAAATCATTACATACATTGTTTTCCCTTTAAGAGGTCCATTGTGTATATTTGTGATCTTTTTCCTTTACAGAGTAACTGGATTCATTTACCTGTCTGGTGGTGCCGTGTTGTGGGGGGGGGTGAGGCTAGGTGTTTGTGTGGGTTTGTGGACTTGGGGGAGGGAGGGTGGGGAGAATGACTCCTGTACATGTTAACCTTATTTTTACATTACGTACTATGATCTATTGGATCCATTCTCATGTCACTGTTTGTTTGTTTGTGCTTGTATTGTTTGTTAAAGAAAACCATTAAAAATTTTAATGAAAAGAAAAATTCAGTGGAATATTGACAATTCCACCAAAATTCTACCAAATTCTGCTGGAAACAGAATGGTGGAATTCTGCACCATAAAATACTTGCACAATAATTTTCTGTGGAAAAATTATGGTTCCACAGAATATTATTCTGTGGATCTCAATATTTTCTGTGGAAATTGTTGCAGAATCATTTTCCATAGAAAATTTACTGTTCTGTGGAATATTTTTCCATGGATCACAGTAGACAGAATTCTGCAGGCCAACAAGCTAAATTTCTGCAGAAATTCTGCCAACGGAATGGTCATTCTGCACTAAGTCCATCGTCAGAATTCCATATTCTGCACAGCGCTACAGATGATACTTCCCTTCCAGCTATTTGGAAAATTTTCTCCTCAGACAAACCTATTAAATACTACTGTAGCCACCAATCCAGAATCATTTTGTGAATGTCAGATAGAATTTGATTTCAACTCAGAATTTTATTGGATGTAATTGAAGACAAAGCTTGCTTAATTTCCTCCCAATATTTACAGAAAGGCCTTGTTGAGAAATGTGAAAGAGTTTCAGACTTCAGTTAATCGCCATTTCTGATATTTTCTTTAAAGGAGAAGTAAAGAGACTAAAAATGCTGCTCCTGTAACTGTGGTGATATATATGCTTCCACTTTCCATGAATATTGGTTATAGCCATGGCTAACCAAAGACTAGAACGCTCTAGTGTATTTGACTATAACTGTTTTTCTTAATTAGTTTCACATACCTTTCTTGTATTTTTCCTTCTCAAGATCCAATAATTTCCTATATTCCTTCCTTGCTTTATTAAGAGCACTAAGATTTTTCCTGGATTTATGTTTTTTACAGTATCTAATGAGTCTGTTTAATTTATGTTTAGCTATCCGGTAGGTCTTATTGAACCTAGCTGGACAAAAATGTTCACTTACCCAATTGGTTCTAAATAAGGGTTTAATGTAATTATTAAAGAGCTACCAATGCATCAAAGAAAACTTTAAAAAATATGATATTTAGATGCAATTCAACATGCATCCCACACATATTCTACAGATTTCTCCTCCCCATTATTTATTACTGGGACGTTTGCATGGATACATTATCTGTATCCCTAAGAGTTCATCTGTCTCTGGAGCTTGCTTCCTACTTCCAGTCATAATCCTGTGTTGTGACATCACAAACTATTGCCATCGGAGTAACTGTGATGTCACAAGCAGTGTATTATGACCAAAGGCAGGGAGAAAGCAACAGAAATAGATACACTCTTCAGGTGCAAACAGCCTATTTTCATGCAGGTTACACTAGTAATAAATAATGGGGAGGAGGATTACAAAACTAATGTGAAATACAAGCTGAACTGTGCCCAAATAGTATGCTTTGTTAAAGTTCTTCTGAAGGTGTCAGCTGCTCTTTCATTTCCAGCCATTTACTGACAGTTTGGTTAGTATCTGAAGCTGAAACTATTTTGCTGAATAAAGATATTAAGGGATCAACGTAAAACAGGGGGGCAGTGGCTGACAGAGTGCTGTTTGTGGTAACTGTGGTGTGTTGTGCTTTAGAGTCTCCCTGGAGTGCTGTAACAGTAACTGGAAAACCCTCTATGTGCTAACAGAGGATGCAGATATTCCTGTTACTTTTAGGACGTTACTTGGTTCACATTTTGAGAGTGGTGAAAGCAGGAGTCAGTGCATAAAGCACTTTACCAGGCTGTAAGGCAGGTGTTGCAAATTAGGGGAGTGAGAGCGGAGACCCTCAGAACATCTGGGTTCCATTTTGTGATAAAAGCAGGTACTCACACTAGTGGCACAAGCGTGTGCAGCATGCATCAGCGCTCTGAGACACGTGGAGACACGTGCGTCTGAACACGTGTTAGTGGGGAGAGGGGAGAGGAAGAAGGAGAAGGGACAAGCTGCTAAAAAATCAAAACAACAAGGTAGGAAATTAACTGAGGGGATAAGATATGGTCAGTAGAAGCAAATGAACATGAAGGCATACCACCGTTGTTAACATCAGAAGGGGCCCTGATGATATGGTGCAGTAGCTGTCTAATGTTTATAGTGGCTGAATTAGGGGTAAATTGTGCCACTTTTGAATGTAGGAAGTACAAGGTAAATAAAGAATTGTGTGATAATCTGCATAGGGTTACTGAAAGATTGAAAGTACTGAGAGGAGCCAGATGGAGCTCACTGAAAGAGTAAGGATTACAGAAGTAGTCACAGACATTGACAGCTATTTCCAGATATTTTGCAAAATTCCTAAAGAGTTTCTCTCTGCTGTCCTTACTGTGGAAATGCAGAAAGCAGGAGATTTCGCTATAAATATCACAGAAATTTCAGGAAATAGCTGGTAATGTCTGGGGCTGCTACTGCACGTCTAGTTTATTTTATTTTATTTATTTATTTGTGAAATCAGTTTACAACCTTTGAGCCACAGGCTCGTTTCCAAAGGTACCTCATCACATTAAAGACATACATAGAGTTTTAGGTTACATAGCATAGGTTGGCAAAACAATAGGCATTCAACAGAGGTGCCACGCCACACTGAGGTCAGACAAAATACATTTAGGTTACAGGGTACATGTAATTGAGAACAGGTGTTACACAAGTTGATACCAAACATTGAGCAATCTAATAGGTATACAATGAAACAGCTGGCACTGGCCAGGCTAGACATAGGTACGGTGTACCAGGAAGCGGTGATGGGGATGGCTAGGTAGAGATCCGCCCAGTGGGCATTGTCATGAGAAGTCGAGGTGGAGGCTACTTTCAGAGACAAGAGCAGCTACGAGTGTTGAACAGTTGGTTTCGAAGGGTGCTTTTGAACTTGGAGATTGTGATGATTTGGTGATGGGGCAGGGAGAGAGTTAAACCAGGATGGGGCTCTGTAGCAAAAGGACCTCTGGCCATGGCTGGTTCTTGATCTGGGGACCATTAGAGTGGTCTTGATGGATGACCGTGTTGCAATAGTGGGTGGGATCTGGTGGATGGATGCCGTTACCCCGGGGGGGGAGAGCCCGAGTAGGGTTTTTTTTGTGAGGAGACAGGTTTGATATCGGAGCCGTTCATTCAGGGTAAGGAGTTTAGCCTTGTCATACAGCTGACAGGTGTGTGTGAGCCTGGGGGCACCAGTAATCAATCTGCAGGCTTTATTCAGGGTTACGTGAATTTTTTTGAGTGCAGTCGAGTCGGCAGCACCATAGACTGGTAGACCATAGTCTTCAAGGGACAAAACAGAGGAAGTAACAGCGAGCCGGAGCGCATTTGGGGGAAGGCAGATTCTATGGCGGAAGAGGATGCCAAGCCGTGTGTTAGTGGCTGATGTTAGGCATCAATGTGGTTGTGAAATGTGAGGCTGAGTCAAGGCAACCCCAAGGTATTTGTAGGAGCAGACTTGTTCCAGTGGTTATTTGGTACTAGGAAGGATATAGGAGGGTGGTTGCTAGATTTGTTTTGGGGTGGAAAAGAGCATAGCTTTGGTTTTTAAGATTGATGAGCGAGTCTGCACTCAGAACCAAGCTTCAGCATTATTGAAAGACTGCTGTAGGGTGTCCTGAAGGGAGATGGGATTATGTGGGTGGCAAAAAGGACAGCGCCATCTGCATACAGGAGAATTTTGCCAGGGCATGCACTGGGCAGGGTGTTCAGATAGAGTGAGAAGAGAAGGGGCGCAGGATGGAGCCTTGGGGACCCCAGAGTGAATGGGACGGTATCAGAGAGCATCCCATTGATTTTACACACTGTGATCGAGAGTCAAGATAGCTTGTGCACCATGCTAGGGGCCAAAGCCAAGAGACCAGTGTGGCAGAGAGCATTCAGCAGAAAAGGATGAGATGGTGTCAAGCCTTTGAGAGGTCGATGAACACTGCACCAGCTAGGGAGCTGGTATCCAAGGAGGAGTGTAGGAAGTTGGAGAATTCAATTAGGGCAGTGCTGGTACTATGACCAGCACAGAAGCCATGTTGCTCTGGGCATAAGACGTTATGCTTAGCCAGATAATCAGTGATTTGAATGGCCACCACTTTCTCCAGGGCTTTAGAGAGGAGGGGGAGGATGGAGATTGGCCGGTAGTTGTTGGCTGACGACCTGTTGCCCCCTTTATGAACTGGTGTGATTATGGCTGTTTTTTGAGCCATGGGAAATTATCCCAGGCAGAGCGATTGGTTAATTAGGCTGGTGAGTGGGGCAAGGACTTCATCTAGCACCAGCCTGAGGATACTGGGGTCCAGTGAGTCACTGCCGGGACTGTTGCTATTCAAAGCTTTTATTGGATGGGTCTGGCTTCCCAGGTGGAAATCTTGCACAGGCGGAAGCTGGGGTGCTGGGGGACAGGGGGTGGTTGGTTGGGGGCAGGTCAAAGAAATCACTAGGGAGTACTGAGCTAAGGTCAGTGAAGGTGGCGTTGAGCCAGTTAGCTATGGGGGCAGGCTCGGTGGTGGTAGTGCCATTGCTAGTGAGCTGGGATGGGTCAGGGGAGCGAGATTTTCCATTTAGTTGTTTAATATTATCCCAGAAAGTCCGGGCCGAGCCCCAGGAGGAGGTAAGGGTGGCCTGGTAATGGTCGGCCTTGGCTGTCAGGATGGCCCAAGAGCACTTATTCTGGGCTGCATTCTAAGCCTGCCTATCAGACAGCCGACCCATTTCAGTGGCAAGGTGCCAGAGGTTATCCCGATTTCTTTGTAATTGTAGAAAGGCAGGGCTAACCCAGGGTGCATTCTGCTTTTTGGACCGGATTTTGGTGAAGGGTGCAAAGAGATCACAGGCCATGTTGAAGGTGTGTGTGAAGAAGGTGAGGGCAGTGTCAATGTCGGTTGCACGATGAATGGGGGACCAGTTTATCTGGGTGAGGAATAGTTTAAGTTTTTGCAGCCCACCAGGGCGGAGGTGCCTGCAGAGGGTGGTCTGGGCTTTGGGTTTGGGATTGGGGACTGCCCAATGAAATAGAATAGGGGAGTGGTCACTTAAGGAGTCTGGTAGGACCTCGATGTTTTGGATTTTTTGGGGTCGGTTTGTTATAATAACATCCAGAAGGGTGCTGGTACCTCTCTTAGGGTTTATTCTCATGGGCTGGGTGATGAGTTGCGTCAGGTCTAGGGCGGCAAATGAGTCTCTGATCGCAGAAGAGGTGGTGCTGAGCCAATTTATGTTAAGGTCCCCAACTAGGATTTGTTCCGCCTTATGGTGGAGGGAGGCCAGATAGTCAGTTAAAGATACCATGGCCAGGTGCTGGTTCTTTGGGGGAACGTAGGCCGTGGTGAGATACAGAGGGCTCCTGGAGGGGTCCGGGGTGAGTTTGAGGGTAAGAGTCTGGGCCCCATTTACAAGGGCAGGGGTGGGGAGTGCGTGTCCAAGTATTGTGTCCCTGGTGTAGATTGCACAGCCTCCCCCTCATTTGCCTACTCGGTCCTCCCGGTATAAAGTATAGCCTGGGAGGGAGACAAATGAGTCAGGGGTGGATTTGGACAGCAAGGTTTCAACCAGGGCTATGATGTCTGGTTGATGAGCCATGTCCCAGCACTGTAGGGCATCAAATTTTTTCAGCGGGCTGCATATGTTCATGGAGGCTATTTGGAGACCAGTGGCCGAGAGTGGTGGGTGGGAGGGGCAGGGCCTGGGTTGGGATGTGTGTTCCTGTCAGGAGTAGAAGGAGGAGAACTGCTCTGGTCAGAGGGTGGCAGATGGAGAGTTTACACCAGGAGCAATAAGATGAGAAAGGGGTTTCATAGCACAGGGAGTGGGTAGGCAGCACAGGCAGAGAGAAAGCTTGGTGATCAGATGCCCAAGGAGCCGGGGGGGAGGAAAGGTAATGTCTGGGTGGGGGGTGAGGTGGAGAGGAGCATATGGGGTGTGTGGAGGAGGAGGGAGGGGGAGGAGCCGTGGTATAGGAGGAGGGGAGGACAGGAGGGTAGGAACACTGGAGTAGTGAGGCCGAGGGTTAACAGGGACAATAGGGTTGGCGGAAGGCAAAAGGAGGAGGAGGAGAAGAGAGAGGCAGGTGGGCAGGAGGTGCACATGCATAGTCGGTAAGGGTGGGAGAGCTGAAGTGAAGAAAGAATGGGGGAACTAGGATGATAGAGGGGGAGATAGTAATGAGAGGTCACCTCTAAGTGTAGTTGCCACTTTGGTACAGTGGCAGAGCTGGTGCACAGGGCACGAGGTTCAAGTCTTGCCCTGGATAGCAGGAAGGACCCCAGACAGTGACTGTAGCAGCAGGAAGCTGGGCTCAAGATCTGCAGAAACAGTCAGATAATGATTTTGCAGTGTCTGAGGGTTAGAGTGTTTTTTAGCATTTGAAATCCTTTGGAAAGAATAGACAGGTGTGCTAGCTAAGTGGTGGAACTGCTGACTTAGACAGTAAGAGTGCAGGGTTCAAAGCCTGCAAGAGAGAAGTGGCAAAACTTTATATTTTGGCAGGTGGGGGGGTAAGAGACTAAAAGGCCTAGAAAGTAGGCATAAAATAGGTAGACAAAGTGGTTAAGAGGTAGAGCTGCTGACTCTGACTCCAAGGGTACTGGGTTTGAGCACAACTTAGGGACAGAGTGTAGAACATTTTTTAATTCAGAAAAGGAGGAAGGGTTAAGAATTTGAAAGTAGAGGAAGATGTTGGCCTGATTTATTGGCTTAGTGGCTAGTCAGTAGACTTTGGAAAAAAGGGCACCAGGTTTGAAGCTGCCGGGTGCTTAGTGGTAGGCTGATGGGAGGAGTGAGGAAAGTAGATAGCAGAGAGGATTCCAAGGGATCTACGGGGACCTCTAGTGGATAGTTTGCAACAGTTGCTAGGAAGGGATGGAGAGTTGAAAGAGGAGCTAGAGTGGAGAGTGCAGCAACCCCTTGTGGTTGGTGACTATAAGCTGCAAATGGGAAAATGGACATGTAGTAAAAAGAATAGGTCATGTGATGTCACATGTGACCTGCCAGCAGCAATAAATGAAGTGCTATGCAACTGTCAGGCTGTAGAGCAGGACACTTTACCTCTTACAGGCTCTGGCAATCCCCGTGTTCAGGCTCTGCTGCTGGGCATAGTGAATCAAGAGGGGTTGCTTCAGGGCCTATAAAGAAAGGGAAACAAAGGAATGGGTTTAAATAAAAGTGAGGCAGGGAGGGACATGGGTCAGAGATTGGTCAAGTGAAAAGAAAAACAAATGAGGAGGAGTGGATTAGCAATCAGGGAGATTGGAGTGTGAAAAGTAAAGTTAAAAGGAAATGAAGGGGGGTGGTAGCCCTCTATAGCCAGTCCCAGGATATTTAAGAGGGGAACAGGATTTGACTGTGTTAAATGAAAATGTGGAGGGTAGGGAAAACGCAGTCCTTATGAATAGTAGTGAAGGGGAAGAAGCAGTATATGAGGGAATACAGGTGATGTATAGCTTTGATATATTGGGAGCAGCTAGCTAATTGAATGGGGCTGAGGGAGACTGTGATGAAAATCAAGGAGGAGATAGAGAAAGGGGGGATCCAGGTAATTGTAATAGGTGACTCAATTAGAAAATTCATGGATCAGTATATTTGTAAAAATGACAAAAGGAACAGAATGGATCGTAGTTTTTCTTGGGCTGATATCTTAGATCTGCATAGTATGGCTGAAAATATTTTAAATATATTGTCAGCAGTGAAGCAACCCTTAGCATTGATTCATGAGGGAATAAATGATATTGCAAGGAAGACCTTGCCTGAGATGCAGGACTATAAGAAGTTGGTGGAGAAAGTAGTGGGTAAAGGAAGCAAGATATTAATCTCAGAAATATTACCTGAACCCAGGGCATCGCTGTACAAGAAGAAAAAGATACAGTAGCAGCCACAGACATTGCCAGCTATTTCCTGAAATTTATGTGATATATCTAGAGAAATCTCCTGAATTCTGCATTTCCACAGTAGGGGCAGCAGAGAGAAACTCTTTAGAAATTTCACAAAATATCTGGAAATAGCTGCCAATGTCTGTGGCTACTACTGTAGCCTTAACAAACAAGTGGTTGCTGAAGTGGGCTGAATCAAATGGTAATAGATTTATTAGGCATTGGGGGACATTTAATAATAGGAATGAACAATGTTGTAAGGATGGGCTCCACTTGAATTTTAGGGGTAGTAGGATTCTGGTAATGAGGTTGAAGAATGAGATTGAGAACTGTTTAAACTAAAGGGGGAAGGGGAAAAAAATGAGTAAAATGGGGGAAAGGACTTCTTATAAAAGTAAAGTTAAAGGGGTAGCATCCTTAAAGGTTATGTTCTGTAATGCAATGAGTTTAAATTAAGTTTGTATGTCAGAATTGGAAGTTTTGATTAAAGATGGTGAATTAGATATGGTAGAGGTAGCTGAAACCTAGTGGAGAAATGAAAGTGAATGGTCTCCACATACACCTGGCTATAAAATGATCGGCAAGAATAGGGAGGATGGGGGGTTGCCCTCTTTATTAGGGAAGAACTAGAAATTAGGAAAATAGAGGAAACTGTCGAGTTAGGTAAAGTTGAAATTATAATGATCGAACTCTGGGGAATAAAAGGTAAAACACTTTGGATGTCAATGTTCCATAGAGCACCTGATATGGGTTTAAAAGAGATGGAAGCATTTCTGGATTACATTGTTAATCTCGCAGAAGATACTGATGGAGTAATGATGGGGAATTTGAACTTGACAGGAATTGAATGGGGGAAAAACAGGCAATAATATAGACTGTAGATTTCAGGAAGAACTAATGGCAGTGGGTATTCAGCAATGTATTCAGGAGGCAACAAAGGGGGAAAACATACTGAATGTCATTTTTACAAATATGAATGAGATCATTAAAAAGAATACTATTCAGCCACAAATGGGAACAAGCGATCATAATTCTATACTATTAGTGTTAGATTGGGCAACTGAGTTGGTAAAAGGTAGCACACCCAATACCTGTACAAAAAGGGCGATTATATGGCAATGAGAGAAGTACTGAATAGCATAGATTGGGATGGTATGATGAAACATCAGGATATAAAGAAATCTTGGGAATTTTTTTTTTTACAAAAATAAATGAGGTTAAAGGAAATTATATCCCACAAAAGAAAGCTTATAACTACAAAGGAAAAAGGCCTCCATGGCTAACTGAGGCCATAGTTAAACTCTGTAGGAAAAAGAAAGTGCTGTTTCAGAAGATGAAAAAGGACAAGACACCAGACTATAGGGATAAGTATAAAAATATTTTAAGAAAACTTAAAAAGGAAATAAAACAATCTAGACAAACAGCTTGAAATGAGATTAGCAATGAGTAAGAATAATAAAAGTTGTTATGCCTATGTAAATAGTCAGACGGAAGGAAGTAGTATGTTAGGCCCATTGACTATTAATGGGGAGGTGCTGTCAGATCCAATTAAAATGGCTAATGAATTTGGCAAAAGTTTTGGCTCAGTATATAAAAGTCATGAGGATAGGATAGAAATCAGTACTGTGGAATGTGGCCAGCTTGATCCAAAGGTAATAATAACTGAAGAAAAGGTAATGAAAAGGATTATGGGGCTGAAAGTGGACAAGGTGGTGTGACTGGATGGGATTCATCCGTATATGCTGAAGGAGTTGAAAAATGAGTTGGTACCAGTTATTACATTGTTGGGGCAAGGGTCACTGGCTGAAGGTGTGGTACCTGAGGAATGGAGAAGGGCATATGTTGTGCTGATATGCAAGAAGGGGAAAAGGGATCAGGCGATAAACTATTGACCAGTGAGCCTGACATCAGTGGTAGGAAAGATAATTGAGGGTATCCTTAGTGAAGCTATATGGGACATCATGATAAGTAAGGGGAAAGCAGATAGAAATCAGCATGGATTTGTTTCTGGCAGGCCATGTGAGACAAATCTGATCACCTTTTATGAACAAGTAAATGAGTGGGTGGATGAGGGGAAGAGTGTGGATATGGTAATGCTGGATTTTAGTCAGACTTTTGTACAGCCCCTCATTGCAAAATTATTGAAAAGTTGATCAGATTGGAAATTGATTTTTGTATTGTAAAATGGGTGAATCAGTGGCTAAGAAATAGGAAGCAACAATTAAGGATCCAGGGTTGCTTATCAGAGCCTCAAAGGGTAGGGAGTGGCGTGCTCCAGGGGTTGGTGCTGAGACCATTACTATTCAGCATTTTTATAAGTGATTTGGATATATATATATATATATAGTGGGAATAAAATGGTGAAATTTACTGATGATGTTAAAATGGGGGGTAGTGGGTATGTTTGATGATAGATTAATATTTGGAAGGGATTTAATACAAATTTCAGAATGGGCAGAAGTTAATGGAATGAACTTTAATAAAGACAAGTGCATCAAATGCATCTGGAGAGGCAAAACGTGCAACAGAATTATATGAAGGATCCACAGCTGAAGGTATTTACATGTGAGAGGGATCTGAGGGTCTATATTCAGAATGACTTAAAAAGTAGTGTTCATAGTAGAAATATATCAAACAAAGCCATGTATTTGGTAAACAGTATAAGAGGTTTTCATTCTAGATGTGGGGAGGTGTTGATGCCATTATATAAGACTTTAGTCAGGTCCATTTAGGATTATTATTCTACTGTATGGAGTCCCTTCTTAGTGAAAGATGTTAAGTTGGTGGAAAGACCACAGTGGTCCTACACAAGATTGATATCAGGGTGTGAGGGTTTGAATTATGAGGATAGATTGGAGATGTTGGGCATGTGGTTCTTGGAAAATTGGAGAGCTAATGGGATCTATTGTTCTTATACAAAGGCTTAAGAGATAAGGGTATGATGACAGACATGGGATTGGAGCTTGAAAAAACTGTATCAGTTGAGAGGACATGATAGGCAGTTGAAGGAAACAGCATGTAGGACAGAAATAAGAAGGAATGGATTTAAATGTAAGGCAATCAAGATGTGGAACAGATTACCTCAGGAAGTGGTGGATGCTGAGAATGTAGGTATATTTAAGGATAGATTGGATAAGTTTTTTAATGAAATTGGTGACTCCAGTTACCACCATTGAATTATGGGGAAAGCTTATATGGGCTCTGCCTTCTTGACTTTTCTATTTTACAGTATGAAATCCAGTATGAAGTAGTTTTGAAATTAGACTGATAGCTTAAGCTCACTAACTATTTTAGAATGTAGTATTTCTTAATTACCAGCAAACGGGGTAAAGGTATGTCCCATCTGTGGTGTTTGAAAAGTAATAAATAACGGTAAATGAGCAGAACCAGAATGATCCTGGACATCAAAGTCTTAACACTGTGTTTAAAAAAACTTAAAACTGCTACTTTTTTCCTATACTTAACTTGGGGCATTTTGTTCTCATCTACAGCCCAGAAGAAATTAAAATTGTTTCTGAAATGTTCAGGGATGATGGTGCCTGGGCCAAGGGTGTGTATTTGGATAGTTTGGTGAAAAGATATCTCACCGTTTTTAAATTTGAATGTTTTTTGTCATAGTAGCTAGACAGGTAGACAATTGAAAATCAATTGAAGAGTTAATTATTAAGCATTTACTTTTCATGCTCAGAGAAATACCGTTTGCACTGTCTGCCATCTTGGTTTTATTTTTCTGTTTTAACAATGTTTTTCTACCTAAGTACTGCCTAGTAGCTAATAACAAGACCTGTGTTAGGTCTTCTTTACATACTGTCTTGGATTATTTTATTAATATTTTTAAAGTCTGCAACTATAAGTTATTGTGGTGAAAATAATTTCACTGGTCACTCACTTAGTTAAAGCAGCAGTGCAATGAAAACAGTTATTCCAAAAGCTAATTTTCTGTTATGGCTATGAAACATATTGGTAGAACTGTTGATTTGGGTTTACTGGATGCATCCTATGCTGTATACTATAAATTTGCATTTTTGTCTGGATTCTTATCCTCCTCAAATCTTCAATATTATTTCTATGCAAAAATGAGGCAGTCATCTTTTTTCTTGAGAAATAATTATTTTAAAACTTTCGTAAAATTCTTAATTGATAACAGAAACTGGAAATGTCACCACCAAAATAAACTGGAAGACATTTGGCATTAATTAGGAAGAAAAAAGGTGGGGTCAAATTTTAACCCATTTTCATTACACTGCAGCTTTAAGGACAGTTCAATCAGAAAATAACAATTCATAGTTCTTTACAGTTTGAACTCTAAAGACTTCTAACAGTAAATCTCCTTGACAGTTCAAACATTCATATCTCCCTGGTGTGTAGCTGTAGCCCTTACCTGTCAATTGTTGTCCCTTGAATAACATTATTTTTGTTTTTTTATATTCCCAGGTAGTCTAGTGGTTCCTTTCCTTCCCCTGTTCTCCAATCACTGTCTCATATTTTTATTTTTTATAGTCTATGGAAATCAAGTGGTCTCCCCCCCCTTCCTCCATTCTCTAATCGCTGTCCCCAGTGTTTGTCTATTCCCTTTTAGTTTAGTGGTCCTGCACCCTCCCTTGTTCTCCGATCACTATACTGTAGAATACAATCCTGTTCCCTGATAGTTTAGTGGCCCCTCCCCTGCCCCAAATATAAAACATTGATGAAGTTATGAGTGTGCATAGAAGAATTTCAATGAACAAGTGTAACTTGAGTGTTCTTTGGAATTTTTACACCAAATGTTCAACATGGGCATTTTGGGACTCCATCTCATGAAAACTGGCACTATCATTTCATTACTTAGTCCCAAAAGGTGATTTCATACAGCAACTGCAAAATCACCTTCGGGTCTGATTAGCGAGACAACAGTGACAGTGTTCATGTGGTGGGATCCCAAAAAGCCCATATTGAAAATGTGGTGTAAAAAAATCCTAGAAATTGCCAAGATATCAACATAAGTTTGAAATGCCATAAACAGCCATTATACGGCACTTACCTTGATTCTTCAGTTCATGGTTCAGCTTTGAAGAGTACAGATGTGTTCTTGTCCACAGAAGATTGCAGCCAATGGTCTCTCATGGTAAGTATAGGGCAAGTGGGTATGTGGGCTAGTGGATTGCTCAGTGGGAGGGTTGGAATATGGGAGGGGCATAGGGAGACAACAACGGACGATTTTCTTATTTTCCTGCTGTTTTAAAAAAGACATTAGAGTACTGTTTTCCTTTTTGACAGGAACAAATAAACAATATTTTGGGACACTGAGGGTGGACTCTCCAGTGTCCCAGAGTACTGGACATAACTGGGAACACTGCGAGTGGGCTACCTTTTGTCCTACACAGTTGGGAAAGGGGTAGTGCCAAACAGGATTGGCACATGATGTTCATGAAAAATTAAAAGGAAAATATTTTGGTACACTAGCAGTGGGCTCCCAGTGTACTACTCTGGGGAGTGAAGGGGGGACTTTACTGCTGACACTGGGATTGAAATTGATGTTGGCTGAAGCAAATGTTTTTAAATAAACATTTCGGGACACTGGGAGTGGGCTACCTAGTGTCCCACAGTGGCAAGTGGGGGGTGTATTTATATCACCAACAAAGGGACTGGGCACCCTGATGTCAGCAAAAACATATTTCTAAAATAAAAAATGTCTTGGTCCCCTTAGAGGCAGTAGAAAAACTTCTTTTATTAGGTAAATACCTGTAAAATGGGGACTGAAGAACACAATTCTAACATTGTTTGGCCCAAAAAGTGGCCAGTAAAGGTTTTTATTTTTACTTGGGCCAGTGGTTTTGACCCACTGAGGTAGCACTGCAGATTGCAGCAATTTTTGTAAAACAGTGCCACAATTGCTAGTAGTTTTAGTACAACTGTTCCAGTACTTGCACAACAATTGCACAATTTGTGGCACTTTCACAAACATAGTACTGCAAATTTGCAAATCTCCCAAGAAAAGATTTTGCAAAAACATATTTCCTGACATCATTTGTAAAAGCTAATGTCAGGATTGTGTTCCTCAGATCCAGATTAGTTAAACACAACTATTGGTGTTTACCAAGGGGTGGCATTTCTTGAGTGGCAGCATTTGTTTGCTGTCACTAACTGAAAACATGACTGAGGCAGCATGAAAGTGCACAGTTCATTTGCTGCAGTCCAAACTGCATTCATGAAAGCAAAAAGCTTTTGAGGCAGACATATATTTTTTCCCCATAGGCTATAATGGGAAACTTAAAACGTTAATAACTTTTGAACTGATTGATATTTTTGCACCAAACATTCAAAAGGCACATCAGCAACCCAGACCCCATATACTCTGATAATTTCAGACCAAACCCCCAGACTCTTTGGGCCATAGTCCCGAGCACAGAATTTGCCAAAAAAGTGGTATTTTTCGCATTTGTTGGTACTCCATAGCTCTGCAACTGCACATCCAATCAGACCGAAACTTGTTAAATCCAGAGATCTATGATACCACAGTGCATGCACAATTTCAGTCAAATCAAATGAACAATTGCAAAGTTAGCAAACTGCAAAATTTGGGGTTAAACATAGAAGTGGCCATGCACCCTAACACTCTGCAATATGCTGCAGTAGACCTACTGAATAGAGCTATGTAATTTGCATGGCAAGTAGTCCCCTTTGAAATGTAGGAAACTGTGACATTCACTTCATCTTGGCAATGTCACATTTTTCTGAATGACAAAGGGGACTAATTACCATTGAAATTACATTGCTTTATTCAGAAGGTCTGCTGCAGCATTCTGCAAAGTGCTGCAAAATTGTGTTTCATCCTGGGGATGCCACTGTATATGTGTAGGTACACATATATCTATATATATAGATATATGTGTGTGTATATATATATGTGTATATATATATATATATATATATATATATATATATATACATTCATTGCAAAAAAATGTTGGTAACGTATCAGTTAGGGTTGTTACTACAGCGACAAAAACAGGGACATGTGGTGTGAAGGTTTTCAACCCTAAAACCACAACCCCACCCTGCAGGCATTGACAGGCATCGGGGATGTGTCTTTGGGTCATCAACCCTAATACTCACCCCATTCCATAAGTTAATAAGCTGAGATGGGTACAGTATAGGAGAATTGGGTGAGCACTAGGGTTAATGACCCTAAGACACACCCCTGATGCCTGTCAGTGCATGCAGGTTGTGGGTGAGGTGTTAAGGTTGGAAACCATAACACTGCATTTCCCTGCTTTTGTCACTTCAGTAACAACTGTAACTGATGCATTAACAGAGTTTTTTGCAATGGATTTCCTTACTTTTTCAGATAGTAAAATGATATCCTTATTTGTCTGTGGGACCATGCACTCCCATCCCTCCATAGATACGTATATGTATGTATGCAGCAATGGAAGTGCAGGGCCTTCAAGGCCATTAGCTTCAATTCTTAGGACAACAGTGACTAAATTGTCAGCATATCCTTCTTATTAGCCCTCATTAAATACCCCGGTACTAAAAATTTTTGAATCCACACCAAACTGTAATTGTGTGCATCTGCAATACTATTCTGCTCTACAGGTGTGAAAACACATTTTGGGTAGGATTTGAAAAATGACGGCTGTGACATACATGAGTTGGGGTAGTAAGAAGGCTATGCTGAAAAATGGGGTAAAAATATTTAACATTTCCCAAGTTACAAGTGATCATAGCAAAATTAGAATGAATGGTCATAACTTTGACATTTTTTTCATGTTTTGACCACAAATTGTCAACAGTCTTCTTACATAGGCTTTCTGGGACCCCACCTCATAAACAATGGCACTGTCATTTTGTTAATTGATCCCAAAAGGTGATGCTGTGCAGTGACCACAAAATCACCTTTTGGGACTGAGTAACGAAATGACAGTGCATGTGTGTTCAAGAGATGGGGTGCCAAGAACCCCATGTTGAAAATCTGGAGCCAAAATTCAAACAAGCATTTGTCAATGCTGAATGTTGTTGTGCTGGCATTAGCTTTGGTAGTGCGGTGCAGGAAAACATTTTGGGCAGGATGTGAAAAATGACAGCTGTACAGTTCATAAGGAGGTGTAACAAAATGCCAGTGTTGAAAATGTGGCATGTAAATATAGCAAATTTGCAAAGTTACAAGGGTATGTGGGAAATATGCAATGCACGCTTGGAACACTGCCATTTTATGGGCATTCAGCACCAAATTTTCAACATAGGCATTTTAGCACTTCTGCTCATGCACAGTGTCACTGTTATTTCCTCAAAGTGTCCCAAGAAGTGATTTCGCACAGCAACCATGCTATTCTGCGCCAAGAGTGTGAAAACACATTTTGGGCAGGATATGTGAAATGATGGCTCTACTGCTCATCAAGAGGTGTGGAAAAATGGCAGTGGTGAAAATCCAGAGTGAAAATATCACAAATGCATGACGGTACGAGCGTGCGTGCAATCTGCCAAAGCATGCTCATAACACAATCACTTTATGGAGTATCATCACCACATTTTCAACATAGGCATTTTAGGACCTCTGCTCATGAACTGTGTTACTGTCATTTTCATAATCTGGCCCAAACACTGATTTCCCACAGCGACTGCGTTATTGTGCGCCTGAAGTGCGTAAACACATTTTCCGCAGGATGTGGAAAATGACAGCTGTACTGTTCATAAGGAGGTGTACAAAAATGAAAATGCTGAAAATATGGTGTTAAAATATTGCAAATTCATGAAGTTATGAGCCTGCGTAGCAACTGCGCAATGCACGCTTGTAAAACAGGCATTTGTTGGAGTTTTTCCACCAAATTTGGAACATAGGCTTTTTGAGAGGTCACCTCATGAACACTGACACTGCCATTTCATTAATTGGTCCTGAAAGGTGATTTTGTGCAGTGACTGCGAAATCACCTTTCCAGGCACATTAATGCCATGACAGTGGTAGAATTCATGAGGAGGGGTCCCAAAAACCCCATTTTGAAAATTTGGTGCCAAAATTCCATCAAATGCCCAAAATATGCAGCAAAGTTGAAAAAACCCTATTCATTCCATTATACAGCTTACCGGCATTTCCTCAGCTCACAGTTGGCTTTGAAGAGTGCAGACATGTTCCCGGTCCACCGAAGATCGTCATGCCGGACTCCAGAGGTAAGTATGGTGTGAGGGGGTGAGGGGGTGTGGGGATGCTGGGTTTGCAGTGGGTGGGTGGGTGTGGTTGGGAGGCAGGAGACTCACGAGGGACCTTTTTATGTTATAGGAAAGAAAAAACACTAGCATCGTGGGACAGTTGTTTTTTCAGGGACAGGCACGCTGGGGTGGGCTCCCAGCGTGCCACCTAAATGTTTTGGGGTTGCTGCAGCTGACAGGAGATTGGGCACCCTCATCAGCAGACAATGAAGGGTGAATTTATGCAGACGGGGATTGGGCATCCTTGTCAGCACACAATGACAGCCGGGGGGAGGCAAGAGCTGAGGGGGATTGGGCACCCCCCTCAGCATATAAGAAATGCGAGGGGGGCTGATTTATGTTGAGGGGGAGTGGGGTCCCCCGTCGGCAGACAATTAAAGTGGGAGGAGGCAAGAACCGAGGGGGATTGGGCACCCCCCTCGACATATACAAAATGGGGGGGCTAATGTATGCTGACGGGGAGTGGGCTGTCTGTTGGCAAATTTGTGTGGCCACAGTAAGCCGGCTGGAGGATTGGGCACCCCGGAAGTCAGCCATTGGGCAGCCGCCCACCTTGCTGCTAATGTGGGTAGCACACAGGAAGGGTCTGCTGCATCTGATGAGCTTTGCTTGGATTGCAGCAGACCTTTCCTTAGATGTGCTCATCACATTAGCATGCATGCTGTAGCCCCGGTATGCAGGCTGCTTTGGGAATGAGGGACACACCTATTGAAGAGTGCCCTGCATTCGCCCAACAGCGACCGCGCCTCCAAATCTGCACTACCGCAAGAGGCTGGTTTGCGCAGGCGTGGCAAGCCAACATAAAAATGACTGGTGTGCATAGAAACATTTCAATGAATACAAGTAACAGCCATTTTTAGGAATCTTTTCACCAAATTTTCAACATGGGCTTTTTCTGGCACCACCTCAAGAACATTGGTACTGTCATTTTGTTAATCGATACTGAAAGGTGATTTTGTGCAGTGACTGTGAAATCACCTTCCAGGCCCAGTTCATGAAACAACAGTGTCAGTGTTCATGAGGTGGAGTCCCAAAAAGCCCACACTGAAAATTGGTGAAAAATACCTAAAAATGGCAAAGTTATAAACATAAGTTCAAAACATCACTGAACAACATTATAAGACACTTACCTTGATTCCTCATTTTGCAGTTCAGGTTTGAAGAGTACAGACATTTCCCAGTCCACGGAAGATGACGGCAGCTGAGCTCCAGTGGTAAGTATATAGTAAGGGAGGGTGTGGGATGGTGTGTGCTCAGTGGTAGGGGGGATGGGGATGGGGAACACAGGTTCAACAAGGGGCCATTTCATTTTTTTCAGGTCAAAAAATTAAAAAGACATCGGGAGATGTTTTTTTTCTCTACAGGTTTAAAGAAAACTATTTTGGGACACTGGGAGTGAGCTCCCCAGTGTCCCTCATTGCTGGGAAAGAGGGAGTGTTTCTAGTTCTGACATAGGGTTTTATCCCCCCATATTGACAAACCACACAGGGTCTGTGGGAGAGGATCATGCCAGTGGACTACCATGAAGCAAGTGGGTTACCCCTCAGGGGATGGCAATGGGGTCAGCTCACAGAGCAAATAGCTGACAGACAGCCACAGGCAGTTTCACCTCCAACTCCACACACTGTCAATGATGTGTCTGGTTTGATTGCAAGTGGATGTCCATTTTCGAAAATGTGTTATGTGCAAAAATAAGCTATGCCTATTTTTGCACATACCACATTATCATACATGGAAATCCACTTGCGATCAAGTCAGGTATATCCTTGACAGCATTCATAAGTAAACCAAAAAACACCTTTACTTCAGTAATTCTCCTGGGAGTAGAAGACACAGCACATGACTACAAATCCATGGATCCTGGGTTCGATGGCACTCTTCCCTCATCTTTTTCATCTTTGTTGTAGGTGAAGAAAAAATATGAAAAGACTAGTTTTGAATCCAGGACCTTTGGGTGTCGTAAAACTGTGTCTTGTCCACTGTGCCACAGAGGAACTATAGCTAACACACTGTTTTTCTTTACTTATCCAATGTCTCAATCATCCTTGATTGCAAGTGGATATTTGATTTTTGAAAATGTAGCATGTGCAGAAATGAGCTAAACCTATATTCGCACATACCACATTTCCGAACATCAGATATCCTCTTCAAAGAAGACAGCAATTCTGTCCTGGTCCACAGACAATGATAGTGGACAACCTTAAGAGGTAAATATGAGGTAACGGGGTGGTTGGTGCTCAGTGGGAAGGTCGGGATTAGGGAGAGGGACAGTGGAGAGGATGAGGGACTATTTTCATTTTTTCAGGTTAAAAAAAGATATAGGTGATGGTTTTCTTCTTTACAGGTTATAATGGGAAATAAATGTTTGGGGCATTGGCAGTGTGTTCCCCAGTGTCCTGCATTGCTGGGGAGGGGTTTTTCTAATGCTTACATGGGGATTGAGCACCCCTGGTGTCAGCAAACAAAACAAGGAACTTGGGGTTGGTATCTGACACCGGAGCTGGGAATCCCGGTGTCAGATTAAATAAATAATAACTAATAGGATTTGAAGGGTGGGAGGTGCCACTAGACACCAGGGAAACATATGGAGGGCTGCCACTAGGGACAGTGTTCAGCAGGTGGAGGGTGCCTCTAGCCACCAGGGAAAAGAGCAGGTATAGGTAAACGTGCAGAAGGCAGCATGAGTTCCAGCTGCAGCTGCAGAAATCAAGAAAATCCAGCTGTTCTCATAGAGAGAATGCGGCTGAACTAGTCCTCTCACTAACATCAGCACCCAGGATTTTGGGTGCCCACAAAAGGTTTTTCTGGTCACAAAGTAAAAAGAACAAGCATTTGTCAATGCCAAATTTTGGCTTGCTGCCATTGGGAGTGCAGGAATTAGAGAGATGCAGCATAGGAATGGCAGTCAAGTAGTGAACTGATGCTAATCCACCCCCACCCTGCAGAAAGTGACAGGCATTAGGGTGTCCCTTTGGGTGTTTGGTAGTGCAGTGTGGGAAAACATGCTGGGCAGGATGTGAAAAATAACAGCTGCACAGTTCATAAGGTGGTGTAAAAAAATGCCAGTGTTGAAAATGTGGCATACAAATATAAAATGTCTTGAGTTACAAGGGTGCGTGGGGGAATATGCAACGCACGCCAGCAACACTGCCATTTTATGGGTGTTCATTACCAAATTTTCAACATAGGCATTTTAGCACCTCTGCTCATGTACAGTGTCACTGTCATTTCCTCAAAGTGTCCCTAGAAGTGATTTCACACAGCATCCATGCTATTCTGCGCCGGAAGTGCAAAAACACATTTTGGGCAGGGTATGTGAAATGACGGCTGTACTGTTCATCAAGAGGTGTGGAAAAATGACAATGGTGAAAATCCAGAGTGAAAATATCATGAATGCACGATGGCATGAGTACGCATGCAATCTCTCAATGCACACTCGTAACAGTCATGAACTGTGTCACTGTCATTTTCATAATCTGGCCCAGACACTGATTTCCCACAGCGACTGCGCTATTATGCGCTGGAAATGTGGAAACACATTTCAGGCAGGATGTGGGAAATGACAGCTGTACTGTTCACAAGGAAGTGTAAAAAAATGCCAATGCTGAAAATCCAGTGTTAAAATATTGGGAACGAGTGAAGTTACGAGCCTGCATAGCAACTGCGCTCATAAAACAGGCATTTGTTGGATTTTTTCCACCAAATTTGAAACACAGGCTTTTTGAGATGCCACCTCATGAACACTGGCAATGTCATTTTGTTAATGGGTCCCGAAAGGTGATTTCACGCAGTGATTGCGAAATCACCTTTCAAGGCTGATTAACACCATGACAGTGATAGAATTCATGAGGAGGGGCCCCAAAAACCCCATGTTGAAAATTTGGTGCCACAATTCCAAGAAATGCCTGAGATATGCAGCAAAGTTGAAAAAACCCTATTCACTCCATTATACAGCTTACCGGCATTTCCTCAGTTCACGGTCAGCTTTGAAGAATGCAGACGTGTTCCCAGTCCACGGAAGATCATCACGCCAAACCCAATGATAAGTATGGGGTGGGGGGTGAGGGAAGCAGGGTGCACATTGGATGGGTGTGGGTGGGGCAGGGTTCATCGAGACTGCGAGGGACGGTTTTCGTTTCACAGAAAAAAAAGGGAAAACCATCGCAGGACAGTTTTCATGTTGCAGGGCATTTGACACACTGGGATGGGCCTCCAGCGTGCCACCTTACTGTTTTTTTTGGGGGGGATGTCAGTAGCTGAAGGGGGATTGGGCATCCTCATCGGCATACAACATGGGGCGGTCATGCCAAGCGGTGATTGGGCACCCAAGTCAGCAACCGAAGAAAGTGGGGGCGCGGGCGGGTGGATTGGGAACCCCCTCAGCAATTCAACATCTGGGGGTATGTCGAGAAGGGGTGAGCTCCCGTTGGCACCACTAACACAGCGGGGGTTACTGAAGAGTTAGGCACCCCGATGTGTCGGCAGGTGTGAGCCACTCGCTGGCCATGCTCATAATGGCGATGAGCATGGCAAGCAAAGGACCACTGTGTATGATGAGTTTTGCTCGGATTGCAGCGGACCTTTGCTTAGATGTGCTCGCCCCATTATACATGCATGGTGTGGCGCCAGCATGCAGACTGATTGGAAAATGAGGGACGCACCTACTGATGTGTGCCCTGCATTCACCCAACAGCGGCAGCGCCCCCCAAACCTGTACTACAGCAAGATGTTGCTTGAGCAAGCACAAACCAACATAGAAAAAAAGGATCAGAATCTTGCTAAATGGGTCCCTTTTAGCAAATCCACTGAATGGTTCCCAAGTCATTAAAGTTCAAAAATGTGGCTGTAACATAGAAGTTTGCATTGAACTCTATTAATTATGTCATTACTGTGCCAGTATGATGTATATGTGTGTGTGTGTGTGTATATCTATATCTATATCTATATATATATATATATATATGTGTGTGTGTGTATGTGTGTGCATATATATATATATATATATATATATTTGTAAGTAAAAATAACCAACAGGGTGGGCATTATTGGGATATAACAGACTATCCAGGGGTGTAATGATGCCTGATGCCATAGGCAAAGGGCTTTATAGCCCCTGGAAGGTCCATTATATCCCATAACATCAACCCTGGAGGGTATTATTACACTTAGATAATGTACCATAGGAGTAATTGATTGAAAAAAATCTAACAAAAAAAATATTTATATATAAAGGCCCAGATATTCAAACTGCGCCCAAAAAGTGTGCAACAGCAGGAGCAAGTGCAAGTCCACTGCACCCATGCACAAGAAGCATGATATTCAAAAACTGTGCAGGCCAAGATGCACCTATGGCCAACTGAATATCGCACCACCTGCACCATAGCGCAACTAGGGAGGTGAAGCTGAGCATATCTGTTGTGCCATAGCACAACAAAGGATGTTCAGCTGAGCAGTCCAGATGCACCATAGCACAACCAGGGACGTCCCCCAGAAGCAGGGCAGCAATGCAACAGCACAGTCAGGGATGCAGGGGCCCACCACCCATGCCACAGATGGGCAGAGGAACACACAGCAGAACAGACATCATCCCCCCACACCCCATGCACTGCACAACTAGGGGAGGTCTGGAATAACCACTGGCCCATGGAGACCAGCAACCAACCCACAGCCGGGCCATGGTGCCCCGTCACACCCCCTGGCATGCTGTGACCGGTCCACAAGGATGGCCAACCACCCCATACCACACCATCCCACAAATGCAGAGCACACCCTGCACCATGATCCCCATACACCCTGCCCAGGAGTAGCACCCAACAGTGCAGGACACCCCATGCATGCCACCACCCCCACTGTGACAATGCAACCCTGTGCACCATGGAGCCATGCAAGGCAACCCCACCATGGACACACTACAGTGGGCGGCAGCAGACAGTTATGCAACAGATGCATACACAGTGCCACCCTGCACGTCCCCCCCGAGGTACAGCTGAGAGACCGACCATGTGTCAGCACATGAGGTACCCCACATGCGACAGGGCATGCCCCGGACCCTACCTACAGCAGTACAGCACCCTGCACACCCTCCCAAGGACACTTCCCATCCCAGCACTGGCCACAGCAGCCACCACTGACACACCAGCAGACTGTGCATATCACAGACATGCAAGGGTGTCAGCTGCACAGGCCACAGAGTACAACACACAAACCACAGACAGTGACTGATCCCCCTGCCCTCACCATAGGCAGTTCACCTCTGCACACACACACACACACACACACACCCCCCCATGCGTGCACCACCCCTGACGCCATGCACACCACTGTAGCTGAGCACCTGTAGCCCACTGCAAATCAGAGATCACCACAGTTGTTATAACAAAATGTATGTATTAAAATATAAGAACTATAAAACATATTTACAAATATATACAAGGGTGGGGGGAAAGGGCCACAGACCAGGTGGATGCAGGCATGGGGTAGGGGTGTACACATAGGAGAGAGAAAAAAGGGTGTGAGGGTGGGTCTGGTGGGTATGGGTGTCAGGGGGTCATGGAGGGCCTATTCTCTGCCCTGCTCTCCACTCCTGTGGCGCCTCCGGGTTCTCCTCCTCCAGACCCCATGTCACTCCAATCTCTCCAATGCTGCCAGGGATGCCCATGCCAGCTGAAGCATCTCTTGTATGGCCTGTTCCAGTGCATCCAGTGTTGTCCACCTAGGACAAGGGAGCAGAGTCAATACGTGTGACTGTCCACTCCCCTGCAGCAAACCCATTGTGCATGGCATACAGCCATGTGCCACACCCCTGTGATGGTGTGCGACCACCCACAGTGACCATGTCCACAAGACCTGCCTACCCAGGCAGCCACAGCCATGTGGACCACTGTGCACACCCACCGCCCATGTCCTCCACAGCACCACTGTGACCGTACAGTGACTTGGCTATGCAGTGTGAAGGCAGTGGCACAGCCATGTGCCTGGTGCATGCATGGACCACCATTGACACACTCCCAGACATGCAGTGCCACTGGACAGTGCTGACTGTAATAAGTTGCATGCATAGCAGTGGTATCAGTGGATGGTGGCCATGCCCCGCTGCCCGCCCTGTTACAGAGCATGTAATAGTAATCATGGATGTAAGGCACTCACCATCATCAGGCTGGTCCCTGCACCTCTGCGCACCTTCACCCCTCCCGGCCTGATGGTCCTCCTGGCGGCACCTCCTCTCCCTTGCCAGCCTGCTCTCTGCTGGGCCTAAGGTGCAACCATGGAGAGAGGATCATCAGTACAATCCTGTAGCAAAGTCCCCTGCCCCCATGTGTGTGCAATCCCACACAGCCAGACCCACCCACCCCACACCCTGATAACACCACCCCGGCCAACACCGGATGGCCCCCCCATGTGCTGGACACATGCAATCGTGATACCCATATAGAAGATAAAAGTGTATGGATGTTGCACCTACCTGGCCTTGGCATCATGCCCCTCCTGGCACGTGCCCACAGGCAGGCAAGCAGGTCCGGGTCCCTCCACCTCAGGTCCCCATATTGGTGGTGGCACTGCTGTGCCATCTGCCCAATACCGGTGGCCTCCTCCAGGATGTCGGCCACCTCCTGCCACACCTGACTCCTGGCCCTGTCCGGGGTACCTCCCCAAATAGTTGGCCAACATATGGCTCCACAATGGCAACCAGGTTTGCCAGCTCCACCTGGCTACACTGCACAGCTCACCTCTGCACCATCTCTGCAGCTCAGTTAAGTCAAAATGGTGCTCTGCAGCGTGGTTCTGCCATGGGCAGATGCTGCACGGTACACCGCTGCCATTCCCTATCACACTGTCACCGAAGAGCATGATAGTGGTGCACCCATGCTTGACACATGGTGCCTAGGGGGCAAAGGTCGGGCACAGGGTCAAGGGTCTCTGGTGCATGGACAGCCACAGCACGATTGGAACCCAATGCATCTAGCGTGATTGGGTGCCTGTGTGCCACCTCCTGTAGTGGCCTACCGTGCTGTTGCCCATTGTGCCTATGACGCCCCAGTGCCACAGTGCTATATAGGTGAACAGCACTGTAGCGCTACTGGCACAATGGTGGCCATGCCCTCCATTACCTCCCATGCACAGCACATCAGCAGCGTGGCAGGTGCCTGCATCATCAACCCGGGCATGCGCAGTTAGGTGTGTACTGTGCATGTCACAGAACTCCACCCTTGGCTCAGCATGTTCAACACAATTGCGCAAAGTGCAACAGCGCAATATTCAGCCGGCATATGAAAATCAGCTAATCAGCCATTCAACGGCGCAGTCACTGCATTTGCATCCACTTAAAGATGCGCCTCGCCTCATTTGCATGGGTTGCACTATAAAAGTGCGACATTGGGCTGCACTGGCCATAGTCGGTTACTGTAGTCTATTTGTGAGTTGCATGCTGTTTGGGAGTGTGGACTGTGGATTTTGGGACATGCATGGGACTGCACAGTCACAGGTAATGCCTGTCATTCTCACAGGCTGAATCATGACCTAGCGTGTTGTGGAGGAAGAAGAACAGAGTCATGGGAGGAGAAGGAGGCCAAATTTCATGAAGGCTGAGATGGATGCCCTGTTTGAGGCCTACCTAGACCAGGAGCCACTTCTCAGTGGATGCCAGAGAACACCACAGGCCCGTGCTGCTGCATGGGAGGAGGTGGAGTATGCTGTAAACATGCATGGCAGCCACCAGCACTCCATGTAGGAATGCAAGAAGAAGATGGGCACAGACAGGTGGAGGATTAAGGAGAAGGTGGCTGCCATCAGGGCAGCATGGTCTGCAACAGGTGGGGGACAGCTGGAGGTGTGCTACACCTAACCCCACAGGAGGAGAGGGTTGCTGGCAGCATGCAGTGTTGTGCCATTAAGGGTGTTCTGGGTGGTGGATTCCAGATGGGTGGTAGCCCATCACTGCATGGTAGGTCATGGTCTGTCTATTGGGTGGACAGGGTAGGTCACATGCAGCAACTTTGTTTTCTCTTACAGCTCCTGAGCATTTGCATGGGTCAGCGGTGGTGGGCTTCTCCACTGCGACTGGTCAGATGGAGATGGAGGAGGGCCCATCCACCTCCACAGGAATACACGGCTCAGGGTGACAGTGGGCCTGCCTGGACATCCAGACTGATGTTGGTGGAGCAGGTGTGGAGGAGGCCCTGCCTGTGTCCCAGCATGCCAGTGTCCACGGATGCCAGCATGCTGGGACTCGGGATGGTGCCGGATCTGTCACCGATGATGATGTCGCTAATGTCATGGGCAGTGACACTTGTGTGCCACAGGATGGCCACACAGCAGGTAACATCGCAGCCATGGTTGTGGGTGGTGCCACCGTGGAGGCCTGTGTGTCATCACAGTCCCAGCCTGTGCCTGTCAGCACTGGTGGGGCAACACTGGTGTGTGTACAGGACAGTGGGATCGTTGCAGCCACTGTGGTGGCACCATTGAGCCCTGGGGAGTGGCAGCCAGAGGGGCAGCATCAGCAGTTGGCCAGTGGGCTTGGGGGTACAGTGTCAGGGGGCGGCATCAGTGGACTGCCTGTTGACATGCCCAGGCCTGGCCCTGGTGTGCAGTGCCCACCCTCAAGGGGTGATGAGCATCAGGGCCATGAACACCCTGAGGGACAGCATGCCAAACAGGCAGATGACTTCTTGGATGAGCACACCCACATACTGCAAGCATCAGTCAATCAGCAGATGTGGCTTGTGATGGCAGCAGATGCACTGAGTGCAGCTCTGCACCAGGCAGAGGAATGTCACAGAACAGAAACTGCTCTGCTCCTGGCAGGGATGGACTGGATGTGGGAGGATGTGACTGCTGCCATTGACAGGCTGACACAGACAATCACAGCTGCCATGGCTACAGGAGGCACACAGTTATTTGCCCATGCGTCGCAGACACCGCACAGTGCAATGTCCACCCCCCATTCCCGCCATCATGCAACACCATCCTTGTCGACACCGGGTTCAGCTGTGGGCATCTCGAGCACGCCTGGAGCAGGCATGTTCAGTGTGCTGCAGACCCCTGTGTGATCACAGTCATGTTCATGCAGTGGAACCCCTGGGGGACCATCGGTGCCACCCCATGATGCCAGTGGTCAGCCTATCACTGCTGGCGTGCTCGGCGGGGCCGCCCATACATCTGTGGTGGCCAGGGCACTGTGGCACATGACTGACCTGTCTCCTAGCACGGCTACTGACTGATGCTGCCCTGTGTGCATTGTGTCATTCAGTGGGCAATGCACGGGTGGTTACCTGGCCCTGCACGCACACACACAGTCCATCTGCACACCCTCCTGGCTGCTGTCTGCAGTTGCGTGTGCATGATGATGCCTGAATTGTGCTGTATGCCAATGTGCAATGGTGCCCAGCAACTGACAAATGCACAATGACAGGCAGTGTGCGTGGTGGTCTGTGGACATGTGTGTGGCTAGGGGTGGCATTCTGGGTCAGCGTGCCTCCTACCCTTTGTGCATGTCTGGTGAGTTGTGTCTTGTGTGTGTGTGTATCTGACTGTGTGCCATGTTAGACCTCGCCCATCCCTGGCAGTGTGAGTGGTTCCATGCCTGGCCACTTCCCTTGATGGCATGCACCCGTGGTGTGTGTCCATACATGTTTGTGGGTTGTGCCTTTGCCACTGGTGGTTGCACATGACCCCATGACTTACCTGGGTTGGCTGAAGTGCTCCTCCGTGATGGTGTCCTGGTGTAGCTGTGCCAGCCGGAGCAGTTGAGGGTCCCTTCACCCAAGGGTGGGCTGCCCATCACCATTGTCACTGGCATCCTCATCGTCCCCATTGCTATCCTCCTCTTTGACCTGTATGGCTATCCCACATTCATTGGCCATGTTGTGCAGAATGCAACAGGCCAGGAATAGCCCACAGGCCTTTGAGGGGCTGTACTGTAGGGCACCACCGGAGGTGTCCAGGCAACGGAAATGTGCCTTCAGCATACCGAACACCCACTCATTGACATTACGTGTGATGGCATGTGCCTCATTGTAGCGTTGCTGCGATGGGGTCGTGGGCTGCTGGTATGGTGTGAGCAGGCAGGGATGGAGTGAGCATTCACTGTAACCTGTGTTTAGAGGGTGGAGGTTAGTTTGGTGATCAGCATCACCCTGCCATGTAGGCCACTACCCATGTCATCTCTGACCATGCCCCTCCCAAGCCCTAAGTTTGTTCATGTGGTTTGCATACTCACCCACTAAGTGGCCAGTGGGGATGTCCCCACTCTCAAATCTGTGGCACAGTGCTGACTGGTGCCAGATGAAGGCATTGTGTGCTCCCCCAGGGTGCGTGGCACAGACATGGATTATGCGCCCACTGGCATCGCACACCACCTGGCAGTTGATGCTAGCGTAGCCCTTGTGATTAATATATGCAGCCCCCTCGGGGCCAGGTGGTGTATGGATGGCCACATGGGTGCAGTCTATTGCCCCTAGCACACCAGGCATACATGCTACCCTGTGGAACTCCTGTATGTTTGCTGTGCACTCTGCCGGTGTGCTGAAATGGATGTACTCCAGCACGCGGCAGCAGTGCGGGGAGGAATTGGGTGGGGTGGCATGACGCGGCCAACTGGGTTATGCCTGTGGTGTCCCCTGTTGGTCTCTGGAAGGTACCTGTGGCGAGCAAGCACATGCAAGCTGTCACTTTAGTCTCCACTGAAAGAGCATGGCTCCGTCGTGTGGGTGCCTGCATCACATCACTGCACAGTTCACAGAGCCACCTCAGAATTGCCCGATTCAGGCGGTACCAGCCCATGATCTCAGTAACACTGTACAGCTCAAAGTTGGTGCGGGCTCGGTACTACCTGTTGGGGGCATACTGCCCATGGGACCTTCCACGGCCGCACACCCCTGCTGCCCACCTTCTCACCTCCTTCATTACTGCCTCCATCTGGATGGTGGCACTGGCCATGTCCCTGGCTTGTGTTCACCCCCCGGCAGCTGTTTCTGTGTTCCCCCTGCTGTCCTGGCTGCTACTTCCCCTGCACTGGGAACACCTAACTGTGGTGGCCTCAGTGCTGTGTGGCATTTCCCCCTTCTGCACTGTGGCTGTGGCTCCCCACACCTTACCTGTGCCTGTGGGTTCCAGGTGCCATTTCTCTGTCCTGCCCTGTGTGTGTATGTGTGTGTGTGTGTTGCCTGTGTGGCTGGCTATAGTTCAGCAACATGTGCCTTCCCTGTAGCATTCTTGCACCTCTCCTTTGTTCCTTTTTATTTTGGCTCATTTCTGCTATGGCGCAACTTCCGCTTGCTCCTCTATTGCGCATGGCGCATATTGTTGAATATCGCACTGTGCCATTTATGCATGGTTCCTCTCCCTTCAGTTGTGCATGCATGCATTCATTGTCATAGTGCTATTGCTCAGATGATTTGGAGAGCGCAACTGCCTCCCACTGAGTATCGCAGAATGGCTCATTTTCGGACTTGTGCTGGCACGACCCTATTGCGCATGGCACAACCCTTTTGAATATTTGGGCCAAAAAATATAAAAAGGTAAATTTTATAGTAAAATAATTCCTGTGGAGTTGGAATCACCACAGGAGGGTGCTGCTGTGTTTCTGTGTGTGTGCAATGAGCTTGTGTACTTGCTTTGTTTCTTGATGCAGAGGATAACTGCTTCATGAGTTTGTTTAGGTTTATATCTCCTTTTTCACTTAGTGACAGAGGCAAATTGACAGAGAGGAGAGTTGTTTATTTTAGCTTTTTTAATTGTTTGTCAGAATGGAGGAATGTTGCCTGGTTATTTATATTTGAAGACAGGTAAATTTGTTTTATTCTGTGCTCTGAAATGTGGCATTGCATGATTCTGTAGGTCACTAAGAGTCAGCTCTGTGACACGGAGTGCAACCGCGCTTAGTAAGCAAAGTTAAATTAGTAGAAAAAAAAAGTACTGTTGTAGTTTTTGTCTTTTTGGAGTATCCTGTAACAGTGTTAATGGAAGTTAGTCTCGCTAAGCAAGCGGAGCAATAATGGCAGCAAGTCATTTCAAAATTGAGGATGCCCAAGGATAGATTTAGTAATAGGGCACACCGAAATGGAACTTGTTTTTCACCAGGCTGTTATTAAGATATAACAGCCCAGGTGGCAGGCTGTTTCAGCCAATCAGGGTGTGAGTTTCATTTCACCCATTATCTAAATATATGTGTGTGTGCATATATCTATATATATATATATATATATATATTTATATACAATGGGGTGAGGTGATATGCTATGAAGTAAATGGTGTTATTTTCACAGCCATTGTATAACCACTGTGATGACATCACCACTGTGGATTTATTTCCTGATACCCACAGTGTCAACATTACCAGCAAATATACAACAATGGTGATGTCACCAGAGTGAAACCATCCCGGGTCGCACCTGAAAATAGGCATTTGTTGTCTAGTGTGCCTACCTGGTTAACAAAAACAAATAAAATAAATCTACACTGCAGCCTACATTTAATAGCTTCATAGTTTCTCTTTCTCACTGAATCTTGCAACTAACTCAATTAGCATTGTAAAAGACAATCACCTGTGTCCCATAGTTATTCTGACAATCCTAGCCCATTACTGCACTGCTCTAATCTTCAAACCAGCCTCCTTCATAAACCAGTTTCTCTTTCTGAGTGCTGACTGCAACAGTTTCTCTGTCTCAGTGAAGCCTGCAACTTACTGAATAAACAGTCTGTTTCTCACTCCTAGCTGCAGGTTACACAATTATCATTATACAATGGAGTAAATCGAATGTGGCAAATGCTGCATCCTGATTGGTGGGCCAGTACCTTTCCCAGCATGGTAAATCCTCCAGTGTACCCATGGGAAAAAGTACCAGCCAACCTTATCTCATGACAATCCGGTCGTTTTCACTTTAATCAAAACTGCAGCCATTTGTCCTGTCACCGCTTTGCTAAAACACTGCGGTAAATATTTAAAAAATTACATCATCCTTCTAACCGTACGGACCTCAGTTACTTGCAAAATATCTAAAAAAAATAAATAAAACATTTGCCATTGTATAATATAAATTTATCCCTGCAGGGTGTGGGTAGACTGGAGGACTTAACACAACTGGTGTGGTTTGGTCACTTGGCTGCACCTTGTGACCGAATCACACCAGTTATGGTAAATCCTCCAGTATACCCACACCCTGGAGGGATACATTGCTTAATTGCAAATCACATGCACCTGTTTCTCATAGTTTCTAACATTCTCAGCCCATTCAGAAACACTTACACACACTCAGACCACACACAAACAGTGCTGTCAGTATAGCCTAGAGTTTAGAGTAACAAGCAATTACATAGAAACATAGACTTTGACAGCAGATAAGGACCACTTGGCCCACCCAGTCTGCCCATTTCCCTACCTACTGGATAAGCTGCAGATTCTAGTTAACCAACAGCCTATTTCCTGCAACCCCCCACTATAATTGCCTTATGTCTGTCCCATGCATGTTTGAATTCCTCCACTGTTTTAGACCACACAACCTCTCCAGGAAGGTGGTTCCATGCGTCCACCACTCTCTCCGTGAAAAAGAATTTCATCACATTACCCCTGAGCCGTCCCCTCTAACTTTAAATTGTGCCCTTGTTCTTACACATCTCTTTTTCTGAAAGATGCCCTCCTGGACTTTGTTGATTCCCTTGAGGTACTTAAAAGTTTCTATCATGTCCCCTCGCCTCCTTTCATCAAGGGTATACATATTAAGCTCTCTCAGTCTCTCTTCATATGGTTTCTGATGTAGACCCTGCACCATTTTAGTTGCCCTCCTCTGGACTGCTTCCATCCTGTCTATGTCCTTGTGTAGATGAGGTCTCCAAAACTGCACTCAGTACTCCAGATGGGGTCTCACCAACTGTCTGTATAGAGGGATAACCACTTCCCTTTTTCTACTTGTGATGCCCCTCCCTGTGCATTCCAGTATCCCCCTGGCTTTCCCTACTGACTTCTCACATTGCATACCCACCTTTAGGTCATCTGATATGACTACACCCAGATCCCTTTCCATTATTGTTGTTGTTACTACCTCCCCTGCTATTGTATACTCCTCTCCTGGATTTTTATTTCCCAGATGTATTACTTTGCACTTCTTTGCATTGAATCTAAGTTGCCATATGTCTGACCATTCCTCCAACCTTGCCAAGTCCCTTCTCATCCTTTCTACCCCCACTTGTGTATCAACTCTGTTACAGATCTTTGTGTCATCCACAAAGAGGCATACCTTTCCTTACAGACCCTCTGCAATGTCACCTATAAAGACATTAAAGAGGACTGGACCCAGTACTGAGCCCTGAGGTACTCCACTAGTAACCCCCCTTTCTTCAGAATGTGTTCCATTCACTATTACCTTCTGTGCCCTGTTGTGCAGCCAGTTTTCTACCCAGGCTACCACCCTGGGACCCACTCCCAGACTGGCTAACTTGATTATTAATCTTTTGTGCGAGACTGTGTCAAATGCCTTGCTAAAGTCTAGGTAGGCCATATCCACAGCCCCACCCTGGTCAATTACTTTGGTCACCCAGTCAAAGAAATCGATTAGATTTGTCTGACATGACCTTTCTGCTGTGAATCCATGCTGCTTTGGTCCAGTGCCCTGCTGGCCTCTAGATAACCAACAATTCTTTCTTTCAGAAGTGATTCCATCATTTTCCCCACCACTGAGGTCAAACTAACAGGTCTGTAGTTTTCTGCTTCTGCCTTGCTCCCACTTTTGTGAAGGGGAATCACATCTGCCCTCCTCCAGTCCTCAGGTACCACTCCATCTTCCCATGATTTGTTAAAAGTGTGGTTAGTGGTGTCACTAGGTCCTCCCTAGCTCTTTTAGGATTCTAGGGTGAATCTGTCAATAGCCCCATTGCTTTGTCCACCTTGAGTTTTAGAAGTTCTTTCAGTACTCTTCTTCTTTAAATGGACTGGTATCAACCCCACTATCCAGAGTGCTTCTACTGTTTGGTTTAGGTAACTCCTCCTCTTCTTCTTTGTGAATACTGAGCAAAGTATTCATTCATTATCTCTGCCTTTTCACTGTCTCCTCTGCCCACCTCCCTTTCCTTTATTAATCTTCCCTATCCCTCCCTTAACCTTTCTATGTTCCCTAATGTACCTATAAAAGGTTTTATCCCCCTTCTTAACTGAGTTGGCTATCCTTTCCTCAGTTTGGGCCTTTGCTTTTCTGACTGCCTTCCCCACTTCTTTCTGCTTTAATTGATACAGTTCCCTGTCGTGCTCTGTCTGTGATTCCTTATACTTTTTGAATGCAGCCTTTTTCTCCTTAACCTTCCCTGACACTTCTTTTGAGAGCCATAGTGTTTTTTATTCCACTTTGTTTTCTTTATTTGTTTCACACAAAGGCTTGTTGCCTCCATGATGGCAGTTTTGATTTTTCTCCATTGTTCTTCCACCTCTCCTTTCTGGCCATTTGCTAATGCATTCCTCAGGTATTCACCCATTTTGCCAAAGTCAGCCCTTCTAAAGTCCAGTATCCTTGTATTTGTATGGCTTGTCTCCATGGTTGTGTTTATTGTGAAGCACACTGTGCAGTGGTTGCTTGTTCCCAGGTGTCTACTGACTTCTAAGTTTGTGATCCTCTCTCCATTTGAGAGTACCAGGTCTAATATTGCTCCCTCCTGAGTGGGTTCCACCACTAGCTGTCTAAGGCATGCTCCCTGTAGGGCATTGAGAATGACCCTGCTCTTGGATGTGGCTGCAGTCTATGTTGCCCAGTTAACATCTGGCATATTCAGGTCCCCCATCAACATTATCTCCCCTTTTTCAGCCATTTTGAGAATGCCTTCTATTATTTTCTTGTCCATTTCCTTCCCTTGAGACAGGGGTCTGTATACAACCCCTGTGCGGATTGTGATGCCATTCCCTGTCTCCAATGTGACCCAGAGTTCCTCTTGTCCTCCCCCTTTACCTTTTAGTTCTGTTACTTTGATCCCTTCCCTTACGTAGAGAGTTACTCCACCTCCTCTTTTACCTTCCCTGTCCCTTCTGTAGATTGTGTACCCTGGTATGTTGACATCCCAGTCATGGTTCTCCATGTACCATGTTTCTGTGACTGCCACAATATCCAAGTGTTCCACTTCTATCAGGGCTACTAGCTCTGGAAGCTTGTTTCCAAGACTACGGGCATTGGTACTCATTGCCCTCCATTTAATGTTGGCTTTATCCTTTTTTACCCCATCCCTACTTCCTACATCCTACATCCAGCAGCCCAGATCAGTGTTTGATTCTCACAACTTCTATTTCAATACTGTGTGACTGAACAAATCACTTAACTGCCCAGTGCTCCCAGGTGCCCCCCCCAAAACATACCCAGTTACCAAAATAAAAAAAACAGAGTAAACAGGGAGAAAACACAGAAAACAATGTCCCCAAAGGAGAGTAACCCTATTGTATAAATCACACACATGATGTGCGACTTGTGGAATATGGCAAACATTTGCACTAGTGCAGAGTGAACTGCAATAATATCACTCATGCCTTCGGCACTCATGATATTATCACAATTCACTCTGAACTCATGCAAATATTTTCCATATTCCACAGTAACTCATCATGTATCCCCTATATATCTATATCTATATCTATATCTATATCTATATCTATATCTATTTGTATATTATACTGGCCCAGTAGGGCCAGTATATTTAGGGTTTGTAGTAGTGTTTAATGTTAAAGGGAAATATTTCCTGGTTAGTAATATCAAATTGGTTTAACATATTTTCCTGAAATTTGGCAAACATCATCTGCTGAGGTAGGTCTGTTGATGTTCAAAATTGAATTTGAATCCCTTTTGGGATTTTTGAGATATAAAGTGTTGACAATACAGAGATTTCCCTGCTTTTTGCTGTTCTTTCAGCCACCTGTATCTCAGAAACAGCTTTAGGATCCAGGCTGAAATTTTCAGGGTAGAAAGCCTTGGCCTCACAGATGTACCTTTTTGGAGTATGGTAAAACAGTAGTAATCCATTCCAAAGTTATTACATCTTGAATTTGCCATTATTTGCTATGGGAGAAAATAGATGTAAAAGTTAAAGTGATTTTCGCACACTGTCATCCAGTTTTGCATACTTTGTACCTGAATAACTTTGCAACATTTCAACAGATTTGCAGGAGATTTGACAAGCCTCAGTCTAAGGCACTGGTCTCTTGACCTGTTAAATTCAGTTTGAATCCCATGTTTGGTTTCTGAGATACATAATGTTGAAAAACAAACAGATATGTGAGGGTTTTGCTGTTTGTGTTTATTAATGTTAAAGGGCAATTTTTTAATCTTAATAATTTTGTAATGGTTAAAGTGATTTCTATAAAATTTGGCATGCATAATTACCCTGGGGAGGTGTTAGTAAGTGGTAAATTGTATCTTAATAACTTTAGCTGTTTTTGAGATACTGGGTGTTAAACATAATGGATTGGGGGGTTACCCTTTTTTTGTCCATGTATCTTGGAAACAGCTTTAGCTTCTGGACTGACATTTTCAGGGTAGAAAGAACTGGTCTCACAGATGTGCCTTTTGAAGATTTGGTGGGCAAATATAAATTTATCCCAAAGTTATGACATGCTGAATTTCCCATTATTTCCTATGGGGAAAAACAGATGTCCCACACAAAACAAGATTCTGCTTCAAACTAGGATTCTGCTTTGAACCAGAATTCTGCTTTGCATGAGTCCTGTGGAACGGGATTCTGCACTGAACAAGGATGCTATTTTGCAGCACTAAGTCTCTTTTGACAGACAGAACCAACACAGTGGGGGAAAGGAAAAAACAGTCAACTAACCCTACCTGTTCTACAGCCCCCAAGGGCCCCACCCCAGACTGCATAGACCCAACAGAGTTTTTTTAAAAACATAATCTCCACTCTGGGGTGATCTGCCTGGTTTTGTTTTCTGCAACCCTGTGAACTGAAATTTAAACATACTGTAGGACTGAATAAACTGCTGACCTTTTTGCTGGTTTTCCAGCTCGGTGCTTTTCAACTGAGTTTAAAACCCTGGTAAGTGCACCTCATGCTTGGAGGCTAAAAGTTTTGTGACACTGAGCTACTGTCTTTTGTGCCTTTTGCTTTTCAGTATATTATTCCCATGCCACCACCACAACCACCATTATAGTAGGACACTGCAGAACCCACTCCCAGTGTCCCAGATACATCACCCCTCCCCCCACTTTGGGACACTGGGGAACACATTCCCAGTGTCCAAAAATATGTATGTAATGGTTTTGCCAACAGTGGGGTGCCCAGTCCTCATGTCAGCACTACACTCACCCCCACCAGCAGTGTGACTCTGGGAAGCCCACTCCCAGTGTACATAATGTACTCAGTTATGTTGAACTCCCCCCAGAGTAGTGTGAGACACTGGGGAACCCACCCCATTGAGAAATGGTTCTACTGTTCCTGTGAAAAAAGAAAACAGTCCACAACATATTTTTAAAAACTCCTGTAAAAAAAGGTCTGTCATTGTTTCCCCATCCCCCTCTTGTATCCCGACCCTCCCACTGAGCAACCAACCACCCCACACCCCCTTGTCCTATACTTACCAATCGAGGTTGGTGGTTGTCATCTTCTGTGGACCAGGACAAGTCTGTACTCTTCAAAGTCAAACAGCAAACTGATGAATAAAGGTAAGTGCCATATAGAGGCAGTCAGTGGCATTTTGAACATACTGTATGTTAATATCTCAGCCATTTGTAGGTATTTTAAATAGATACATAGACACTGTTGGCATTTAAGGAAGAGCCTATGGCCCACCCAATCTGCCCAGTTGACCGTGTAAATTCACTTTATGTTTTTCTAGAAGTCTGTTGCCCCTTACCCCTGACCTTCAGAATGTCCTTATGTCTATCCCATGAATTCTTAAATCCAGTGATTGTTTCAGCCCCCACTATTTCCTCTGGTAGGGTGTTCCATTTGTCCACCCCCCTTTCTGTGAAGAAATTCTTCTTCATGTTTCATCTGAATTGCCCTCCCTTCAACTTCATCCCATGCCCATTAGTTCTGGAACATCTTTTTCACCTGAAAACAGTGTATTCATGCACCCTGTTCCTCCCTGTAAGATACTTGTATGTCTCTATAATATCCCCTTTCTCCCTCCTCTTCTCCAGGGAGTACTGTACATATTCAGGTCCTTCAGCCTGTTGTCATATGACTTGTGATGCAATCCCTATACCATAGTTGTTGTCCTCTTCTGAACCTTCTCTACCCTGTCTATGTCCTTACATAGGTAAGGTCTCCAGAATTGCACATTGTGCTCCAGGTGGGGCTTCACTAGTGTCTAGCATATTGAAATTATCACCTCCCTTTTCCTGCTGGTGATGCCCCTTCCTATGCATCCCAGCATCCTTTTTGCTTTACCTGCTACCTTGTTGCACTGTTTCCCTACCGTGAGGTCATTAGAGATGATAACCCCAAGGTTCCTTTCCTGCTTGGTGCATGCTACATCCTCACCCCCAACTGATATGTTGTTCCAGGATTTTATGTGCCCCATATGCATTACCTTGGACTTCTTTGCATTGAATTTCAACTGCCAAACCCTAGATCATTTGTCAAGTTTCTGCAGGTCCCTCCTCATTCTGTCTATACCTTCTGGCATGAACCAAATTTTCAACATGGATGTTTTGGGACCCCACCTCATGAACACTGACACTGTCATTTTGTTACTCAGTCCTGAAAGATGAATTCACTGTGGCTGAAAGAAATCACCTTTTGGGACTGAGTAATGAAATCAAAATGCCATTGTGCATGAGGTGGGGCCCCTAAAAGCCCATCCAGAAAATCTGGTGCAAAAATACCCTAAAATATCTGAGTTATGCACGGTCACAGAAATGTTCCTTTGCATACGTGTAACTTTGCTAATTTATATTTTCACTCCAAGTTTTCAGCATAGCCACTTTTCACACCACCTCATGAACAGTACAGCTCCATTTCTCACATCCTGCCCAAAATGTGCTTTTGAACCTGTGGCGTAGAATGGTGCAGTCGATGTGCAAAATCACCTTTCAGGATTGAGTAACGAAATGACAGTGCCAGTGTTCATCACGTAGGGTTCCAAAAAGGCAATGTTGAAATTTTGGAGTGAAAGTAACAAAGAATGCCTGAGTTACTCACCATCAATGAAATTTTCCTACATGTGCATGTAAATGCCAATCATTTATATTTTCACTCCAGAGTTTGAAAATAGCCATTTCTTCACAGCACCTGATGAATACTACAGTTGTCATTTCTTACATCCTGTCCAAAATGTGTTTCCACAGCCGTGGCACAGAATGGCATTTTGCCATGGATTATGAAATTTATACCTACAGTATGAGGGTTATGAGGTGGGGTGATAAGAAGACTATGTCAAAAATTTGGGGTCACAGTGTGAAACAAATGACAAACATATGAGTATTTGTTACAATTTTGTTACACACCTATCTCAACGAGTGAGGAAATTCATTGCAAAAAACTCTGTTTTATAAAACCAGTTAGGATTTCGATTGCACCTTTAAAGTATGGAAATTCAATGTTAGGGTTAATACATATATCACAACAGCACCAAACTCTGCAAACATTAGAAACAAAACAGTTATTTGATATATCTCTTGGTGTCCTTCCACCTAACTCGTACACCATTTGAGCTGTTAATCATGTGGTATAGAACAATATATTTGTAAGCTGTATGAGTGAGGTGGAAGGACACCAAGGGTACCATTCAAAAGTTATTCAAAAAACACGTTTCCCATTATAGCCAAGGGGAAAAATATATGTGTCTCACAAAAGTGTTGCAAGTATAATTTTCCTTTAGCAAATGACCCTTTTACTTTCATGCTGGAGCCATCTTGTTTTCAGTTACCAAGAGAAAACAAGCATTTGTCAATGCCGAATGTTGCTTGCTTCTATGTGCTGTTTAGGTATTTGGAAGTCATTGGAGTGCAAATATTGAAAATTTGCAAACTTACGAGCGTGCGTAGGAACTGAGCAATGCACGCTCGTAAAACAGTCATTTTTAGGAATTTTTTCACGAAGTTTTCAACATAGCCATTTTAAGACCTCTGCTCATGAACAGTGTCACTGTGATTTTGTTAATGTGTCCCATACATTGAGTTTGCATATCGACTGCGCCATTGTGCGTACATGGGCGGAAACACATTTTGGGCAGGATGTGAAAAATGACAGCTGTACTGCTCATAAGGAGGTGTGGTAAAATGGCAATGTTGAAAATCTGGAGTGGAAATATTGAAAATTCGCAAACCTACAAGCGTGTGTGGGAACTGTGCAACGCACACTAGTAAAACAGTTATTTTTAGGAATTCTTTCACCAAATTTTCAACATTGCCATTTTAAGATCTCTGCTCATGAACAGTGACACTGTGATTTTCTTAATGTGTCCCATACACTAAGTTCGCACACCAACTGCGCCATTGTGTGCTACATGGGCGGAAACATGTTTTGGGCAGGATGTGAAAAATGACAGCTGTAGTGCTCATGAGGAGGTGTGGTAAAATGGCAATGTTGAAAATCTGGAGTGAAAATATTGAAAATTCGCAAACCTACAAGCGTGCGTGGGAACTGCGCAACGCACGCTCGTAAAACAGTCATTTTTAGGAATTTTTTAACCAAATTTTGAACATAGCCATTTTAAGACCTCTGCTTATGAACGGTGTCACTATGATTTTCTTAATTTGTCCCGTACATTGATTTCGCACACCGACTGCACCATTCTGTGCTACATGGGCGGAAACACATTTTGGGTGAGATGTGAAAAATGACAGCTGTACTACTCATAAGAAGGTGTGGTAAAATGGCAATGTTGAAAATCTGGAGTGAAAATATTGAGAATTCGCGAACTTACGAGCCTGCGTGGGGCATATAGCCTTGCGCTCGTAAAACAGTCGTTTATTGGGTTTGGCACCAATTTTCAAAATGGGTTTTAGGACCCTTTCTCATGAATGATGTCACTGTCATGTCGGTATTCAGGACCAAAGGGTGATTTCACAGTCACTGCGCGAAATCATCCTTTGGGCCCAAATAACGCCATGACAGTGACATCATTCATGAGAAGGGGTCCCAAAAAACCCATGTTGAAAATTTGGAGCAAAAATTCCCAAAAATGCCTGAGATATGCAATAAGTTGAAACCCCTATGTAACCCATTATACAGCTTACCGGGCATTTCCTCAGTTCACGGTCGGCTTTGAAGAGTGCAGACGTGTTCTCGGTCCACCGAAGATAGCCGCACCAGAGTCTGGAGGTAGGCATGGGGAGGGGTGGGGGCTGGGTGCACAGTGGGTGGGTGCGGGTTGTGGGAGGGGGGTTGGGAGATGCGCCGTAGGACTGTTTTTGTTTTTCAGGTTTAAAAACAAAAATAGACGACGTGGGACATTTGCCACGCTGGGGTGGGCTCCCAGCATGGCACAAGGACTTGGGGGGGCCGTTCAGCCAATGGGGCATTGGGCACCCCCAGCAGCCTAAGGAATAGTTTGCCACACTGGGGTGGGCTCCCAGCGTGGCACTCACTACTCGGGGGGAGACAGCGCTAGCCGATGGGGGGATTGGGCACCCCCCATCGACTATATGATTAGTTGCCACGCTGGGGTGGGCACCCAGCATGGCATTTTTGAAGGCTTTTGGGGGGGAAGTGGGGGAACACAGCACAGCCGATGGAGATTGGCCACCCCATCGGTTATACAGTGCGTGCGGGAGGGGAGCTGCGCGTGAGCAGCCGATATCTTATCGGTGCTCACTGAAGCATAGCTCCCCCTTTCAACTGTATGCCACTGCATTTTGAAGCGTGTCATAGGCAGCTCCAAAATGCATTGGCTTACAGGGGCCGCGCCTGCCAGCACACTGACTGAATTGGAGGAGGAGGTGACACACCTCTGAAATCTCCGATGATGGCACTATGTTTCTTGCACATGCGTGCAAGCAACATAAAAATGGCTGAGTATAAATTTGGGACCCTCTAGGTAAACACTAACTGTTGAGTTTATCTAGTCGGGTCCTGAGGATGCCTGCCCTATCTTTTTTTGGGGGTAAAACCCCCTCAGAAGTGGCGTTTTAAAACTCAGAGCCCCAGTACTTTTGAAAATCGCAGGAAGAACATCTGTGAAATTTTTGCAAATGTGAAACTTTTGTGCTTTTTTTTTGCAAAACTTTAACGATTTCCAAAAGAACTTTGCCAAAAAAACACAAATCTTTGCCATCCCCCTGAACAAAACAGTTGGCTACTTTGGGCTGAAATTTGTAGGGAGGCTAGCCCTGGTCCTACAGATGTGCCTTTCTGTCATTTGGTGCCAAAACATTCAAAGGGACCAAAGTTACAGAGTTCCAAAATTGAGAAATTTCCCATGGGGTAACAGCATGGTGTCAGCTCCTGTAGCTCAAAAATGAAGCAAGATACAGAATTTTCACTACCTGCAGCATAGTTCACTTTCAGGTTCCAAGGGTTCTTTTTCAGTGCTGTTTGGTGGCCAGATCTTGTAAACAAAGCAAGATACAGATTAGGTTGACTATGTCACATGGTGGTTATGCTGCCATGATTATAATGATACTTGATTTTTTTTCATAGCTTCTGTAGTTGCTGAAATTTTGGCACATTAGTGTTACAAGGGTTCCTTGCCTATAGGGCTGCTGTATGGCTCTGTAGTTATGTGTAAGTGGAAGCACAGGGCCCAGAAGGCCCACACTCCTACACATGCATACCATTATGCAAACAATGGACAATGTGAAGGGAACACAGGGCCCAGAGGGCCCATGATCCCACTAACACATACCAGTTCCATTACTCTTTCTCAAAAAGGAAGGAAATTCATTGCAAAAAAACTCTGTTAATGCATCAGTTAGGGTAAAAATATGGCAACAAAAGTTTGGAAATGTGCTGTTAGGGTTCAAAACCCTAACCCTGCATCCCATCACCCCCCCACATACACATATGCAAGAGACATGCAAAATTGTAATACACTATACCACTCCATCAGATTTGTAAGTTCAATAATCACAACTCTGTAGTCATTTCACATAACACTATGTAATAAAAAAAACAAATACAGTATGATCGACTCTATACTGCCAGCACAGTATGATGACACATTATTGCTGGCATATCTTCTTCATACAATAGATTTAGTCTGTACACATTTTCAACATATTGATTTTAATGTGTTATAATTTAACAATTGGCTCACTGCAGGTATCACTGCTACCACATGGACATGCAGTAGCAGGAAAGATAGAGCTGACACATAAATAGTACTTTTCAGATACTGCTTAGGTATGACACTAGCACCATCACACATTGTTATACTGCTGTATTACCTGGAAATACTCATTAGCAATATGTTATGGTTAGCTTTGGTTGTTACAGTTGCTGCTTTTGCATCTTACTTGTAAACTATACTACAAAAAATTACTTTTATTATTATTATCGTTTGTTATTAGGACTGACTCACTCTATCAAAAAAAAACTGCAAACATCCAATGACTGCTGGTAGGCTTATCCAAACTCTCATTTCCAATAAATTATCTGTGGATAACATACTGTGTGTTTCATCATTTGTTAACTATTGGAATATAGGCCTCTGCTTAAATCTTGTTACTGATGTTTGTAACACAGAAATGCATACTGTGGGCCATCACCCATGGTTGCTTAGCATTCGTATCTACCCCCAGGGCACTATGATGGTAGCAGAACTAATACAGTTGGTGAACCTTGATGATGGATGTGTGTTGTAGTACATTTAGAGAGTGGTACATTACTTCTGTTACCTACTGCTGGCTGTCTCTGACTGGCTGTGTTGCCTTGGCCCTTCCCCTGCATGCATATGTGTGTGTGTGAAGGGGAGGGAGGGGAATGCACAGTAGGGTTTTGAACCTTAACAGCACATTTCCAAACTTTTGTTGCTGTACTATTAACCCTAACTGATGCATTAACAGAGGTTTTTGAAATGTGTATATATATATATATATATATATATATATATATATATATTTATATATATATACACATATATATACATATTTTATTCTTTTGTAAGTTGGTAAGACACACTAGGTACAAGTGCCTGTTTTTAGTGACCCGGGAACACTGGGGAGGTTAAGTGGCCAGCTTAGAGTCACACATTATGCAGATGACAATTGTGGATCAAATCTAGGTCTGCTGGATGTACCAAGTTCATTCACAGTTTGTTACTCATATCTCTAGGCTATACTGCAAGCACATGATCTTTCAGTTGATAAATCTGTAATCCACTTTCTTCAGTCACATGACTTAGTAGCTGCATGGGGATTAAACGTATCTTAATGATAGGAACTTTCCCATCATGGTATAAACAGTCATTTTTATGTTTGCTTGCACGCATGTGCAAGAAACATAGTGCCATCATTGGAGATTTCGGATGTGTGTCACCTCCTCCTCCAGATCAGGCAGCGAGCCTGGCAGGCGCAGCCTGTAAATAATGCATTTTGGAGCTGTCCATGACACGCTCCAAATGCAGTGTGTCGCATAGTTGAAAGGGGAGCTACGCTGGGTGAGCAGCGATAAGAAGCTGCCTGCGCGCAGCTCCCCTAGCCGCAGGCGTGCAAGGCTTCAAGAGTGCAGCGTGAGTAGCCAACGGGGTGCCCAATCCCGCCGCCGCTGAGCTGCATCATCTCCTCCCCTTCCCAGGAGTTGGTGCCACGCTGGGAGCCCACCCAGCGTGGCAATCAATAATTTTGCTTTGTGAGGTGCCCAATCCCCGTCGGCTGAGCGCCCCCCTCAAAGTCCTTGTGCCTTGCTGAGCCACCCCAGGCGTGGCAAATGTCCCAAGAGGTTTTTTTTAATATTTTTTGCCAACGGGGTGCCTGCACTTCCCGTTGGCTGACCCCCAAAGTCGTCCGCCATGCTGGGAGCCCACCCCAGTGTGGCAAGCGGTCCCACAACATCTTTTTTTGTTTTAACCTGGAAAACAAAACGGTCCCGCTGGGCGGCCTCCTGAACCCCTCCCACAACCGCACCCACCCACAGCGCACCCAGCCTCCCCACACCCCCCTCACCCCATACTTACCTCCGGACTCCGGCGCGACGATCTTCGGTGGACCGGGAACACGTCTGCACTCTTCAAAGCCGACCGCGAACTGAGGAAATGCCGGTAAGCTGTATAATGGGCTAGATAGGAGGGGTTCAACTTTATTGCATATCTTAGGCATTTTTGGGACTTTTTGTAACAAATTTTCAACATGGGGTTTTTGGGACCCCTTCTCATGAATGATGTCACTGTCATGGCGTTATTCGGGCTCGAAGGGTGATTTCGCGCAGTGACTGTGAAATCACCCTTCGGGACTGAATACCACCATGACAGTGACATCATTCATGGAGACGGGGCCCAAACCCCATGTTGAAAATTTGTGCTAAAATTCCAAAAAATGACTGTTTAATGAGCGTGTGTTGCGCAGTTCCTACGCAGGCTCGTAAGTTCGCGAAATTTCAATATTTTCACTCCAGATTTTCAACATTGCCATTTCACCACACCATCTTATGAGTAGTACAGCTGTCATTTTTCACATCTCACCCAAAATGTGTTTCCGGCCTTGTAGCGCAGAATGGCGCAGTCGGTGTGCAAAATCAATGTATGGGACAAATTAAGAAAATCACAGTGACACCGTTCATGAGCAGAGGTCTTGAAATGGCTATGTTGAAAATTTGGTGAAAAAATTCCTAAAAATTACTGTTTTACAAGCGTGCGTTGCGCAGTTCCTACGCACGCTCATAGGTTTGCGAATTTTCAATATTTCCACTCCAGATTTTCAACATTGCCATTTTTCCACACCTTCTCATGAGTAGTATAGCTGTTATTTTTCCCATCTCACCCAAAACGTGTTTCCGCCCATGTAGCGCACAATGGCGCAGTCGTGCGAACTCAGTGTATGGGACACATTAAGGAAATCACAGTGTCACTGTTCATGAGCAGAGATCTTAAAATGGCAATGTTGAAAATTTGGTGACAGAATTCCTAAAAATGACTATTTTACGAGTGTGCGTTGCACAGTTCCCACGCACGCTCGTAGGTTTGTGAATTTTCAATATTTCCACTCCAGATTTCCAACATTGCCATTTTTACACACCTCCTTATGAGCAGTACAGCTGTCATTTTTCACATCCTGCCCAAAATGTGTTTCCGCCCATGTAGCGCACAGTGGCGCAGTCGGTGTGCAAGCTCAATGTATGGGACACATTAACAAAACCACAGTGACACTGTTCATGAGCAGAGCTCTTAAAATGGCTATGTTGAACACTTGGTGAAAAAATGACTAAAAATGACTTTTACGAGCGTGCGTTGCACAGTTCCTATGCATGCTCATAAGTTTGCAAATTTAATATTTTTACTCTAGATTTTCAACATGTCCATTTTATTAAACTTCCTTATGAACAGTACAGCTGCAATTTTCATATGTCACCCAAAATGTGTTATCGCACATGTAGCGCACAATGGTGCTGTTGGTGTGTGAAAGCAATGTTTAAGACAGATTAAGAAAATCACAGTTACACTGTTCATGAGCAGAGGTCTTAAAATGGCTATGTTGAAAATTTGGTGACAAAAGTCCATAAAATGACTGTGTTACGCGTGAGCATTGTGCAGTTTCCACGCATCCTTGTTAGTTCATGACTTTGTAATATTTTCAGTCCAGATTTTCACTAGTGGCATTTTTCAACACTTCCTTATGAACAGTACAGCTGCCATTTTTCACAACATGGCTGAAGTGTGTTTTCACACTTTCAGTGCAGAGATGCGTGATTGCTGTGGGAAATCATTGTTCGGCACAGATAAAGAAAATCACAGTGACACTGTTCATGATCGGAGGCACCAAAATGCCTGAGTTGACAATCTGCTATAAAATATCCCCAACCTACTTATATAACGGGTGTGCGTTGCACAGTTTCTATGTACGCTTGTGACTTCACCATTTTTTTAAATATTTTCACTACACATTTGCAACATAGCCATTTTTACACCTCCCCATGAAAGAGTGCAGCTGTCATTTTTTACAGCCTGTTCGGAATATTTTTGCACCTGTGGTGCTAAATCCCGTTGTCACTGTGCATAAGCAGCTTTCCGCTACCAAACTGATATTCCCCTGGTCATGAGGTGGGGTCACAAAACAAACATGTTGAAAATTTGGAGTTAAAATACCAACGAATGCCTGAGGTATTAGGCTTTTCAACTAAATTGCCCAACCCTATAGAGAATGACAGGAATCAGGTGTGTGACTTGGGATTCTTGCCTGTGATGCTCATACCCATTCCACACCCTGCAGTCACTGAGAGGCATCGAGGTATGCCTTGGACTCTTCGGCCCCAAACTTCACCCCATTCTCCTATATTGCACCCATCTCACCGTATTTCCTAATGAAATGGGGTGCGCATAAGGGCCAAAGACCCCAAGGAACACGTGACACTTGTCAGTCTCTGCAGAGTGGGGTGTGGTGAAATGGCGTGGCCGTTATGCCTGACAACCCAAATGCACACCCCAATGCCTGTCACTCTCTGCAGGGTGGTGGTGGGGTTGGCTTCAGTTCAATACTTCACTGCCATTCCTATTACGCAGCTCTGTAACTTCTACACTACCACTGCCAATGCCAGTAAGCAAACATTCGGCATTGACAAATGCTTGTTTTCTTTAGAATGGACCTTGTTTTACTAACATACTAAAATGCCAGCAGAATAGGCCTAGCGGTCTTTCATGTCTGCTTGTTTGGTTAGCCTCCACCCTGGGAGCTGACCTTGTTGCCCCCCTCACCCTCTCTGGCTTCTCCCTTCCCAGTCCTAGATATTCTTGCTGCACTGGACTTTGCTTCCAGAACCCTTCCCCTGTACCTGTCCCACCACCTCTTGAACCCCTCCACTATCTCTGCCTCCACCAGTCTCCTGGGCAGTGAATTCCATGGTTCCACCACCCTCTCAGTGAAGTAGCACCTCCTCCTTTCTCCCCTGAATCTCCCCCCTCCAGCTTCCACCTATGCCCTCTAGTTGCCCCCCTTTTTCCTTCAGAGCACCCAGGCTGCTCCTCCCCTATTTACCCCCTTCATGTACCTGAACACCTATATCATGTCCCCCCAGTCCCTTCTCTCTTCCAATGTGTACATATTTAGCTTTTTGAGCCTCTCCCCATAGGTCCTGTCCCCCCAGCCCCAAATCATTTTGATGGCCCTCCTCTGGACCCTTTTCAGGACTTCAATGTCCCTCTTTAATTATGGCCTCCAAAAGTGCACGTAGTACTCGAGGTGCGGCCTCACCAAGCAGTTATACAGATGGAGTATCACTTCCCTCCTTCTGGAGATGATCCCCCTAGCAATGCATCCCAGCATCCTGTTGCCTTGGCTGCTGCCCTCCAACAAGTCTCAGAGTTGTTCATCTTGACATCCACCACCACCTCCAGGTCCCTCTCAGCCATTAAGACTTGTAGTATCCCCCCCCCAAAGAAATTTTTCACTTAAAAAATCTTTAGCTCCCTCAATGGAAGGAAGGAATGAAAATAAAGTTTATACTGTTACCAAATCCTACTATGGTTAAAATTGATTTACAGATCACAAACAACATGAGACGATATCATAGAAAATTGACTTTAAATAATGAACTGTTAAAAAGTAAGCATTTACGACTTTAGTATGGAATACAATAAAAGGGTATTGGTACTATAATTATACTGGCCAGACACTAATCTCTAAATTATGGATGCTATAAAAGCAGCACTGAGAGGGGTAAACATTTCTTTATAGTCATGAAAACTTAAAACACAGAAAGTAAAAGAAGAAACACTGAATACAAGACTAAAGTACAAATGGGCAAAGCTAAGAAAACATCACTCCATGAAGAAATTTATGAATTTGACTAAATTCACAGAAGTCTTCTGTGAGATGAAGTTCTACTTTGCCTTAAAGGAGAACTTCACAGTGGCAAATTTATTAACTTCACTGGTGAATTTTTGCTGTAAGGTGAAATTTGCAGGGATTCATAACATTGCAGATCAACTGGTGCTGCAATATGTATTGCCGTGCATATGCTGAATCCAGTGCAGGGAGACAGTTGGTGTTAAGTGTGGTCTGTATCTTTGTGTCTAAAAACCATTGGAAAGCATTTAAAACCTGCATTTTTTCCAACAAATCCATCTACTGTGCCTTGTACTTCTAGATCACCAAATATGTGTGGTATGTTTTTGTGATTTAGTTATTTTATAGCTGTAGTTTAGTTTTCTGTATTGTGTAGCGAGGTAGTATGGGGGGGGGCTTAATCACAGTGACTTCCAGCAAGAAAAGGGCAGGGTAGGCAGCCTTTTCTGTCTTAGCAGTTCTAGTGCTGTTGTAGACAGTATTTTGAATGATTTTTTTCCCGTTTTCTTTGGTTTGTAATTTTAGTTCTGTAGAACAGTTAGGTCTGTTTTCCAGAATTATTTTTTGTTACTGTAGTTTGACTACATTGATTTTATTTTTATTTATTTATTGAAGTTGGAAGTTTTTTGGGGGGCGTGGCTAACGTGCAGACAAGATGGCAACTTAAAAATTCACTGCTACAACCCCAGTGCCAAGATCTATTAAAAATCCTCTTTGAAGTCGATCTCCCCCAGGCACTCTCGAGATTTCGTAACCGGAGTACTTAAGCAGCTTCGATACTGACCAAGAACCTGATCAGATGTTGGAGAGTTGTGATTATTTGTCTTCCACTGAGCTGCTTGTGTTACAGGCCTAATGGCGTACTCAAGAAAGGAGACTGAGGATCTGTCAGTTAGAGAAATGTTCACATCCATTATTTCTAGTATTGATGCTTTAACACTGGCTTCTAATACAACTGCAGTCTCAATTCAACAGATTGATGCCGACTAGACTGAGTAGAACAAAATGCATTGGCACAAGATGATGTGGTCCAAGGCCATTGCGCCACTCTAAGGAATCAAGCTGCACAAATTATCGCCCTACAAGACAAACTCGATGATCTTGAGAACAGGGACCACCGTAACAACTTGCGGTTCCTGGGATTTCCCGAAGGTTGTGAGGAAGGCAAGACCATTCATTTTCTCCAAACAGCTTTGCCCGAAGTACTGGATCTTCCCCCTGCCACTAGGATAACGATAGAAAGTGCACACAGGTCATTTCAACCCAAACCATTGGTGGGAGACAAACTGAGACCCATTATCTCCAGACTATTAAATTTTGCTGAAAAAGAAGATATACAGGGGTGAGTGAGGGAGCTTGGGTCACTACAATGGAAAGGCCATTGCATCCTGATTTTTCAGGACTTTTCAAAGGAACTTGCAAATAAACAATGAGCCTTCACAGAGGAACATCACAGATTACATGAACTGCAAGTACCCTTCGCTCTCCGTTATCCGACTATATTGAAAATTACAGTGAATGGAATTTCACATCAATTTGCCACCCCCAAGGCTGCACTTGATTATATTTCAGTGACCTGGTCTACCTCTAATTCCTCAGAATCCCAAGATGCTAGTCTGATTCACTTTAATGGTCAAGCTCTGAGGAACCCCTCTCAGAAGCCCGATTCCCCGGGTGCTGTGGGGCCTGGGCCCCCCTGGTCTCTCAAGAATGGTCTGGAGCCTAGGAACCCTAAAGATCAGAAAAGGCCGCCACAATCCCCACACTCCAAGAGAGATCACCTGCAAGGGTGCACACGGGATGATGCTGGTATCGAACAGAGGGTCAGCAGAGCAGAATGCCAGGAAATCGTGTATACCAGCCCCTACTTTTCAAAGAATAGATTTGTGCCACTTGAATCTCATCAGAAGGATGACCTACCGAGCTCTATGGAACTTTCCACTGATGAGTGTAAAGGATCAGACTTGGAGGGCACTGAGACATCCTGGGCCAAGGGCGTTGAGGCTGCTTTACCATTTCAGGATTTAGAACTGAAGCCAGCGGCCTCCGCCGCACTGCCAGGCCTTGAATCTACAGTGCAACCACCTGAGGACATTAAATCAACTTGAACAACTAGCCGAGAGATGGTTCTCAGATAAGTACCCACGGTTTTGTGTCTGGGGGCATTGGGGATGCTGTCATCGCTCACTAGAGGGTATTGTTTTAGGGGTCTAAATGAAGCTACTGTTACTGAACAGTTATCCCCAACTGGGGCCCTATTACCTCATGCTAGGCTGCTCTGTTTACTTGCCAGGCCATCTGAGGATACCCCCCTCCCCTTCGACAGACATTTTACCGTGGCAATACTCTGTTGTATGTATGTTGGCCATTTGGCTCGAGTGTTAAAGCGAATAAGAGTTTATGAATATGTGTAATATGCTGTTTATCTCCAGACACATTTGGTTCTTTGTTAAGGCTCTTTTCATGGAGGCTATGGATCCCTCTCTGAACCTACACTGCCTGGGTTATAGTTCAGCCAACTCATGAATATAGACAGTTGAAGCTGAACCTTACATTATTGTTTAGTTAAACATGCGTGTCCATCTGGTAACAGCTCCCTTTTGTTCTTGAGCTTTACATCAGTTATATAGTGAAAAGCAATTATTTTGCAGCTATACGCATTCCTCTTCCTCCCCAACTGGGTAGAGGCTTCTGGGATAACTCCTGCTAGGCTCTGGGGTATAGCTGTTGTTGTTTGTACATTATTTGCAGTCTAACAGTACAATAAGTGTTCTTGCTAGTAACCCTAGCATTTGCTGGGTTTGGCCAAGAGCTGGTGGTTTTTGCCACAGGCCCCACAGAAGTGAGAGGGTTTTCCATTGGCTGTTTTCAGCTGGATAAGCCCCTCACCATTCTCATTATAGGATAAATTTTGATTGATTTTTTTTTTTTTGTGCACAGAGTTGTTTTAGATAGAGTAACACAGTGTGGGATCTCACATTAGGCTTACGGTGTGTTAGGTGTTCTAACTTTTGCTACGAGGGAAGTTACACTTTTGTGTTTATACCCCCAGTCTCTTAAGGTTTTATCTTACCCTAGTGGACACACTTAGTACAGTCACCCTGTTGAATCTACATATCCCCCTCCACAGTTAACCCCTATAACTAGTTGCTTGAGAAGGATAGTATGACAGACCTATTATTACACACTTGGAATGTATGGGGCTTAAATTGCCCTATCAAAAGGAAAAAAGTTTTAACCCATTTGAAGCGTCTTAAATCTCAGGTGGCGTTTCTTCAGGAAACAAAACTTTCAGGAGAAGACCATGCTTGTCTGATTAAGGATTGGGTAGGACAAGTATCTTCCCACGCTACTACTCGGAAACACAGATAAATCCTTGCCTTGGACCATCTCTAAAACTTAATCTAGTGCTGATGGTAGATGGGTTTTAGGTACCTATGATACCCCCTCAGGACCTATCGCTCTCTGTATCCTTTACACTCCAAATGAAGATATGCCACAGTTTTTTCATGATATAGCACAGGCTATTTTGGAATTTACCCCCCCCCGCCCTCTCCACATTGGAGGATATTTTAACCTTTCACTAGTTCCATCTTTGGACAGGAATGATGGAAGCAAAGAGACACACATTAGATGTATAAATGCTCTCCATCAAATGATTTTGGATCAAGGGCTATCAGATATTTGAAGACTTTTTCACCCCAGAACTAGAGATTATACTTTCCGCTCAGAGCAGAACACCTCCTACAGCAGATTGGACTTTTGGTTGGGATCCTCAGCAGTTACAGCTAAATCTCTAGATGCTACCATTCTCCCTATAGTAATTTCAGATCATGCCCCAGTTCAACTTTTAATTCAATGGGACACTAGCCCTCCCCCATCCTGCTACTGGAGGATGGACCCTCTATTAATTAGGGACCCGATTTTATCCCATAGGCTCAGAATGAAGCTATCCTTTTCCTTGCCTACAACCCTATAGCTGACACGTCTGCTGATAACACATGGGAAGCCTTTAAGGCCACCATGCATGGCAATATAATGGGAGTTACAGCAGCAAAAAAAAGACAGCGGGAGCCACATTTGGCATCTCTAGAACAGAAATTGAAAGAGGCTGAAAGCCTTTTTAAGACCACACCCCCCATTCCGAATTCCCCAATAGGTAAAGTTGTTCTAAATCTGCGGTTTGAGGTCAATCAACTCCTTAATAGAAAGGTGGAAATAGCCATACTACATCTACAACACTCTTTTTGGGAAGGTGGAGGTAAAGCCAGCAAGGTACATGCTTATTAGCTTCGTAAATAACAAGCTAGTACATATATTGCTGGCCTTACGGACGTATGTGGAACTCTGGCCACTGCCCCCGAGGCACTATATGATATAATGGCTACCTATTATAAGAATTTATACACTTTCACTCATGCCCATCTGAACAAGGAGATACAGCCCTTCCTCCAATCCTGTCAGCTCCCCAAACTTACTGACCAGCAAGCTCAGCTACTCAAGTCCCCTATATCCGCAGATGAGGTTAGTACTGCGATTACATCCCTCAAGCTGGGCAAATCCCCTAGAAACGATGGATATACTGCAGATTTTTACCAGGCTCTAGCATCCACTCTTACTCTCCTGTTAATGGCAGTATTTCAAGATATCAAGCTCAGAGGCGCTCTTCCCCCCTTGGTAAGAGAGGCAACTATTGTACTCATCCCTAAAAAAGGTAAGGAACCCACCAAGCCAAGCAATTATCGACTGATATCCCCACTTAATATTGATAGTTAGCTTTATGCCAAAATCTTAGCAACCAGGTTAAATCCCCTCCTGCCAAGTCTCATACATCCATCCCAGGCAGGTTTTATCCCCGGGTGACACAGCTCTGATCATTTAAGAACATTAATGAATCTCATGCACATAGCAAAATATCTTTCTACCCCTGCTGCAGCAGTCGCAGTGGATTTTGAAAAAAGCTTATGACTTTGTTGACTGGGACTATTTATATTTGGCTTTGGCATCATTTGGAGTTGGTCCAAAATTCCTGTCAAGAATTCAAGCAATTTACACATTTACCTCAGCTAGCGTTAACATGAATGCCATACTCTCTGGTCCTTTTCACCTTGAACAGAGAACAAGGCAAGGCTGCCCATTGTCCCCACTTCTTTTTGTTTTGGCAGTGGAGAATCTTACTCTGGCACTCCGTAGTCACCCAGGTATTAATGGCATCAAAGTGGGTAATACAGAATACACTTAGTTTACGTATGCTGACAATTTGCTTCTCCCCTTGGTAGACCTGCAAAGATCCACTCCTCCATCACTGGAGTTGTTGGATTTATTTTCCCAATACTCAGGACTGAAACTGAATCAGGCTAAGATGGAGGTACTCCCCCTGAATGGGAAGTGTTCCCAAGAGATAGCTCAGACCATAGGCCTACTGTGGGCACCAAAGGGGATCACATATCTGGGTATTAAGCTCACATCCTCTTTAGATACTCTCTGGCAAACAAACATTCAACCCCTTCTTTGCTCTCTAAAAATGGAATTTGATAGATGGAAACCTCTCCAAATGATGCTTGCAGGCAAAATTGCCACAATTAAAATGGTTTCTGCACCCATGATTTTTTACCTGCTAATGCATATGTCTATCCCCCCTCCCTAAACAATGGTATCTGGCTTTGGATAGGCTTATTGGAGATTTCCTATGGGAAGGCAACAAACCCTGATTTAGCTGTGCCCAACTTAAAGATCACTGGTGCAAGGGAGGGTGGAGCCTTCCATGGGTAGACGGATACCAGCAGGCATTCCTCTTGGCACAAACCTTTAAAGGGCTGCACCTCTAACATCACTATCCCCACAATGGGTACATATAGAGCTTGCTATTACTGAGTCAGTACACTTCTCACCCCTTCTGATGCCCTACAGGGCTCATAGATCTAGCCCCTCTGACAGAGGAATGACCCCTTTCACGTCTCCATCTATTGAGGCAGCCAGGTCCAACTGGCTGGGTGTCCACAAAAGATTGAACCAGACTCCTCTTCCTCTGTCCTATACCCCTCTATGGCTTAATCCAGATATTACTATTGATGCACAATGGGTATATTGTAAATCCTGGGCAGGCAAGGGTATTCTCATACTAAAAGACCTGCTAGACCCCACTTTTAAGACCCTCTATACAATTCAGTCCCTTCAACATATCTGGAACCTTTCTAGTACAGACTTTTGGAAATATCTTCAGTTCAGGGCAGCACTCATGTATATATTGCACCCTTCGATGCCCCAAACACACAGTTAGAAACATAGAAACATACATAGAAGTTGACGGCAGATAAGGACCGCAAGTCCCATCCAGTCCTCCCATTTTTTTTTCTACCTTATAAATGTGCGATTGGCCTTTGCTCTGTCAGTGGCCTATCTATTCATACTCATTTGTATTGCTCCCTTATGCCTATCCCATGCCTGTTTGAAGCCCTGCACTGTATTCATGGCCACCACTTCTTGAGGTAGGCCATTCCATGCATCCACCACCCTTTCTGTGAAAAAGAATTTCCTCACATTCCCCCTTAATCGGCCCCCCTCTAATCTCATGCTGTTTCCTCTTGTCCTGCTATTTTTCTTATATTTAAATGTGTTAGACTCTTTCACCTTGTTAATGCCCTTAAGGTGTTTGAATGCCTGAATCATATCACCTATCTCCCTCCTTTGCTCAAGGGTATACATATTGAGCTCTGTTAATCTGTCCTCATATGTCTTCTGATGCAGTCCCTGCACCATTTTGGTTGCCTTTCTCTGGACTGCCTCAATTTGTTTAATGTCCTTGTGAAGGTGTGGCCTCCAATACTGCACGCAGTACTCCAGATGGGGCCTAACTAGTGTCTTGTAAAGAGGGATTATTACCTCCTTCTTACAACTTGTGATACCCCTACTAATACACCCTAACACCCCCCTAGCCTTACCTACTGCTTTAGAGGTCTGCTTGAATGATTTCAGGTCATCAGTGATGATGATGCCCAAGTCTCTTTCTTCCTTTGCGACTGCTAGCAACTCCCATCCCAGTCTATAGGTGGCTTCAGGGTTTCTTTTCCCTATGTGCATGATCTTGCACTTCTTTGCATTAAATCCCAGTTGCCACTCTTCTGACCATTTTGCTAGTTTATCCAGATCTCTTCTCATTCTGCCCACCCCATCTGGATCATCTACTCTGTTGCAGATCTTGGTGTCATCTGCAAACAGACAAGCCTTACCCTCTAGTCCATCTGCAAGGTCACTAATGAAGATATTGAAGAGGACTGGCCCCTGGACTGATCCCTGAGGTACCCCACTTGTGACTTGCATCTCTTATGATTGTATACCATTTACCACCACTCTCTGTTTTCTTCCCGTCAACCAGTTTGCCACCCAGTTAACCAACTTCTGACCCACCCCAAGCCTACCCAGCTTATTTATCAATCTTCTATGTGGAACAGTGTCAAAAGCTTTGCTGAAGTCAAGGTAGGCGACATCAACTGCTCCCCCTTGGTCCACCATTCTGGTTATCCAGTCAAAGAAATCTATGAGATTAGTTTGACAGGACCTTCCTTTTGTAAACCCATGCTGTCTTGGATCCTGTGCCCCTATGGATTCCAGGTGTTGCATTATCCTTTCCTTAAGGAGTGCCTCCATAATCTTGCCCAATACTGAGGTAAGACTGACTGGTCTGTAGTTCCCTGCCTCCTTCCTGCTTCCACTCTTGTGAAGCGGGATCACACGAACCCTTCTCCAGTCTTCTGGGACCTCTCCTGTGCTCAGAGACTCACTAAACAGTTCTGCTAATGGCTCTGCTAGTTCCACCTTAGCTCCTTAAGTACCCTGGGATGTATGCCATCAGGTTCCATTGCCTTGTCCACCCTGAGATTAGCAAGCTCTTGTAGGAACCTTTCTTTTGTGAAGGGAGTAGTGCTCACCTCCCTCCCCCCTGTGTCCATGGTGCTGAGCTGTGGGCCCTTCCCTACCTTCTCTTCAGTAAATACTGAGAAAAAGTATCTATTTAGAATAGATGCTTTTACATGGTCCTCCTCCTCACATACTCTATTTTCTGCATTGAGCTTAGCAATACCCCCTCTGGACTTTCTCCTTTCACTAATGTATCTATAGAAAGTCTTGTCACCTTCTTTTACTGTTTGTGCTAGTGTTTCCTCAGTTTGGGACTTTGCCTGCCTTACTGCCTTCCCTGCTTCAATTAGGGCAGTTTGGTATGCCTTCCTATCTTCATCCCACTGTGTTCCCTTATATTTCCTGAAGGCCAGCCTTTTGGCTCTGACCTTTTCTGCTACTGTATCTGAGAACCAAAGTGGTTTTCTTCTTCTTTTGCACTTCCTTTTCTGTCTAACACAATGGGATGTTGCTTCAAGTATTGCATCCTTAATGTTTGCCCACTTTGCCTGTACCCCCTCACCTGTGTTTCTTTTTGCCAGGCTAGCTTAACTCTTTTGGCCATCTTATCAAAGTCAGATCCTCTGAAGTCCCACATTTTTGCCTTGGAATGGGATGTTTTAGATGTAGTAGCCAAATTGAACCATACCATGTGATGGTCACTGGCCCCCAGGTGACCTCCTACCTGGAGATCTGTGATCCCTTCCCTGTTAGTTAATACTAGATCTAGGATAGCCCTGTCTCTTGTGGGTTGTTGTACCAGTTGTTTGAGGCCTTCCCCCTGCAGGGAATCCACAATGTGTCTAGTTCTGGCAGATGTTCCTGCTGGTATTGACCAATCTGTATCCCGCATGTTGAAGTCTCCATTATCAGAACCTCCCTTTAGCTGTCATGTTTGTATATCTTCTAACAGTAATGTGTCTACGTCCTCCCCTGGTCTGGGGGCCTGTAGACAACCCCAGTTCTTATGGCTGTCCCATTTCCTGTTTCCAGGGTGACCCACAGTTCTTCTGGCTCCTTATGTGTATTTTGAATTTCTGTAGCTTTGATATTTTTATTGACATACAGGGCCACTCCCCCCCCCCTTTTTGCACCTTGGTCTCATCTGAACAATACATAGCCAGGTACTGAAGTCTCCCAAGTGTGGTTACTGGTAAATCACATCTCACTAATTGCTACTATGTCCAGTTTACACTCTGACATTATTGCCTGCAGGTCTGAGATCTTATTTCCCAGGCTGTGAGCATTTGTGTATATGATTTTCCATTGGCCAGATTTCAGTGTGTTAGTTGTTGGATGAGGTTTGGCATTACCCCTGTGTATTGTATGGAGAGACAAACCTTTTTTCTTACCTGGTGATGCAAATGAACTGCAAACATGCTGAATCCCTGTTTGACCACTAGCTGAGGGGGGAAGGGTGTTCTTCCCATTCGACGTATGGGGTGCTGCACCCCTCTCCCCATTTGCTAGTTTAAATATTCTGCAAAGACGTCAAACTTCTGCCCCAATGCACTGCCTCCCTCCTTAGTCAGATGCAGTCCATCAAATTTAAAGAACTTTCACTCCCAGAACTGTTGCCGGTTCCCTACAAATCTGTGTCCTTTTTCCTGGCACCAGCCCTTGAGCCACATGTTTAGCTCCCCTATCTCCCCTTCTCTGACCTTCTATCCATCTGCCCCCTCTCCCAGACTGGCAGGATCTTAGAGAAGGAGATGCCAGATGAAATGGATGATAGTTTCTCACCCAGCCTGGTCAGGTGTTCCTTGGTCTCCACAACTGACTAGCTGATGAGATCATTAGTCCCATGTGTACTAGGACATCAATGTTTTCTCCTGCTTTGTGAACAATTTTAGCAATGCGGTCAGTGTCTCTCCATGCTGATGTACCTGGGAGACATCTGACCATTACACCTGACTGGAGATGGGTATCAACTCCCCGAATCATGGAGTCTCCTATGACCAGAAGATTTTTGGATTCCCTTTTTGCTTTTTTTGTTTTGGTTCCTGATTTGGGTGCGTTTTGTTGTGCTAGCTCCTGTGCCACAGTGTCCTGCTTTGCAGTGTCTTCTGCCTCTTTGTTTGATTTTAGAGATAGAGGCATATACCTGTTTGTAGTGTTTATATGGTTTTTGGAGGTAATATGTTGGAGAGTAGAGAGTGATGGGGCACCCGATTTGCCCCTCCTAACCACCTGCCAACCTCCTTGTCCAACTACCCTCTGTGGTCGAGGTTTTTCTGTTGGATGCTGGGGAAATGGCGGTTGGTTCTTATAATGTATTTCCTCTTGAATATGAAATTTGAGGTGTGCAATCTCTGCCCATGCTGCCCGGAGCTGAGCCCTAAGATCTCCTATGGCCCAGCATGTAGGACAGTGTCCTAAATCCTGTAAGACTGTCCTTCTGAAAATTGTTCCACAGTACCTGCAGTTAATGATATCCATTCCAGATAAGTTGCTGGGTTTATAACCTAGTCAGAGTAATTAGATGGAAAAAAATGCAAGTAATGGTTTGATTGTGTTTTGTTTTTGTTTAACTTGTTATAACAAGTTAAATTACTAGTGCTCCTGTAAATGAGCTCACCTTGTGGATGCCCCACTGATCCGCCCCTTCCTGCTCTGCCACCGGAAATGTCAAAACTGTGGTACCCTATAAAAGGAGTGTAGTATGGGGTGGTTGGAGATGGGGGTTGGTGGCCAGGCCCTTCTGCTGCCGAAAAAGAAGAACCACGGATGAAAGAACAAGGAGGTAAGAGCAGAAACAGTCAACAACAAATGCAGTAACCCTGAAAGCTTATCCTAATGTTAGCTAAAACTGTAAAACCTGTAAAGTACCACCTGTAATAATTTCAGAGAAGATATATGCTGTAAGAAACACTTTGCTACAGAGAAAAATAAAGCAATGAAATGTTAGCAACAAACAGTAGCAATCCCTGTGAGTAAAAAATAAAAACATCACCACACAGTAAATCTGCTTAGCCAAAAGAAGTCTTAATCCCTTTTCCCTTGCTCTGGTAAGGTTCTCTACTCTGCCTTTCAAGCAGTCTTGGAAGGAAAGAGCTCAGGTGAAGCTAGGTGCCTTGGCCAGCAAACCAAGTCTTCTACCTCCTCCAGATCAGAACTACATATCTGGATACAACAACCAATATGCCTAGCAGGGAGAATCTATGTAAAATTAAGAGACACCCTTCCTCAATATTCTGAGAGGGCAAGACTCATGTGGGAAAAGATGCTCTGGACTCCTATCTCCACTATATCCTGGGAACAGTCCTGGATAGATACCCATAAATGGTTGACGGATGTTAGGTCTAGATTAATACAGAACAAAATAGTCCACTCTTGGTATAACTCACCAGCTGTGCTTTATACGGCTAAGAGTCTGGAGTCCAGCTCCTGCTGGAGATGTCAGGGTTCAGGCGAGGATATTTTGCATATACTGTGGTCTTAACCGCAATTGAAATCCCTGTGGCAAGGCATCCATGATACCACATGCAAAGTGTTAGAGAAGAAGCTCCTTTTTAGTCCACTTTTTTACATTTTGGGTATCCGTATAGAACTCCCACAAATGACCCCTCATGAGATTAGATGGTTGGCATTGATCTCGTCCAAACTAAGAGAGCTCTATTATGCAAATGGAGGTCCCCTTTGAAGCCTACAGTGACTGAGATGTTAGTATGTCTCTCTCTTCTCTAGCCAAATTGGACAGGATTTCACACCTGCAGAAGTACCAAATGTCCAAATTCCATCAATGTTGGACCCTCTGCCTTAATTTCATGAAGCTCCAAATCTCGAACATCCCCCAGGAGGGTATTGGTTGACTTTTCTTTCCACCAGCTGATAAAGCTATATTTATCCCATGATATCATACAAGCTGGGTAGGTTGTTTCCCCCATAGGACATCTCTGCTGGGTCATATGGCCTTGTGAAGAAACCAATTAGGTTCTAGGCTTCTATCATATCTATATCTATATATATATCATATATATATATATCTATATCTATATATATATATATATATATATCTATATCTATATCTATATCTATATCTATATCTATATATATATCTATATCATATCTATGATATTTTATATCGAGGCTTCTAGCCATCATCTCCTTAAATGCTGCAGGGTTTCTCTCCCCTCACTGCGCTTGTGCTTCTACTTTACTACTTTGAGAAGAGTACCAGTTGGTGTCTGATTTGGTTCCATCCTACCATTTGAGATGAAGTAATGGCCTTTATCTTCACTGGAACCTATATTGGACACTTGGGGGTATCTCTGTCTGCGCTTGTTGGGACTGTAAATCGACCACTTAATGTGACAAGTAACAAGTAGCTGTTTAAGATGCCTAATTTCCTCCTCTGAGGCCCCAGAGGGAGCTTGGTGGGTTATCACAGCTTTCTGAATGGTCCCATCTCAGTGATACACTTTATGAGGTCAACACCATTGGGTAGCAATGACAATCTGTTAGATATGAAGTTACTACTGCTATAGTTAATTATATTACCTTATCTTACAATAATTAATTTGTCCTAGGAGATTGCTAGTTATGAACTTTGTATTAATTAGCTTTGCTATCCCCACCAGTCATTTCACCCCATGCTCTCTATCCCTTCCCTCCTTCCCTTCCTTATTTGTCTCCCCCAACCCTTTTTCCTCCCCTCTCTTCCCCATTTTGTTTACCTGGGGTGTTTAAGTACAGTACCACTGCACTGAGCTTTCAATGTGCTGTTTCCTCCATTTTGTATCTCTGTATTTGTTGGAAAACAATAAAAAATGTTGTAACGGAAGTTAGACATTTTTCATGTACGCAGTAATGTTGTTAGAATTATCTGAGTTGTTGCATCGTGTGTGTGTGTGTGTGTGTGTGTGTATAATGTTTGTGTAAAAAAAAGGAAAAAATGGTGGCAGTGCTGGTGCTGCTGGTTCAAGAAGAGCTTGAATTTTTTCAGAGTGTGCTGCCACTTCCAGAGGGTGTGCCCATTACCCCACTGTGACACGGGACCTTCACTTATGCCCCCCCCCACATGAACCACTGTTGGCATGGACAGGCCATCATCTCCTCCACCCCCACTCATCACTTCACTTTGCTTTTCCTCCCATTTGGCCTGGTGATTTGTCATGAGATGGGTCCACTGCCCCTCAGTACCTATGCGGATCACCTGCTTGCCCTGGGGAAATGTTTCTTGCATAGGTTGCAAGTGACTGCACCAACCCTAACCCTAATTCTAACCCTAAACCTAATGTACAGTAGGATAGTATTATAACTTTGACAAGTTGTAACTCTACCAGTCTTTGGAGTTAATGAACACTCTATATACATGCAGGATTTTGTGACATGTCATTCCTGCAAGTTACTGCGCTTCATTGTGGCTGATACATCTGTATATTCAAACAAAGGTCTCAATGAGTACTACAATAGTAACACATAATACCCCTGAACAATTCACAGCACTCCAAAATGACCTCCTTACTTCACCATGATACCACATCTACAATTTAAGTCCAGCAATCATCAAAATGAATAATCAAAAATGAACCAAATGTGCATTTCCTCTTGAACTACAACTATACCAAGTTTCTGCAAATTTAACAGAAATTGACCAAGGTATGCTTTCAAAATAAAAAAGGTAGTTGGTGGAAGTGGGGTGGTAGAACTATTGCTGCCAAACTGCGGTCTGCCACATCTATAGCATTCATGTGGGTTGGTACTGAAGGAGGTGGCAACAAAAGGATCAGTCAAAGAGGTAGCAAAATATCTGCTCAGGAACAGTGGTGGAGGATGTTGGTGTCCCTTTGACTGCTGATGGTGTAGAAACACTGATCCTGATCTGGTTAATAGGTCTCCAGTGTGGATATATAGATCAGAGACCAAATAGCTGGTAGCTCCTTTCTTTGCAATGCAGCACATTGGGAAAGGTTACCTCAAGTAGTAGTCAACACTGGCTGTTAGAAAAAGATTGCACTAAACCCAGTTGCAGTGGTTGCAGCTCTCTGGGTATTTGCCACCATGTCACACTGGCAGAGAAGAGTGTAACTGGATCACAAGTACAGGTCAAAAAATGTTAGAATTACTCCTGACTGAGATTGATAAGTGAATGCAGCCTGTGGAGGCGGTACCAGAGGGATGGGTGGAACAGGGTCTTCAGGCTACAGAGTGCATGGAGGACAGGGGACTACTAACCTACAAACATTTTTGTATTAGCGGCTTCATTTTGTTCCACCGTCATCTTGGGGTACCCTAAGGAGAAGTTACTGCTGAAGCTGCAAGGTAAATTGATCCAACTTTGCCTTGGTGCACTCCAAGGAGAAGTTACAGGCGAAGTCACCCATGGCAAATTTCCTATTAAATAGAACAGAATTGTGAAATTATCCACTGAGGCAGATTTGGTGACTTTGCCTTAACTTTGCCTATTAATTAAAACTTCACAACGTCTCCAGATTAATGGAGCTGAATAGCCTAATGATAACAAACTCATACTATTTGGAATGCAGCTGCCTAAAACACAGGGCAGAAATAATGAAGAAACAATTAACAATAGTAAGAAACTTGAATGCACATAATATCTACCTGATGCCAAATCAGGGAAGATTCTTGCTATTTTGTTTTTGAAAAAGAGAGAAATAATAAAATAAGTTTAATGGAAGATGAGGAAGAGAAAAGAAAATGTAAGGTTGAGGAAATGGATGAAATATCCGGTAAAATATTATTAATCAATCAAGATAAATGACATATTGATCAGGACAACTTACAGGAAATGTAATTATGCGGAAATAGAGGAACTCTTCTGTAAAATGTTATTCATCGGTCTGTCAAGTTAAATATAAGGACAGCTTACATGCATTTATGAGAAGGGCCAGTATGCCCATGTCGAATTGCCCCGTTGAACTTTAGAAAATCATGGAAGCTATTACTTTGTTACCTGAAAGAAAAAAAAACCCTTGCCTGGGTTGCTTCATGGATGAGTTTTTTATGGCCTTCAGTGATGAGTTGGCACCATGGTTTATGGTTATGTTGGATGACCTGGTAGATGCCTATGGGCAACTTCCTCAGTCTACGGAAGAAGCAAAAGTAGCACTAATTATAAAAGAAGGGAAACAATAGCTCAGTCCGGCAACTATAGGCCAATAGCACTATTAAAAATGGAATATAAAACTGGCAGCAAATGTCATAGTCAGCAGATAGAAGCCTAGAATGTTTGAGGCCCTCCACAATAATCAAAATGGCATCATTAAAAGAAAAACCATTCCACTGGCTGCAAGGAAGGAACAGACTACAGACGTTTTGAATGTCTTACTACACCAATAAACACATGACAAGAAATGTATTACATTGTAGCATTGGATGCTAGCGACGCAGTTGATGTAAGGATGATGATAGTGGTGATGATCTTAGAGAATATATGTTATCCTGTTTGAAAGTCAGGAATATTCATGGGCTTCTTTTACAGTGTAATTTAGTTAGTTTCAGTTCACTAGGAATGGAGGGGTGGTAATTCATACTAGTACTACTACTACTACTAAAATTCCAGCAGAACAGGCATAACAGTCTTTGTGTCTGCTTGTTTGGTCAGACCCCACCCTGGGAGCTGACCTTGGTGACCTCACCCTCTCTGGCTTCTCCCTTCCCAGTCCTGGATATTCTTGTTGCACTGGACTTTGCTTCCAGAACCCTTCCCCTGTACCTGTCCCACCCCCTCTTGAACCTCTCCACCATCTCTGCCTCCACCAGCCTCCTGGGCAGTGCATTCCATGGCTCCACCACCCTCTCAGTGAAGTAACACTTCCTCCTTTCTCTCTCCTGAATTTCCCCTCCTCCTGCTTCCACTCATGCTCTCTAGTTGCCGCCCTCCTTCCTTTGGAGCACCCTGACTGCTCCTCCCCTATTTACCCCCTTCATGTACCTGAAGACTTTTATCATGTTCCCCAGTTCCTTCTCTCTTTCAATGTGTACATATTTAGCCTCTTCAGCCTCTCCCCATAGGTCCTGTCCCCTAAGCTCCAGATCATTTTGGTTGCCCTCTTCTGGACCCTCTCCAGGAGTTCAATGTTCCTCTTTAAGTGTGCCCTCCAAAACTGCATGCAGTACTCTAGGTGCAGCCTCACCAAGCAGTTATACAGAGGGAGTATCACTTCCCTCCTTCTGGAGGTGATCCCCCCAGTGATGCATCCCAGCATCCTGTTGGCCTTGGCTGCTGCCCTCCTACACGTCTCTGAGTTGTTCATCTTGACATCCACCACCACCCCCAGGTCCATCTCAGCCAGTAAGACTTGTAGCATTCCCCCAGTGTGTACACTTGGCCCTGGTTTCTGGCTCCTAGGTGCAGTACCTTGCATTTCCCTGCATTGAACCTCAGCTTCCACTTTCTAGACCATCTTTCCAGAGCCTGCAGGTCCCCCTGTAGGGCCACCCTCCCCTTCTCCCCATCCATCACCACTCCCAGTATTGAGTCATTCACAAAGAGACTCTTCTAACTCCTGATACCCTTCCTTATGTCTGAGATGTAGGCGTTGAACAGGAGAGGCCCAAGGACTGATCCCTGAGGGACCCCACTAATGACCCTGCCTGAGGATGAGACTAACCCACCAACCATGACCTTCTGGGTCTGGTCTTGGAGCCAATTGCCTATCCATCTGATCATCTGGTTCCCCAACCCCATTTCTCCCAGCTCTGTACTCTATTCAGCCTTGTCCTGATAGTTGCAGTGGTAGTGATGGTGGAGGAGGGGGGTTTCAGATGCAAATTGACATATTGAAGCATTTTAAACTGTTGCTGGAATTTTAATAAATCTGGAATTTGGCTATGGCACTGGAAAAATATTTGTGCTCTTTTTGAGAAGTGCCATGAAATCTTTAACACCCATCGGAACTACTACTAGAATTGGCAGTTGGGACCTTGGTTTAATATCTAATATAAAAGGTGACACCTCAGGATGGCAGCAACCCTTTTATACTTCACCACAAAGTCAGTATTGGAATTTGCCATCAGGTTCCTGGCATGGATTTAGAACACAATGCCTTTCAATGTTCTGGCATGAAAGGTAAGTGTGCAGCCTTCTGAGTACTGCCACTGCTGTACAATTAATAATTGTACTATGTACAAAAACTACAATGCAATTATGAATAAATTCATTTCAGACTGCCCATTTTAGAATGACGCACAGATTACTCCAGGGCTGTCCATTCTACCTGACCCCATTTATGTTATGTTTAGAGATCTTTGTATGTTAACAAGATAATACCAAGCAGTTGGAGGAGTAGAACTGGAAACATAACTAATGAGAATAAGTGTGTCTGCATAGGGCATACTGTTAATTATTGAAAGTAGTAATAAATAATTACCAACTTTCTATGAAGAGGTTCAGATGTTCTAACTTATTTCAGATTATAAACTTTTTTTCCAACTAAGTAAACTTTATTGAAAATTTACTTGATGGTACAATCACAGTGAATCAATCCAATACTGTCAGTTGTTATATAATTAAACCTAAAGAACCAACAAAAATACATAAACCAAAATAACCACTGTAAACAATGCAGACCCCCACCTCCCCAACATAAAAAACACTTATCACGTGTCAAAGAAATGGATTACGTTCTACACCCTATTCCCACAACAACCCCCATTTCAAATAATAAACGTAACATACAAACATCTTTAGTTATGCAGATTATGTATTGGAAGCAAGTACCTTTAGAAATGTTTTTCTAGGACTTCATCACGAATAAAGACATTAAATATTTGAGGATATGATAAATTATCGGGTGGATAATATTAAGATGAACTATGATAATTCTAGAACTAAAATAAAGCATCTTCTGAACCATTTGCAATACTTTTTATTTTATTATAGGGAAGAGTGAATACAGTAAAAATGATGGCAATGCCGCATTTTATTTATGTGCTGTAAACCATATTTGGCTCACTTTTAATTGCCTTTTTCACTGATATCAAGAACATTTTTACAAACTTCATTTGAATGGGCAGTAAACCATCTATATAATGGGCTGCTTTAATAACTCCTAGACAGATTGTGTGGTGGGGGTCTATGATGTCCTGATCTAGATGTCTATAGCATGTCCAACCACTTAGTAATAACACGGGAACTGGATTTATTTTCCTAAAAAAATGACATTTGATATATTAAAAAAAAAAATATTCAATAATAATAGTAGTTGGGGAAAAAAACATTGAAACTGCTTATGGTATGTCACCAAAATCAAATGTGCCTTGACTGTTTTTCACATGTGAGATAGTATAAAATAATGCCCAAATCAGCTCAGTTCAAGCCTTCATGCTTTCAAATTGGCCATTGTAATAAGGTGGAAGAAAATGTCATATGAATGGAATGTTCCTACTTCCTACTATCACTGGCCACCCTCATGAAACTACTGCTCTTTCTATTGTTCTGTATTGGTAATGTGGAAATCAACCCTGGGCCTCTTGAAAGTATCACCTCTCCATCAGATCTAACCTCAATTAAAGGCCTCAGTTTCCTGCATATTAATGTATGCAGTCTGTTGAAAAAATTTACGTTGATACAAGCCTGGGTTGCCCATACCTTGCCAGACTTTCTCGTGGTAACTGAGACATGGCTCAAACCCACCACAGTGGACAGGGATGTTAACCTACCTATCAGCTGTTCAGAGCTGATCGCCAAACAAGGGGAGGTGGAGTAGCCATATATGCAAAACTGGTATAGCTGTATCCTGTACTGCTGCAACATCTATGCCCAAGGAGTTTGAATGCCTATCTCTAAAAGTCTCTCTCCCCAATACAGCAGCTTTTCAACTAATTGGATGCTACAGAACCCCCTCTGCTGAACACAAGCTCTTATCTCACCTGGGGAACCTGGTCAAGCCCAGCACTGAAGAAGTCATTATTCTAAGTGACCTGAATTTCAACTGGCTCACCCAGGCAGCTACACCTCTGGTATCATTCTGTGACACCTATGGGCTCACACAGTTAATTAATGAACCAACAAGAATAAATACAAGGAATAGTAGTAACAGCACACTACTTGATATCATGCTAGTGAGTAAACCATATCTATTCACACACGCTGGAGTGCTCCTATGCGATATAAGTGATCACTGCCCCATCGCAGGGGTAAGATCCACCAGCATAACAACAAATCCTGCAAAATTCCTCATGAGGAGATCCAAGAAAACATCAATATTGAAGGATATCTGCATGATCTAGCTTACTCTCCACACTGGCAAAAGTTTTATCTTGCACATTCTGTAGAAAAGCTCAGCAGGTGCTAAATAGCATTATAATAAATGCCCTTAACACCCATGCCCCAATCTCTAGTATCCGAATAAAAACAAATCCTGTCGCTGGTTTTCAGCTGACCTCAAAGCTGCACTGCTGGAAAGAGACAAACTCTGGAAAGTGGCAAGAAAACTAACAATGCAAACAACTGGATGATTTTTAAGAAAGCCAGGAATAGATGCACCAGGAAAGTTAGGGATGCAAAGGCTGCCTTCTACCTGGCCAAGCTCGACTCCTTCTACCATAATCCTGCTAGGTATTGGGGCACCATCAAGGGTATGATGGGACAGGATGCTAACAACCCCCTTCCAACTCAACTACACAATAGTTATGGCCCTATCACTGGCAAAATGGAAATCCTGGATGCATTCAACAACCACTTCACAACAGCTGGCCTTGCCTTTGACACCTTCCCAGCTAACCTGCTGAGGGACCAATTAAGCTCCCACTACATTGGTGATCAAAGAGTTGACTCTTTCTTTAGCTTCAAACCTATACTGTTGAAACAAGTTGAGGATCTATTATGGCATCTGGATACCAAAAAAAGTGCAGGTGCAGACTCTCTGGACCCCTTCTTTCTAAAGATTGCATGCCATGTACTTGCAGTCCCCCTAACACACCTCTTTAACCTTTCCCTAAACTCTGGCTCTATTTCCACACTGTGGAAGACAGCCTAAGTGGCCCCCCTTCTAAAATCAGGGGACCCTATGGATCTTAGTAATTACAGGCCCATTTCCATTCTACCTGTGCTATCCAAGATGCTGGAAAAATTAGTGAGTAATCAGCTAAGGGAATATCTTGACAATGCTAACCTATTAAATCCAGCTCAATCTGGATTCAGGGCCAAACATAGCACTATCACTGCATTAGCCAAGGTCACAAATGACTGGCAAACCGAACTGGATAAAAAGAATAATGTATGTGCAGTATTCCTGGACCTGAGCAAAGCATTCGATACTGTGGACCATGAGCTGCTACGCTCATCCCTGCACTCCCTTGGCCTAGATCCACCCTCCCTTAAGTGGTTCAGATGCTACCTCTCCGGTAGGTCACAGCAGGTAAAAGCTGAAGGTGACCTATCCCCATTAAGACCATTGTCAAGAGGAGTCCCCCAAGGCTCTGTTCTGGGTCCTTTCCTTTTTGCCATTTATATAAATAACATTGATTCAACCCTTACCAAGTCCTCAGTGCACCTCTTTGCTGATGACACTGTTCTGTATGTCAGCAACCCTTCGCCTACAGTTGCTCATGAAATCCTACAAACAGAATTCTTCTTGTTACAACATCAGCTACTCGAGAAAAAGCTTCTGCTAAATGCAAAGAAAACTAAAACAATGATGTTCACAACTCAAAACTCCACCAGCACATCCTCTTCAATCACTCTCCCCCAGCTATGCACTATACTTGGAGAAAATCTGGAGTATGTTGAAAACTTCAAATACCTAGGTGTGTGGCTTGACAACAGACTCGACTTCACTCATCATCTAGAAGAACTGTTAAAAAAGCTTTGCCAAAGGCTTGGCCTCCTCTATAGATTAAAACCCTTCCTTAACAGAGACTCAAAGATGAGGTTAGTCCAGGCCATCTTTCTATCAGTTATTGACTATGCAGACTTCCTTTATAGTCATTGCCCCATCTCCTACCTTCATAAGTTGGATACCTTATATCATAGAGCAATAAGGTTCATTACAGATCTGCCATATAATACCCACCATTGCTCTCTTTATGATGCAGTTGGATGGGTTTCCCTTCATATCAGGAGGAGCAGAAATGCAGCTATATGGATTTACAGAGCTTTATAAAAAAACTCCCAAACTATATCCTGGACTGCTTCAACCAGACCACTCCTAGCTCCTATGCCCTAAGAAGCAACAATATCATCCTGCTCAAATTGCCCAAAGTCAGCACCAGAATAGGCAGGGCAGCAATCAGCTATTCTCTAGCTATAGCATGGAACACCCTACAAAAATCCCTAAAACTGTCCATTATCATTCCATTTGCATCCTTTAAACAGCATTGTACAGCCTTCTTCACAGAGAAATGCAGTTGCTAATGCTAGAGCTAGAATAGACATCCTACAAATCTGACTTCCAATCATATATGGCATATTGTCTCCAGTCAGACACCCCCAGCTTATGGCACCCAATAATACCTTCACCATCCTAGTATTCATTATGTTGTGTGTCTGTCATGGCCCCCATTGGGATATGTATGTACTGTACATACTGTAGATATTAGCTTAACCATCCTTTAACCGAGTTTTAACATGTGAATTCGCTGTACATCATTGTGTTATAAACATTATTTTTCTCTGTATGTATAACTGTCTTATAAAGCGTATGACGTATTTACAGAAAATACAAAATCACACATGCCCCCACAATGCAAAGCATCATGGGCTGCATATGCAAATCACCATAGAATGTTATGCTGGTCCAACTTTAGGCAGAATTGTATGATGCCGAAAGGCCTCTCACACAGCTTGTAAAGGGTGCTAACAGAAGACATAGACACATGTTTCATCCTACCATGACTCATCAGTATGCCTCATCTGTTTGACACCCCAGTGGAATGGATCAGCTACCCAAAGGCAGTATGCCTGGGATATATTGTGGTGAACCCATTAAAATAAAAAACTATTTAAAAGACAAAGAACTTCTGTGCGTAAACACTGAGGCAAGGGTTACCCTAAAGGGCATTTGGCTGGGAAGCCAAGTTTCAAGAAAATACAAAATCACACATGCCCCCACAATGCAAAGCATCATGGGCTGCATATGCAAATCACCACAGAATGTTATGCTGGTCCAACTTTAAGCAGAATTGCATGGTGCTGAAAGGCTTCTCACACAGTTTGCAAAGGGTGCTAACAGAAGACATAGACACGTGTTTCGTCCTACCAGGACTCATCAGTATGCCTCATCTGTTTGACACCCCAGGGGAATGGACCAGCTACTCCTAAGGCAGTGTGCCTGGGATATATTGTTGTGAACCCATTAAAATAAAAAACTATTTAAAAGACAAAGAACCTCTGTGCGTAAACACTGAGGCAAGGGTTACCCCATAGGGCATTTGGCTGGGAAGCCAAGTTTCAAGAAAATACACAATCACACATGCCCCCACAATGCAAATCACCACAGAACGTTATGCTGGTCCAACTTTAAGCAGAATTGCATGGTGCCAAAAGGCCTCTCACACAGTTTGCAAAGAGTGCTAACAGAAGACATAGACACATGTTTTTTCCTACCAGGACTCATCAGTATGTCTCATCTGTTTGACTCCCCAGGGGAATGGACCAGCTACTCCTAAGGCAGTGTGCCTGGGATATATTGTGGTGAACCCATTAAAATAAAAAACTATTTAAAAGACAAAGAACCTCTGTGCGTAAACACTGAGGGAAGGGTTACCCCAAAGGGCATTTGGCTGGGAAGCCAAGTTTCAAGAAAATGCAAAATCACACATGCCCCCACAATGCAAAGCATCATGGGCTGCATATGCAAATCACCACAGAATGTTATGCTGGTCCAACTTTAGCATAATTGCATGGTGCCAAGGCCTCTCACACAGTTTGCAAGGGTTATAACAGAAGACATAGAACACGTGTTTCATCCTACCAGGACTCATCAGTATGCCTGATCTGTTTGACACCCCAATGGAATGGACCAGCTACCCTAAGGCAGTGTAACTGGGATATTGTAGTGAACCCATTAAAATAAAAAACTATTTAAAGACAAAGAACCTCTGTGCGTAAACACTGAGGCAAGGAGTTACCAAAGGGCATTTGGCTGGGAAACCAAGTTTCAGGAAAATACAAAATCACATATGCCCCACAATGCAAAGCATCATAGACTGCATATGCAAATCACCACAGAGAATGTTATGCTGGTCCAACTTTAAGCAGAATTGCATGGTGCTGAAAGGCCTCTCATGCATTTGCAAAGGGTGCTAACAGAAGACATAGACACGTGTTTCATCCTACCAGGACTCATCAGTATGCCTCATTTGTTTGACACCCCAGTTGACTGGACCAGCTACCCCTAAGGCAGTGTGCCTGGGATATAATGTGGTGAACCCATTAAAATAAAAAACTATTTAAAATACAATGAACCTCTGTGCGTAAACACTGAAGCAAGGGTTACCCCAAAGGGCAGTTGGCTGGGAAGCCATGTTTCAAGAAAATACAAAATCACACATGCCCCCACAATGCAAAGCATCATGGGCTGCATATGCAAATCACCACAGAATGTTATGCTGGTCCAACTTTAAACAGAATTGCATGGTGCCGAAAGGCCTCTCACACAGTTTGCAAAGAATGCTAACAGAAAACATAGACACGTGTTTCATCTTACCAGGACTCATCAGTATGCCTCATCTGTTTGACACCCCAGTGGAATGGACTAGCTACCCCTAAGGCAGTGTGCCTGGGATATATTGTGGTGAACCCATTAAAATAAAAACTATTTAAGAAGCAAGAACCTCTCTGTAAACACTGAGGCAAGGGTTACCCAAAGGGCATTTGGCTGGGAAGCCAAGTTTCAAGAAAATACAAAATCACACATGCCCCACAATGCAAATCACCACAGAATGTTATGCTGGTCCAACTTTAAGCAGAATTGCATGGTGCCAAAAGGCCTCTGACACAGTTTGCAAAAGTGCTAACAGAAGACATTTACACATGTTTTTCCTACCAGGACTCATCAGTATGCCTCATTTGTTTGACACCCCAGTTGAATGGACCAGCTACCCCTAAGCAGTGTGCCTGGGATATAATGTAGTGAACTCATTAAAATAAAAACTATTTAAATACAATGAACCTCTGTGCGTAAACACTGGGGCAAGGGTTACCCAAAGGGCAGTTGGCTGGGAAGCCATGTTTCAGAAAATACAAAATCACACATGCCCCCACGTGCAAGCATCATGGGCTGCATATGCAAATCACCACAGAATGTTATGCTGGTCCAACTTTAAGCAGAATTGCATGGTGCGAAAGGCCTCTCACACAGTTTGCAAAGGTTGCTAACAGAAGACATAGACACGTGTTTCATCCTTCCAGGACTCATCAGTATGCCTCATCTGTTTGACACCCCAGTGGAATGGACCAGCTACCCCTAAGGCAGTGTGCCTGGATATATTGTGGTGAACCCATTAAAATAAAAAATTATTTAAAACACAAAGAACCTCTGTGCGTAAACATTGAGGCAAGGGTTACCCCAAAGGGCATTTGACTGGGAAGCCAAGTTTCAAGAAAATACAAAATCACACATGCCGCCAGTGGCAATATTATCCATAGTACACAATCGGCCCATTACATGTGCTATTTATACAATGTGGGTGAGAGCTTCCAAAGTATAGTTAAATTTTCCTGTGTGTTCTTCTATTGTTTAAGTAAGTACATTTTAGAGGCAACTTGTTCAGAGTCATACAGTATGATGTATTTGCTGTGTATCAACTATTCAACCTTGACCTTAACAGGTCGATCTTGTAAATGAGCCTTGCTCAATGATGTTCACCTGAATAAATAAAGATTTGCTTGATTGATTGATTGATTGATTGACTTGTGAAAAAAATGAATCAATCTGTCTCTCTATCTATTTAGAAAATGGCAAGAATATTTTCTGTCTCCTGATTGGCTAAAAGCACCTCAAACCTGGGCATCTATTTTTCAATAGATGCCCAGCTAAAACAAATCTAGATCTAAGTGCCACTTCACCGCCATTGCCCAGTGGTGCCCAGCCTGCTTTGTAATTGGCTGACATCACCTGGAAAATTTGAAATGACAGCCATGTTTTTCTCTCGCTTAGTGAGAGTTACTGGTCCTCCCCAACACTCCTTAGCTCAGTGGCAGCTGCCTGTTAATAGAAAAAAGACACCTCCAGTTATTTTGCAGTTGGGAAGAGTAGAAACTAGCTATTTCACACAGCCATGTATTTACAATGGCACCACTCTCCGACTACGATCTCTCCTCCGTTCTCAAATGCAAAGCGGTAGCACAAAGAAAACAGAAGCCATCAGTCTGATGGCTTCATGAGTAGAAATCCGCATTTCAAAGAAAGAACACACTCCTTTTTTTTATTTGTGGCTGGGGGAGAGACATTGATCATTTCATTCAACAACGCTCACTTTCAATGGCAGCTCTCGTGCCCCCTTCTCCTGATGGCGGTCTGCTGTGATTGTTAGCGTGTCCCCACGCTGACACTCCACTCAGTTTTAACAGCCTTTTTGTCCCCGGGTTTGAACGTCATTACTAGTTAGCGTAGGGTACTAAGCCGCCACACTGAAAGCGCTGGCTCATCAAAACTCCACGGTGGTTCCCTGACTGAGAAAATAATAATTTTACAGCCAGAACTTCGTAAAATAAATAAGAACTGACTTGCAGCAGCTGCCATCCTATGTTGAGCTCCACTTCTTCCTGTTTTTCACAAACGGGTCACAAGTCGCGGTTGAACGGGCAGCATCTTCTAAAAAAAAAAATTGCAGGAAATGAACAGTAGTGCTCTTTTGTTAAAAGCACAAAAATGTCAAGTTTAACAAAACATGCCAAGAGTAGTGTGTGAGTGTGTGGAGGGGGGAGGTAAGTAGAAGGGAATGGCTGTGTGTGGTGGGGGAGGGAGCTAGAACAGCACAAAAAGGCAGGTACTATTTTACCTTATGAAAGTTTTCTTTTTCTAATCTTACTATTTAGAAACTCATTTCCTCTAATCTTTTTATTTAATTAAAATTTATAGACAAGCCCATTTTCTAAGCGCAATAATACCCTCCAGGGTGGGTGGTATGGGCAATACCGGACCTTCCAGGGGCTATAAGGCCCTCCACCTGCAGTCGGGCTCCATTCGCCCCTGGGCAGTCCGAGTATATTATACCGCCCACCCTGTTAGCTATTATTGCTTACCTATATATCTATCTATCTATCTATCTATCTATCTGTCTGTCTGTCTGTCTGTCTATCTGTCTATAGAGGATGCGTAATGGGCAGGAGTGTGATATGGATAATATTGTCACTCCTGCAGAGTGAGCTCTGGATACTCCTATTATCCATAGTACACAATCGGCCCATTACATGTGCTATTTATACAATGGGGGTGAGAGCTTCCAAAGTATAGTTATATTTTCCTGTGTGTTCTTCTATTGTTTGGTAAGTACATTTTAGAGGTAACTTGTTCAGAGTCATACAGTGGGGATGTGGAGGTTGTGAAAAACAAACTCAGGTCTGATGTGCTGGATGTACCAAAGCTTGTTCAAAGCTTATTACTCTAACCTCTTGGCTATACTGGGAGCACCGTTTGACTGTGTTCCGAATGGGCTGGGAGTGTTACACACAGTATACGAAACAGGTGAATGTGTTTGGCAATGCTAATTAAGTTAGTTTCAGTAAGCATTGAGGAACAGCAACTATGAGGCACTGTGATTAAGATTGCAGGTTTTCTTGAACTTAAAATAACATAGTAATGGGCTAGGAGTTTTACAAACCCTGTGAGAAACAGTTAAATTTTCTTTGCAATGTTAAGTGAGTTACTTGCAAGTAGCAGCGAGAAACAGAAAGTGTGAGGCATTGTTAGTTAGAATGCAGGATTTGTTTGAAAATGTAGTAATGGGTTGGGAGTTTTACAGCACTGGAAAACAGCTGAATGTGCTTTGAATGTTAATTGAGTTACTTGTAAGTAGTAGTGAGAAACAGGTTTGTAAAGAAGTACAATTTAGTATGCAGGCTGGAATGAGTGAGTGATTGAGTGAGTGGTGACATCAGCAGAGTATGTATATTTGTCAGATATTTTAAGTCCGGTGATGTCATCATCAGATATCACACTCAGTGGAAATAACCAAGTTTATCACATGGATTACTCTCACCCCCATTGTATAAATATCTATTTCTAAATATCTATCTCTCTCTCTATATATATATATAGGGATATGACATGGCCAACTGAAGATATCATATTTATCTTCACGAGGCCAATGATATCATGATATCTCATGAGTGGGTGAAGCCACAGTGAGATATCTTGATGTCATTGGCCTCGAGTGAATAAATATATTCTGTCTTCCAGTTAGACTCATCGTCATATTCTGTTTATACAATATGTGTTTTGGGCAACATGTGATAGAATGTCTTTAAACACAATTCTCAATACCCCTCCAAGAGGCTCCAACACAAAAGATGAGCTACAGTATGTGTTTTGGAGAAAAAAATATTGGTGGATTTTTGTAGTTTTAAAGACATTTATCTGGTTGATCCTGCCATTATTTTTACATAAATAATTATTTAAATAAGGATTTAAAATGTGACTGGTTGATCCTGTCCCTGTGAGTTTTGTTAGCCCACTAGTAGCCATACTGGTAATTTCACTGTTTTCCTGAATTATTCCCCTTCAACAGAACTGATGACATGTTGCATTAAAAAATTTAAGTTGATCCTGCCGTATTTGTTTAGCTAAATATTGATTTTAAACACTTATCTGGTTGATCCTGCTACATTGCACTTCGGCAAGCATATGAGAACTTTCACTTTCTCCCAGAAATGTAGGCGTGGCTGGCGCTAGTAAAACACTCCATAAGCTCCCAGACCTTCGTAGTAAAACAGTGTCCATGAGCTAAGTTAAAAAAATGTGGAGTTCTGGTCATTTTTATTGAATTTCTCCAGAAAAAGCTGCCGACTGTACCGAGAATAGAGAGAATGAGTCACGAGCTTCTGAGCAGCAGAAGGTAGCATGAGTGTTTGTTGCTATAGCAACACATGCTCAATTTCCTTCTGCTGCTCAGAAGCTCATGACTCGCTCTCTCTATTCTTGGTACAGTCGGCAGCTTTTTGTGGAGAAATTCAATAAAAATGACCAGAACTCCACATTTTTTTCTAACTTAGCTCATGGACACTGCTTTACTACGAAGTTTGGGAGCGAAGTTATGGGAATCTCTTACTAGCGCTCGGCCACGCTACATTTCTGGGGGAAAGTGTTATTACTAAGGAGCAGAGCGGCAGCGTCAGCAAGATAAGTGTCACTGTTTATTAAGATTGGACATTTTTTGAAATGTATGGCAGCAGATTAGCAGTAGTAATAGCGCTCTGTCACGCTACACTGGGGAACAAAAGTGAAAGTTGTGACTGTGAGAATGACAGTTTCAGTTTCAGTATGACGTATAGAAGTGTGGAGATATCACAGTGACGTTAGGAACATGGAGATATCAGTGATATCTTCACTGCCTAGCTGAGATATCACTTTTTATCTCCAAATTTATCCCAAAACACGTGTTGTATAAATATATATATACATATATATATATATATATATATATATATATATATATATATATATATATATGTGTGTATATGTATATATATATAAATATACACAATGGGGATGAGAGCAATATCAGTGTGATAAGCTTGGTTATTTCCCCTGGAGTGTGATGTCTGACAATGACTTCACCGGAGTTCAAATAGCTGACAAATATACATTCTCTGCTGATGTCACCACTCACTCACACACTCCAGCCTGCATTCTAAATTGAGTTACTTGCAAGTAGCAGTGAGAAACAGATTTGTGACTGCCACTAGGACTCTAACACCCATAATGCCCACTCATCCACATTCTCCTTCCCCTTCCTATAACCCCCACTCTTCCCTCTTGCCCTATCCCTCTGTCTTCCTCTCCCCACTGTGCCTTTTCTACCACTGGATCAACCTTAAAACCAACCTACTACTACTACTACCTCCCAACCACCTAGACAAAGCCACTTCTTTTGGTCGCCCACTGTCCCCTCCCAGTCTCCCCTTTCCCTCACCTTGACTCATCCTTGGACTCTCACACTAGGTGTCACACCTCTTTATCTCCTTCGCTACATATAAACACTGTCCTTTACCCGAGTGGAATGGTCTTGACACTGTGCTATCACCATTGGTACTATGAATGACATTATAACCTTATTGTATACTAGCAACCTACTATTCGAGTATTGTATGTAAACTGTTTGTTATTGCTGTCATTGTCACTGTTTGACATGGAACCTTTGTAAAAGAGCTCCGAGCTCAAAGGTATAATCTGAACCCCCTAAATAAATAAAACAAATAACATAAATTGAACTTTTTCACAAATCTGTTTCTCACTGCTACTTGCAAGTAACTCAATGAATATTGCAAAGGACATTCAGCTGTTTACCAGTGTTTCTTAAACCCCCAACCCATTACTATGCTACTCTCATTTTCAAGAAAGCCTACATTCTAAATGGCAGTGCCTCACAGTTTTTGTTTCTCACTGCTACTTGCAAGTAATGCAATTAACATTGCAAACAACATTTGGCTATTTCCCATAGCGTTTGTAAAACTCCTAGCCCATTACTATGCTACTCTTATTTTCAAGAAAACCTGTATTCTGAATGACAGTGCCTCACAGTTTATGTTTCTCACTGCTTGCTGATACTAACTCATTTAGCATTACCAAACACATTCAACTGTTTCCTGTAGTGTTTATAACACTTTCCACCCATTCACAAACACTTACACACACTCAGAACACACAAACAGTGCTGCCAGTATAGCCTAGAGGTAAGAATAATGAGTTTTGAACAAGCTTGATACATCCAGCACACCAGACCTGGATTTGATTCTCATAAGCTACACTTCCACATGGTGTGATTCTGAACAAGTCACTTAACTGCCTAATGCTCCCAAGTCACCTCTAAAAACTTACCCAGTTACCAAACAATAAAATAAAACAGGAAAACATAACTATACTTTTGAAGCTTTCACCTCCATTGTATAAATAATACACATAATGATCAGATTGTGTGCCATGGAAAATATTCTCACTCCTGCATCATGAGCTCTGAATACACTCACTCATGCCTTCAGCACTTGTGAGTATCCAGAGTTCACTTGGCAGGAGTGAGAATATGATCTATATCACACTCCTGCACATTACATATCATATATACCTGTGTGTGTGTGTGTATATATATATATATATATATATATATTAGAGTCAAAAAACTCCATTTAATGCATTAGTTAGGGTTGTTCCACAGTGACAAAAGTAAGGAAATTCGGTGTTAGGGTTGAAAACCCCCCTTGGATCCCCCAACCCCCAACCGGCATTGGGGTGCACATTGGGATCGTGGGTCCTAACTCTCACCCCATTCTCCTATACTTCTGCTGCTTTACACATGTCATGGGGTGAGAGTTGGGGCTGATGATCCCAATGTGTAATTTTAATGCCGTGTTGGGTTCATAAGTTTTCAACCTAATACCGAATTTCCTACTTTTGTCGCTGTGGAACAACCCTAACTAATGCATTAAATGGAGTTTTTGTCTCTAATATATATATATATATATATATATATATATATATATATACAGTATATACACACAAGTAAATATGTGTATATATATATATATATATATATATATATATATATTAGAGGCAAAAACTCTGTTTAATGCACTAGTTAGGTTGTTCCACAGAGACAAAAGTGAGGAAATTCGCTGTTAGGGTTGAAAACCCTAACTCTGAATTCACCCCCCCAGCACCGCACACACACAGACATACACACACACACACACACACACACACACACACATATGCAAGTATGGGGGAGGACCAAGTCAACACAACCAGTGACAGACATCCAGCAGCAGGTGACAGAAATAAACAATTGTCTAAATGTACTACGAGACATCCCCACCCACCTGACCAGGTACTGCATGCTCAGTGGAGATCAACAGCAAAACTGAGGCCATGTACACCAAACGTACACATCCCTGATTGCAGCTGCACACAACGTACCACACTTAGTAGTTGCATGACCTTACCTACCGATGCCCCACACCAGACCAAACCACATGTTGTGGGCCACCTGAGCAATAGAGTTCAGCAAAACCAAGCAGATGTACTGGTATAATATCTCTGATTATAACAAGGGTTTGAGAAATGCAGCTTTCTAATTGACTGTGAACATTGTAACAGCCTTTTGTTTAGTTTTTATTAACATACATGTAGAGCCTAACCATATGATGAACATGGTTTAATGTTGTTTAAAAAACAGTTTCATTATGATAGCAATAAGCCACTCCAGGTATTATGTTAATGGTCAGTTTATCACTGTCTAGTGACATGTGGCACTCGACTATGCCTCATTCAACATTAAACCCCTACAGGGTGATTAACAGACCATTTAACATAACTGTTGATCATGCCTTATTGCTTAATTGTCTTTGTGAGTAGATACTCTCCCTCTGCTAGGCACTGCAGCAGCTTTGCAACACAGTGTCCTACCCAGTTACACCATCCACTGTCTAGTTACTGGAGTATGGCTGTGAATATGAACTCATGAAGATGAACAGTGTAACTTGATCATTACAGTCATCGAAACCTTAGTGTGATTATAACTGACAGAGTCAGTGATACAGAATAACCCCTGCTGTCCTAGTACACTTACCCCATTGTGAGTTAAATCAGTACTAAAAGACATTCTGTTTATATCTGCACTATACCTACTTGATTCCTATTGTACCACAATTAACATAGTTATCACTTTGATAGCATCAGTGACAGAAGTGTGGCAAACCCAAACACTAGGCATACAGCCTGAGTATGAAACAACTTAAAAAAATTACACTGTGTCCATAAGTGGCATAGATCACTCATTGCAACAATAGTAAATGTATTACTATTTGAATAAGTTAGTCATCACAGATGCAATGAGATTGTCTTTATCAGGTACAACATACTCAGTAAGTGCCTACAGGAAAATCTATCCTATATACATCTCCAATACAGGTACATCATTGTTGGCTCAGTAGTGCTATGATATTTAGAAGTTGCTTGGACTGATCCATGCAATTACACTGTTTCTTACAAAGAATACTTACTGCATCTTTAGTATTGAAACACACTGAAGGTCTATGTATGTACATCAGCAGTACACCTTCATCAGTAAGAATGCATCTGATACTGGCAGTACGAATTTCACAGCATTGAACAGGCAATGCTTTTCCATACGTTTACATCAGCCTCTCTATCTTGAGTAAACCATTGCAGTAAATGTACTACTATGTAAATCACATACTAAATGTAACACAACTTTTATCTTGAGCGTGCTAGTGTCTTGTAGTTAACTTATGTACTTCTCTTAATTAATATATACTCACTAGTGTTAAAACCTTTCTACAATTGTCATCATGCACTTTCAGCATTTATATTGACTAACGGCACAGTACCAGTTGTGGTGTGGTGTGGGGCATCAGTAGGTAAGGCCATGCAACTACTAAGTGTGGTACGTTGTGGGCAGCTGCAATCAGGGATGTGTACGTTTGGTAGACATGGCCTCAGTTTTGCAGTTGATCTCCACTGAGCATGCAGTACCTGGTCAGGTGGGTGGGGATGTCTCGTAGTACATTTAGACAATTGTTTGTTATTTCTGTCACCTGCTGCTGGATGTCTGTCATTGGTTGTGTTGACTTGGTCCTCCCCCATACTTGCATGTATGTGTGTGTGTGTGGTGCTGGGGGGGCAAATTTGGAGTTAGGGTTTTCAACCCTAACAGCAAATTTCCTCACTTTTGTCGTTGAGGAACAACCCTAACTAGTGCATTAAACGGAGTTTTTTGCCTCTAATTGCTCTTCTTTTTGAGAATGATAACGAGAAATAGTGAATGTATTGCAGCGAAGGGCCCCGCGCTCCGGCCACATGATGTGGTGTGGCATAGTAACAGGAAGAGCAACGCAAACAGAAGTGCTAACAGTGGCGCACATGGTAATGCAAGTGCAAATGACAACAGAAAGAGCAACGCACACGGTGGCATAGACGGGAATGGTCTGCCAAGTGATGTGTTGTCACATAGTAACATGGTGCCTGCAAACGGAAATGTCAATGGGCATGGTGACACAAAGTGAAACAGAAAGAGAAACAGTATGGTAGACACAAATGGCGAAAAATAACAGAAACGCAAGCGCAAATGAAAACACAAAGGATGACGCACGTGGTGGCATAGACGTCAACGGTAAGTGAAATGGGCATGGAACCGCAAGCGGAAAGGGCAATGGTAACAGTAATGTAAGTGCACAGGCTGGTTTTCCCCAAAAGCTGATTAGAGAAAGACAGTGAGTACAAAGAATGTATGCATAATAATGGGTATCGGAGCAGAAAATGAGGACTTGGAATACTAAATAGGTTATATCTCAGGAACCGTACAAAGTAGAAAAAAAAATTAAAAGTCATATGATTTATGACTGTCCTGGCTAGTTTTGTACTTAGCCCCATCTAGGGGGCCAAGAATTTTTCCAATGAAAAGTCTGCTATATCTCACAATCGCTTCCGGTAAACGGCCCAGAAAGGCGCCGCGAACACCGTAATGTTATCCTATGGGAAAAAAGAGAAGTTCAGAGTGCCATAACTTTTCCTTCCTGTAATATTTTTTCACCAAACCACTGAAAGGCACATCTGTGGGCTGTTGGCTGTCTTCCTTCCAAATTTCAGGAAAAAAGACCAAACCGTTATTTTGCAGCAGGGTGCCAAAGTATTCCTGTAATGCGTTGGGCGCCGTAATGTTATCCTATGGGAAAAAACGTCAACTTTGGAGTGCCGTAACTTTGCTGCCATGTAATATTTTTTCAATACAATACTGAAAGGCATATCTGTGAGATGCCGGCTGCATTCCCTCCACATTTCAGCCCAAAATTCCCAACCGTTCTTTTGCAGAGCAGTGCCAAAGAATTGCTGTCATTTCCACAGACTAGAAAATTACATTGTCGCAATTTGCAAAAGCTTTCAAGAACATTTATGACACTTTCTTTGAAGCATCGCAGTATTTCATAAAGTAATTTTTCCAGAAATCTGAAAACATATTTCTGGGGTGTTTTACCCAAAATAAAGACATGGCTAGCATCCTCAGAGTCCGACTAGGTGAATACAAAAGAATTAGGTTGCTAGAGGGTCCCAAATTTAAATGCCAAGCATTTTCTAAACACCAACTGAAAACAAAATGGCCGATTTGCGAAAGTAACAGGCCCATTTGCGAAAGTAAAAATGCATTTGCTAAAGTGTTGAACTTTTTGTTAACTTTTCCCATTGACTTGTAATGGGAAATTGTTTTTTGAATAACTTTTGAACCGTTTAATATTTTTTCACCAAATCTTCAAATGGCACATTGGGGACCCCGGTTGCAGGTTTCTTGAAGATTTCGGGTGGGTCTTGCAAACTGTGCAACCTGTACGCGCGCCCGTAGAATTCCAGAAAAAGCATAAATGTGCGCGCAAATCATGCTTAGAAAATGGGCACGCTGCAAACATCGTAAATGCAGCATTCTGATTGGCTGAGAGACGGTGGCACCGGGGTTGTTATTTTTTAATAACACCCGGCAAATAACAAGTTCCTCTTTCCACCACTCTTTACTGCCTCGTATCCTTGTGCCCACCGGAAACATCTCGGCAGTCACTTCTGTTTCACTTACTTAGCCAGACACTGAGACAAAGCCCCCCACGCAACTCATTCCTTCTCTGACCAATCCCTACACCAGTTACACACGAGCGATCAAAACCCCAAAGCAGTTTTTTTATCCTACAAACACGACCGTTGCTGCTAATCCTATCCTACAATCAGCACCCTGATCTCAGAAGAAAAGCTACACGACAGCGCCACTCCATCTCCGGATTCACTGCAGGAAAATACCGCTCAGTCCACGACCCCACCATGATACAAAAGCAAGCAACTGATGCTTACCCCAAAACAAATTATCAGCAAAAACAAAATACCTCATTTTGTTTTATTTCCACACTGCATCAGCCGACTGATTTATATTCCCTGTCCAATCAAGTGTAACAGATCTTCATGTAATTCTCGCCCACCACTACCACACGTGTCTCTGCTCATACTCTATAAAACAAAAACTTGTTTTTTCCCTATATAGATGGTACTGCGATGTGACAAGCTGTGTGATTTCTGATTTTTCACAAAAATACCAACAATAAGAAAATACTGCACTGTGTAAGTAATAACACAAAAAAACTGCCTTCTCATAACCAGCAGCACCCTCTAGTGGCACTATCGAACTATTTTACACAACCATCCATTTCTATTCATTTTTTTAAATATCCCACCTTTTTTATAAACATTATTTAAAATAAAAAACAATGTTACCCCATTTTCTAAGTGTAATAATACCCTCAGGATGGGCATTATGGGATATAGCGGACCTTCCAGGGGCTATAAGGCCCTCCGCCCTGGCGTCCGGCCCTATTACACCCCTGGTGGTCCGTTATATCCAATAATGCCCACCCTGTTGGGTTTTATTATTATTTACTTAATAACTCTGCAGCTGTGTATCTGACTGGTACAAAATTTGGCAGTTGCCAAGGCCTATGGTTCTTGATTCTGTATTCCAAATTTCAGTCAAATCTGTCAAATGGTTGCAAAGTTATTAAGGTGTAAAGTTTTGGGGTTTAACATAGAAATGGCTCCTCAACCTAACTATGGTAGCACTATCGTGCATACATATATATATATATATATATATATATATATATATATATATATATATATATATATATATATATATATATATATCACACTTGATCAGGTCATTTGATCTGATCATTGCATTGTGGCATTCTTATTTGGGGCCTCTCCTGATAGTCCCCCCTCCATTGAGATGATTAGCTAACGTCCTTTAACTCATTGTCTCCTAGCAGACGCCTGTAGTCGTCAGTAAAAAAACACTGGTGTGTCCTGAGGACATCTGCAGAAGTCAGCTACTGACTCCCAGTGTGCCCTTGCAACATCTGGAGAAGTCACTTATATATTTTGATATATGGTGTAACAGAATATAATATATATTTGACTGCATAGCACCGTTGGAAAGATAATTTTATGCTGAACAACTTTGTCACTGATATTTGTGTATATCATGTATACTTTAGGAATTATTTGCATTTGTTTATGGTATGGTGTTTATGGCTGACATGTTTTCATCAAGATTCACCTAAGCAGCTTGAATAAAATTTACTTTTTTTGGCACTTCAGCAGGTATAAAATAAAAACCGTATTGATTACAACTGGTTGCATAGCACCATTGGAAAGGCATTTTTGTGCTCATCAACTTTCATGCTGATACTTTGTGTGTATCATGTATACTTTTGAGTTATAAGCATTTGTTTATGATATGGTGTGTGTGTGTGGTTGAGATTTAGCCCCAAATCTCATCAAAGCACCTTGACTAAAATGGGAAAAAATTACATTTTATAGTAAAAGATATCTTTTTAACAAACATAATATTAAAACACCATCTAATGTCTGTATGCTTAATTTGGTGTTGATATTTTACATATTTCCCAACAGAAAATGGCTTAATTGCCCTTTTTAGTGAAAAAAATATTTAGTTTGCTCTTTCAACCAGCATAGAAAAAAACAAAATTACTTATTATTACATGCATGCCACCATTGGAAAGGCAATTTTGTGCTGAATAACTCTGTCACTCATACTTTGTGTCTAGCATGTACAGTTATTGAGCTATTAGCATTTGTTTGTGACATGCTGACTATGGCTTGATTTTGCTTAGAAAGGCCCAGGATTCACTGTTAAAAGTATACAGGAGATTCAGGAGGCAAGTGGTGTAATCTCAGAGTGAGCCTGTGGAGGCAATGAGTTAAGGGAACTGTTCCCAGAGGGACTGTTGGCAGTAGCTGACTTATCTAGCATAATTTCTGCATGTTCAGTTGACAGAGGTTTGATGGTGGCTGCCTTTACTACAGCAGTCTATGAAGTACTCAGTGCTATCTCACCGGTCTGTATATGACCCAAATCTTCTCACTTGAGATCCCCCTGGTTTGATGGGGACCTCAAGGCAATGAAGATCAAGGGTCAGAAGTTGGAGTGTTGCTGGTGGAAGACCCATTCCAAGAAGGACAAACTGGCCTTGCTTGATCACTATGGCGAGTACCAAGGGGTAATCAACTGTAAGAAGATAGAGTTCCAATCCAGGGAGATTGCTGCAGGGAAGAACAGACCATCTCAACTTTTTCACACTGTGGACAGACTTCTTCATCCGGTCTGTCTTCATCTGGAAAAAGCTTTTTGCAACTGCTTTAGGTGAGGAGTTTGCTCTGTTCTTGTCTGGCAGGTGCCCCCTTTCTTGATGGGGATCCTGCCAGTGAAGCAAGTCTTGCCTCACAGGGAACGGCCTTGTATGAGCAGAGGCACTCTGATTGCCTGGGAGGAGTTTAGACCTGTGGAGGTGGCCCAGGTCATCGGGGTGATCTGAAAGCTGAGGCACACTTATTGTGAACTGGACCCAGCTCAGACTCATTTCTTGATGAGATGTGTTGAGACCATTGGTACAGTGTTCGCTGGGATTACACAGTGTTCATTGTCAGAGAAGGGCTTCACAGATGCCTTGAAGTAGGCATTGGTGAGACCAGTTCTGAAAAAGACATCTCTTGACCCTGATGTCCTAGCAAATTATGGACCAATCTCCAACCTTCCATTTTTAGGTAAGGTGGTTGAGAAAATAGTGCTGCAGCAGCTGGAGGAGCACCTTGTGACCTTTGATATCTACAAGCCTTTCCAGTCAAGTTTCAGGACGAGGCATTGCACTGAAATGGCATTGATTCAGGTGCAAAATGACCTCCTCAGGGAAAGGGACTGAGGATACAGGTCAGTTCTTGTTCTCCTAGATCCCTCCTCAGCTTCTGACACTGTGGATCACATTGTGCTACTGGATCACCTTAGAGAATACTGTGGACTCACCGATACTTTAATCAACTGGTTAGAGGCCTACCTCTCATTCAGGATGCAATGGGTGGTGGTGGCCAGTTTCTCCTCCTCCTGAAGCCCCTGCCCTGTGGAGTGCCCCAGGGCTTGATCTTGTTGCCAATGTTATTTATGTATATATGCTAACCCTGGGTGAGCTCATTAGGCATTACAGTTTGGGATTTCACTAGTATGCAGATTTAACCCAGCTCTATATGTCCTTTGCCCCTGAAACATGAGATGCTGTGGAAGTGCTAAATAGTTGCCCATCAGAGATAAATGACTGAATGTCCTCCAACTGGTTGTGACTGAACCCAGATAAAAGAAATGTACTACTGATGGAGTCATGTCATGGGTGTGAAGGGAGTGCCTCCAAGAGGTCTTGGGATTAGTCCAGAAAACTGCTCCATTTATGTATTCCCCTAAGTAAATCCTGGATGACAGGCTGACTCTTGATGCACAACTGTCATTTGCCATGCAGATCAGCTTTTACCACCTAAGGAATGTCACTAGGATTAAACCTCTAGTTCCACCCAAAGAGCTGCCATCACTAGTCCATGCCTTTGTTATGTCTAGGCTGGATTACTGCAATACTCTGCACTTTGGGGTCAGTGGAGGGATCCTCTTCCAGCTGCAGCTGGAGCAGAATGCAGTGGCCAGGTTACTTGACTGGCCTGTCAAGGTCTAGTCATGTGACTCCAGTCCTGTGAACTCTACACTGGCTGCAAGTCAGGTGGAGGATTATCTTCAAAGTGGGATTGTTCATTTATAAGGCCCTATATGGCTGGGGCCTGGCTAACTGACTGATCTCCTAACACCTGCCTCCATAGTCTACTCCCTCCACTCCTTCACCAGGGGCCTCCTGGCTGTTCTAAGGGCCAGGTTAAAAATGTCTTGTGACAGAGCCAATGAAGTCACTGGTCTGGCCCTCTGGAACACATTTTCTATCTCATTCAGCGAGGTACCAACAGTGGAGGAGTTTAAAAGTGGTCCAAAGACTCATCTCTTTCACATGGCTTTCCTGGATTAGTCAGAGCCTCATACTAAATCATGTTATTAGGACAGCATTTATATATCTAAATATGTGTGTATATAAGTATGTTTTGCATTTCATCCTATTTGAATTCCTTCCTGTTTGCTTTTATGTAAGGCACCAAGAGCTTTCGAGACTGGGCACCATATAAATAAATGTAACTTGCTTTGTCACCATTAAAACCAAATCCATATTATTGTGCTATTTGTTTTCTATTGACCAGAATAGAGATTTCTCCAGAACAATTCAAAAACAAGAAAACATAATTAAAATGGGGATGGAGAAATTACTTGCAAGAATCTACGCACTTCTTGTTAAAACTAAGGATACAAGACAGAAAATGAATCTTAAATGGTCACAAGAAGCTAATATTATATTCAGCATGGCCATGACTAAATTTAATAATAAAAGCCAAGCAAAATGATGTGTAAGGAAAGAATAAAGCAATCTAAAGTAAGACAGTTGTTCTAGCCTAACACCAACAAATGTTGCCAAAATTAATAAAAAAAATAATGACAAATACTGGCATGATTTCTCTAGAACTGGTGATCTAGTCCACTGTTTCTGGAGCTTTTTCCAGACCATCACCTTGTGGTAAGAAACTACAACATTTTTCAGCCCAAATATTAAATGTTAATATGCCCTTATGGCTGGATTTGTTCCACTTTAATAAAATGGAAAATATAAGAACTACTACAATAGAAGAAAACATTTCTTAATTAGGAACCATTGCCACTAAAAGGCTAGTTTTAGAAACAATGGTGCCAGCCACAATGCAATACAATACCTTGCAGTGAATGGCATTTGTCACAAAATACCGTGTGACAAAGGGGCATAACTGCCATTGAATTACACTGTGCTCTGTAGCATACTGCAGCATTCTGCAGATTTACAGTAGTAATACTGCAAAGTACTGTGCTGCATCTTTACTGACACCACTGTAGATGGAATTCCCATGTCCTTCCTAATTTTGAACAACACAGATTTTGGGTAATGCTTAGTGAAATATTTACTAATGCAAAATTCTGGCATAATGCGAATACAATGGATGATATACTTGGAGTAATTAAGAAGAAGCCAGAATCGCCCACTCCCCATTAAAACTATAATATAAGGTTTGGGATGTTTTAGGGGGAAACACAATCCTAAAAAATAATAAGTAGAGTACTAAACTGTATCAGAGTAGCAAACTGCTTATGTTGAAATCTTGTTTATTTCAAATTAACAATTTCACCTTGTGAGGCACATTAATTAATACATAATCTATACAAAATGTGTTGCTAAATAAAGTAAACAGGGGTCCTGGGTGGAAGGTGGTGGTGGTGGTGGTAGAAATGAGAATATTCAAATGGAATGTTAAGAAGTATTTTTCATTGAGAGGGCAGTGGACACTTAGAATAGTCTGTTGAAGCAGGTAGTAGAAACCAAATCACCTACTGGTTTCAACCATAGAAACATAAAAGCAGAATTTGAAGGCTGATAATGACCACTTGGCCCATCCATTCTTACCATTTCTCCCCATCTACAGTATTACTGCAGACTTTACCCAGTCTACAGTTCTTTTTCCATCCCTCATTCCTTCTTTCTACTATGATTCCTTGTGCTTATCCCATGCATTCCTGAACACCACCACTGTTTTCGCTACCACCACCTCTGTTGCAAGGCTGTTCCAGGAACCCATCACACCTTCTGCGAAAGAATATGGTGGCATTCCCCAGGATTAAGCCCAGATCTGCAGCATTTTGCAGCACTCCGCAGAATGCTGCAGCAGACCTACTGAATAAAGCAATGTAATTTTAATGGTAATTAGTCCCTATTGTCATTCAGGAAAATGTGACACTGCCAGGATGAAGTGAATGCCACAGTTTCCTGTATGAGAAAAGGGACTAATTGGCATTGAGGTTACATAGCTTTGTTCAGTAGGTTTGCTGCAGCATACTGCAGAGTACTTTAAAAGTATGTTTCATCCTGGGGGAAATCACTGTACTTCCTCACATCTCTCCTGAATCTACCACCTCCAGCTTCATAGCATGTCTCCTTGTTCCTGAGCACCTTTTTGTCTGAAACATACTCCTCTCCTATACCTTATTTACCCCTGTGAGGTCTTTTAAGGTATCCATCACATTCCCCCATCCCAGTGTGTACATATTGAGGTCATGTAGTCTCTTCTCATAAAGCATTTGATACAGATAAGTAAGATACAGACCCTGCACTATATTAGTTGCCATCTCTGGACCACCTCCACTCTATGTCTTTCTGGAGTGGTCTCCAGAACTGGACACAGCTGGCTGAGATAGGCAGATGGCTATAGTTACGTCCTAAGGGGAAGGATGGACAGCCAGGGGAGGGGAGCACTGGTGAACTGGAATGGCAAAAGATGCAGTAACCCTGGTCAAATGCCAGGTCTGACATAGACTTAGGTAGGAAATGTTTAGACAGGAAGGAGAGATTAATATGCTTTACTATGCAGTCAGAATCTATGTAGTTAAATGTATCTTTCTCTTTGTATAGTTGCTGGCTTAAAACTGAGAATAACCACCTCTGGAGCTTTCTTGGTCCCGTGATTTTCATAATTTTAGTAAGTATTTTTTTATTTTGCTGTTTTTATTTATTAAAAAAAACATAATTTCAGTTAATTAGAAAATAACCTCTAAATCTAGTGAGGAATAATGCATTTTCAGTATAAGACAGTAAAAGCAGCCTGGAACAGTTGAATTGGTGGGGGTATCAGTTTCTCATGTTGTCAACCTGGGTTTGCTGTTTGGGCTGGAGTAAAACAGAGACTGTTGTACAAGTTGCAACTGCTGACTCTAGGCAAAGAGTAGAGGTCTTCCTTGCTCTTAAATACCTCCTATCAGATAATGGAACAACACTGGCTGCTATGGATGACCATATGACATCTGGCCCAGTCCCCCAAGCCAGGGGATTCAAGGATAGGGCCTAGAGCCTGAGTAGGGTGTGATAAAAAAAGGGGAAAATGTTTCACTGTTGGCAGATGATGCCACTCATCTCCTCAATACCATCCATGCTGATGTCCTTTTGAGTCCTTCCTATGACTGTTACAAACATTTTGCAAGCTTAGGACCCTTAGGTCACAAAGTCCATTACAGAAAGGGTGATATTCTTAAAACCCACAGTGTGACCTACTCCCTATGAAGAAAAAACACACAAGGGAGCAGTCTGCTCCAGTAATCAGCTAATGCACCTAAATGTATTGGAGACTGAGAATCACTTATCGATTTTAAATGTTCCCAAATTTTTATTTTATTGTAGCTCAATAATTGATCACAGAATAGCACAGTTAGACAAACAGTCAACATATCATAAACCTCTGGTTTCTGTAATTCATCAGCACAGTTTTTTCCTCACTCCTTCCTTCCTTTCAGTAGAAGAAGGTAAGGCAGGGCCCACTGCTCAGCACCATGGACACAGGGGGGAGGGAAGTTTGCACAAGTCCCTTCACAAATGAAAGGGTCCTACAAGAGGTCAATAAGCTCAGGGTGGACAAGGCAATAGAACCTGATGGCATAAATCCCAGGGTACTAAAGGAGCTAAGGGTGGGACTAGCAGAACCATTAGCAGAACTGTTTAGTGAGTCTCTGAGCACAGAAAAGGTCCCAGAAGACTGGAGAAGGGCTTATGTAATCCTGTTCCACAAGACTGGCAGCAAGGAGGAGGAAGGGAACTACAGACCAGTCAGTCTTGCCTCAGCAGTGGGCAAGATTATGGAAGCACTCAATAAGGAAAGATAGTACAACACCTGGAATCCATAGGAGCACAGGATCAAAGACAGCATCGGTTTACAACAGAAAGGTCTTGTCAAACTTATCTCATAGATTTCTTTGACTGGGTAGCCAGATTGGTGAACCAATGGGGTGCAGTTGATGCTGCCTACCTTGCCTTCAGCAAAGCTTTCAATACTGTTCCACGTAGAAGATTGATTAACAATCTGGGTAGACTTGTGGTGGGTCAGAAGTTGGTCAACTGGTTGGTGGGCAGAAAACAGAGAGTGGTGGTAAGTGGGATACAGTCAGAAGAGATGCAAGTCAGAAGTGGGGTACCTCAGGGATCAGTCCTGGGTCCAGTCCTCTTCAATATCTTCATCAATGACACTGTAGATGGACTGGTTGGTAAGGTTTGCCTGTTTACAAATGACACCAGTATCTGCAACAGAGTAGGTGACCTAGATGGGATGAGCAGAATGAGAAAGGATCTGAAAAAACCTGGCACAATGGTCTGAAGAGTGAAAACCAGGGTTTAACACAAAGAAGTGCAAGATCATGCACATAGGGAAGAGAAACCCTGAAGCTACCTATAGATTGGGAGGGGAGTTGCTGGCAATCACAAGGGAAGAAAGAGACTAGGACAGCATCATCACCGATGACCAGAAATCATCCAAGCAGACCACTAAAACAGGTGGTACAAGTGGGTCAGAGACAAGTATTAATAGTGATTCATAGAACTCATAGGGGCCTATTTTGGAATGCAGGAAACAGAGGAAAGGAAAGAGAAAGGGCAGATATTATGTGGCAACAAACATACAAGGAGGAGAAGGATAAGATCTGCAGGGACAAATGGTATATGGGGGACAGATGCATACACAGAAGAAAAGGTACCAGGAACATCAAATGGTGAAGTAACTGAGGGACTTGGTGAGATAAATGTGATTAATCTGTCCTCATACAAACTAAATGAACATGAAAAAAGTGTGCTGAACAAACTACTTTCATTTTTTCTGACTGTGGACTTTAGTTTTTTTTTTGTAATGTTACCATAAACCAATATAGATTGTGTAGAGTTTTAAACTTAATATGTTATTTTTGGAAATCTATGAACATGGGGAGTCTGGAATGTGTAGAAATGAATAGTGATGACATAGATTATAATGAAGTAGGTATAATACATACACAGGAAGTGCTTTTGGCTTTTTCAGAATTTTCCAGAGGAGAGCAGGAGGGAGATGACATGAGGAGTGGGAGTTTAGAGAATAATGAGGGTGTGGAACAAAGGAAAAAACATAGTACTTTCTGTCCACCATTACGCTATGCAGTAATGATGTTTCAAAGGTTGTATGAACAGTATATAGAAAAATTGAGAAACGAAGAGTATGTGCCTAGATTTAACAACATAACATCTAAAGAAAAAGAGGCTGTATTTGCTTTAATGAATAACAAAAGCATTATAATAAAGCCAGCAGGTGGGAGTGTGGTGGTTCAGGATGTAGGTGACTATGAGGCAGAGGTGGAAAGGCAGTTGCTTAATGAAGAATACTATAGACAAGTTAAAAGGGATGTTGGTGTTTAATTTAAACAGGAAGTTGATAATTTTCTTGCATGGGCTGAGAAGGAAGGAGTGATAAATGAGAGGGAAAAGAATTGCATGACAGTGTCTTACCCCTTATTCTGTCAATTTTTTATCTTGCCAAAGGTCTATAAATCCCTGGTGAACCCACCCTGATGCCCAATTTTATCAGGTGTAGGGCCAGTGATGGAACCCCTGGTCAGGTTGATAGATGATAAAAGTGGAAAAATGGTTAAAACCTTGCCCTCATTTGTTAAAGACACTGGAAATGTTCTGGAGTATTGGAGGGGGGATATGGATGGGAGTTAGAAAATATGTTAGTAACTTTAGAAATAGAATCCCTATACATGAACATTCCCCATGATTGGTATTTAAGGGCAATGTGTTATTATCTGAATGCTGGAGGGCCGGGGCAAAGTCAGATACTGATTTCCTTGTGGATCTCACCAGAATGGTGCTGGAAGGTTGTTTTTTTTTTTGGTGACAAATGCTTCCACCAGATTAAGGGAACAGTGATGAGGGCAAGTTTTGCCCCCAATTACACAAATTTATATGTGAGTTATTGGGAGCAAAGTGTTATATTGGATGCAAGGTCTAACCGGTTTACAGATAAGATAGCCCTATGGGTGCGGTTTATTGACGATATACTCATGATATGGAGAGGTACAAACAATGAACTTGAAAGGTTCATAGAATACCTCATAGCACCAATAGACATCTGAGGTTCACTTGCACTGCAAGCAGAGAGGAAGTTTCCTTTTTGGATCTTAATATAAAAGCTACAGGGGGTGATAGGGTGGCAACCTCTTTGTTTAGAAAACAGACTGATAAAAATACTTTACTGTTGGCAAGTAGTTGCCACCCAGGGCATACCAAAGAGAATATCCCTAAGAGTCAGATGTTTAGAGTGAAAAGAAATTGTAGTGAAGTGGGAGATCAGATTAAAGAGTTGGATCTACAGGGAACCAGATTAAAAGACAGAGGTTACTCAGAACATATTATTAATGAGGCCAGGGAGGTATGTGACCTAAAAAACAGAAAGAGTCTTCTGGAAGGGAAAATTAAGGAGAATGTTCATAGTAATAGGATTAATTTTGTTACTACATACACTGTTAGGTCAAACCAGATCAGAGATATTATCTATCAACACTGGCATCTCTTATTGGTGGATGACAGATTAAAGGAAACAGTACCAATGAAGCCAAGTATGGCATATAGGAAGATAAGAAACTTAAGGGACATTTTAGTGTCATCTGTTAAGGAAGTGGAGAAGCCTAGAAACTGGCCACCCCCCACCATGGGGGTTTAGAAAGTGTGGTAGATGTAAGTGTTGTCCAAACATACATGAGTGTAGTATGTTTAGAAATCCCCATGACAACAGGATTTATGATATAAGGGGGTTTATTAATTGTGACACTACAAATGTTGTTTATTACTCCTTCTGTACTTGTGAAAGATATTATGTAGGAAAGACTAAGAGAAAATGGAAGGAACAAGTGGGGGAGCATTTAAATGCAATCAAGAATGAAACTATACAATATGCATGGGCTCAGCATGTGAGAGATTTGTATAATGTAGAGGGGCACAAAGTTAAATTTATAGGTATCGAAAAGGTAACATTGGGGCCTAGGGAGGTAATATTGAGAGTCTCTTGAGTCAAAGAGAGAAATATTGGATATATATGATGGGAGCAGATGAAGGTAAAGGCCTGAATGATCATGTAGAATTGAAACCTTTTTTAGGGAAAAGAGGTTTGAAGGGAGAAAAGGGTAAAGAGGAGGAGACCAACGAGTGGCTGGCTGTCTGTGTTTGTCTCTGTCAGTAGTTTAGTTTTTGTGGATTTTCATGTGTTTCTGTTTGGAAGAACTGGATCATTCATGGATATGACATCTATGAATGTTTTCTGGACTAAGAAACTATAAAACATCACCACCAGATATTAACATTCTCATCATAAATCAACTTTTTTGGAAGCCATCAAAAACAAAAGTAAGGTCAGTAAATCTGTTATTCAAGCTCTGAGTTGTGAAGTGCTGCATTGAATCTACATTTCTGTCTGACTTGTTCTTTAAAGAATATGTGATTGTCTTCAAGGTCTATTCACAACCATTTTGGAGAACAAAGGGAAGACACTAACAAAGGATTTTTACATCCTGCATATGCCCCAGACCAGTGTTCATCACCTTCAGGAATTTAGCACATTATGGGTATTTGATCTACAGTAACAACAGTTTGCTGGTCCCCAGCAGTTCACCATTTCCTGTGGATCTGATTATTTTTCATCATTTGACTCCTGGTACCTTGGGCAAGATTACTATATTACATATCCCCTGAACATAACTATCTGCATGGTTTAAAATTACTATATCAAGAATACAACCTAACCCTATGAGCTGGCCTTGGTATACTGCGCTGAAAGGAAATGGCTTGAAACTTGTTAAGAAGAATATCTGCAGCCTAATTCTGAAGATGCCCCAACTGCAGGCATGGGCCATCCTACATAAATCTGATATACTTTGCCTGACTGAGACCTGGCTATTCACCCGGGGTCAGGGATAATGAGATAGTGCTCCCAGGTTACAATATCTTTAGATGTGATAGGAATGGGAAAAGAGGTGGTGGCTGCCTCATTTATTTACAGAACACCCTACAAGGCATTGTGCTCCCCATCACAACCTGCAGCATTGACCATGAGATCCTTGCAGTTAGAATTATTTTTGGTGAACATGAAAAATCTCTGGTCATTGCATGCATCTACCTCCCACCAAAATAACCAAAGATGGTCTAATTAAACTACTAGGGTCCTTGGCTGGTGATAACAACAACTGTGAACTCATCGTGATTGAGGACTTCAACATCAATTGGCTTAGTAATGAATCATCCAACCAGAAGGATACCACAGTCAATTCCTTTCTCATACAATTAGTCATGGATCATACTAGAATGAACCATAAGACCAGTAAGCACACTCTCCTGGACTGGCTCCTTTCAAGCTTACCTGACAGGATTACCAATATCTTGGTACTACCAGATTCGCTAAGTGAGCATCCCCCTATCACCTGTCTGATCTAATAAATTCAAAAAAGTGCCACCTGTCTGTGTGAATAGCAGAATTCTCAGGAAAGGGAAGCTCTCAGCTTTCAAGGAGGTGCTTTCTCAGATTGATTGGTCTCTCTTTACGGTACTGCATGACCTTGACATAACACTCCAGTGCTTTATTGATAACTTTAATAGCATTTGTGACAGATTTGCTCCATTCAGAAAAAGAAAAACATGTGGCCATAACAATGGATGGATTACAAGTGACCTTCTAGATCACATGAGGGCCAGAGACAACCTTTGGTATCAAGCCAGGGCCTCCGGTAAGCCCAGAGACCTTCAAAGATACAGAGTAGCCAGAAACAAATGCACACATCTCATCAGGATTGCTATAGTTAATTTCTACAAGGATCAATTGGGAAGAACCTGGGGTGATGGGAGGCAGTTTTTGGGACAATATAAAACCACTCACAGGGAAGGATGACAAAACACAGCCATCGCTGCTAAACATTAATGTCACAAATACCATGGACCCCCACACCATTGCTGAAGAGTTCATCTCCACCTTCACGGATCTTAGCTCTATTCTACCAGATGAATACCTCAAGCCTATCAAAGCTGATAATAGGCACCCACTGGACATCACCTCGCACCCTCAATTTTACTTCAAGAGAGTCACTGTCAAAGAAACACTGGGTTATGTTAAAAAGGTCCTGGGAAAAACCAGAATGGGGTCTGACAACATTGAAATGAAACTGCTGGGGTTGGCAATCAATGAAATCATTGCTCCCATCACTACAGTTTTCAATAAATCCCTCCAGCTTGCCAAATTCTCTTCCCCTTGGAAACAAGCGCTGGTGACCCCGGTGCATAAGGGAAGCAATATGTCACTGACCGCAAACTACAGGCCCATCTCTATCATCTCCCCCCTCTCTAAATCACTGGAAAGGATTGTAGCAGACCAGTTTACTGACTATATTCACAAATACCAGTTGCAATGTCCCCAGCAGCATGGCTTTAGGAAACTCCACAGCACGGACACTGCACTGGTGGATTTTACTGAGTATGTCCATAAGGCATTGGATGAGGGAAAACTGGTTGGTTCCATCTTCATTGACTTAAGAAATGTATTCAACACAGTATGACACCCACTCCTCTTGTCTCAACTGCATGCCCTTGGTGTTTCCCCAAATGCCACTCTATGGTTCCAGAACTGCCTAACCTCCCGGTCTCAAAGGATCAAGCTAGGTTACTCCATATCTACATCCAAGGAAGTCTCGCTAGGGTGCCTCAAGGGTCCATCCTGAGTCCACTACTCTTCAGCATGTTCCTGAATGACCTACCCGATACCTGCACTAGCAAAGTCATTCTATACATTGATGATGCTGTCCTACTTAGCTGTCACTCTCACATAGAACACCTACAGGCTGAGCTACAATCATCCTCCCAGCAACTGCAGACCTGGTTCTACTCTCAAAGGTTGCTACTAAACTACAAAAAAAACCAAGGCGTGCTCCTATCTAGCCCCAACTAAAAGGAGGAGCCCAGAACTAACAATCATAAATCATCTGACTGCCCCACTGGAACAGGTTCACTCCTTCAAGTACCTGGGTGTCATTGTGGATGATACCCTCTCATATGTTCAGCACATTGACATGGTGGTAAAGCTATGAACACTAAATTAGGGATCCTGTTTAGGCACAAGAAAAGCCTAACTGCTGAAGTCCTCTGGCTCTCAGTCTTCAGCTCTGTCCTCTCCCTGGTTGTCTACGGGCTGGCAGTTTATGGCGCTGCCACTGATACGGCCCTTAAAAGGGTTGTCACTGGGACTTCACCCAGTCCCTTTCTCTCTCCTCCCCGTGTCTCCTCCTCTTTTTCTTTCTCTCTATCCCTAACATGCCCCTCCTTTGTAGTCTTCCCCCTTTCTTTCTCCTACCCTTTCTGATACTCTACCTGACAAGCCCCCTGGGGCAGCCATGCTGCACATTACTAATTGGGAAACCTTGTTCGCATTCTCCCCTTTTCTTTCTCCTACTCTTTCTGATACTGTACCTTGACAGGCCCCCCTTGGGCAGCTATGCCATATGTTGCTAATTGGGAATCTCCTACCGCTGTTTAATTTCAGTTGTCTAGGTTACTCAAATGTATTATTTATCTATATTCTGTATTACATAGCAATCTTATGATTTGTGTTAACTGTCAATTTTTTTTTATGTCTCTGCTGTTTTACATCCTGACGTGGAACATTTGTAAAAGAATGTATACTCAAAGGTTGTATCCAAATTACCAAATAAATAAAAATAAAATATGATTTAGTAGGCTAATTTAGAAGGCCTCTTTTTTCTGCCCCCTTTGTTGCCACATGAGCCAAGAACAGATAGTGAAACTAAGTGTATATATATTATTCTTTTTAGGAGTGAGTAATACAGGATAGTAATTCCTTTCATTTTCCCTGGGTATTTAGAAATTAGAGGTAATATCTAGAGGGGTGAAGACAAATAGAGCCAGATATTCAAAACTTTGCGCTGGGCAAAAACCATTTGCTCAGGTTTAGTGCGGGATTAGCGCGGGTCTGCCATATTCAAAAGGCCAAATAGAGCGGGCAAACTGCATTAGCGACCGGGCAAAATTATAATGTATGCAAGGGGCAAACTGACATGAATACAGGTGCAATGCTATATTCAGCAACTAGCGCCACGCTAAGTGGTTTTGCGCGACTTAGTGTGACACTTAGCGCGGTGCACATTACCGCCCAGGAAAAGCTGGTCTTAATCCTGGGCAATCAACTTTGCGTGACATTATGGCTTTGCTCGGCGTTTGCGCGGGTTTAGCGTGGGTTTTGTGCAACCCTAACAAATAAATATGACACATAGATAAAGCCAAACATAGAGGAAGCATGCTGCTAACTGATGGCATCACAATGATGCCATCATCTGTCACCAGTCCCAGCCATGCCAGGCAGTAAGTGGTGACCCTACCACCAGTGGACAGCACGGCAGTGTGGCCATCCAGCACATGCCTGTGGACCACACTTCCGTGGACACCAACAGATGCCAGCACACACATGCAGCACTGTGGGCATGGAGGATGTTGAGGGGAGCATATATGGGTGGCGAGGCTGTGCTACAGATCAGGTGTGGCCACAAGGCTGGGACACATCATGCAGTGTACATGGGTCAGTATTGGGAATACCCCAACACCAGTGTGCCTTTCAGATAATATATGCCCCCCCCGGCCACATACCTCACAGCTGTACAACTGCCATAGCACACAAAGCCAGAAATGTACATGTCACTGTGAGCATCCATGCCACAGGTGCAGCATCTGTGGTCACACAACAGCTAACAGTAATGTCCAGTGTCAGAAAACAACCGCAGGTTGGGCGCTCACTGTGTATAGTGCAGTCATCATCACTGCCCACCACACCATAGGCATTGCTGTGTCCACGCACTACTGGCCCCTTGCTACTGTAGTTTCTGCTGTGCACTGTAGCATGCCCTACAATGTGACAGTTGCATGCAGCACCACCACCACCTGTGCCTATGGTGTCCTGTCCCTGGGGTATAATATGCTATGCTATGCTGTACTATTTACATGTAGCCTCAGCTATCATCATGCACTGCCAGACTGACCTACAGGTGGAGCTGCGGTTGGACCTGGTCAGCCTCTGTACTTCAGACTGACCTACAGGTGGCTCTGTGGGACTCTGCAGTAGCAGCTGGGCAAACTGCATGCAAATCAGGGTATAATGAGATACTAATCTGGTTGTTTGCCCAGAGACTACGTAAGTAGGCTCATTTGCATAAGCACTTTTGAATATGGCACATTTTGGCCAGACAGCGTGTTTGCTCCAGGCTAACTTCTTAGCTCGCTAATGCCCGCTAATGTGTTAGCACAGCTAACGGTAACCGGGAATATTATACAGTTTTGATCACTGTTCTTTCACATCTGCTGCTTCCTGCAGCTGTACTGAGTCCATGCATTTGCTGGCACACACATTGGCCACGTAGTTCATCTGTACCTGCCCTCATGTTGCTGTGTACTGTGTTGTTGTTGTGGGTTGCATTTCCTGGTTGCTTTATTCAGTGCTGTCTTATTCCAGGGCTATTTTTGCCCTGCACTCCCAGCCCAGTTTGCATGGCCTCATTACCATGCCATATTCGGAAGCTGTTTGCCCTGGGCTATTCCTTTTGAATATAGTGTGCTCTGTGCTCCGGGCTAAGTTTGCCCGCTGGGCAGTGCTAATTTTGCCCCGGGGCAAAGTTTTGAATATCTGGCCCATAATGTTTTAAAAAAAGTAGGGATTTGTGATTGAATGGGAATTGTATAATATAACATAGTACAGTCTTCCTCTAGTAATGTAATTGAATATATTGATTTCTGTTTTTTGAACAACTTTTCCCTTTTACTTATAACTCTCTTTTGATCTTTTCCGTTCCCTTCCCCCTCTTTTCTTCCCCCCCCCTTGTCTTCCCCATCCCTTTATGAACTTTGGGATGCCACTTTGGCGTCCTTTGACACATTTGTATCCTCCAATTATTGTGAGTAATCAGTCAGTTAAGATAAGAAAAATTATGTGATATATACATATACACACACACATATATATATATATATATATATATATATATATATATATTTATAGGATCCGTTTCTGTGTATAAAGGAAAGAAGGAGATTAGTCTCCCATTTGAAAGTATATAAGCCTAATGATCTTTTGCCTTCTTGGCACATGACCATACATATATGTCTAAAAATGTTGATTGTAAAATGGAGTTAAATTTATTTAATAATTTAATATTAAGTTGCAATGGATATCACAATGAAATTTAATATTCAACATTTGATATAGTCTTTTCCATGTTAATGTTTATACTTCTAGGTGTGATGTGTGAATATAGGATGTTAGTTTATGTGGTAGATAACCAAAGCACTTACACTTAATGGTAGGTCAAATGACTGGGGTTGGGTGCTATTTAAGCTACCAAACACTAGGGGCCAGATATTCAAAACTTTGCCCTGGGGCAAAATTAGCACTGCCCAGCGGGCAAACTTAGCCCGGAGCACAGAGCACGCTATATTCAAAAGGAATAGCCCAGGGCAAACAGCTTCCGAATATGGCATGGTAATGAGGCCATGCAAACTGGGCTGGGAGTGCAGGGCAAAAATAGCCCTGGAATAAGACAGCACTGAATAAAGCAACCAGGAAGTGCAACCCACAACAACAACACAGTACACAGCAACATGAGGGCAGGTACAGACGAACTACATGGCCAATGTGTGTGCCAGAAAATGCATGGACTCAGTACAGCTGAAGGAAGCAGCAGATGTGAAAGAAAAGTGATCAAAACTGTATAATAGTCCCGTACCGCATGCTCACGGCCAACACATTAGCACGGGCATTAGCGCCGAGTTAAGCAGTTAGTCTCGAGCAAACACGCTGTCTGGGGCTAAGATGCGCTATATTCAAAGTGCTACGCAATGAGCCTACCACGTAGTCTCTGGGCAAACAACCGGATTAGTATCTCATTATACCCTGATTTGCATGCAGTTTGCCCAGCGTTACTGCAGAGTCCCACAGAGCCACCTGTAGGTCAGTCTGGAAGTACAGGGGCTGACCAGGTCCAACCGCAGCTCCACCTGTAGGTCAGTCTGGCAGTGCATGATGATAGCTGCGGTCTACATGTAAACAGTACAGCATAGCATAGCATATTATACCCCAGGGGACAGGACACCATAGGCACAGGTGGTGGTGGTGGTGCTGCATGCAACTGTCACATTGTAGGGCATGCTACAGTGCACAGCAGAAACTACAGTAGCAAGGGGGCCAGTAGTGCGTGGATACAGCAATGCCTATGGTGTGTAGGGCAGTGATGATGACTGCACTATACACAGTGAGCGGCCCAACCTGCGGATGTTTTCTGACACTGGACATTACTGTTACGCTGTTGTGTGACCCACAGATGCTGCACCTGTGGCATGGATGCTCACAGTGACATGTACATTTCTGGCTTTGTGTGCTATGGCAGTTGTACAGCTGTGAGGTATGTGGCCGGGGGGGGCATATATTATCCGAAAGGCACACTGGTGTTGGGGTATTCCCAATACTGACCCATGTACACTGCATGATGTGTCCCAGCCTTGTGGCCACACCTGATCTGTAGCACAGCCTCGCCACCCATATATGCTCCCTCAACATCCTCCATGCCCACAGTGCTGCATGTGTGTGCTGGCATCTGTTGGTGTCCACGGAGTGTGGTCCACAGGTGTGCTGTATGGCCACACTGCCATGCTGTCCACTGGTGGCAGGGTCACCACTTACTGCCTGGCATGGCTGGGACTGAGATGACAGATGATGGCATCATTGTGATGCCATCAGTTAGCAGCATGCTTCCTCTATGTTTGGCTTTATCTATGTGTCATATTTATTTGTTAGGGTCGCGCAAAACCCACGCTAAACCCACGCAAACGCCACGCAAAGCCATAATGTCGCGCAAAGCTGATTGCCCAGGATTAAGACCAGCTTTTCCTGGGCGGTAATGTGCACCGCGCTAAGTGTCATGCTAAGTCGCGCAAGACCACTAAGCGCGGCGCTAGTCGCTGAATATAGCATTGCGCCTGTATTCATGTCAGTTTGGCCCTTGCATACATTATAATTTTGCCCGGCGCTAATGCAGTTTGCCCGCGCTATTTGGCCTTTTGAATATGGCAGACCCACGCTAATCCCACGCTAAACCTGCGCAAATGGTTTTTGCCCAGCGCAAAGTTTTGAATATCTGGCCCTAGGTGTTTATTACCTTTGACAAAGCCCGTGTTCAGGTGAAACATGCGTAAGGACTTTATCTGTGTCTGCACTTAGCACTTTGCTTTCTGTACTCCGTTTTTGCCATCGTTTTTTCTGAAGTTTGTAAGTAAATCGTTACATTTATAACATCCTCTGTTTGGAGAGGATATTTTGTGTCCATTGTGATGTGCTGGGCCTGTTTTGTAAATCTATTGAATTGTCTCTGAGCACCCATCCCTCTTTGCAGCTCTATTCAGCCACTCTAGAACAGTAAGTAAGGCTAGAGGGATGTTGGGGTGTATTAGTAGGGTTATCGCAAGTCGTAAGAGAGAGGTAATAATTACTTTTTACAAGACACTGGTTAGGCCCCATCTCAAGCACTGCGTTCAGTACTGAAGGCCACACCTGCACAAGGACATTAACAAAATGGAGGCAGTCCAGAGAAGGGCAACCAAAATGGTGCAGGGACTGCATCAGAAAACATATGAAGACAGATTAATGGAGCTCAATAGGTGAGTAAAGGAGGGAGAGAGGTGATGTAGTAGTAAGTAAGTAGTAGTAGTAGTGGTAATAGTTTTTATTCAAAAAATATATATGAAAAGATAGATACGAACATATGAAATTTGACAGCAGATAAAGGCCTAGAGGTCTATCAAGTCTGCTCGAATGTGCAGCTAGCACCCCTTCTTCTGCAGCTGCCCCTCCCTTCCACCCTTCTGCTTCATTAACCCTTCCCCTTGTCCTGTCCCATCCATGTTTGAAGCAGTCCACTGTTCTACTGCATACCACTTCAGCAGGTAACGCATTCCACCCAGCCACTACCCTCTCTGTAAAAAAGTGTCTCCTCATCTCCCTCCTAAACCTTCCTCACTCCAGTCTCATATCATGGCCCCTGGTGACCCTCCCCTCCCTTATTTTGAACAGCCCCTCTGTACCCATCTTGTTTATTCCTTTCATGTATTTAAAGGTTTCAATCATGTCACCCCTGTCTCTCCTCTCCTCTCCTCCAGTGAGTACATGTTCAACTCCTTCAACCTCCTCTCATATGATAAGTCCCCCAACCCCTTGATCATCTTTGTCGCTCTGCCCTGCACCCCCTCCAGTAACTTAATGTCCCTCTTCAGATATGGATGCTAGTACTGCACGCAGTACTCCAGGTGTGATCTAACTAATGACCTATACAGTGGCAGAATCACCTCCTCCCTCCTCGAGGATATACCCCTTGCAATACAACCCAGCATTTTGTTGGCCTTTGCAGCTGCCTTTCTACATTGTGCTGAGTTGTTCATTGACCCTGTAATGAGCACACCCAGATCCTTCTCCTCCTCTGTCTGGGCTAGCTGCACTCCCCGTAGCTGGTAACTTCTCCTTGGGATCTTCATCCCAAAATGCAGCACCTTGCACTTTTTGGCATTAAAGCCCAGTTGCCAGGTGTCTGACCAGGTTTCAAGCTTTGTCAGATCATCCTGCAACCCCTGCCATCCCCCTAGGTCATCCACCACCATGCCTACCTTGGTATCATCAGCAAACAGACTGATCTTGCTCTTGATGTCCCATGATATATCTGCAATGAATATCCCAAACAACACTGGTCCCAACACTGAGCCCTGTGGAACACAACTCGTCACTGCCCTTGGGTGTGAGAGCTCCCCACCCACAACCACCCTCTGTTGCCTTCCCTGCAGCCAGTTTCCTTCCCATCTCACCAGCTTTGCACCTGCCCCTGTGCCTACTAACTTACTTCCCAGCCTTCCATACAGCACTGAGTCGAATGCCTTACTGAAGTCCAGATACAGGACATCCACTGCATGGCCTCTGTCCAGTTGCCTAGTTACCCAGTCATAGAACTCCACCAGGTTGGTTTGGCAAGATCTGCCACATATGAAGCCATGCTGTCTGCTGTCCTGTAGTACTTTGGCCTCTAGGAGGGCCACCAGCCTCTCCTTCAGGATAGTCTCCATTAGCTTACCCATGATGGATGTGAGGCTCACTGGTCTGTAGTTTCCGGATTCATCCTTGGGGCCACTCTTGTGGAGGGGCACCACATGAGCCATCCTCCAGTCCTGAGGTACACCCTGAATGTAGTGAGGCATTAAATAGGTCTGTCAAAGGTCCTGCAAGGACCTCTGCCAGCTCATTCAGTACCCTGGGTGGATGCCATCTGGGCCTGGCGCCTTGTCCACCCTCAGTGCCTTCAAACCTCTCGAACTCTGCTCTCATTATTTCCCCATCTGTCACCACTTCCCCTGCTTCTGCCATTTCTCCCACCTTGGGTGTCACCCCCTCTTCTCTTTAGTAAATACTGAACAGAAGTACTCATTTAGTGCTTCCGCCTTATCGCACCCTGCTTCCACCCAACCCCCCTCCTTCCTAATCCTTACTATGTGGTCCTTACAGCTCCTTTTCTCCCTGATGTACTTAAAGAAGTCCTTCTCCCCCTTCTTAATGCCTTGGGTCAGCCTGAGTTCCTTAGATGCTATGGCTCCCCTTACTGCCCTTGTCACCTCCTTCCATTCTGTCAAGTACTCCTCCCTGTCCTCCCCCTTCCTGTTTTCTTGTACTTCCTAAAGGCAGCTCTTTTCCTCCTTACCTTTTCCATGACCTTCTTGCTCAACCAGATCAGTTTCTTAGCCCTAGCCTTCTTTCTCTGAGCTTTGCAGCAGGTTTTGGTTGCCTCCACTATCCCCAGCTTTATGAGCTCCCACCTCTGGTTAGTGTCCGTACTAGATTGAATTCTGGCCAGGTACTCTTTTACCACTTCCCCCATCCTCCCAAAGTTGGCCCTCCTGAAGTCCAGCACTATTGTGCCAGATTCCACTCCTTCCTTGCCCATATCCATTGTGAGCCATACTGAGCGGTGGTCACTCCCTGACAGCGGTTTCTCCACTGTAAGTTCTCTCACAAAGTCCCCATTTGACAGCACAAGGTCAAGGGTATTTCCTAACCTGGTTGTTTCACTGACCATTTGCAGCAGGAAGCTGTCCTGGAAGGCATCTAGCAGTACATGCTCCCTTCTGTTCCTGGTTGTTGGGGTGCTCCAGTCCAGTCCTGGCATGTTGAAGTCCCCCACAATCACCACAATACCCTTCTTGCAGGTCCCCCTGATCTGTCCTGCTAGCTCCCTGTCTAACTCCTCCATCTGAGATGGTGGCCTGTGCACCACTCCCATTCTAAGAATCCTATTCTTGGAATCCTGGATTTGCATCCAAAGTGACTCCGTACTACCCTCCTCCCCTTCCTCCCTTACACACTTCAGTCCTTCCTTCACATATAGTGCCATCCCCCCTCCTTTCCCAATCACTCTGTCCCTACAAAATAATCTGTACCCTGGTACAGACAGGTCCCAGTCATTGTATTGGGTGGCCCATGTTTCCATGATGACTGCAATGTCCACCTCTCCTCTGCCGCAGAGAACCTGTAACTCTGCAGTTTTTCTCCCAAGGCTCCTAGCATTGAGGTAACCACCTTCCACCTTTTTCCCTCCCATCCTGCCCTCCTTTCCTAGCATCACCAACAGTACTTGCCATTTGTCCTTTGTCACTGTTATGGGGGTAAGCTCATATGGTTTCCCAACCTGTGGTCTCTGCATATCTCTTCCCAACTGCCACTCCCCACTCCTAGTTTAAATTCCTAACTTCCTCTATTTACTCCTCCATCCTCTGTTTCAACACTTTCTTCCCCTCCTCACTCAAGTGTAGTCTGACCCTGGCATAGAGACTACTGTCCTCCCAGGTCCCTCCCCAACCCCCAACAGCCCATACCCTTTAGCACAACACCAGGTTCTTAGCCATCCGTTAAATTCCTCTATTCTCAGCTTTCTTGTTGTGCTTGCCTTTGGCACAGGAAGTATCACAGGAAGATGGTACAGTACTCCATTGAGCGGTGGCTCATTTCTAAGGAGGTCCTATTTTGGCATAAATAATTGTTACTGATACAATTTTCAATACATGCAACTAGTACAACATGCATCACAAGTTATAAAATTACAATACATACATGCAAACATAGAATACATTTAGATCCATAATGTGCAAATTCTAGCAATTCGGATATTGTGCAAATTCTAATATGTTTTATGGAGAGCTATGCAATCACTCACCGCAGCACTGCAAAGGCATCATTGTTTTTTCATGAAACCATCTTTTTATTGGTGCCAGATGTATAATACAATTTGCATAGCGTAGAGAGATATGCACAGAGTTCCATAACAATGGTCCCCTATACCAAACGCTGATCTACCTATGTTCAAGTTACATTTTGGAATTATTTATTCCAAACCATGGGCTGACCTTCTTGTTCTCTTGAGTTTTCTTTGCATTATTTCTTTATCCCTCCTACATGCCCCAGATCTGCCATTTCCTTCAGGATTGCCGACATCCACCTACTGTCCTCCCTTGGAACCCCCTACCTCAGATTGCAGCTGATCTTGGGGTAGCTCGGCGTAACCCTTCACCTAGTGGGTCCACCTAGTGGGCAGACAGCATACTTTTTCCCTCTACCCCAGGGCACTGCTGAGGTGGTCAGGCTCCTTGAGAGTTCTTCAGCGGTGTCAGCAGATCGGCTGCGGTCATGCTGGCCAATCTAGGATGGTTTTTCCATTTTTCCTGGCACCCCGATGTCGTACTGCATCTTGTAGTGCACCCGGTCTCCAGTGAGGGCTGCTACAGAACAAGGCATCACCTTAACCCACCCCAGAAAAGGAGAGCAGTCCTTCAGATGTTCAATCCTCTCCTGACCCCCAGCGACCCGAGTCTCTTCCCGAACCCGGGTCGCCAGTGTTGTTTGAGGTAAGGAGCCCTCTGTACCACCAGGCCAGCTGGTTCTCTTTATTTTAAAATATTCCTGGATAAATATTGGCGCTTTTCCTTTCTGTACTTTAATCATAAATATAAGGAAGGGCCACTCTTTTCTATCTCAAAGTCTCATCCAATTCAGGGATTTATACAGTTCACAGTGGTGAGTTCTCCTGTGATGGAAATATTCAAACATCTTAAGGGCATTAACACGGTGAAAGAGTCCAACATGTTTCAATATAAGAAAAATAGCAAGACAAGGGAACACAGCATGAGAATAGAGGGAGGCAGATTAAGGGGTAATATGAGGAAGTTCTTTTTGACAGAGGCAGCAGTGGATTCATGGAATGACCTACCTCAGGGAGTGGTGGATATGAGACCAGTGCAGGGCTTCATACAGTCATAGGACAGGCATAAGGCAGCAATACAGATGAGTATGAATAAATGAGCCATTGACAGTGTCAAGGCCTATGGCACATTCATAAGGCAGAAAAATGGACAGACTGGATGGGCCTTGGGGTCCTTATCTATCATGAGCTTCTGTGTTTCTATGTAGGGTCTATAAACATAGTCTGTTCTACATCTCTCCTCTTAGTCTGAATGGTGGCTATTCATGAATGGGGGTGGGGTGGGGGTATGCATGTAACCCCCCAAGCAATTCCACACCCTTGGGAGTTCTGCATGTCAGCCATATTCTGGAACACCAGCCTATGTGTGGCTCCTGTCCATGGCACTGCCCCCTAGTGTACAGGTACATGGGGTGCAGGCTGGTGCAGAGCTGTGAACTAGGGCATAAAGCCATCAGCTGCCCATCCCAAATCCCTTGATGGCTTTCCTAAGCCTGTGGGGAGCCATACAAACATGCTGATAGCACCGAGGGATGTCCTCCAGATGACCGCTTCAGCCCTCCTAATGTGCTCCGACAGCAGGGGCAACCTTGGTGGGGGGGGTCCATTGACAGCTGCTATCCCCATTACAACAAGCAGCAGCATCCCGGGGGTGTCACCTAACATTTACAGCTGCCTATAGAAGGCATAGCCATTGCCACCCAATGCAATGCACCCACACAATCATGAAAGGTGCAGTGTGTGGACATGCCCCCCATGCCAGCCCACCCCCACTTGGAGCTGCACGTTCAGCCAGTGGTTTTAGCCACATGGTGGGTGTAGAGGGTTCATGCATGGCATGCAGGGGCACTGTGTGTGAAGCCAGGTGTGGGAGGGCTCTACACTGGGGTTGTATGGCACATAGCCCCCTCCTCACCTTTCTTGAATAGAGCCCAATATGACTGCCACTCTACTGTCAGTACTTCAAGTATATTCTCTTGTGTCACTACTCACACCTGCATAGTACCACATTTGAAGGTTCATATCTCTGGACTTAATACTTATTTCAGGCCAAGATCACCTCTAAATTTATTTTATATTTAATGCAATGTTATGAAAAGATAACAAACACGTTGGCTCTCTGTGGTATTTCCCCTCATAGTTTGGCAGCCCACAGTACACTCAGCTCTGTTCCAGAGTTAGTACACAGTGATGTGACACCAATGGTGCTGTAAAAGATACAAGTACAGCTGAAGAGAGAGAGGAACAACCAGCTGAGTGGGAATAGAAAAAGGGAAGCCAGGGAAAACAGTAAATGCTTTACTTTATTATGTAAAACTATTTTATGAGGTTTATTGATTATTCTTATTTTCATTCCCTCCAACACCTCATTTGATCTATCCAAATGCTGACTTCTTCATCCATGGCACCCCCATTTAACGTATTCTTTTTAATATAAGTTGTTTTCCTTACCTTCTGAACATTTGCATGCTTTTTTATGGGTCTAGCAGTATAGCCCAGAGGTTAGAATAATGAGCTGTGAATGAGCTTGGTACATCCAACAGATTTCCACAACCTCAACTTGCATACTGTATAAATCTGAGCAAGTCGATTAACGTCACCCGTGCTCCCAGTTTATGCAAAAGAGGGAGACTGCACAGAGAGAACTGCTGGATCTGCAATGAAAATCAGTCACAAGTATCCTTAGAAGAGCAGGTCTCAACACCAAAGTTCACAGTTAGAATCCAGAGACATATCCCATTAGTTTTAACATTTATTTAGCTAAAAAATTAAAAAAAATAGCATACCACACAAGCAGTAATCCCCACAGTAGCAGTCCTCTACGTATCATGCCTCACAGACTCTTTATCTAGGCAGACAGACAGATGAATAGAAACATAGCAGTTGGCGTCAGATAAGGACTGCAAGGCCCATCCAGTCTGCCCATTTCTTTTTCTACCTTATAAATGTGCCATCGGCCTTTGCTCTGCCAGTGGCCTATCTATTCATACTCATCTGTATTGCTCCCTTATTCCTATCCCATGCCTGTTTGAAGCCCTGCACTGTATTCTTAGTCACCACTTCCTGAGGTAGGCCATTCCATACATCCACCACCCTTTCTGTGAAAAAGAATTTCCTCACATTCCCCTTTAATCGGCCCCCCTCTAATCTCATGCTGTGTCCTCTTGTCCTGCTATTTTTCTTATATTTAAACATGTTAGACTCTTTCACCTTGTTAATGCCGTAAGGTGTTTGAATGCCTCGATCATATCACCTCTCTCCCTCTTTTGCTCAAGGGTATACTTACTGAGCTCTGTTAAACTGTCCTCATATGTCTTCTGATGCAGTCCCTCCACCATTTGGTTGCCTTCTCTGGACTGCCTCAATTTGGTTAATAGTCCTTGTGAAGGTGTGGCCTCAATACTGCCGCAGTACTCCAGATGGGGCCTAACCAGTGTCTTGTAAGAGGGATTATTACCTCCCTCTTACGACTTGTGATACCCCTACTAATACACCCTAACACCCCCCTAGCCTTACCTACTGCTTTAGAGGTCTGCTTGGATGATTTCAGGTCATCAGTGATGATGATGCCCAAGTCTCTTTCTTCCTTTGTGACAGCTAGCAACTCCCCTCCCAGCCTATAGGTGGCTTCAGAGTTTCTCTTCCCTATGTGCATGATCTTGCACTTCTTTGCATTAAAACCCAGTTGCCACTCTTCTGACCATTTTGCTAGTTTATCCAGATCTCTTCTCATTCTGCCCACCCCATCTGAATCATCTACTCTGTTGCAGATCTTGGTGTCATCTGCAAACAGACAAGCCTTACCCTCTAGTCCATCTGCAAGGTCACTAATGAAGATGTTGAAGAGGACTGGCCCAAGGACTGATCCCCTGAAGTACCCCATTTGTGACTTGTATCTCTTCTGACTGTATACCATTTACCACCACTCTCTGTTTTCTGCCCGTCAACCAATTTGCCACCTAGATGACCAACTTCTGACCCACCCCAGCCTACCCAGCTTATTTATCAATCTTCTATGTGGAACAGTGTCAAAAGTTTTTCTGAAGTCAAGGTAGGCAACATCAACTGCTCCTCCTTGGTCCACCACTCTGGCTACCCAGTCAAAGAAATCTATGAGATTAGTTTGACAGGACCTTCCTTTTTGTAAACCCATGCTGTCTTGGATCCTGTGCCCTTATGGATTCCAGGTGTTGCACTATCCTTTCCTTAAGGAGTGCCTCCATAATCTTGCTCAATACTGAGGTAAGACTGACTGGTCTGTAGTTCCCTGCCTCCTCCCTGCTACCACTCTTGTGGAGCGGGATCACATGAGCCTTTCTCCAGTCTTCTGGGACCTCTCCTGTGCTCAGAGACTCACTAAACAGTTCTGCTAATAGCTCTGCTAGTTCCACCTTTAGCTCCTTAAGTACCCTGGGATGTATGCCATCAGGTCCCATTGCCTTATCCACCCTGAGCTTAGCAAGCTCTTGTAGGACTCTTTCTTTTGTGAAGGGAGTAGTGCTCACCTCCCTCCCTCCCCCCTGTGTCCATGGTGCTGAGCTGTGGGCCCTGCCCTACCTTCTCTTCAGTAAATACTGAACAAAAGTATCTATTTAGGGTGGATGCTTTTACATGGACCTCCTCACATGCTCCTTTTCTCATTTAAGCTAGCAATACCCCTCTGGACTTTCTCCTTTCACTAATGTATCTATAGAAAGTCTTGTCACCTTCTTTTACTGTTCATGCTAGTGTTTCCTCAGTTTGGGACTTTGCCTGCCTTACTGCCTTCCCTGCTTCCCTTAGGGCAGTTTGGTATGCCTCCCTATCTTCATCCTGCTATGTTCCCTTATATTTCCTGAAGGCCGGTCTTTTGGCTCTGACCTTTTCTGCTACTGTATTTGAGAACCAAAGTGGTTTACTTCTTCTTTTGCACTTCCTTTTCTGTCTAACACAATGGGATGTTGCTTCAAGTATTGCATGCTTAATGCTTGCCCACTTTGCCTGTACCCCCCTCACCTGTGTTTCTTTTTGCCAGGGCTAGCTTAACTCTGTTGGCCATCTTATCAAAGTCAGATCCTCTGAAGTCCCATATTTTTGCCTTGGAATGGGATGATTTAGATGTAGTAGCCAAATTGAACCATACCATGTGATGGTCACTGGCTCCCAGTTGACCTTCTACCTGGAGATCTGTGATCCCTTCCCTGTTAGTCAGTACTAAGATCTAGGATAGCCCTGTCTCTTGTGGGTTGTTGTACCAGTTGTTTGAGGCCCTCCCACTGCAGGGAATCCACTATGTGTCTAGTTCTGGCAGATGTTCCTGCTGGTATTGACCAATCTGTATCGGGCATGTTGAAGTCTCCCATTATCAGAACCTCCCTTTTAGCTGTCATGTTTTGTATATCTTCTAACAGTAATGTATCTATGTCCTCCCCCTGGTCTGGGGGCCTGTAGACAACCCCAGTTCTTATGGCTGTCCCATTTCCTGTTTCCAGAGTGACCCACAGTCCTTCTGGTTCCTTATATGTATTCTGAATTTCTGTAGCTTTGATATTTTCATTGACATACAGGGCCACTCCTCCCCCCCTTTTTGCACCTCAGTCTCTTCTGAACAATACATAGCCAGGTACTGAAGTCTCCCAAGTGTGGTTACTGGTAAACCACATCTCACTAATTGCTACCATGTCCAGTTTAGCCTCTGACATTATTGCCTGCAGGTCTGGGATCTTATTTCCCAGGCTGTGAGCATTTGTGTACATGATTTTCCATTGGCCAGATTTTGGTGTGTTAGTTGTTGGGTGACGTTTGACATTACCCCTGTGCGTCGTATGGGGAGACAAACCTTTTTTTCTTTCCTGGTGATGCAAATGAACTGCAAACATGCTGAATCCCTGTTTGACCACTAGCTAAGGGGGGGAGGGGTGTTCTTCCCATTCGCTGTATGTGGTGCTGCACCCCTCTCCCCATTTGCTAGTTTAAATATTCTGCAAAGATGTCAAACTTCTGCCCCAATGCACTGACTCCCTCCTTAGTCAGATGCAGTCCATCAAATTTAAAGAACTTTCGCTCCCAGAACTGTTGCCAGTTCCCTACAGATCTGTGTCCTTTTTCCTGGCACCAGCCCTTGAGCCACATGTTTAGCTCCCCTATCTCCCCTTCCCTGACCTTTCGTCCATCTGCCCTCCTCTCCCAGACTGGCAGGATCTCAGAGAAGGAGATGCCGCACAAAATGGATGATAGTTTGTCACCAAGCCTGGTCAGGTGTTCCTTGGTCTCCACAACTGACCAGCTGGTGAGATCATTAGTCCCTATGTGTACTAGGACATCAATGTTTTCTCCTGCTTTGTGAACAATTTTAGCAATGTGGTCAGTGTCTCTCCATGCTGATGTACCTGTTAGACATCTGACCATTACTCCTTACTGGAGATAGGTATCAACTCCCCGAATCATGGAGTCTCCTATGATCAGAAGTTTTTCGGATTTCCTTTTTGCTTTTTGTTTTGGTTCCTGATTTGGGTGAGTTTTGTTGTGCTGCTCTGTGCTGCAGTGTCCTGCTCTGCAGTGTCTTCTGCCTCTTTGTTTGATTTCAGAGATAGAGGCAGATACCTGTTTGTAGTGTTTATATGGTTTTGGAGGTAATATGTTGGAGGCAGAGAGTGATGGGGCACCTGATTTGCCCTTCTAACCACCTGCCAACCTCCTGGTCCAACTACCCTCTGCGGTCGAGGTTTTCTGTTGGATGCTGGGGAAATGGTGGGTGGTTCATATAATGTATTTCCTCTTGAATATGTAATGTGGGCATGCAATCTCTGCCCATGCTGCCTGGAGCTGAGCCTAAGATCTCAATGGCCCAGCATGTGGGACAGTGTCCTAAATCCTGTAAGACTGTCCTTTTGAAAATTGTTCCACAGTATCTGCAGTTAATGATATCCATTCCAGATAAGTTGCTGGGTTTATAACCTAGTCAGAGTAATTAGAAGGAAAAAAATGCAAGTAATGGTTTGATTGTGTTTTGTTTTTGTTTAACTTGTAACAAGTTAAATTACTAGTGCCCTTGTAAATTAGCTCACCTTGTGGATGCCCCACTGATCTGCCCCTTCCTGCTCTGCCACAGGAAATGTCACAACTGTGGTACTCTATAAAAGGAGTGTAGTGTAGGGTGCTTGGGAATGGGGGTGGGTGGCTGGGCCCTTCCCCTGCCGAAAAAGAAGAACCATGGATGAAAGAACAAGGAGGTAAGAGCAGAAACAGTCAACAACAAATGCAGTAACCCTGAAAGCTTATCCTAATGTTGGATAAAACTGTAAAACCTGTAATGCACCACCTGTAATAATTTCAGAGAAGATATACGCTGTAAAAAACACTTTGCTACAGAGAAAAATAAAGCAATGAAATGTTAGCAACAAACAGTAGCAATCCCTGTGAGTAAAAAATAAAACAACACCACACAGTAAATCTGCTTAACCAAAAGAAGTCTTAATCCTTTTCCCTTGCTCTGGTAAGGTTCTCTACTCTGCCTTTCAAGCATTCTTGGAAGGAAAGAGCTCAGAATGGATGGATGGATGGATGGATGGATGGATAGATACAGAGATGGATATGAAATATTGAGCAACTGTGGTATACAAGGATATATACCTATTAAGGGTACTGGGGCTATAAGCCACGAGCTGGAAGGGTGAGTGGCATTAGTGCCCAAATTAGCCCCTGAGATAGGTATGCAGCCTTGTATTCAGCAGTTGTCTAGCATTTATTTTACATAATATGTGGGGATTGTGCCTTTTTTGTTCCTGAAGTCTATGTTTTTGTCATGTGGTTTATTGGATAAGGTTGTGCTTTTGTCATGGAGCTTATTGGATAAGGTTGTGTTTTTGTCATAGAACTTATTGGATAAGGTTGTGTTTTTGTCAGGGGCTCATTTGATGTGCTAGTTAACATAAACATTTCTTAACTGGTCTAACTGGTGTGTTCATTGCTGTGATTATTGATTTAATTGGCCATTATGTTTTCTATTTTGGTGGTCATTATATTGGTCTATCAGTGTTTTTTTCACATGGTATTCAGCTTTCAGTGCTCAGGTGAGCAGCTATAATTGTTTGGAATGTAGATATAATTGGTGAGGTATATGAAGAAATGCATGATGACAGGCTTCTATAGAGAGAGACAGATAGATAGATAGATAATAGATAGATAGATAGATAGATAGATAGATAGATAGATAGATACCTGGTGTAAAATATGCTGACATATGGCATATATGGGAAGTGTAATATAAAATAAATTGTGTTGTATTTCATTGAATGTTGGCAAACTATAATTTTAAATATCACACTGTGCCTACAGGTCAATGTAATCCTCTTTTCTAAAAGCTTTTGGACTTTAAGAAAGAAGGTTTGCGAACATAACTCCGGTTGTGAAGTATCAACTGTTAAAGATACAAGGTAAGTTTTATGTTAAATGTCAAGTGAGGGAGTGTAAAAGTGCAATACCATAAAACTTAACTAGTCATCAGTAATTTCTCTAGGTTTGTGTTTTATGAAAAAATCAGAAGGGAGTCTTAAGTTGCTTTCATAAAGTTGTTACATGTTGAACTAACTAAAAAGAAATGGTGACATAATCTGCACCAGTCTTCAATAAGGTGTCTGTAGAGTAGCTCCAACCATTAACATTGCATGGCAGCAATGTGATATATAGGGTAAGACACCTTAATGCTAGATGATTTTTCAAAAGTGAGGGACTGCCTTCACATAGAGTGCCAGTGTCCTTCTGTAATTGACTAGAAAAGGGGTGCATGAAAGCCAAGCATTATTTTGTCAGTGGCTGAGACTGTAAAAGCCTCAAGAAGCATTGTAAGACCCTAGACCCAGCCCTTTCAATGGGTGTCTGAACAGCTGACATGACTCATGGAGGTGTGTACTTGACAATATTTATATTTTACTGTGATTTGGGCCATGGGGTAGTATCTGGGACAGATCCTGATGTGCTGTTACAAAGCAAAGTGCAGATATTGTGGAATACAAGTGTTGCTTTACTGATGAGGAACAATTTCATGACAGAGTAAAACATGTCAAGGGTCCACAAAGAATTTATTCTTTTAGTTACATCTTACTTGAACAATGATAACCCTTACTGTAGCATATGCTGAGTGGTGACAGATACAGTTGCAGCAAAGTTTTACTTTGCCCATGATATTACTGAAGTGACTGAAATTCACATCTGTGGTTTTCACAAAGTTTTCCTGGCCTCAGCAAATTTGACTTTGTCCAAAATTGCAATGTTTTCAATGTGAAAGTGTGGAATTTCACCATGAATGAGCTCAAGCAAATGATTTGATATCTTTTAATGGACCAACATAGATGTAACAACAAGAACAAGTGCTCTAGCTTTCAGACCAACCAGTCCTTCTTCAGAAGCTCAACTGACTATTGAAGAAGGACTGGTTAATCCAAAACAGGCACTGTTCTGTTACATCTATGTTAGTCCAGTAAAAAGTATCAAATCATTTGCTTCTGGATCTATTCTTGCAAGGACCAATACAGCAACTACTAAATCTAGATTTCACGATGAATGGTGGAATTTCACCTGCAAATGTCAAAATTATGCATTTCATGGGTAAAATTCTATACTTCACAGGGAAATTCCACTATTTGTGGATATATCCACACTCTGCAAGTGTGCTAACTTTGTGGATTAATTAGTGGAGTGAATTTGTAAGCGTCACCCATCTCTAGTCATAGCCATCTACCCTATTTCTATCAGATCCGTAGATCACTAAGAATACTTTATATGCAAACACCAGGAACCCTTACCATAACCTGTCCAGAGTGGTCACAGGAATCCTGTTTTAGTTATCTTGGTATACCTCTGAGCCAATGAACCAAAAGCCTCCAACAGACAGGCCTTAGATACACTTCTTTCATTTTTGTGTTGCTGTCTCCAAGATCATGAATATTAGGTAGCTCATCATGCAGCTCCTGTCTAGTGAGCTTCCAGAATTAATTAAGTGAGCATTGTGGACTCTTGTCTACCTGGGTAACTATAAAGTTTGCACTTAAGTACACTTACTCTCACCCATGCCAGTCTGAGCTATACATTAATGTGGTGCAGCTGAAACTGAGATGCATACACTTAAAGGTAAACAGTTCTACACATGTCCTACAAGTGTTATTACAGAGGGTTTTTCTTTCTTCAATTGCATCCCCTAAACATCATGAAAATATGGTGCTCTGTTAACCATATCCTTAAGTGGCATATGGGACTGTCTTATGTCAGCTATAATTTTGGGGTGAAATCAATATGACAGACAACTGAGAGCAGCATTTGCTCAGTACTCTTCATAGTAGTCTCAAAAAATAAAAAGTATTTTAACATGGTTTGAGTCTTCTTTTCAATCTTTGGATCAACTTTATTAGATATAATGGAGTCGCTACATTCTCTACCTGATGGAAAAACTGCACAAAAACAAGCCATGAGTGTGAAATTGAGGGAAAGAATGGACAAATTAAAGAAGATGGCTAACTCCCTTACAGTACATTTATGACAAATCTAGAAAACCCTAATAATATGCAACAATTAGTTCTTTAGACTGATTCATAAGCATACATTTTTGGGTAACAATGGGGATATAGACACTCAACTGTGGCTGTGTGTCAATGCAGACATTACCCTTACAGGAATAATTATATGAAATGTTTTCATGCTGCACACTAAAAACTACCCAAGTGATATGCATGCTGCAAGTATGATTTAAATGTTAAATTGGAACCGATTGCATGCATATGGCATGCGTGCAGTAAGTACACGTGGAAATCATGATTTTTTATGTTAAATTGGCAAAGACTGCATGCATTTGGCATGCATGTAGACAAGTAAGTGGTCACTGATAACTGCACACATAAAAGTTAATTGACTTGCTCAGGATCACACCATGCACAAGTGGGGGTGGAGGAGATTCAAACCCAGGTCTTCATACCTCCAAGTCTCCTGGCTTGCAGTTCAGTGCCTTTAACCAATAAGTCATACTGTCTGCACACATATGGTTTACTTGTACTTCAATACTTACTATTTATGAATTCATCTGCATGCATGCGGCATGCTTGTAGGCACTATTATGCTTTTCAATTTTCTTCTCTCTCTCATCTCATTTTCACAGTTGAACTGTAGCACACATACCAATGGAAACACATGTGTTTTTCCCACCCCAATACACAAACTTATACACAAAACCACTTAATTATATATGTCTGGCCTGTACTCCCATTTTCTCTCCACAGTTTTGAATGCTTCAAAGCAGACTTTAAAGTGTAAACACAAAAATAGCAATAACTCGAACACACCCACCCACATGGTCAGTACCCCCCATGCACACACACTGTAGATAGTATGTTTATTGTAAAATCTAGGAATTAATACCTTTGAGCCAAGTCTCATTTAGGTTCTGTGTCAAAATCAGTTACAAACAAATAGGTAATAAGTATGGACATGTTGCTGCAGACAACCCACCAAGTATAGATATAAGTTAAAAGTCTCTTACTTGAGTACTAGAGAGCTAGAGGCAGGAGTCTTTAAGAGATGATATCCATGGGCCAGAGTGCTTGAAATGAATGGAGTTATTTTCTATTACTATCTTATATGTTATGATGGTGAGTTGGAGAATAATGAAGGCCACTGTTGTACTAACAAGGCCCTTGTTAGCTGAGTGGTGGCCTTCATTAATCTCCAAGTCTCCATTAATAATATATAAAATAGTAATCAAGAAATACTCCCATTCCATGCCATGCCATGGGTGGCAGGACACAGAGGGTGGTGGTAAATGGCTGTCACTCCACAGAGGGAAGAGTGACCAGTGGGGTACCACAGGGATCAGTGCTGGGACCGGTCCTAGTCAACATCTTCATCAGTGACATGGCACAAGAAGGCAGAATTTCACTGTTCGCTGATGACACAAAGCTCTGTAACAGAGTAGACACACCAGAGGGTGTAGACAGAATGAGAAGCAACCTGCAGAAACTTGAAGAATGGTCAGGGGTTTGGCAGTTGAAATTCAATGCAAAGAAGTTCAAGATAATGCATATGGGGCACAAAAACCCTGGCACAATATATCAGTTGGGGGTGAGGATTAGCATGCACCAAGCAGGAAAGGGATCTTGGGGTTATCATCTCTGATAACCTCAAGGTAGGAAACAGTGTGAAAAGGCAGCAGGCAAAGCAAATAGGATGCTGGGATGTATAGGCAGGGGCATTACCAGCAGGAAAAGGGAGGTCATAATTCCACTATACAAGACACTAGTGAGGCCCCACCTGGAGTACAGTGTACAGTTCTGGAGACCATACCTATGTAAGGACATAGACAGGGTAGAGAAGGTTCAGAGGAGGGCAACAAAGATGGTGCATGGATTGCATCACAAGTCCTATGAAGACAGGTTGAAGGAACTGAACATGTACTCCCTGGAGGAGAGGAGGGAGAGAGGGATATGATAGAGATATACAAGTATCTTACAGGGAGGAACAGGGTGCAGGAAAACACTATTTTAAGCGAAAAAGATGTTCCAGGACTAGAGGCATGGGATGAAGTTGGAGGGAGGACGATTCAGAGGAAACATGAGAAAGAATTTCTTCACAGAACGGGTGGTGGACAAGTGGAACACCCTGCCAGAGGAAGTGGTGGGGCTGAAACAATCACGGGATTTATAAATGCATGGAATAGACATAAAGGAATTCTGGAGGTCAGGGGTAAGGTGCAACAGACTTCTAGGAAAACAAACTGAACTTACACGCTCAAATGGGCAGACTGGGTGGGCCATAGGCCCTTATCTGCCGGCACTGTCTATGTATTTATGTATCTATGTTCATTTCAATGGTGCATGCCCCTGCATTCTCCTTTACCCTTTGTCATAATGTGCCTGAGCATGGGAATGTGGAGGTCAGCTTCACTGGGGGGCATAAGCCTGACTATAGTGGAGCTCCAATTGTCTATCCTTACCACACTGCTGAACTGTCCATGAATGCAAGGGAAAGCTCTACAATGTCTGTAACATCTCCAAAAGCTACAACTTATTTGGTTTGACTAAAAAGTGATATGGAAATCAGCAAAAATTCAAATGTATAAGATTCATCTGTATATACCCTGGAGCAGTGGATCAGATTTGGGCTTAAGCTCACCCAGTTACAAACCAGTTTCTTTCCTGGCAAGTTCTGCCCCCGACAAAAATAACTTTGTCCCAGTTTTTCTCCCTGACTCCATTCCATTAAATACCCATACATGAAGCTGCCCAAAGGTGAAGAAACATAAAAAACACATCAGTGTTTCAGTACTTCCTCCTTACCCAAACCCCCTGTAAAAAAAAATATTTACTTTTACTTACCTGGCCATATGGCCAGAATCTGCAGTCTGGCATAGTGTGCCACCTGCCCAGTTTTCAGTCTACTCCCCCTCTCTCCCTTTGTCAGAAGCTGGATGCTAGAACTGACCATCACAGGTCCCCAACATGGTCTGCAACCAAGTCACCTCACCATCCGAACCCACCCAGCCTGGGTTGCTTGCTTCTTGCTCTGTTGTTGCTGTGGCTGCTGCCACACTGCACTGATCAAGGCCTATAAAGGCCACCCACACTGCTGTCACCACTGCTGCTAAGTCTAGCTTGCTGCTGTGGTGGTCTGTGCTGTTTTTTTTTGTTTGTTTTTTTGCAAGGCAAGCCTAATAGAGAAGATAGGTAACCTAGTCTTGAGTTAGCTTCTAGCTCACCCTCTCCCCTTCAGCCACCAGGAGAGATGGAGACTCACTAAGAGTAGAACAACAAAAACATGCTGCCACAACACTGCTATTGAGAGTTCACTGCTCACTGACTCCTCCAAGCTGTTGTGTGCAGTCTGTCTACTCTGTGGTGGAAAAGAGTGTCACACTTAAATGGCTTATGCACTCTTTCTTGGCTGAAGCTCACCCACATCACATGATTGTGCTAGTGCCAATAGGTGGAAAGTGGACAACACAATACAGACACAGTGGAGTCTGGAGAGTACCTGCAACATTAGCACACATAGGCCAGGTGGGCACTTATTGCGTAAATGATTAAATCTAAATTTAAAGGCATTATAGCCACACCAGAAGAACAACTTAGGCACAAATGCGGGGGCAGCTATAGCCCTCCCTACCTAAATGGCACCCTTCTTAATGGTAGAAATTCATTCTTAGAACTGTTTTCTAGTACTGTATCCCCATGTTTCATGATGTATTCTGATCATCTTGTGGGTAAGTGTCCCTCATTGTCCTTCATTTTGAGTGTCCATGTCCCTCATTTCAATGACAAAATGTAGTGCGGTGCATGCTTACAAGACTTACTCAGCACAAAGTGCTGAGCATGCCACAATGTATGCTCAATACAGAATGACAAAGGGAAAGTGAGATGAAACAGTCATGGAGTAACACATTTGAAGCACTAAATATGTGGTCCAAATCAAGAAGGATAGCTTCACAAGACAGAGGCCCTTTTCATACATCTGGAATGGGGGATGTTGACTGGCTATATTCTAGGCACTTAATGCAGTAAGCAAACAATACAAATTAATGATGATTTAATGACAAAAATCAAAAGCCATAAAAAAAACAAGAAGAAAGGATCAGAATTAATGTGTTTATCCAATTTTTATGGGAATTCAAATAGAAATGTATTTTAATTACTTTAATTGCTAGCAGTAGTATATGAAATAGAAACTGATGTGTTTTTTAGATGAAATTTGCACCAGCTTAGCTGCTGCACACATTGCAAGCTTGCAACATGTGATCCTGATGTAACTTTTAGATGCTCACACCAGCTTACCTGCTGTGCACATGTCAAGCTTGAGCATGTGAACCTGATATGCTTTTTAGACCTGGCTTGCATAGGTTCACTTTGTATATGTGAACCACATGCAAACATTGCACAATTAAGCAAGTGGCATGCTTTCTGCATGTACACAGCACACCTATATTTCTGTAAGGGTAGGGCTGAAGAATGCAAAACATCGAAAGTTGGGAAATGAAACATATTAGGGTTTTTAGTCTCCAGAGCATTGATGAATCAGTGGTGGGGTCTTTATTTTCTTGTGACTTTCATCCTTAATGCCCTTCCCCACCCCACAGCCCGAAGATTCTTATCAGAAGCACAAGGTACAGCTCCAAGCCAGTGACTCATATTGATATGTTCTTCAAATGTAGAGAAGCAAGGCTTGCCACATTTTGCCAATGGAATCAGCCATAGCTTTCTTCACATACATGATTGAGTCAGGAAAAGAATAGGCTATTAAAATGCCTGTCTGTCAGGTGCTTTAGGTGGCTTATTTTTGTCAGCTCATAACATGTTTAAACAGTGATTTTAGGTTAATATACACAACTACATATAAAGGACAAAATAGCCTTACACAGAGTAATCCATTATAAGTGGCTTGCACTGTATATACATGGGACAGGCAATAGGCTGACAGAAAATATGCAATTTATCTTCACCTGTGAGGGTGCAGGACCATAACTCAAGGGTGGCAGTGACACAAGTGAGTTATGAAACTCCTGCCCCTGCACAAGTGCTGATAAACTGTGTATTGTGAGTCAGATAATTGCATATTCAATTTATACACATCAGTTTACTACTTACACATTTCAAATGAAGATGTAACTGTTTCTGTTTGATTTCAACTGTTGGCTTCAGACCTACACTTGACTATTGTGATGGCATCAGCATTGTTAAATCTGCACTCTAACTGGTTCAATGCACATTGTGACATACCCTACTTTGCAAGGTACTATTATCTGATAATGTTTGATCAAAAAACTTGAGAGTACAATATGGCTTCTTAGTAAGCAGTCGCATAGTGAGGAGCGCTGTTTTGGCTGGTTGTATTTTCTTCATAGTTTTGTTTTTCTATTGAGGTACGCAGTTCAAATTTTGACTTATGACAGATAAAACGAAGAAGCTTAAGGACAAAGCTACCTCATCCTTCAGCGAGGAGTTCACCTCACCAAATATTCAACCTTTAGAGAAGTGACTTTTGTGGTCTGCATACTGCCTGAGTAATGGTGAGCAAGTCGGCGGCACTGCCTCGGGGCTAGTACCTTCATACTTTGCAGCTAGGGAAGGTCTGCCTGCTCAAGGCTCTAAACTGGAACTGTATTGAGAAGAAGCTGTAATTGCAAGTTTGTCAAAGAAAATGCAGCAATCAAAAACCAAATGAATTTTGCCAGTTCAGCAAAGCTCTTACCCTGCAGGATCATCAGCAGGTTATACAAGTGAAACACTGAGAAAATCAATTGAATGCATTCTTGCTGCACTCAAGAGGAAAGATCACAATCAAGATGCATTTAATGCTTACTTGATTTTACACAAAATAAGTTAAAACCACTAAGGAGATGGTGACTGAGAATTCAAACAAAACTGAACAACACATTCGAATTTTGAAACGCATGAAACAAGCCTTAATGCGCTTGAAGCAACAAATGCCGTACAAATTAGAAAGGAATATAATATACATCGTAAAACTGAAGTGCTTGAAAATCAAGTTAGGTACAAGCATTTGTGGATTATTAGGTTGTCAGACAGTTTGGATAGAGAGTTTGAGTTAGAGACTTTTTTAAAGACATTTTTGTCATTGTGTTCGATCTTCCTCCATCAAACCTACACTTTATAACTAAAGCATGTAGAGTACAAAAATCCAACAGGTTTGTTTCAGCAGATGTTTCAACAGATGAAAAAAGTAAGATAGATGTAACCCAAAAATCTACAATTATGCTGAGCTTTGCATTCGATTCAGATCGAGACCTCCTGATTAAGCCCTCAACGGTAAAGGGACGTTAGTTTACAAATCTTTTGGTTTTATGTTTATCCTGATTTTTCTTTTCAAACACAACAAAGGAGAAGAAAATTTCTGAATTTTGATCAGGAAGTGTTAGATCTTGGGGGTACTTTTCAGTTGTTGGCACCACCTAAAGTGCACACTAAATACAAAGCTAAACATATATATTTTTTGAGGTGGACCAGCTCACTGTATTTATTAAAGCCCAGTATGATTTGGACACATCAAGAAATGGAGAATCTCCAACCTCTTTGGATGAAGAACTGTCAGAGATTATGTTAGAAGGTGTGGAGAAAATGGGATGAATGTATTACAACAAATATCTTAATGCTTTAAATGATTAAAACATTTTTATTGTGAGTTCTGATACAATTTTTTGTTAAATGTTGCAATACGAAACACATTTTGTATTACACTGTAGCTATGAGCCAAATGGCAGGCCTTCTGGTATTTTTTATTTATTTTTTATAGTCTTTTTTTTTGCATGGGTATGAAGCCTAATTATGCTGTCACATTTTGACTTGTGATTAGATAATTAAGGTGCAAAATGCTTGCTAATTAGTTATATTTCTATGTTGTGTAACATAATCTCATTCTTGCCTTTTCTTGTGAATTGGACTGGTTATTGTCCTACATACATACACATTTTGGTATGTATGTTTTAAAAAGAAACTAAAATAAATATATGATGATAATGTTTGATCAAGATAACACTTTTTATCTTGCTATTTAGCATACAAACATACAAACTTTGCCAGCAGATAAAGGCCTAGTGGTCTATCAAGTCTGCTTGAATGTGCAGCTAGCACCCCTTATTCTGTAGCTGCCTTTCTCCCCATCCTGCCCCTCCCTTGATCCTCCCCATTGCCCTGTCCCAGCCCATTTTGAAGCAGTCCACTGTTCTACTGGATACCACTACTGTCAGTAATACATTCCACCCAGCTACCACCCTCTCCATAAAAACGTGTCTCCTCATCTGCCTCCTGAACCTTCCTCCCTCCAGACTCATATCATGGCCCCAGGTGCCCCTCCCCTCCCGTACTTTGAACAGCCCCTACATACCTGTTGTGACAGAAATGGGAAGGAAGGAGTTAATGGTTTGGATTTTCCAGCTGTTATTTTCTTAGCAGTCTGAAAAAGAAACACACACAGGCTGGGATTCCACTGTCCATCAGCATCTAGATAAGGGTTGAATAATAAATAACAGACACAGTAATCATGGGGAGTTGTTCTTGGAGTTGGGGAAGATAAAGACTGGGGTGATTAGGCACGAGGCTGCAGGCCTTAGTGCGACTAATCACCCCAGAAGTGACATTATCCCAGCACGACACACACCCTAGAGTGCATTATTCCTATTATACAATAACTCTTGTGTGTATAAATAGCAAAGAGACTTTTTGTTTTAGGTTAAAAACATTTTTAATGAATAAAAATGAAGTAATGCCCTTCCACAAGGTTAAATAGTTCCTTTTTTGTTTTACATTTTGTTGAAACATTTAAACATTTTTAAGTTAATAAATATTTCTGAACTGTAGAAATATTAAAATAAGTTAATAGGTTAATAAATATACTGTAGAACTATTAAAATATTAGTTTTTTAACTTTTAAATGCAACAGATAAATTCTGTGACTAATTGTTATTTAGCTTGTTGCAGTCTATGGTTTGTAGATAATGAAAACACACATACTGTTGCTTAGAATGAAGAACTGTGTGTTGCTGCTGTCTTGCTTCTCAGTTTTTTCTTTTGAGGGAGTTATGCTCTGGTGATAGTTATTGGCTTGCAGCATTTGTGTTGGTTGGGCTTCTGCTGAACCATCTTCTGAGGGCGTTGGTTGCTGTTGAAGCATGTTCTGATCGGGAGGTACTGTTTCACTTAGACGGTGACCTGTGACTTCTGGCATTGCACCGGATAGGATTGAACTCCATTGTCAGCATTCCTGTAAAGTCGGTCCCTAGTAACTGTTTAACGAAGACTCTTGTTTGTGCCCAGTTACCGAAATGATTTGTCGTCTCTCTAAGCTTGCGTTGCTGAGGATCTGGATAGCAGTTGCATGCAGGTTGTGATTTGTGTAGCTGTTCAGAAGACCTGTAGCACAACAGATTTTGGGCAACATTGAGGCAAGGTAATTAATTCCAACTGGTTTCATGCTGTACCAGATTTCTTCATTTGCCCATGGCTTTGTGATCTGTCTACGAGGGTGCATGTATAGACAAGGAGCTTTTGGTGGGAGCTTTGAGACATATTTCTGCAGAGCTGTTACGGGGCACTGGGGATGATCTGACAGTGCAAAAATTGCTCCTCTGTGCTTGTCATGGTCCTTTTCCAGGGTGTTTCCATGGTTCTTATTTTTTCATTAAAACTTAGGAGGCATAGTTGAGCCCATCTTCAGATGTGTAACTCAAACGAATTGGGTTGTAATTTATGCTGGCTTCACAGCCAGGCCTGGTGAAGTGTATTTGGAGTTCAAGCTAGACGTGGCACAGCAGTCCCTTAGGAGTCTCTGTGCTTAGAGCCAGGGATTGGCAGAGTTGTGTGAGGTCTTTGTTGCTGAGGGGTGGGTGGTGTTTTGCTTTATCTCTCCCCTCTCATCTGAGGTTTTATTTGAGCAGAAAACACATTGTTCGCACTTTGGAAGTCAGGATTTGCTAAAATGTTAATATTATGGCTTAAAGGTGGCTCATTTAAGAAGTGGTTGATGCCCACTTGTAAACCTATAAAGCTGCTGATGCCGTACAGCTGACCAGAGGAGTTATGGACTGAGCAGTAGAATTCGCAGAGCTCTGTATTTACTGTAAGTCATAGGCATTTATTGTGTTGAAATCTATTTCTGTACCTGTCTCTGAAAGCCAGTCCTTCATGGCACTGATGGCCCATGTTGTTTGGCGCTTTGTGGACAGCGAGTTTCTGTCACATTCTAGCTTGTCAAGTTCATCGTCAGGGAGCAGGATGTGTCTACGTTTTTCTGTTTTCTTTTTTGTCTGCACAGGTGGTGCTGTATTTTTTTTTTAAGAACAAAACTACTGCTGGATGTCTTCCATTTTAAACAGAGTAAAGTTTACCTCAGTCAATTTGAACATCTGATTGCTGGAATGTGTCTCTGATGGCTGTCACTCTGTCAGCTGTTGTGTAAGGATATTTATGTGGTGTTCAGGTTTTGATGTGGCTGGCACTACACTCGTGATGTTATGCCAGGATAACATCATGGGTGTCTTGACATTCCAGCCAATCACAGACCAGGATTTTTTCTTGCCATTGTATAATAATAAATAACAGATACAGTAACCATGAGGGGGAGTTTCTCTTGGAGTTGGGGAAGCTACATCCAAGAGGTTAAGCTTAGGCCTACTCTTCCAGCTATGTCTGTGGGAGTTGGCAGATAGCATAGGGTCCAGTTTCTCTTGATGGATAGAGAAGGGTAATAATAATAATAGCATATCTCATTAATAGCCTTTTTCTTTTGTCATCTGTTATTTAAAAACATTTGTTTACTTTTCCTGTAACAATGTTATTCTCTTGTGTTAAACATATATATCCTGTAATGTTACTTTTTTACCTTTTGTTAAGTAAAAAGCTATTTATTTACTCAACAGTTGTTGCTGCGATTTCAATTATTTCTAAGGTAATTCATGGTTTCCACTGGCTTAGGCAAAACTCTGAGACACACTACCAGCCTTTGATCTGTGCAACTGCATGTTTTATCTCCCAGTTTTGTGAAATTGGGAGTTTGGCACTGGGCGAACACAGCTGGTGGTAGCGAATCCCCAAAGACAGACACCTCTCTGAAAGATGTTACAGCCCAGAGAGAGAGACAGAGGTGGGTTGTCACAAATTGGTTGGCAGTGGTGGGGTGACTGCGGACTTTTTAGCACACTGAGATACAGAGTTTGCCAGTGGAACTTTTACCTTAGTTGTCACAAAACAGGATATATAAGAGAATACACTTGTACAACTGTTTTTTTTTTTTTTATTTCTAGTCAGCACAGTGTAGTGTAGGTTGAGAGAATGAGCTCTGCGGAGCACAACTCACTTACTATGCAACAGCTTTGTGAAAAGAGACAGGAAAAAGGAATTCAGCTTGAAGATATAAAACAGAAGAAAAAGGCAGACCTCATAGTCTCCCTGGTGGCACATGACCAGAAGCAGATGATCCCTTGGGATGTCAGGAGCTGATGCAGCACACCCCCAAACCAGCTTGATGCCCTGCAACTGCAGCTGTTGCTGTGAGACAAGAAGCTGGAGGCAAAGAAACTGGACTTTGAGACAAAGAGACTAGAAACAGAAGCAGAGACAAGAAGATGGGAAGCAGTGAAAGAAACTGGAGAAAAAAGTCAAGCAGACAGAGAAAAAGTACATCAAGACAGAGAAAAAGAACACCATGAAAGAAAGAACAACAGCATGAAATCCAGAGACAATAGCATGAAGTCCAGAGACAACAGCACGAGAAGGAGATGATGACCTTGCGCAATCAGCAAACTGTGAGTAATGGTGGAGTGAGTTCTCTTCATGAAGCCAAAATTAATTCTAAATTGTTCCCTCAGGTCAGAGAGGGAGATGATCTTGATCTATTTGTATGGTTGTTTGAGAGAGTGTGAGCACTTCCAATTGGTTAAGGCTTTGTGGTCAACTTATCTCGCACCCTTACCTACAGGAAGGGATTTCCAGACATTTACTAAAATGAGTGATGAAGTCTATGCTGATAACAATAAGGTTAAAACAGTGTTGTTAAAACCTTTTGAATTAACTCCTGAGGCTTACAGAAGGAAATTTAGGGAGTAAAAGAAAGCCCAGAAGACAGTTATGTGGAAATCCAGGTTCAATTGTACACTTACGAGAGGGCAAAAGCAGACACTGTGGAAATAATCAAAGATTTGTTTGGGAGGGAACAATTTCTTAAAATTGTACCTCAGGATAATGTGTGTTTGGCTCCTAGACAAGGCATGAAGCTCCTCAAAGGAGATGGTTGCAAACACTGACATGTACATGTCTAGCAGGTCATACACTCAGCGTAAGACTCATGGTGTGGGGGCAGCACATGGTTCTAAGGGGTCCCAAGGGGGGCAGCCCAAGGAAACCAGCCTGCGCCTGAGCCCAAAGTAGAACCCTCTGGTTCTAAAGGGACCCAAGCAACAGGACCCAGGAAATGTCATATTTGCAATCAAGTGGGGCACTTGAGATATAACTGCCCTCAGAAAATGGTTAAGGAGCAAAGGCCTGAGGGAGGAGGTGATTAAAATAACACTGGTATGTTGGTGGGGTGTGTGCAGCCTGAAGACCCACTCTCTTCTGATGTGAATATGCACCCCATTGTAGTTAATGGAACAGTAACCCTGGGTCTGAGGGACATAGGTACTTACATCTCCCTAGTGAGGCAGGATCTCATCCAGGCACAGCAGATATTTCCAGAGAAACACTCCAGGATCTGGAAAGTCAAAGGGCCAGTAGTCCAAATACCAATGGCTAGAGTCTTCCTGAGCTGGGAGGGGGGCCATGGAGAAAAGGGGTGGAGTCGAGAGGACCTCCCTGCAAATGTGATCATGGGGAATGATTGTGACCACAGAGAATCTCTGATTTGTTGCAACCTATAGCCAGGCAAAGGGCAAGCTTCTGAGGATGAAGAAGGGATGACTCAACATGGTCCAGTCCCTCCCTCAACAGCTGATGAAGTGGCTAGCATGGGGAAGGAAAGGCTAGAAGCAGCAGTCCTGAACCCCAGTCACAAATGGAGGAGCCCACAGGACTTTCTTCTGAAGGACACTGGGAAGGGCCAAATGAGGGAGCTGAATGCAGCACAGCAGACTAATCCTACCTTGCAAAAACTGAGGGAAATAGCTAATAGGGATGAGAGTCCTCAGTGGGGACAAAGAGTCAGTTTACTGGGACAATGGGCTGCTGTACAGAGAATGTACAACAGATGAAGGGCTAGATAGGGAGGTGCTTCAACAGCTTGTAGTCCCTAATGTTCACCAGCAGCAGCTTCTGGCCCTTGCCCATGGTATCCTTTTTTGAGGCCACTTGGGTGTGAGGTGCATGGAAAAGTGTCTGACCAACAATTTCTTCTGGCCTGGTATTGGCAAGGATGTGACAAATTTACTGTAGGACTTGTCCACAATTCCAGAGGGGTGGGAAAAATGGGGAAAAAGGCCAAGGCAGCTTTGGTGCCCCTGTCCATTACTGATGAACTCTTCAAGAGGGTAGCTGTGGACGCAGTGGGGCCACAAAGCTTCCAAGTCACACTGACAAGTGGTATATCCTGGTGCCTGTGGATGATGCACTGTTGGGGATTTTTAGCCAGGTGGGCTTTCCCCAGGAGATACTTGACAGATCAGGATGCCAGTTTCATGTCAGGGTTAATGAGTAGTTTGTGGGAGAAGTGTGGGGTAAGGCAGCTCAAAACCTCCCCACACCACCCCCAAACTAATGGTCTAGTGAAGCAATTTAATTCACCCCTTAAGACCATGCTAAGGACTTTGCTGACCAACATGAGAGAGATTGGGCAAATATTTGCCTTGTCTCCTATTTGCATACAGGGATGTCCCACAGGAGTCCACAGAGTTCTCACATTTCAAGCCCCTGTTTGGCCATAAGGTGAGGGGGCCCCTAGATTTGTTTTGGGATGAACAGGAGGGTGATTGTGCCTCCCAAGGGGAGTCTATTGTGGAGTATGTCCTGAACTTCAGGACCTGCCTTAAGGAACTCATAGGATTTGCCCAAGAGCACTTGGCCACTGTGCAACACCAGCAGAAAGTCTGGTATGACTGCGGGGCCCAAGCCAGAGAATACGAGGTGGGACAGCGAGTGATGGCACTCATCCCTGTCAGACAGAATAAACTACAGGCAGCATGGAAGGGACCATTCTCCATTGTCCAAAAGGTTAGTGATGTCAATTACATGCTAGAGCTACCAGGCAGGAGATGCCGGTGAAATGTGTATCATGTTAACATGGTGAAAGCCCTACTATGACAGGGAGGAATTGTTCTTTGCTGTGAGCAGCACCCCAGAAGAGGAAACTGAGATGGATCCACTAGTGGACCTGCTCGGGGATGCCTGGGTTGCATCCTTCATGGACAACTTTAAACTCTCCGAACAGCTGACACCAACCCAGGTGCAGGAGATTTGGGGCATGCTGAGAGAATTTGAGGACATATTCAGAGGGAAACCAGGATGCACCATGATGACAGAACACCATGTGGATGCTGGAACCCAGACGCCCCTGAAAGAGTCTCCCTACAGGGTACCCAAGCAGGCTAAGCAAACTGTGAAAGAAGAGCTCAAGGAAATGCTGAAACTTGGAGTAATCCAGGAATCTAGTAGCCCTGGGCCTCAAACTGTGGTATTGATCCCCAAGAAAGATGGTACCACATGATTCTGCATTGACTACCAGAGGCTTAATAGCTGCATGGAGTCTGACACCTATCCCATGCCCAGAATAGATGAGACCCTGGAGTGACTGGGGGTAGCCAACTATCTGACTACAATAGACCTAACAAAGGGCTACTGGCTGGTATCTCTGACCCCTGCAGCCAGTGAGAGATCAGCTTTCATCATTCCATTCGGCTTATACGAATTCAAGGTAATGCCATTTGGAATGAAGAATGTGCCTGCAACCTTTCAACAGCTTGCGGATCGCATTCTGTCTGAGGTAGGTGAGTTTGCATTGGCATATGTGGATGGTATAGCCATATACAACCAGACCTGGGAGGAGTATATCAAGAATGCATGGGATGTGTTCCGCAGGCTGAAGAATGCAGGTCTGACAGTCAAAGTGGAAAAGTGCCAGATAGGTATTGTAGAAGTGTCCTACCTTGGGCACTGGGTGGGTAGTGGACACATCCGCCCAGAACTTGCCAAGGTCAATTCCCTCCTGGCCTGGCCCACTTCTACCACCAAGAAACAGGTAAAGGCATTTCTGGGGACAGCATGGTACTACCATGGGTTTGTTCCTCGCTATAGTGATCTGGCTAAGCCCCTGACAGACCTAACCAAGATGGGAAAGCCAGATAAGGTACAGTGGTCAGAAGGCTGTGAGGTCGCTTTTTAGGAGCTAAAGAAGGCCTTAAGTGGTCCAGCTGTATTGGCCAGCCCCAATTACAGTCTAAAGTTTATTGTCCATATGGATAGAAACATAGAAACATAGACTTTGTTGGCAGTTAAAGACTGCTTTGGCCACCCAGTCTGCCCATTTCCCTACCTATTGGATAAGCTGCAGATCCTTGTTAACCAACAGCCTACTTCCTCCTACCCCACCACAAGAATTGCTTTATGTTAGTCCCATGCATTCTTGAATTCACTCACTGTTTTTCACTCCACAACCTCCTCAGGAAGGCTGTTCCATGCATCCACTACCCTCTTTGTGAAAAAATACTTCCTTACAATGCCCCTAAGCTGCCCCACCATCTTCAAATTGTGCCCCTTGCTCTCGGACATCTCTTTTTCTGAAAGATGCTACCCTCGTGGACTTTATTGATTCCTTGAAGTACTTGGATGCCTCAGACCATGGTCTTAATACCGTGCTGAGCCAGGTTACCCAGCAGGAGGAGGAGCACCTGGCTGTGTACCTCAGCTGGAGGCTTCTGCCCAGAGAAAAGGCCTATGCCACAATCAAGAAGGAGTGCTTAGGAATAGTGTGGGCCCTTGAGAAGCTGCAGCCTTAGCTGTATGGGAGAGAATTTACTATGGTCACAGATCATTATCCCCTGATCTGGCTTCATAGGTCAAGTGCTCAAAATGGAAATCTACTACACTGAAGTTTGGTATTGCAGGCATACAACATGACCATCCAGCATCACGGGGTAAACAAAATGACAATGCGGATGGGCTATCTAGGCAGGCCTAATGGCACAGCTGGATACTTTGGGCACTTCCCAACAGTTACATGAGTGGTTGTTTCACTTGGGATGGCCCAAAGGACATGCCTTCATACCAAGGGGGGGGGGGGAGATGTGACAGAAATGGGAAGGAAAGAGTTAATGGCTTGGATTTTCCACTGGAATTTTCTTAGCAGTCTGAAAAAACACACACACATACACATGCTGGGATTCCATTGTCCACCACTATCTAGATAAGGGTTGCTTAATAAATCTTAGACACAGTAACCATGAGGTGGGGTTGTTCTTGGAGTTGGAAGCTACATCCAAGAGGCTAAGCTTGGCCTACTCTTCTAGCTATGTCCATAGGAGCTGGCAGATAGCATAGGGCCCAGTTTCTCTTGAAGGATAGAGAAGAGTAAGAATAATAATAGCATATCTCAGTAATAGTCTTTTTCTTTTGTCATCTGTTATTTAAAACATTTTTACTTTTCCTGTAAGTGTTCAGTGGCGGATCCAGGATTTTACAATGGGGTGGGGGTGTGCTGTGGTGGTGTGTGTACTTGATATGCAACTTTCTGTAATTTTAAAGTCCTATCCTTTTCATGATGTTTTTGACTGAAATTATAAACATTGGGCCCAATTTTAGAAGGGTGGTGCAAGTTGCTGCCAGCAACTTGCACCACTAACCGACAATGACTCTGCACCCTATTCTAGAAGGGGCAGGGTCCTTGCAGCTAAGTCCTGTGACTTGCGACATGCGGCCAGGTACGCCGAACTGTGGGCGCACCTGGCAAGCATGTCACAAGCTGCTCCACAGTTCGTAACTGCCACCCCATGCCCAGCTTGCCACAGGGTGCCCCTCAGGCTTCCTAGACCCCTGCCCTGAAGCACCCATAGGTAGTTGCCCCACAGGGTGGTGCTGCCATCCCCACCCGTGCCCTGACCCCTAGTCACTAGTCACAAATGCGGCATATACCTAGGTAGCCCTGGTAGACTAGTGCCCCCATCACTGGCATACATATACATATACATACTTATTCCTTGGTAGTCTAGTGGCCCCAGCTGTATAATAACATATGTAGGGTCCCCATATTCCTGGGAGTCAAGTGAACCCCGATCAACATAATATGTAGCCGTATTCCCATTCCATAGTAGTCAGTGGTTCCCCACCCAGCGTGCCAGCCACCAGCACCTCCATACCCATCCCCTGCCGGTGACTGGCAACAGGTACCATTCACCTTCATGGCCAGCCACCGACTGAGTGCAGTATTAGCTCTACTGCAAAGACGCACTCAGAAATTAATTTCTGAGTGTGTCTTTGCTGTAGCGCTAATATTGCACTTGGTGGCTGGCTGTGGAGGTGAGAGGTGGGCTGTGCCAGTCGCCAACTGGAAGACTGGTGGGGGCATGCTGGGTGGGTTGGCATGGCTGGGTGGGGGGGCCACTTGACTACCAGGGAATGGGGGTACGGTATATATTTCATGTTGATCAGGTGGCCGCTAGACTACCAGGCATACGGGGATCATAAACATTATTATACAGTTTGGGGGGGCCACTAGACTACCAGGGATACGGGGATCTTACATTTTATTATACAGTTCGGAGGGGTGCTAGACTACCAGGGATATGGGGATCATACATATTATTATACAGATGGGGGGGCCACTAGGCTACCAGGGAATTGGAGTTCATATGTTATTTCTTACTGTTCAGAGGGGGCTGCTAGACTACCAGGGCATTGGAGATATTAGTATGTTTTATACAGATCGGGGGGGCCGCTAGACTACCAGGGCTTGACATTTGCGGTGGGTGACTCAGAGGCGGGGCACGGGTGGGGGATGGCAGTGCCGCCTCTCGGGGCTCTGCCAACGGGTGTTTCAGGGGCTGGGGTATGGGTAGCCTTGTGGGGCCCTGCTGGGTTTGCTGGGTGTGGGGGGAACTGCACTGCCCGCTGAACAGCCAACGGGTCTACAGGGACTTAGGTGCTATAGGGTTATACCTAGTAAATGCTGGTGTAACTTACATTACCGGTTCTCTCCGGGGTTCTTGTAGAATCCCAACATGAAGACTTTGTGGCTGCCCTTCTAGAATGGGGCACAGTTGCTGCCATAAACCCCCTAGTGCCACGTCGCGGGGGTTTATGCGGCATAACTGCTGATCAGCGCAAGTGGCCTGTGACATATCGCAGGCCACTTTGTAGAATCGCACATGTTGCAACTGCTGGCGTAAGTTGCTACATGCGCCATTCTACTTGGTGCAACTACTGTTACACCAGGCATAACCCTTCTAGAATCTGGCCCATAATCTATAGTTTTTAATGCATATTTTCTTACAATCGATATATTGAACTTCCCCAGCAAAGTCAAATGCAGCAGCAGCAAGCAAGTAAATTGCAGTGGGGCATGCACTTGCATCCTCTAAAACGCCTTAGATCTGCTACTGATAGTGTTATTCTCTTGTGTTAAACATCTCGTAATATTACTTTTGACCTTCTGTTAAGTAAAAAGCTATCCATTTACTCAACAGTTGTTGCTGCAATTTCAATTATTTCTAAGGTAATTCATGGTTTCCACTGGCCAAGGCAAAACTCTGTTTAGCATCCGCCATCCGAGAGATACAAGGCTTTGATCTGTGCAATTGCATGTTTGACCTCCCAGTTTTGTGAAATTTGTAGTTCGGCGCTGGGCTAACCCAGCTGGTGGCAGTGAATACCCAAAGACAGACACCTCTTTGAAAGCTGTTACAGCCCAGAGAGAGGGGTGGGTTGTCACACCTGTTTTGTTTATTCCTTTCATGTATTAGAAGGTTTCAATCATATCCTCCCATCCCTCTTCTCCCCCAGTGAGTACATGGTCAGCTCCCTCAGCCCCTCTCGTATGGCAACTCCCCCAGCCCCTTGATCATCTTTGTCACCATGTGCTGCACCCCCTCCAGTGACTTCATGTCCCTCTTCAGATACAGGCACCAGTACTGCACGCAGTACTCCAGGTGCAGTCTAACTAATGACCTATACAGTGGCAGAATCACCCCCCCAGGATATACCCCTTGCAATCCAACCCAGCATTTTGTTGGCCCTTGCAGCTGCCTTTCTACATTGTGCTGAGTTGTTCATTGACCCTGTAATGAGTACTCCCAGATCCTTCTCCTCCTCTGTCTCGGCTGACTGCACGCCCCACAGCTGGTAACTCCTCCTTGAGTTTTTTGCCCCAAAATGCCACACCTTACACTTTTTGGCATTGAACCCCAGTTGCCAGGTGTCCAACCAGGTTTCAAGCTTTGCCAGATCATCCTGCAACCCCTGCCATCCTCCTAGGTCATCCACCACTGCTACCATCTTGGTGTTGTCAGCAAACAAACTGATCTTGCTCTTGATGCCCAGTGATATGTCTGCAATGAATATCCCAAACAACACTGGTCCCAAAACTGAGCCCTGCGGAACATCGCTCATGACTACCCTTGGGGATGAGAGCTCCCCACCCACCACCACCCTCTGTTGCCTTCCCTGAAGCCAGTTCACTACCCATCTCACCAGCTTTCCACCTGCCCCTGTGCATTCTAACTTACTTCCCAGCCTCCCATGCGGCATTGAGTTGATAGTCAATTGAACTGACTGAAAGAAAAAATGTCAGAGAAGGCTGCTGAACTGGCCTTGGACAAACCATCTCCTTCTTAGCCTGAAAAACCCAAGGAACCCACTGAACAACCCTTTGACTAGGGTGAAGGTTCCTCAGATAAAAAGTGAACCGCAGACACTGCCCATGAACTGGCAAGTTCTTCCAAAAGAATAAGGAGAAACATGGGAAAAGAACTTCAACTGACAGGTTCATTGGTTCCAACCATTGAGGAGATTGCTAAAACCATTCGATTCATACAGGTGCTGCAGACTGGTACTGTGGTACCAGTTCAGTGACCCGGTTATCGGTCTTCAGTTCAGGCTCTGGGAGCTTCCTCGGTTCCTGGTTCCTTGAAACATTTTACCTATGTGTACACAGAAAGTGATGAGGATGATGAGGAGGACTTTGGGGAACTCCCTGAACTGGATGTTTCCTCTGATCCTCAATGTCCTGACTCCCCTGACAAGGGGGCTGAGTATTTGTTCTGGTCATTTTGCCTTTATGAAGCAAGTGGCACAGATTCTGGACCTCTCCACAGAGGAGGAAGAGGAGACAGATTACATGGAAATGATGAATGTGCCAGCAACTAAAAGACTGTTGACTGCCCATTCACAAATCATTAAAGAGACAAGCCACTAGAATACTCCAGACTCCACTTCCATGCCACCATTGGATAAGAAGATGGATAGGAAATACTGGTGGCTAAAGCTGGGGCTGAGTTTCTTTGGTCATCCCAGCCATGAAAGAGTGGTGCAGGCTGCTGCTTCTGATAAGGCAGGTGTTCCCCTGGCATCACATACACCAGACAAGGATTCTAGGAGAATCGATTCTATGGCTAAGAAGTCATATCTAGGATCCTTCCTAGCCATTAGACAGACAACCTACAGTACATGGCTTATGTTTCCAAATATCAGAAAGGTCTCCAGAATACAGTTACAGAAATGTCCAAGTCTTGCCTGGAGCCCATAGAATCTGACACAGCTGAGGCCACAAAAAGGGGCATAGAGGCCTCCAAATGGCAAATTTGAATGGCAGTGGATGCCAATGACATTGCAGCCAGACAAATGACAAACCCAAGTGTCCCTGTGGAGGTTTACATGGCTAAGGGCTTCTAATCTGTCCCAGGACACCCAGACTAACGCTTTTGATTTTCCTTGTTAGCCCACATCCCTCTTTGGGGAGCAAACAGAGGCTTACATAAAAGATGAATTGGTATAAGGTGGCCTACAAGAGTGCTTTTGCCAAGGAAAAAGCAGCAATGCCTCAGAAGCATCAGAGTAAGGGGGTAGGGGTAAAACCCACTTTAGACCATTTTTTCAGACTCAAGCCCTGCCAGCCTATCAATCTCAGAGAGATTACTTCAGGGGCAGAGGCAGAAGGGGCAGCAATTGTGCTGGCCCCAGCACTCAGTCAAGTGTACAAGCAAAGCAGATCCCCTGAGGGTTCTGCCAGGGTTGCCTCCCCACTTCCAGTAGGAAGCAGGCTGGCTCACTATATCCAGACTTGGAAATCCATTACAACAGACAAGTGGGTCCTGGAGGTAGTGAACCATGGGCTTGCCCTCAGCTTCAAGTCTTTACCCATGATGAGGGCAAGAGTTTTCAGACCTGCCACCCTATCCAAAGCAACTCTGTTGGAGGTGGAAGCAGCCAGACTCCTTCAGGACAAGGCAGTAAAGCCTTTTCCCTTGGCCCAAAGGGAAAGGGACTCTACTCAAGGTACTTCCTCACCCTAAAGAAAACAGGGGAGTGGCAACCCCTACTGGATCTCAGACACCTAAACAAACATTTGGTAAAGTTAAAGTTCAAAATAGTCACTCTGGTTACTGTTCTCCCTACTCTCAGGAAGGGAGATTGGCTGGCATCCATAGATTTAAATGACTGGCATCCATCGATTTAAAGGATGCTTACTTCCACATTCTCATCAGACTATCTGACAGAAAGTACCTCAGGTTCAAATTGCCATCAGACCATTACCAGTTCAGAGCCATGCCTTTCAGCCTAACTTCTACAAAAATGGTCTTTACTAAGTGCCTAGCAGTAGTGGTAGCACGCCTTAAGGAGGCAAGGTGTCGCAGTCTTCCCATACTTGGATGACTGGCTAGTAGTAGGCCAGGCACCTCAGCAAGGCAAGGATGCTCTGATCACCACTCAGGATACCCTGGGGGCATTGGGATTCCTGATCAATCAGAAAAAGGCAGTGCTGACACCAGTTCAGCTCTTGGAATTCATAGGAGTGGAATTGGACACCCTAAGAGGAAATGCCTTCCTCCCTCAGGGGAGGGTGGACAACCTAATACAGTTGGCCACCTCCTTCCAACTGCATACCCCCAGACCAGTAAGGCATTTTCTTCAACTGTTGGGGCACATGGCTGCATCAACAGCAACAGTGCCAGGTTCCAGGTTTCAGATGAGAGACATCTGGTTTCATCTCAGATCTCACTGGTCTCAAAAAAGAGATTCCCTGTCAAAAATGGTACCAGTCACAGGAACCTTTCTCCAAGCACTACAGTGGTGGCAGGGAAAGGACGACCTCCGGGAAAGTGTACCTTTCATTCAGCTGCCACCATCAGCAGTGTTAACAACAGATGTCTTCCTCCTAGAATGGGGTATCAACCTAGGAGAGCACACCACATACGGTACCTGGCTCCAGCAGGAGTCTCTGCTTCACATAAATATGCTAAAAGTCAGGGCAGTTTACCTAGGCAATCATTCCTTTGCTTCAATGTTTCAGGGCAAGGTGTTCAAGTCAAAATAGACAATACAACCACAATGTACTACATTAACAAGTAAGAGGACACAAGGTCATCCCCCATGCACAGAGGCCATGAAAGTGTGGAATCTGTCTTAATCCATGGGATCTCCCTCTCAGCTGATCATCTCTCAGGGAAGGACAACGTCCTTGCAGATGCCCTCAGCAGGATCAGCCAGAATCGCCATGAGTGGTCACTAAACAGACAGATTCTGCAAGTCATTTTCCTGAAGGTGGGCACCCCAGAGTGGACCTATTCTCAGCCCAGACAATCGTCAGCCACCACAATTCTGTTGCAGACCTCCTGCAGTGGGCACAGTCTCTCTAGATGCAGTGCTGTTGGATTGGACAGGGAGTTCCTTGCACCTTTCCTCCATTTCCCGTTGCTCAGAGTACTGACAAAAATTAAGGGCTCAACCAACAACAGTGATCCTCATTGCTCCAGACTGGGCCAGGCAGCCCTGGTATTCTCTGCTTCTGACTCTGTCAATATCCAGACCAATCTCCCCACCCAGGAGTCACAACCTATTGACCTCCTCTCAGGGCAGAATACTTTACCCCAGTTTCCAGTCCCTCAGATTCAGGGCTTGTCTCTTGAGGACTTAGAGTATGCTGACCTGCACCTCTCTGTAGGGGTGCTAAAGGTCATTAGAGTTTCTAGAAAACCCTCTACCAGAAAGACTTATACCTCTAAGTGGAAGAGGTTTTCCATTTGGTGCTAACTAAAAGAGATAGACTACCACCAGGTTAGTTTGGCAGTCATTTTGAAGTATCTGGCACACCTGCACTCTCTCGGCATTAGGCCTTCCACCCTCATGTTACACATAATAGCTGTCTCTCCATAACTCTCAGCTGGTAAAGGGTCATCCCTGGCTGCTAATCAGGTATTCAGAAAGTTCTTCAAGGGCCTGCTGCACTTGAATCTCCCTCACAGGGAACCCACTCCTGCATGGAACCTCAATATATGCATTGCCCAGCTAATGCAGCCACCATTTCAGCCCATGTCCTCAGCAGACCTTAAGTATGTGACATAGAAAACAGTGTTCCTGGTAACCTTTACCTCAGCCAGAAGGATCAGTGAGCTCCAGGCTTTGTCCACAAAGCCAGATTAGATATCAGCCCATAGGAACAAGGTGGTCCTCAGGACTAACAGGAAGTGTTTCCTTAAGGAGGTCTCGGACTTTCACCTGAATCAGTCCATCACTTTGCCAGTCTTTTTCACTGACCACTCCAGTTCAGGGGAATGTAGACTGCATAGCCTTGATGTCAAGAGAAATATAAGCTACTACTTGGATCACACAAAGGGCCACAGACACGATAGCACTCATCTCTTCCTAACCTATGGAGAAGTGGGGAAGGGCAAACCTGCCTCAAAGCAGTCCATTGCCCACTGGACTGTTGCCTGTATTCAGTTCTGCTGCAGCAAAGTAGGTAAAGAGTCCCCTGTAGGCATTAGGGCCCATTCTACAAGGGGTACATCTGCTTCAATAGCAGCTGCAAGAGATATTCCTGTGTTGGAAAATTTGTAAAGCAGCTACCTACAAAACAGTTCACACTTTTTTTTTTTTACTTTATTTTTCTCATTTTATCATTCTTCATGACAACATGTTTTATATATAGTGAACATACCATCTTGTACAATTTCCTTTGGGAAAAATCCCTTAATCAAAGGATAAAGAAATAAAATGCATTCACTTTATAGATATACAACATTAGGGGTAGCTATATAATATAATCTTAATGTTAAACCAACATTTGCTATGTAGTGAGCCAATGAGCAACGTGGCTAATTCAAAGTAAAGGGATTGTCCAGCAATGTTCATCCATTTAGGAAACTTGTCCCCTTCAGGGATGATGTCGCCATGTGTTCACCTTAGTATAAAGACAAACAGCTTTAGGTTCTACAGCAGCAAAATAAAATAGCTAATTTAAAAGTTATATACCCCTGTCCATAATCCATTGAAAAAACATCTATTTAAGTTGGAAAAAAGAATGATTTACTTATCATCAAATTCTATGTAAAGCCCAAAATATCTATACAGAATTAAACCAATCTTTACATTTTTAGGTTCTCCTTCACTAGAGAGGACTTTTACCAAAGCCTTGTACCAAATTTGGAACCAGAAAAGATTCAAATTTTAAGATTACAGCAGAATGTAGAAAAGATCAAGTCCTATTTTAGAGTCTGATTAATTACTTCAGGTATCTCCTAAATCCAGAGTTTCTTCGGCATCCTTCAAGCAGGTCTATGGAAGCTGCTGCAAATTGATTGGCCCAGTTGCCAGCCTCCATGGGATCTGAGAACAGATACACCTTTCTTTGGTGGGTAATGTGAAGCCTTGCAGGGAAGATTATTGTGTGTGGAATTCCTGCTTCCCTCAGTGATTTCCGCACCCTGTCAAATCTCTTCCTCCTCTGCCTCGTTGAGTAGCTGACGTCAGGGAAAATATAGATTCAACAGTCATCCTGCATCAAAGAGCTAGTTCACTGGGGACATCTCAGGATGTGATCCCTCGTCCCCACTCCAGAACTAACTACCATCATAGTACATGGTTAAGTTGAGTTCTGCAGTCTACCCCTTGGTGTGACTCAGTAGACTTTTTGGATATCCCAGGTAATATCATCTCCTTCTGGGAGTAGTTTTTCTGAGAACCATTCATGGATGAACATGATCAGGTGGTCTCCCTCAATGTTTTCAGGGAGGCCCAAAATACAAATATTCTCTGATCGGGCCATTTTTCCAGAGTCTCTAATCTAGCCCGCAGATGTTGATTTTCTTTGACCACCTGAGTCATGGCCACATTGTTGTTATCTAGTTGTTTTCATGTCTCCTGTACTTCTCCTTTCAACACATTCACTGTATTTTCCAGAACTAGGACTCTGCTGTTGAAATTGTCTATCTTTTGATTTATGGTGGTGATTAATGCAATAATGCACTGCAGCTTATGGCCTAAAGATGCCATTGTCTCTGTGGACCCCGGATCGATGTTGGCCTGTAATGCTTTTCCTGAGCACAGGTCTCCACTGGCTCCCTTTCTTTTTTCAGACCCTCCGGTAATTTTATCTTTTTTTGGGTTACCCATTTCCCACAAATCGAGGTTGCTCTTTCTGCTGATCAGGTTTGCAAACTTCTCCAAGACTTTAGAAATTTATGATTTTAAGGCTTTTTCAGTGGATCAGAATGGAGCTGTACAAGTTTGCTGCTGTTAGCTTGGGCTTCACAGCACCCCCCACCCCCTACAGTTCACACTTTAACCAAACAATATAGCCTGGATACCCAGGCCAGAAGTGATGACAGGTTTGGCAAAGCAGTACTTCAGAGTCTGTTTCTAAACAGGTTCTCTACCCTCCTCCAAAGGTACTGCTTAGGTAGTCTCGTATATGTCAGAATACAATAAGATTTCCTGTGGTTTGAGGAAAAATTACTTGCTATAGTAATCTTGTTTCTTCCAAGAGAATCTTACTATATTCTGAGCTCCCAACCTACCTCCCCTACTAGAACCTATGGACACTAAAACACAGCTGTCTATGCTGTTTGAAACCTGTGAGGGTTTCTTTATTGGGCTTTAGTGACTTGAGTCTTAGTGTTGCCCACATTTTTAGGGCTGTGGGTGGAGCCTACAGTCATTTTGTGATCGCTCAGCAGCTCTAAAAATAGTCGATCATGGAACCTTCCACTGGACTTTCAGAAGTATTCTTCCAAAAGCCCAATGGAACTTGAACCCCTCAGCCATGATCTGCCACTATGGAATAACAGTCACACTATTTCTGCTGTTACTTCCCCATTCCGGTGCATGAACTGTGCATGCATGTGAATACACACATTATAGATATATATAGCATTCTGATATTATAGTGACACAGTAGTACCACCATAATTAGGGCTGAGCAGTGTTTTTTATGTTAAACCTCACAGTTTGCACTTTAATATCTTTGCAACTGTTCAACGGATTTGCACGAAGGTTTGCATGCGCAATCTCATGGAGGTGATCTCTTGCTGTGTCAAGTTTGTTTCCAGTCAGATGTACAGATTCCAAGAGGTGGATAGCAAAAAAATTTTAAGAAATTATTTTTTTGCTGTTTTTTTTTTCATTGCCTTGCACCCAGACAGTTTGGAATTTTGGTCTGAAATTTTCAGGGTAGAAAGGGCTTGGCCCCCAGAAAGGCCTTTTGTTGGTTTGGTGAAAAAATATTAATCTTTTTCAAAGTTCTTTAATTAAAAAAATTCAGGTTCTAAGCATGCTCAGTCTGAACAGCAGTATGACATTTTTCATAAGGAGCCCGTTTTCATGTGTTTTTTTGTTTACTTTTCATATGCTGCCATACTGATTTCCATTTTTCCTTAAAATTAAGATTTGACAAACCACAAAATGACATTGTGGAGAGCAACCAACACATCTAGTTTGTTATCTGGACCCCTTAGCAGGATTCAGCATTTAACTGTAGGAGAAGTGCCCTTGACATGTTGTTTTTAACATTTTGAATCTTTTTGTGACTCATGATACTAAAAGATAATTTTTATGAGGGAAAATCATTTTTGCTAGCATCTTTTCCCTGGTGTCTAGTGAACCCCTCACTCTGTGATTGCTGTCCCATAATAAGAATGTTTTCCCTGGTATCTACTGTGCTCCCCCACCCTCCATTGCCCTTCCTGTGTTTTTTTGTAGTAAGATTGATATTTTTGACCCCCAGTTTTCAACATTGCCTTTTTGGGATCCTTCTTCATGACTCATGTCAGTGAAATTTCAGAAATCAAGCTCAAAAGGTGATTTTGTGGTCACATGGTGAAATCACATTTTGGGCTGGATTTAAACATGTTTACCAGTGTTGTTCATGAGACAGGGTCATAAGAAGGTTATATTAGTATTTTAGGGAAACAATATGTAAAAATTGCAGCGTTATACCCATATGTTGAGATTTTGCTATACTCACCTGTAACTTTGCCAATTTTAAGTATTTTGACAACTTGTTAGCATAATTGTCTTTTTACACCACCTCATGAACATGACATTTTTTCAAATCCTGGTCAAACTGTGTTTTCACACCTGTGGCATGCAGTGGCATTCTGGTGGTGCAGAATCATGTTTTAGTGGGGATTTAAAATTTGTCATTACTGGTTTCATGAGATGGGGTAATAAGAAGGCTATCCTGACAGTTTTGTTCCTGTTATATGTATACATATAACTTAGGGCCCCACAGACAAATGAGGATACAATTATACCATCTTAAAAATTAAGGAAATGCATTAGAAAAAATTTGTTACTGCACTAGTTAGGGTTAAAGTGACAAAAGTAGGGTTAACATGGTTTCCATAGCTATCACTGAACATGGACTGCCTTGGTCAGGTTCATGGACTCTGTCCTGAGGGGCTTTGATAAAGACTTGATTACTGGGGCAGTGTTTGTGGACCTGACCAAGGAATTTGACTGCATAGAACATGATTTGACATGTACTGAGCTGAATGATCTGGGGTTTTCTGAGGCTGCTGTTTCCAGGATAAGGAACTATTTATCAAATTGATCACAAACATTACTATTGGGTCAGCTGCCTCTGACACAAGCTTGATTAGTTGTGGTGTCCCACAGGGGTCCATTTTGGGCCCCCTGTTGTTTTCCCTTTTTGTTAATGAACTCCCACTATTTTGTAAAAAATGCAAAACTATTTTTTATGTGCATGATTTGATTCTTTTCTTTAAGTCTAGCTCCCTCCCCAAGTTATCAGCCACCCTGAAACATGACTTTGACGGTGTTTGTCAATGGTTCATTGATAATTCTATGGTATTAAATAAAAAAAAAATCTATGATGTTTGGTACTCCACCCCCAATGCCTACAGATAATCCAAATCTATTTTTACAGGATTTACAGGCTTTTGCAATTGAACAAATATTTCAATTTAAATACTTAGGGGTCCTATTGGATCCTGGGCTGATATTCTCATTACAGGTTCAGTCTGTTGTATGTACCATAAACCAAGGCTGGGATTGCTTTATAAGTTTAAAACTTATTTTTCTTTGAAGTAAGAAAATCAATTGCTGCTGTGTCATTGTTATCGCACTCTGACTGTGTTTCTAACATCTGCCTTAATCTTGGGGTTAAGGAGTTGCATACACTGATGGTAATTTATGACAATATTTTTCATTTTGTTTAACTGGTACCATTAAGAACTCACCATTGTGACTTGTACTATCAGCTGGGCTGGTTGTCTCCATTCTCTAGAATAGAATATTTTTTGGGATGTGTCATATTTAAATGTATTTTTTACGTCTTTCTTTCTATTTTCCAATCTTGTAAAGTTCAGGGGCCTGATTCTCAAAAGGTTATGTCTGGCTTAACTTGACTTGTGCCAAAAAAAATGGTGCAAGTAGCAAGTTATACCAGCAATTGCAAAATAAAATATTCTGCAAAGCAGCCTGCAACATGTCGCAGACTGCTACTGCCAATGTGGACTTACTCCACTAGTTACACCCTAACCCCCGTGACATGGCGCTGGGGGGTTTACAGCAGCAGTTGCACCCTATTCTGGAAGGGCAGCATCAAAGTCCCCAGTGATGCTATTCTAGAAGACTACCAGGGATTACTAATTAGGGACTGGAGCATTGTACAGTATTTATAGGACACAGCCTTGTGCTGGCGGCTCGCATCGGGGTTTGGGCGGGGGCGTGATCTGTCCTGCAGGGCTAGTGATACTACTGTATAGGGATCAGGACAGGGTATGATAGCCCAGAGGGGCTTTACTGTGTATACAGTGGGGGACTGAGGGCAGGGGGGCTGATAGGCCTGTGGGGCTTCTCATGCTTGGAGACTGGGAGGCACATGCACCCTACAGAACATTGTTTACATCTTGCAACATGCACCTCAGATATGCCCTTCATGTGGCTTAACTGTACAAATGTTGCAAGTCACAGGGCTTAGCCACAGGGACCCTGTCCCTTACAGAATCGGATGCAGGATCCTTGGCACGGCTGCACCCCTCACATGTCTCAACTTGAGGCATGCGTAGGGTCACTTATAGAATCACACCCCATGACTTTACTTCCTAGCTTACATTCTTCTGATGGCATTCTACTAGATACTGGGTTATCTAAACTTAAAATTGGGTCCCATGCTTTCTGCATAGCTGATCCTTGGCATAGAAATGTGCTACCTTTAGCTGTACGTCAGGCAACATCTGAACTTGGTTTCAAAGCAAAATTGAAGCAACATTTGTTGATGAAATCTTAATGTAACTGTTTTTTGTAATAATTGTTCAATATGTAATTGTTTTTTTATTTCATGTTTGTCTGTATTTTTTTGTCTCCAGGTGGGGCCTGAAAGAGGACTTTGGGCCCAGTGTCCTAAATCAGTTAACAAATGAATAAATAAATAAAAAAAAGTGACAAAAGTTGTGAACCTTAATGCTCATCCCATTCTCATATACCCATGTCAGCTTATTTACTGATAGAATGGGCTGAGTCTTAGGGTTGACAACTGCAAGGCACACCCCTCCTGATATGTGAAGAGGCAAGAAAGTGAAACTGTAATAGTTTTTCCTGTTTCTACCTGCATTGTGGGGGTGGGATGTTATGGTTGGAAACCTAATGCCACATTTCCTACTTTTTGTAGCTTTTTGTTTTGTACTTCCTGCGGAGTGGATCTCCATGATCTCCAGCCACCAGCACCTGCACCCCCCTGGGCCTGGTCTGGTACCCCCACAGAGACGGCCATTATCGCTCATGTTACTTTGTGTCAGGATCCTCCTGGGAACTGGGGGGCACTGACATGACCATCAGCCACCAGATCGATGTTCTGCCATTTTCCACCTGGTTTTCACCTCTTGAGGAGTGCGGGCATGGAATCACATCTGGGCACGATGTGCCGATGTCTGCCACGCTCTGCCCCCTTGCTGGAACCGCTCTAGTAGCACCCCCCAGTTGTCACCAGCAGCCATTACAGAGTGTTGGATCCCCTTGATCCCTCCTCAGAATAGGAGAGCAGTCCTTCGGATGCTGAATTCTATCCCTCCCCTGCCGACCCCTGGTGGCCCAGGCTCGTGTCCTAACCTGAGTCACCAGCATGGCGTGAGGTGTGGTGTCCAGTGCCTCAAACCTCAGCGCCACAGGGCCAGCATCTACTTTTGTAGCTTTAATCCTAACTAGTGCATTAACAGAGTTTTTTGCAAAGTCTATATATTATACTGGTGTGACATTGCCAGTAGAGGTAGGGTTGAATGAATGCTAAGTATTAAAACCCTAATTTTGCAACTCTATAATATTAGCAGTGTTCAATGAAATTGTCCCACTTTTGGCAAGCAACATCCAAAAAGCATGTGCTCAGGACATGAAAAGTTTCATGTTGGTATCTTGTGTGATTCTGAGATTTGGATGTGTCACCATGAATGAAAATATTACTGTTTTTAGACTTTTATTATACTTTTTTGCTTTCCAACCTGGTAGATGGTATGTAATTTTTTCTGAAACATGCAGGTTTAAAGGGACCTATAGAAAGGTAGTGCCTTTTGAAAGTTTAATGAAAAAATATTAAATGGTTCCATAGTTATAAGGATTTAAAGTTTTTTTTTTTTCTGGGCATGCTTAGTAGGGTTTAGTGTAACCATCTGACACAACACTAAAATTTTACTTTCATGAGCATTTTCATTTCACAAAATTATTGCTTTTTGGGTCGTGATGGTGACTATCTTGATTTTTTCTTAAGCCAAATCATGGAAAGTGCATAAAATTATGTATTAAAAATAAATTTGAAATTTACTACATTGTCTGATTCCTTTAGTGACCAGTCCAAGGTGAACTACTTGGATCGACTGAAGATTTTACAGTTAATCTAAACTGTACTTTAAGGACTACTACTCCAAGGAGGTAGAGAGTTGTTGCGTTGTATTAAGAGAGGGACAGCTCAGCTGGTTCTGATGGCTTATGTCCTAGTTTATTGGCGGATGCTGCCTCAGTTATAGCACTTCCAGTTAGTATTATTTTCAACTTGTCTTTTGTTACAGGTACTATACCTAATATATGGAAACATACTTTGGTCACTCCTATATTTAAATCTGGTTCACAACATGAGTTTTGTAACTACAGACCTATTTCTATCTTGTCTGCTTTAGCTAAAGTTCAGGAAAGAATAGTTTATAATCAGTTGATTGGGTATGTGGATCGTTTTGGATTATTGTCTCAGAACCAACATGGTTTTAGAAAGGGAAGGAGTACTGAGACTGCCTTGGTCGAGTTCACGAACGCGGTACTTAATGGCATGGATAAAGGGTGTCTGACGGGTGCCGTGTTCGTGGACTTGACCAAGGCATTCGACTCAGTTGATCACCAATTGTTGATTTCTAGACTTGGGTCATTGGGGTTGGTGAGTCTTTCTTGGACTGGACGAGGGATTATTTAACAAATAGGTTTCAAAGGGTTAAATATAGGGGTGCTGTATCAGACTCTGTAATGGTTAAGTGTGGGGTTCCACAAGGTTCTACTTTGGGGCCACTTTTGTTTTCTTTGTTTTTTGATCAACTAGTAAGTGTGATTAATAATGCTTCTTTAACACTTTACGCTGACGATGCAGTAATTTATACGCAGGGTTTGTCATTTGGAGATCTAGGTGTTTCTTTAACAGAGGAAATGTGCAATTTTCAGTCTTCACTTATGGCCTGTAAATTACTCTTAAACAAATCTAAGACAAAGGTGATGGTTTTTGCACCCACCTAGACTGAGATCTGAGGTTGGTACTTGGAAGTTAAATCTTCTTGATGGATTACTGTTTGACTATGTTGATACATTTCAATATCTTGGGGTATTACAGATTCTCATCTAAGTTATGAATCTCATTTTTGAGGGTTACCTCAAGAATACACTGTAGATTAGGTTCTTTGTACAGAATCTGTTCATTTCTTATTCCTGAGTCTAGGCTGGTTATTTCAAATTGCTGCTTACTTCCTATTGTGAACTATGCAGCTATGATTACTGACACTGCTTCTCAGACAGTGATTTCAAAGAAATCCACTTTACTTCACTTGATAGCTAAGTTTGCTTTAAATTGTTCTAAGTCATCTCATCATTGTGTGATTTTGAAAGAAATGGCTAGATACGGTTTTATTAAATTTCCAATACTGTGTGGCTAAGTTCATATATAAAGTTATGGACTCTGGAATTCCACATAGTATTTCAAGTTTTGAGACCATATATTGATGGTCATTATTCTAGACATAGGTCAGACAGTAGGTTTCTCAGATTCCTTTATGAAATCTAAAAGTGGACAAAGATCCTTTGCTTATATTGCTCCATTCATTTGGAATGAAATTCCTCAAGATACTAGGTGGTTGTGTTCTGTCAAAAAATTTGCCGATGCATTAAGGATGTATTTCGAATCTCAATTTAATTGTAACTGTTTTTTATGAATTTTTTTTATGAATTTTATACGTAACAAAGACATTTTTGTCTGCAATTTGCTGCATTGTATATGTATGTTTGATTATGTATTGTCTGTATGCAATATATGTGGGTTGCACCTGTAAAAGGAACTTGTTTCCAGTGTGCTTACCCGTTAAGCGAATAAACAAACAAACAAATAACACCTGAACCTAGGTAAACCGGACCCATTTAGCTAGATTCTGGTGGGTAGTTCATGACCATAGCGACTGAGATTAAGCACCTAAAAAAATAGTGACTCGGTCTCAGAGACTGTGATCATGGCTATCTAGGGAGCAGGGCGACTGGATGCTGAGGTTAGCGAATACAGCGACAGGAACTCGCGGGTATACGTGCATGCACACCCACGGGGAGAGATGTGGGGAGGGATGGGATGTGGGAGGGTTGCGGCAGGCGCTGCCTGCACGTTGCTGGCATCATGGGGAGGGTGGTCAACTGGGAGGCATGGGGTACCGGTTCCCGTCCAGCTTGGTGTGGTTTTTTTTGCTCCATCTGGCACCATGTATAGCCTAGTTTTTGTTCCCCAATATGCACCCCCATGGAGCTGAGAATCCATAAGTGGGGGGTGTTGGTGGCACAGCCCTCCATGTTAAAAACAAGACCTATAGGTCTCGGGTGCCTTTTTTAAGTGTGCTGCAGTGCATATCACCGAAATTATTTTTCAGAGATGTACACTCACCATAATAGTGATCGCTGTTCCTCGATCGCTATTATGTCATGGAACCATTCTGGTGTATATTTTTGTTTTTCCAGTTCAGCCCAGGAATGCCTTTACTGGCCAGGTAACCCAAAATCCTGGTTTTCCAGCTTAGTGTGAGGAGCCATTTTTAAGGTCTTGAGCTGAGAATTCCTCTGTTGCACAGAACGTGCTGTGTCAAGGGAATTTTTGGGTTGCACCAGAAACATTGCTACTTACTTCCTCTATGTTCCCTCCCTCTCCCAACTCAGCCATGCCCCCTTCATCCTTCTTGATACTCATTTCCTATATATTTACTGCATTGTCGCTGGTGCAGTTGTGACTGACCACCAGAGCTGCCTGTCTGAGCTGTTTTAGTTTAGGGCTGAAAATTGAAGCAGCAGGAACTGCAGGAGTGTCCTGGGTTTGTGTGAGACTAAACTAATGGAAATCTAATAGTTTTTTTGTGTGTTTTCTTACATTTGCTTTAGTCCAAATAGCTTGTACTGGGAGTGGGATGTGTATTTGGGTGTTTAAAATGTACCGTTTGTATAAGGGCTGAATTTTGGGTGTGTAAACAGGGCTGTATTCTGGAGTTCAATTCTGTTCCAGTTGAGAGACGGGAAGTATTTTCTCCTGCCTGAGGATAGGGGCTGAGGTGTGCCTTTGTGTAAGAGGCTGATTGACTCAAACAGGAGTGGCAGTGGGCCCTAATCGCACCCTTCCCCAGCTTGTCCAGACTTATAGGGGTGGTGCTGCATTGGGATTGGTGGAAAGCACTACCAGGTGCATCCACCAATGTGCCCTAAAAGAGGGAATTGTTCTTTGTAATGTTAAAGAGTGATATGTAGCTCTGGTTAAAGAGGCAAAACATTACAAACTTATAGATAGTACTGTGTTTTGTACTTGGGTGTAGCACCTCAAGCTGTATGTTGCTGGGAAACATATGGATGGGATAGTATCCTAGTTAGTAGTGTTTCATGCTTCTCTACTAGTGGAGTTGGTATTGTATTTTTAAGTAGGGACTGGGCTAGTTAGAAACTTATAGATATAGAACTGTATTTTGTAGTTAGTACTGGTATCATGGGTAGGAAAGTGGTCTGTAATGGATGTGGGGTGGCAGTTTGGATTAACATATTGTGGAGGCTAGGAGGGTGTCACATCTGTATCCAGTTAAAGAGGCTTTAGAAGGAAGTGCTGTGGCTTGGTAGACAGCTGGAGAGGATGAGGGGAGGGGGAAGGGCCGGGAGGTAAGAGGGTCATATCCAGGAAATAACATGAGGACATCACAGGGGAGGTAACAGTGACTCAAGGGAAGTGATGGGGAGGGAGTGCAGGAGTGGAACAAACAAGGGGCCTACCATTAGTGTAAGGCTAGACTCAGGGAGAGTGAGCAGAGACACAGCCAGGCAGAATGGGCAGAAAATAGGTTTGCTGAGCTGGCAATACTGGTGGAGGAAAAGAGTGATCACCAGGGGAGAACAGAAGAGGGAGGAAGAGGGAAACCCACAAGGGGCAGGAGTCAGTCAGAAAAGGCTGACACGGGTAAAGGGAAGAGAAGCACTGCTCTCAGGGTGGACGACAGGGGTGGAGTAGAGAGGGGAGCCAGGGGAGGGAGGGATGGGGGGATAGGGAGGAGCAGTGAAGGACAGGGCACAGGATGGGGAGAAGGGGCAGAGAGCAGTAGGGAGGAGGGGAGGAGGAAGGGTGGAGTTAGTGAGCTGGCATGCTCAAAGAGTGGATACCCTGGGAAAGGGTTCTTGGTGATTCCATATTTAAAGGGATCAGATGGGGAAGCGGGGGGGAGAGGCACAGTAGAATATAGGTGGAGGCTATAGCCGAGCTAACACCAGACAGGGTTGGGCAGGTGGTTCTTAAGTGCACAAGGAGGGGCAGGAAGAAACTGCATGTAGTGGTGCATGTGGGCAATAATGACCTGGTGGGGAGAGGGTGGAAGAAGTGAGGAGGAGGTCTGAGGAATGAGGAGGGCTATGGAGGAAAGAGGGGAATCAGTGACCTTTTTAGAGGTGCTTCCAGTACCCTGCGCGATTATGGGAAGGAAAGGGAGGATTGGGGAGTTCAACATACATACATAAAGTGAACTTACAAGCTCAAATGGGCATACTGGGAGGGCCGTAAGGCCCTTATCTGCTGACAGTGTCTATGAATCTATTTAACAAATGGCTGGAGGAATAGTGTCAGTCTAGGGGGTACAGGGTAGTGGGGGACTGGGCAGTACCTGGGAAAATAAGGATCTATGTGTAGGGGATAGGCTGCACCGGAGCAGGGAAGGGAAGGGGTAATAAAGCAGAGGTTGGAGGGGTACATAGCATCAAGGATAGATTTAAACTAGGTGGGGAGTGGTGGGAGGACAGCTAGTAGGCAGGGATCCCAGAGGGGGGAGCCAAGTGTGCCTACCCCCAAGCTATTGGAGAGGTATTTGAGTTGGCGACATGGAGAGATTAGGAGGGGAAAACAGGGTGGGGGAGAAAGACACAGGTTGGAGGGTGGTCTTTGCTGAAAGCGAGAAATTAGGTACAAATCAGCTGAACTACAGGCTCTTGGCTGTAGGGAGGATGGACATTGCAGCCATCACAGAGATATGAGCCACCCAGAACCAGGGCTGGGAATGATGATCCCAGGCTACAGGATATTCAGAAAGGACAGGTCTAGGGGAAGGGGGTGTGTGGCAATCTAGGTAAGGGAGGGGATAAGGAGTGTGAGTGGAGGGGGTGGAAGGCAGGACAGAGGCCCTATTGATGCAATTTCAAGACTCTAAAAGAAAGACACTGAGGGTAGTCAGTAGTGTACAGGCCACCAGCTCAGGGGGATGACCTGGACAGGGAGTTGGCTGAGCAGATTAGTAGAGTCTGTAGGAAGGGGGACACCATAGTGGTGGGGACTTCAACCTCCCTGTAGTGGACTGGAACACTCCTACCACCACTTGTGCAAAGGGGCAGAGATTACTAGATGCATTTCAGGACAGTTTCCTGGTGCAATTGGTCCATGGGTCTACTAGAGAGGATAGGACACTGGACCTGGTATTAACAAACAGGGAGGCTGTAAGAGATCTGGGAGTGGAGGGCCCTTGGCTGGGAGTGACCATAATACAGTGTGGTTCACACTCAATATGGGAAGGGCACCAGGAGGAAGAGGTAACAGGGTGTTTGATTTTAAGGGAGCGGACTTCAAAAGGATGGGGGAAATTTTGGTTGAGCATCTGGTGGGGATTCAGACATGCATGAGTGCCAGTTAAAAATGGAATATCATTAAGAAAGGGCTGGCAGAGGCTTGAGACCTCACACCCAGGACATGGAGCAAGAAGGGAGTGCAAAGAAACTGAGCTGTCTGATTTGGGAGGTAATGGAATGGGTGAGGCCAACAGAAAAAACATTCTGGAGGTTTAGGAAATCAGGAGGCTAGTAAGAGCGCCAAGGCTTCCAGAAATCTGAGACTGATACAAGGAATCAAGAATGGGGAAAAGACTCTTCAGATACATTGGCAAGAGAAGAAGAAACAAAGATCAGATTGTGAGGATTAAGAAACATGGATGGTTGGTGGAGAAGGGGAGGATCCGCAAAGGCACTGAATATGTACTTCTGCCCTCTGTTCACAAAGGAAAGAGGGGAGCAGATTCTCCTTGGGAAGGGGGAGTGGGCAGGGGGTTACTGATATCAGAATTATGGAGGACAGGGTGTTGGAGGGACTAAGGGTGCTGAAGGTAGACAAGGCTGTGGGGCTGGATGGCATTCACCCTAGGGTACCTAGGGAGCTAGCGGAGATCCTGGTGGGACCACTAGCAGACATGTTCAGTACACCACTGGACACAGAATGCATGCCACAGGACTGGAGGATGGCCCATGTGGTGCCCATTCATAAAAGCAGTCCGAAAGATGATAGAGACAACTACAGACTGGTGAGTATCACTTTATTTTCTGGGGAAACTCATGGAGTCAATCCTAAAGAAGAGACTGGTAACCTTTCTGAAGGACAATGGGCTCCAAGATGGCCATCAGCACGGTTCTGTATTGGGCAGATCCTGCCAGACAAACCTATTCAGTACTACGATTGGGTGACCAGGGAACTGGACAGGGGCCATGCAATGGACATCCTATATTTGGACTTCAGCAAGACCTTTAACTCATTGCCACATGGGAGGCTGAGAGGAAAGCTGGAATACATTGGAGTGGGGACAAACATGTTCAGCTGGCTCACCAACTGCCTGAGGGATAGGCACAAAGGGTGGTGGTGGTGGGGGAACTCATCACCAAGCAATGTTGTGGTGCCCCAGGGTTTGTTACTGGGACAGATGCTGTTTGGGATATTCATAGCCAATATATTAAATGGGATCTGGAGTAGGATCAGTCTGTTCACAGATAACACCAAGATCAGTGCAGTGGTAGATGACATAGAGGGGTGGAGGGTGCTGCAGGAAGACCTGACCAAACTTCAGGAATGGTCAGAGACATGGCAGTTGGGGTTCAATGCCAAAAAGTGCAAGGTACTGCACTTCGAATTAAAGAATCAGTAGAGGAAATATTAGTTGGGAGAGGTACAGTTGGTAAGCACAGTGGAGGAAAATAATCTAGGCATACTAATAATGGGGAGTGTGAACCACTCAGCTCAGTGCAGGAAGGGGTGCATAGCGAGGGGAATCTCCTCCAGGTACAGAAAAGTGATCCTACTCCTTTGCAGGTCACTGGTCAGGCCGCACCTGGAATACTGCATGCAGTACTGACATCCATTCCTGAAGAGGGACATCAGATTTCTGGAGGAGGTGCAGCGAAGGGCAACCAAGATGATACAAGGACTTGAGGGTAAATCCTACAAGGAGAGGCTGGGAGAGCTGCAAATGTATTCCCTGGAAAAGAGGAGGGATGGGGGGATATGTTTGAAATCTTTAATTACCTAAAGGGTATTAACAGGATTAATATAGAAGGGATTCTTCAGCTTAGATGGGTGAGGGACATGAGAGGGCATCAGCTGAGACTGGAGGGGGGAGATTCAGCAGGGAAATTGGGAGATCCTTTTGTAAGAAAGAGCTTTAGATAAGTGGAGCACTCTGCCCGAGGAGGTGGTATTGTGTAGAATGGTGAGAGGATTTAAGAGAGGGCAAGACAGAGTGAAGGGTGGTTGTGAGGAGGGAGGTGGTGGGCAGCTGCAAGTTGAGGGGTTATCTGCACAATCGGACAGACTCAATAGACTGTGAGGCCTGTTTCTGCTGGCATTTTGTATGTTTTTATGTTTGTATTAATGCTGAGTACCTAACTTTTGTGAAAATGAAATCACATTCCTCCCCAAGCAGTATGTTGTGTCAACAACAACAAGATTCCATGGTCCTGCTGAAGAAGGTGGTGAGCAGCAGGACTCATCAGACGGTGAGGAGAGTGTGACAGTGCCATCTGATGAAGACACAGCCGAGGGGTTTGAGTTCTGCTGAGCAGGAGACAGAACAAGTGTGGGTGGTGTGAACAAAAATTGTTCCGCAAGGCACCCTGCCTGATACCTGTTTGTATCAGCAGTTGCATTGTTACAACAAAGAAGCAGGGCACCTGGAGTCAGTGTGTGCATAGCATAAGTCATCAACTGCTGTGTTACATAAAAAATTGCTGATAAACAAATGATTTCCACATCATGATTAATGCTGAAAATTCACACTGACATTACCTGCTCTTCTGTAGTTCTAACACTGCAGTATTTACAATTTTCCCTGATGGCCACTGTTCAGCCCTCCCCCCAAAAAAACAATAAAAAATAAAAATAAAAAATTGCTGTGGTCATTGTTCTTGTCCTGAAATGTTGAGAGTTTACAAGTTTCCCAGTTGTCTGCTGTTCAACCCCCCAAAAATTGCTGTGGACATTGTTCATGTCCTGAAATGTTGAGCGCTTGCAAGTTTCCCAGTTGGCTACTGTCAGGTCCCCAACCCCAAAAAAATAACTGAACCTTAAAAGTTGAAACTCAGTAAATAAACTTATGACAAGGAAGTGTTGTGTCAAAACAGATTTTATTTATTTATTTTGTTTCTGTTGACCGGGTAAGTGCACTAGACCAATCCTGCCTATTTTCAGGCACGACCCGGGGGAGGGGGCTACAGATGAATACCAACTTACCTTGAATCAGATTAAGCTGTTGGTGGTATTTTTAATGATTATGGGGAATTTGGCCAGGACACCAGGGAAATTCCCCCTACTCTTTTCGATAAGTGCCATGGGATCTTTAACATCCACCTGAATTACCACCAGTCCAGGCAGACGGGACCTCGGTTTAACATTTCATCCAAAAGACAGCACCTCAGAAGTGCAGCACCCTGCTCATGCTGCAGTACAGTGTCAGTACTGGGATATACCAAGTGCCAGATGTGGGAACCGAACCCACAGCCCTCTGATCTCCCAGCCTCAGAGGTGAGTGTGCTATCTACAGAGCCACTGACACTGACAGATAATGTTTTCTATAGTGTATGGCCAGGCATCATTACCGCTAGAATTCAATGAGGCCTAAAACATTGTTCTGCTTTAGTAGTGATGTCCGTAGTTTAGCAGAATGACTTTTCATTCTGCTGCACTATGGATGTCACAAAAAAATTAGGGCGAGATGAAACACAAGTAGGCACTTGATTCTACCTCACCCTGCGGTCCCTTGCCTACCACTGACATCCATGTTTAAAAAAAATGGACTGTACTCACAAGCATATAGGTGTAGCAGTTTGAAATGCAGACATACCTGACCCATTTTGTTTTTTGGTTTTTTAGTTTTCTCAGTGTTCCACCTCGAGTTAATGTGGTGGCATGGTCAGGATTCTGTGCTAGAGTGAGCAATGGGAGGGTTTAGAGCCACTGTGAAAAGTCAACATCATTTTTCCCTCCCTGCTCCCATTTTGTGTCTCCACAGCTCCAGGTCAGTGCGATGGTAGAGTGGACATCTCCACTGCAACCGCCTGAACTCACAACACTTGGAACATATTTTTTCTTAGCTCCTGTATTCAGTCACCAATGAAAGTGTTTTTCTGACACAAAGTACTTAGTAAAGTTCAGCCTGTGTTGAAAACGTTACCCTTTTTGCTTTGCGCTTTGTTTTGTGGAAGTGCAATGTCTGGCCATACACTATACAGAACAGTGTATGCCTTGCTATGAACAACAAGGCTAATCTCAACCCTATGGATACTGTGCTGACTGAGGGACCTCACGAGCTTCTCTCTCGAGGTCATCTGGTCGGCATAATAACCACTCAGTTGAGAATAGCCTTGTTGTGTATTGTGAGGCACATGCTATCCTATATATTTTCAACAAAATAAAGAACAACTTATAACAAACAACCATGAAGATAATAACAAGGAAAACACAACTATTTAAGTAGAATGAAACAACAAGAAGTCAACAACATATTAAAAAAATATATATTTACATGGAATGATTCAGAAGGAACAACAAGACAAACACACAACAGTTAGCACACATCATAATGAAAACTATTCACAAGTCTGAGAAGTAACTCCTGAAAACAAACTCTAGCCAGAGCCGATAGGGCTGTGAAAAGCTACCAAATGACCAGAGTTACACATGTGAGTAGAAATAATGCAACATCCGGGTGTAACCTGGCAATTTTTTGGAGGTGTTGCAACAAATGTTTAACACGGTCTTTTTGGGACGAAGAGTGTCAGTGTCATATTGTTCACTTGTGATTTTGCAGAGTGAATATGCTATTCTGTGCCACAGGTGTGAAAACACATTTTGGTCAGCTTGTGGAAAATGACAGATGTACTGTTTTGAAGGAGGTGTGCAAAAATGGTAATGTTGAAAACGTGGAGTGAAAATATTAAAAATTTGTGAAGTTAGGAGCATACATAAAAACTGCAAAATGCACACTCGTAATGCAATCATTTTTTGGAACTTTGTCACCAAATTTGCAACATGGTCTTTTTGAGACCCCACCTCATGAACAGTGGCACTGTCATTTCATGACTTGGTCCCAAAATGTGATTCCGGGTAGCGACCACAAAATCACGTTTCAGGAAAGAATAACAACATGACAGTGACAGTTTTCATGAGGTGGGGTCACAAAAAAACCATGTTGAAAATATGGGGCAAAAATTCAAAAAAATGGCTGATTTATCAGTACAAGTTAAGAACCCCATTGAATGGCATTATAGCATACTTACCTTTGATTCTTCAGTTTGCAGTTTGGCTTTAAAGAGGCAGACGTATCCCTTCCAGAGAAGAAGACAGTGCTGACCTCTGGAGGTAAGTAGGTTAAGGGGATGTGTAAGGAGGTGGGTGCTCAGTGGGAGGGTGGGGATGGGGAGGAGACTGAAACAACGATGAGGGACAATTTTCTTTTTTACAGGAAAAAAAACATGAGTGTAGTGACAATGAGGAACCATTTCATTTTTACAGAAAACGAAAACATTTGGGAACACTGGGGTGGGCTTCCAGTGTGTCACATGACTGGGGGGTTCACATACTGCTGACATGGGGATTGGGCACCCCGATGTTGGTGGGTAAATGAAATATCTTTAGGAACAATGGGGTGGGCTCCCAGTGTACCACATGAGTTGGGTGAGGGCCACAGAATGCCACGGAGCTGGAGGCGGTGACACAACTGTGCATAAGCAGCATTTGTGCATGCACAGTTGCAATGAATGGCAGTATGCCATTCACAACATGATGGCGCCAGTGGAACTGCTCATGCGCACAAGTCATGCATGCGTAGTTCATGCACCGGAGTGTAGAAGAATCAGCCAAAATAGTGTGGCTGTTATTCCATAGCAGCCGATCTCGACGGAGGGTTTCAAGCTCTGTTGGGCATTCAGAAGGATACTTCCAAATGTCCAATAGAAGGTTCCATGATCAGCCATTTTAGAGCTAAAATACAATCCCAGTAGGGCTGTAGGCCCTGCCCACAGCCATGAAAACTAAGTCACTGATGACGATGCCCAGTTCTGTGGCCTCCTTCTTGGAGCCATCTTTTTTAAGAACCACAGCATCTTTCATGGTTCACTTCTAGTCTCACTAGGTGAGCCTTCAGTGCCATTTTTTTTAACAAGTTTTATGTCCTTGTCCCTTCCAAACTTTGGAGGGCTCTCAGTATGTTGGGTGGCTGCTCCTTTTTGGCCAAATGGTACTGCAGATGGTGGTGGCCTTGTTGCCCCTGTCTCTTTCTGAGAAGGACCAGGCTGCTTGCTTCTCTCTCTCTCTCTCTCTGCCAGCCTCACAAGCTCCCACTGAATCTTCAGCACACAGTTTTTAGTCCACGTGCTGGTTGGTTTTATGTGATAACGATGATTGTGGAAAGGTGATCGCCATCGGGGGAGTGTACATATGCGAAAATCTATTTTATCGATGTTCACTCTCACAGCACAGACCAAAAGGGCACCGAAAACATAGGTTTCTTTGTTTATGCAGGGGGCTTCATCCCTTCACCCCCTCCCATACTAACAGATTCTCACCTCCAGGGAGGTGCATGTCGGGGGGGTGAAAACAAAAAAAACACAAAATCCTGGACCGCCACAAAAATATTGATACGTCTAGCATCGCACCCAGCACCCTCCCAACTCTAGCCTGCCACAAACCCACCACGCCACATGGCCAGATCGGCAGCCCACCACCATGCTACACCTCACAAACCCTCCCTCCCCTTCCGCCCGTTGCAAGGCGTCCTCACCCTGCTGCGCACATGTACATATAGCAACAGGATGTCACTATATCCATCTCCACCCCTGTCCAGTAGCCCTGTGAACAGGTGCCGCTACTTAGTCACTCTTTTTGTAAGCGCTAAGAGCAGATGCCCTTATTACAGGATACCATGCCAGTTGTTGTCTGATGGGGCTGCTCCTGCTTTTTGGTGGGAAGGGCACTGGTGGTGGCAGTGTGTCAGTGTTGTCTGCAGTACAGAAAGAAATACACAGTTTTAGCACAACGCACCATGCATGTGTGTGTGACTGTCAGATTAATGTTATCATCTGTAGTTGTAGTACACTACTCTAGCCAGTATCCAGTGTCACTTCATTGTACCATGACTTACTGCTGATGCCATGGTTTATAGCCTTTGTAGTCATTCACCTATTCTCCGTGGTCACTGTTGTATATGTTACACCTCAATCCACCACATCCACAGAGTTTGGGAAGTATAAAGGCCATGAGTGTGTGAAAGCTGAGGTCTAAGCAATGTTTGAACAGCACCCATGTGTTGCAGTATACTGTCCCCTCCCCTCATGTCTCGTGCACCTCCACCACTATGTCTCAAAGATGAGGGTGTAACACCAATTGGAAGGCCCCTACACACATGCACAGTCATCTACATTGTGTTTTTGCACACACTGAAGTCCACATATATAGCTGAATGAGAAGATGTCACAACCCTACTTAGCCCATTCTGGTATGCAAATGTGTCTCTATAAACAGCATGTAGCATAAAAAAGAGCATGAACCCTCCATTCCAGCATGTGATGACTACACGTTTAGTGTAAAACAATAAGGGAATCATACCATGTGCATGGAGTGGTTCACTCGACCCACTACTAAGCTAGAATACTACTAAACAGTATATGCTGCAACATATGCAGTGTGTATATATCTTTCCTCTATAGGACCCCCTAACTGGAAACTGTACCCAGTATTATATTCAGAATGAAGGCTGTGGTGGTGATCTTTAGAGTTGTGTTGTGCATTTGACATATGAAATGAAAATGAAACAGCAGTAGGCACTAGTAGCAGTCAAGGGTCACTTTATGGGGCAGTTACTGATGCACAATTGTTAGGGAAAGACAACCAAACCTGACGGCCGATGATCAGTTTATACACAGGTGGTTATGTCAAACATTTTCTCACAATACGAGACTGACATCGAAGGACAAGAAATTGGTTTGGGGTTTACAAGTGGTTCCTGCAATGGTAACTGTGCCTCATATGGGGATGCAATACAAAGAACCATATAGATACCTCACGGGTAAAATCAAGGTACAGGAAGGTAATATGTTTCAAAGGAAAATATGCACAACTATGAGGGCTCCCACTATGACATTAGAAGGGGGGAGGTTCAAAGGGAATGTGAGGAAGCACTTCTTTACTGAGAGAGTGGCAGAGGAGTGGAAGATCCTGCCAGCACAGGTGGTGGTGTCAAAAACAACAACAAGATGTAAGAAAGCATGGGATGGGCACTAGAGGATATTGGAAGTTAAAGGGGGGAAGGGAGGAAACAGTCCAGAGACAGAGTAGGGTGTACAGTGACACAGTAGTATAAAAAGAAATAAAAGGCGGACTGGTTGGCCCATGAGGTCCTTATCTGATGACACCTTCCTTCTATGTTTCTCTGTTTTATATGTCATTGACACAGCAGACCGGGGTTTCATTGATACTTTCACAGCCTCCATTTGAATTACAAACTGTGTTGCCTGCCTTGAGCAACAGACTGAACCTGCCTCTGCTCTGAGGTAACTCTTGTATGCCACTTAGACTAGAGCAGCAGCAGTACTGCACAGTGGCCCTCTTACTTACCTGTTTTTCCTAATATAGAAATACATAGATGTACAAACATTATTTCCTACTGCAATTTAAGTCTTGTCTGACCTCAACCAGCGATGGCAATGCTAACACTATCTCCCTGACAGCAGGTTCTGCTGAATTGCTGTAGATATCCACTTGATGGCCTGTCATGGCCAATCTATTTCATTTTGTCACATTGTGACCACTGTGCCATAACTCTACAGTCCATAAATGATGAGGCCAATGCCACACACCACCTCAACCGACTATACATTCACTCTTTACACTCACAGTTTTGGAGATGACACCTTGCACTCCACTGTGGAGGGAATGAAACATCACCACCAGTTCCTACCACGAAGTTGCAGTTTAGTCAGGTGGATACAGTACTCACAAGTGATGATTCATAAAGATTCTAAAACACTGGGGCAGTTAAGGCTATGGCACTTCTTAAAGTGGAATTGCATTGGACATGTAATTAATTACTGCACCCCCCAACCCTCCTTCCAGTGACCATGTAGCCACATCGTTAGTCCGGATGACATGAACTGGACTGCAAAGGCACTGAATCATTTCAATAACTGCCATCTGGTATTTTATGATCAGTGAGAAACTTATAAGGATCATATCAACAAACTGAACACCCTATCCTGTACCCTACCTGGTCGGTCAAGGATGTTGATCTGTGCACACACATACCACCAGCGTGGTCAACAAACTGTGCATGCTGCTACCACCCTACTGCATGTACTACAATGCAGGTGCGTTTTGAAAATTTGTCATTATTTACACAGGGCCACATGGGGAATATCAGTGGGTTACTCAGCATCTGGAAGGGGAAGGTGTCGGGCAGCAGGCTGTTCCTAAGGATTAGGAGCACTTCAACTTCACAACACAGTAGATGATAACTTTTTACACTGGTGCCACTTGACTGTGGTGCACACTAGCTGCAGGCCATGTTCCAGTGGCTTGTAGCAGTGAAACACAAAAGATGGTAGTCTTCCGATTCAGTTGAGTTCTTCAATACACTCAATCTAATTTGATAACAATATACATACTTAACAGACATGGGCTCCCCACTGCTCCTGCTTGGTCCTTCAGCTCCAGCCACACTGCTGCTGGAATCCCTGCTCATGGCAGCAACACTAAACCTTCCTGCAGCACCTGTCACAAATGAAGAGGAATAGTTCAAATCAGTGTTGGAAGTTGGAACACAGTAAAGCAGCACTGCAGTAATCAAACACGTTCCATGCTGTGGAGAAGCAAACTGCCAACTTGACCACACAACACAACAGATAATCACATGAAGGTAGGTGAGGAGGTCCACACTAAGGTGTCCATTTCCCTTACAGAAAACTGCACAGCACATATTCAGATAAGCAGTGCTGTTGGAAATGGCTATGATGGAGTGACATGACTGTTCAGTGTGAGGATTGCAAATCCAGATACACACAGTGCAGCACGCATATGTACTGGATGCCACAGCACTGCTCACACTCTGTTGCAGGGGATGCCATGAAGGGCTGTATGGAGCAATGGGCACTGGGCAGTCCTGCCCACTGACCTGACCACCACTCCCTCTGGACAATCTGGATGAGGATGCCAATGGTAGGCATGACACACACAGCAAGTCACATATAGCCACATGGAGACAGTTGCTGTGCACGATTGCAGACGCAGCAAGTGCTAAGTTAATAATATTGTGGTTGGACAACAAGTTAACACAGTAACAACCTAGAAAGCAATCCAAAATGGATGCAACATCCTTTAAGCTTTAAGTCAGAACTGAAAACCTATTTATTTCAAAAGGCGTATGGGGAGTAGTTACTGCACTGTATTGAAATTATATTTTATTGTTGTTTGTTATGCTGTATGTATGTTTTATATGTATTTAATTGTTTTATTATACAGCGCTTTGATTTTGAAAAGCACTTAAAAATAAACTTTTACTTACTTACTTACTTACTTACTTACTCAGTTCATGCAGTCCCTGGAGATATATGTGTGAAATGTGGCAATGATCTGGCATGCGCATGCAATTCGATGGCACTGTTACAGACAAAGTACATCTGTGAGGTGACACAGACACACACTCATTACTATCAAAGATGGGTTGTAGTCAGCTCAGGTGCATATGTAACCCCCGGGGGCGCTATCTCAAGGGCTACTACCCCTGCCTGCCTCAGCTGTGACAGGGTGAGGGGCCCAGATCCGTTGACGGGTGCCTCCACCCAGAGGTCGGGGTCAGAACAGTCAAGGTTGACTCGGTCACAGCCCTCTGGGTTGCTGCAATCCCCCCTTCTTCCCACTAGTGGCTTACACAGGTTAATTACATTGTTCTCACCCTGAACACTCACCCCCCCGGCTCGAACCACTCAGCTCACTCCAGGGACCCCTGAAAAATAAGGTACAGTTATCCAATATTCACTGTGCAGTATATCACAGGTAAAACACAAACCAGCCAGGGTACTTTTGCAAAATGAACAATCTTTAGCAGGGAACTACCCTGATTCAGTACTCACAACTCCAAGAGAGAACCACTCTTTCACCACTTACAGGGCTGAGCCTGAGCTTCAAAGGCCTCCTTACACATTTACTGTATGTGGAAAAACAACAGAGGGGTACCATACCAGGCAGCTGCTTCCTGAACCTGACAGAACTCACAGCTATGCGGGCGTTCACTGCAGCTTCAGTGTCCTGACAGACCGAGCGTGATTCAGCAGATTCTCCAGTCCTCTTCAGGTGAAGCCTGGTAGGTAGCTGTGTTTGTACACAGCCTCCTCTGACTGCACGCCGGCAGATTTAGTCTGAGTAGCGCTGGCAATGAAAACAGCCACCTCAGGCCTTTCACGTGTTTCCAGCGCGAACTCTCAACTGCGCAGAAGCTCAGAGCTCCCTTCTCCTTCACTGTCACAATGCATCTGCCCCTTGGCAGTTGGAGCAGAACTCTCAGTTCAGGTACCACCCAAGCTCATTGGTGGGCTGCAGGCACCAGGCACTTAAATCACTCTCCATTGGTGCAAAAGGCGCTAGGGCCCAGACTTCATTTCCCAGAATCACTAGCTAAGTCCCCATTGGTCGTCCGGCTCCATCTAGAGTCCCGATCCTGGTTGGTCACTTAATCCTTCACATTAACTGCCCCTGGCACCTTATTGGACCCTTCAGAACATCCTGGTCCAAAATGGAGGAGCACAGCACACAGAGTCCCAGCTGCAAGAAAGACAGGTTAGACAGGCTGCATTTTTACCATTACTCTAACTGTTTTCCGGGAGACAATTACATCTTTCTGATGGGCTCCCCCTTCGCTTCTAGCGACTGCAGGAACAGAGCGATCAGACTGCAGTCCAGGGTGGGATTCAAGAAGAGAAACCCCAGTCCCCCTTACAAACACCAGACCCTGCGAGCAGGCAGCTCTTAAAGAAACAGAATGTGGAGGCTCTAAAAAGCACTCACAACCCCCCATTTAGCAGTCTTACGCCAAACATCAGCCAGGCAGTGAGCACTCAAGCAAGCTCCGGGAAGGCTTCTAGGAACCCCCAATTGTAGGGGGGGGGTTACACCCTTCCTGGCCTGGAAAAACTTGGCGTCCTCGTCAAGTAGTTACCCTTAAATCACTTTAAGGCAAACAGTTTAATTGACATTATATCATACTTTAGATTACATGCACTGATACTGTATTCACAATTTACTACGGTTTATGCAACACTACACACACACATAACCTTTTTCTTTTGAAATCAGGGCATTACTCTCTGCCCAGGGCACGTGAAAAGAGGGGGCCCTTCCCTTTCAGCTTCCGGCAGGCTACACGGGTAGGGGTACCACACTCGAAGGGCAGTACTAACAGGCTAGCGTTATCTCCCAAGGCTAACTTAGGCAAGGAGCTCGGGGACACATACACCCTTTATGGACCACATTTAAGGGCAGGTTCACAGGCTGACCCAGAGACTCATAGCTCAACTTTACTACAGGCCATACTTCTCGGCTGGAGCATCTAGGGGTCTTGGAAAACCCTGCTGCCCTGCTACAGGCCCTGATTCCATTTTGACCTCACTGAAATTAGTAGGGAGAACCTCCATAGGGGAAGGGGACCCAGTGCTCATAGTACTTTCAGGGGCATGACCTTCTATATCAGGACCCACACTACTTGACTCAGCTGGGGACTGTTCAGGCCCTAGCAAGGAACCATCAGGGCATTCAAAATATTCTTTAGGTTCCAGCATGTCACTGGCTTGTTTCCCCACATCACTTCCTTCTTCTGAAAAGTCAAATAGTTCAGCCAGGCCAGACAGTTCCGCCAGGCTCAAGGACCCCACCCCTTCAGCTTCAGGGGCCACTCACTGCATCTCCTGGGAGCATGGGTTCCAGTGACAAAGTTGGGGGCTCAGACAGTCCAGAAGGCCCAACCTCATCTCCAGAGTTAGTGAGGGGATTGCCCCGAAACAGTTGGCTCAATTCATAAGAGGGATAGTATTCAATATTAGTCTCATTGTCTTCAGACACAGATCAACAATCATCTTCATCAGAGGAGTTTGGACAAGGCTCTCTTATTGGGCTTGCTGAAGAATCAAGTGGTCTGAGTTTTTTCTTGGCAGCAGCTCTAGTCATAGGCCTGGGGGGGCATTAAGAGGTTCCACTTCAGTTAAGATTTGCTCAATGGGCAGCAGATGATTTATGTGTATAGTTTCACATCTTTGGAATCATTCTCAGGCCGCACTTTATATACAGGTAAATCTGCAAGTTTTCCACAACAATATGAGGGAGGTGGTGCCATCTGTCAGCAATTTTATGTTTGCCTTGCAGTTCCAAATTCCTCAATAGCACTCTATCCCCTTCTCTCAGTTCCATTGTTTTCACTTTCTGATCATATCTCTCCTTGTTGGCCAGATTTCATTTAGCAGCCATAGTCTGGGCCAGTTGGTAGGCATGATTCAATTGGGCCTTCAATTTCTGAACGTACTGTAGATGATTTTTGGCTTGCACCCCATCAGGAGAAACCCAAAAATACACATCCACTGGCAGTCTAGCCTCTCTCCCAAACATCAGCCTGTATGGGGAAAAAACAGTGGCATCACTTTTGGTGCAGTTATAAGCATCAACCAGGGTGCTAATCTGCTGGCTCCATCTAGGCTTGTCTTTTGGTTTCAGTGTGCCCAACATATCGAGCAAGGTGCAGTTAAATCTTTCAGGTTGGGGGTCTCCCTGGGGATGGTATAGGGTGGTTCTTGATTTTCGTACTCCCCACAAAGATAACATTTCTTTAATCAGGCAGCTCTCAAAGTCCCTCCCCTGGTTGGAGTGGATCCTCTGGGGGCCCTAGAGTGGACAAAGAAGTTCTCCACAGTACTTTAGCCACCGGTTGCTTTCTGATCTTTAGTAGAAAGGCCTGTGCATACCAGGTAAAATGATCAGTGACTACCAATATGTTACTGATATTTTCAGATCTGGTTCTAAACTCAGGAAATCAATGCAGACCAGTTCCATAGGGGCACTAGTGGTGATATTGACCATGGGGGCAGCTCTCTGAGGTAGGGCTTTTCTCTGCAAACAGCGGCCACAGGTCTTGACATACTGCTCTACATCTGTACTCATTTTTGGCCAGTAGAATCGGGTCCGTACCAGGTCAAGAGTTCGGTCTATGCCCAGATGCCACATGTGATTATGCAGGGACTTCAAAACCAGTTCTCTAAAAGCAATGGGCAGCACCAGTTGTTGTTTGTCTACCCGGCCCTCCTTATCCACAGTCTCTCTGTATAGTAGTTGGTTAATCAACTTTAACTTGGGCCCTTCTTTGTATAAGAAGGCAGTTCTCGGGTCAGTGGAGCGCAACTTGGATACGTCCCTCCCGGCCTGCAAAGCCTCCATAGCCGTTTTTATTATAGAGTCTCGGGATTGAGCCCATTGGAGACTATCATTGTCGAATTGGGGCAGTGAACTAGTGTCTAATGCAGAAAAAATGACAGTAGGCAGCAGGCATGCAGTTCTCGGATGGCCCCAAGCAATCCACCAAGCAGTCTACAGCATCAGGAGACACCTGTTCCTCCTTGTCAAATTTCTGGCACAGGGCTCTTATGTTAGGTTCTGACAACCTGACCCAATCAGTTTGTGGCATAGGTCTCCTAGAGAGAGCATCCACATCTATATGGTTTAGTCGTGGGTGGCCAATGCAGAGAGCCACCTATGGCCAGTGGCATCCAACTTGGCTGAGGTCTACATAAGTCAGAGGATTGTTATCAGTCTTTATCAATATCTTGGCACCATACAAATAGTCATGAAATTGATCAACAATGGCCCACTTCAGAGCCAGGAACTCCAACCTGTGCACTTGTTAATTTTTTTCTGAAGGAGTCAGACTTCTGCTGGCAAAAGCTACAGGTCTCAGACTGTTCGAGTGCTCCTGATATAACACAGCCCCCAATCCTTGTAGACTGGTATCAGTATGGTGAACATACAGCTTGGCCGGATCAGCATAGGCCAGCACTGGGGCATGAGTAAGTTGATATATGATGTTATAGAAATCTTCCTCACACTCAGTAGTCCAGCGGTTTCCAAACACATCATTTGGCCGAAAATACTTCTTCTCTATCTCAGACCGCACAACTTTCTTATACTTCTTGTGCGTGGGAGGGTACCCCTGAGTGAGGTTGAGGAGGGGGTGGATCACTCGAGAATAATCTTTGACAAATCGTCTATAATAACCATGAAACCCCAGGAACCGTTACAGCTCTTTCAAATTTCTAGACTGAGGCCAAGTGGTCAAAGCCTCCACTTTGCTGGGGTCAGTCTCTATGCCTTCGGTGGATACTATGTGGCCCACATACCAACTTTAAGCAGAATTGCATGGTGCCAAAAGGCCTCACACAGTTTGCAAAGGTGCTAACAGAAGACATAGACACATGTTTTTCCTACCAGGACTCATCAGTATGTCTCATCTGTTTGACTCCCAGGGAATGGACCAGCTACTCCTAAGGCAGTGTGCCTGGGATATATTAGTGTGAACCCATTAAAATAAAAAACTATTTAAAGACAAAGAACCTCTGTGCGTAAACACTGAGGAAGGGTTACCCAAAGGGCATTTGGCTGGGAAGCCAAGTTTCAAGAAAATGCAAAATCACACATGCCCCCACAATGCAAAGCATCATGGGCTGCATATGCAAATCACCACAGAATGTTATGCTGGTCCAACTTTAAGCATAATTGCATGGTGCCGAAAGGCCTCTCACACAGTTTGCAAAGGGTTATAACAGAAGACATAGACACGTGTTTCATCCTACCAGGACTCATCAGTATGCCTGATCTGTTTGACACCCCAATGGAATGGACCAGCTACCCCTAAGGCAGTGTAACTGGGATATATTGTAGTGAACCCATTAAAATAAAAAACTATTTAAAAGACAAAGAACCTCTGTGCGTAAACACTGAGGCAAGGGTTACCCCAAAGGGCATTTGGCTGGGAAACCAAGTTTCAGGAAAATACAAAAATCACATATGCCCCACAATGCAAAGCATCATAGACTGCATATGCAAATCACCACAGAATGTTATGCTGGTCCAACTTTAAGCAGAATTGCATGGTGCTGAAAGGCCTCTCATGCATTTTGCAAAGGGTGCTAACAGAAGACATAGACACGTGTTTCATCCTACCAGGACTCATCAGTATGCCTCATTTGTTTGACACCCCAGTTGACTGGACCAGCTACCCCTAAGGCAGTGTGCCTGGGATATAATGTGGTGAACCCATTAAAATAAAAAACTATTTAAAATACAATGAACCTCTGTGCGTAAACACTGAAGCAAGGGTTACCCCAAAGGGCAGTTGGCTGGGAAGCCATGTTTCAAGAAAATACAAAATCACACATGCCCCCACAATGCAAAGCATCATGGGCTGCATATGCAAATCACCACAGAATGTTATGCTGGTCCAACTTTAAACAGAATTGCATGGTGCCAAAAGGCCTCTCACACAGTTTGCAAAGAATGCTAACAGAAAACATAGACACGTGTTTCATCTTACCAGGACTCATCAGTATGCCTCATCTGTTTGACACCCCAGTGGAATGGACTAGCTACCCCTAAGGCAGTGTGCCTGGGATATATTGTGGTGAACCCATTAAAATAAAAAACTATTTAAAAGACAAAGAACCTCTGTGTGTAAACACTGAGGCAAGGGTTACCCCAAAGGGCATTTGGCTGGGAAGCCAAGTTTCAAGAAAATACAAAATCACACATGCCCCCACAATGCAAATCACCACAGAATGTTATGCTGGTCCAACTTTAAGCAGAATTGCATGGTGCCAAAAGGCCTCTGACACAGTTTGCAAAAAGTGCTAACAGAAGACATTTACACATGTTTTTTCCTACCAGGACTCATCAGTATGCCTCATTTGTTTGACACCCCAGTTGAATGGACCAGCTACCCCTAAGGCAGTGTGCCTGGGATATAATGTGGTGAACTCATTAAAATAAAAAACTATTTAAAATACAATGAACCTCTGTGCGTAAACACTGAGGCAAGGGTTACCCCAAAGGGCAGTTGGCTGGGAAGCCATGTTTCAGAAAATACAAATCACACATGCCCCCACAGTGCAAAGCATCATGGGCTGCATATGCAAATCACCACAGAATGTTATGCTGGTCCAACTTTAAGCAGAATTGCATGGTGCGAAAGGCCTCTCACACAGTTTGCAAAGGTTGCTAACAGAAGACATAGACACGTGTTTCATCCTTCCAGGACTCATCAGTATGCCTCATCTGTTTGACACCCCAGTGGAATGGACCAGCTACCCCTAAGGCAGTGTGCCTGGGATATATTGTGGTGAACCCATTAAAATAAAAAATTATTTAAAACACAAAGAACCTCTGTGCGTAAACATTGAGGCAAGGGTTACCCCAAAGGGCATTTGACTGGGAAGCCAAGTTTCAAGAAAATACAAAATCACACATGCCGCCAGTGGCAATATTATCCATAGTACACAATCGGCCCATTACATGTGCTATTTATACAATGTGGGTGAGAGCTTCCAAAGTATAGTTAAATTTTCCTGTGTGTTCTTCTATTGTTTAAGTAAGTACATTTTAGAGCAACTTGTTCAGAGTCATACAGTATGATGTATTTGCTGTGTATCAACTATTCAACCTTGACCTTAACAGGTCGATCTTGTAAATGAGCCTTGCTCAATGATGTTCACCTGAATAAATAAAGATTTGCTTGATTGATTGATTGATTGATTGACTTGTGAAAAAAATGAATCAATCTGTCTCTCTATCTATTTAGAAAATGGCAAGAATATTTTCTGTCTCCTGATTGGCTAAAAGCACCTCAAACCTGGGCATCTATTTTTCAATAGATGCCCAGCTAAAATAAGTGCCAGTCTAAGTGCCACTTCACCGCATACCATTGCCCAGTGGTGCCCAGCCTGCTTTGTAATTGGCTGACATCACCTGGAAAAATTTGAAATGACAGCCATGTTTTCTCTCGCAGTAGTGAGTTACTGGTCCTCCCCAACACTCCTTAGCTCAGTGGCAGCTGCCTGTTAATAGAAAAAAGACACACTCCAGTTATTTTGCAGTTGGGAAGAGTAGAAACTAGCTATTTCACACAGCCGTATGTATTTACAATGGCACCACTCTCCCGACTACGATCTCTCCTCCGTTCTCAAATGCAAAGCGGTAGCACAAAGAAAACAGAAGCCATCAGTCTGATGGCTTCATGAGCAGAAATCCGCATTTCAAAGAAAAACACACTCCTTTTTTTATTTTGTGGCTGGGGAGAGACAATTGATCATTTCATTCAACAACGCTCACTTTCAATGGCAGCTCGTGCCCCCTTCTCCTGATGGCGGTCTGCTGTGATTGTTAGCGTGTCCCCACGCTGACACTCACTCAGTTTTAACCGCCTTTTTGTCCCCGGTTTGAGCGTGTTACTAGTTAGGCGTGGGGTACTAAAGCGCTACACTGAAAGCGCCTGGCTCATCAAAACTCCACGGTGGTTCCTGACGAGAAAATAATAATTTTACAGCCAGAACTTCGTAAAATAAATAAGAACTGACTTGCAGCAGCTGCCATCCTATGTTGAGCTCCACTTCTTCCTGTTTTCACAAGCGGGTCACACAAGTCGCGTGCTGAACGGCAGCATCTTCTGAAAAAAAAAAAAACTTGCAGGAAATGAACAGTAGTGCTCTTTTGTTAAAAGCACCAAAAAATGTCAAGTTTAACAAAACATGCCAAGAGTAGTGTGTGAGTGTGTGGAGGGAGGTAAGTAGAAGGGAATGGCTGTGTGTGGTGGGGGAGGGAGCTAGAACAGCACAAAAAGGCAGGTACTATTTTACCTTATGAAAGTTTTCTTTTTCTAATCTTTCTATTTAGAAACTCATTTCCTCTAATCTTTTTATTTAATTAAAATTTATAGACAAGCCCATTTTCTAAGCGCAATAATACCCTCCAGGGTGGGTGGTATGGGCAATACCGGACCTTCCAGGGGCTATAAGGCCCTCCACCTGCAGTGTCGGGCCTCATTACGCCCCTGGGCAGTCCGGTATAGCCCAATACCGCCCACCCTGTTGGCTATTATTGCTTACCTATATATCTATCTATCTATCTATCTATCTATCTGTCTGTCTGTCTGTCTGTCTATCTGTCTATAGAGGATGCGTAATGGGCAGGAGTGTGATATGGATAATATTGTCACTCCTGCAGAGTGAGCTCTGGATACTCCTATTATCCATAGTACACAATCGGCCCATTACATGTGCTATTATACAATGGGGTGAGAGCTTCCAAAGTATAGTTATATTTTCCTGTGTGTTCTTCTATTGTTTGGTAAGTACATTTTAGAGTAACTTGTTCAGAGTCATACAGTGGGGATGTGGAGGTTGTGAAAAACAAACTCAGGTCTGATGTGCTGGATGTACCAAAGCTTGTTCAAAGCTTATTACTCTAACCTCTTGGCTATACTGGGAGCACCGTTTGACTGTGTTCCGAATGGGCTGGGAGTGTTACACACAGTATACGAAACAGGTGAATGTGTTTGGCAATGCTAATTAAGTTAGTTTCAGTAAGCATTGAGGAACAGCAACTATGAGGCACTGTGATTAAGATTGCAGGTTTTCTTGAACTTAAAATAACATAGTAATGGGCTAGGAGTTTTACAAACCCTGTGAGAAACAGTTAAATTTTCTTTGCAATGTTAAGTGAGTTACTTGCAAGTAGCAGCGAGAAACAGAAAGTGTGAGGCATTGTTGGTTAGAATGCAGGATTTGTTTGAAAATGTAGTAATGGGTTGGGAGTTTTACAGCACTGGAAAACAGCTGAATGTGCTTTGAATGTTAATTGAGTTACTTGTAAGTAGTAGTGAGAAACAGGTTTGTAAAGAAGTACAATTTAGTATGCAGGCTGGAATGAGTGAGTGATTGAGTGAGTGGTGACATCAGCAGAGTATGTATATTTGTCAGATATTTTAAGTCCGGTGATGTCATCATCAGATATCACACTCCAGTGGAAATAACCAAGTTTATCACATGGATATTACTCTCACCCCCATTGTATAAATATCTATTTCTAAATATCTATCTCTCTCTCTATATATATATATATAGGGGATATGACATGGCCCAACTGAAGATATCATATTTATCTTCACGAGAGGCCAATGATATCATGATATCTCATGAGTGGTGAAGCCACGAGTGAGATATCTTGATGTCATTGGCCTCGAGTGAATAAATATATTCTGTCTTCCAGTTAGACTCACTCAGCTCTATTCTGACTATACAATATGTGTTTTGGGCAACATGTGATAGAATGTCTTTAAACACAATTCTCAATACCCCCTCAAGAGGCTCCAACACAAAAGATGAGCTACAGTATGTGTTTTGGAGAAAAAAAATATTAGTGGATTTTGTAGTTTTAAAGACATTTATCTGGTTGATCCTGCCATTATTTTTACATAAATAATTATTTAAATAAGGATTTAAAATGTGACTGGTTGATCCTGTCCCTGTGAGTTTTGTTAGCCACTAGTAGCCATACTGGTAATTTCACTGTTTTCCTGAATTATTCCCTTCAACAGAACTGATGACATGTTGCATTAAAAAATTTAAGTTGATCCTGCCGTATTTGTTTAGCTAAATATTGATTTTAAACACTTATCTGGTTGATCCTGCTACATTGCACTTCGGCAAGCATATGAGAACTTTCACTTTCTCCCAGAAATGTAGCGTGGCTGAGCGCTAGTAAAACACTCCCATAACTCGCTCCCAGACCTTCGTAGTAAAACAGTGTCCATGAGCTAAGTTAGAAAAAAATGTGGAGTTCTGGTCATTTTTATTGAATTTCTCCAGAAAAAGCTGCCGACTGCCGAGAATAGAGAATGAGTCACGAGCTTCTGAGCAGCAGAAGGTAGCATGGTGTTCTTGCTATAGCAACACATGCTCAATTTCCTTCTGCTGCTCAGGCTCATGATAAGCTCTCATTCTTGGTACGATCGGCTTTTGTGGAGAAATTCAATAAAATGACCAGAACTCCACATTTTTATAACATAGCTCATGACGTTCTACTGGGCTAGGAGTTATGGGAATCTCTGGCTCATTAGCCATGCCACATTTCTGGGGAAAGTGTTATTACTAAGGAGCAGAGCGGCAGCGTCCAGCAAGATAAGTGTCACTGTTTATTAAGATTGGACATTTTTGAAATGTATGGCAGCAGATTAGCAGAGTAATGCGCTCTGTCACGCTACACTGGGGAACAAAAGTGAAAGTTGTGACTGTGAGAATGACAGTTTCAGTTTCAGTATGGCGTATAGAAGTGTGGAGATATCACAGTGACGTATAGGAACATGGAGATATCAGTGATATCTTCACTGCCTAGCTGAGATATCACTTTTATCTCCAAATTTATCCCAAAACACGTGTTGTATAAATATATATATATATATATATATATATATATATATATATATATATATATATATATATGTGTGTATATGTATATATATATAATATACACAATGGGGATGAAAGCAATATCAGTGTGATAAGCTTGGTTATTTCCCCTGGAGTGTGATGTCTGACAATGACTTCACGGAGTTCAAATAGCTGACAAATATACATTCTCTGCTGATGTCACCACTCACTCACACTCCAGCCTGCATTCTAAATTGAGTTACTTGCAAGTAGCAGTGAGAAACAGATTTGTGACTGCCACTAGACTCTAACACCATAATGCCCACTCATCCACATTCTCCTTCCCTTCCTATAACCCCCACTCTTCCTCTTGCCCTATCCCTCTGTCTTCCTCTCCCCACTGTGCCTTTTCTACCACTGGATCAACCTTAAAACCAACCTACTACTACTACCTCCCAACCACCTAGACAAAGCCACTTCTTTTGGTCGCCCACTGTCCCCTCAGTCTCCCCTTTCCCTCACCTTGACTCATCCTTGGACTCTCACACTAGGTGTCACACCTCTTTATCTCCTTCAGCTACATATAAACACTGTCCTTTACCGAGTGGAATGGTCTTGACACTGTGCTATCACCATTGGTACTATGAATGACATTATAACCTTATTGTATACTAGCAACCTACTATTCGAGTATTGTAGTAACTGTTTGTTATTGCTGTCATTGTCACTGTTTGACATGGAACCTTTGTAAAGAGCTCCGAGCTCAAAGGTATAATCTGAACCCTAAATAAATAAAACAAATAACATAAATTGAACTTTTTCACAAATCTGTTTCTCACTGCTACTTGCAAGTAACTCAATGAATATTGCAAAGGACATTCAGCTGTTTACCAGTGTTTCTTAAACCCCAACCCATTACTATGCTACTCTCATTTTCAAGAAAGCCTACATTCTAAATGGCAGTGCCTCACAGTTTTGTTTCTCACTGCTACTTGCAAGTAATGCAATTAACATTACAAACAACATTTGGCTATTTCCATAGCGTTTGTAAAACTCTAGCCATTACTATGCTACTCTTATTTTCAAGAAAACCTGTATTCTGAATGACAGTGCCTCACAGTTTATGTTTCTCACTGCTTGCTGATACTAACTCATTTAGCATTACCAAACACATTCAACTGTTTCCTGTAGTGTTTATAACACTTTCCACCCATTCACAAACACTTACACACTCAGAACACACAAACAGTGCTGCCAGTATAGCCTAGAGGTAAGAATAATGAGTTTTGAACAAGCTTGATACATCCAGCACACCAGACCTGGATTTGATTCTCATAAGCTACACTTCCACATGGTGTGATTCTGAACAAGTCACTTAACTGCCTAATGCTCCCAAGTCACCTCTAAAACTTACCCAGTTACCAAACAATAAAATAAAACAGGAAAACATAACTATACTTTTGAAGCTTTCACCTCCATTGTATAAATAATACAATAATGATCAGATTGTGTGCCATGGAAAATATTCTCACTCCTGCATCATGAGCTCTGAATACACTCCTCATGCCTTCAGCACTTGTGAGTATCCAGAGTTCACTTGGCAGGAGTGAGAATATGATCTATATCACCTCCTGCACATTACATATCATATATACCTGTGTGTGTGTGTTGTATATATATATATATATATATATTAGAGTCAAAAACTCCATTTAATGCATTAGTTAGGGTTGTTCCACAGTGACAAAAGTAAGGAAATTGGTGTAGGGTTTAAAACCCCTTGGATCCCCACCCCCAACCGGCATTGGGGTGCACATTGGGATCGTGGGTCCTAACTCTCACCCCATTCTCCTATACTTCTGCTGCTTTACACATGTCATGGGGTGAGAGTTGGGGCTGATGATCCCAATGTGCACTTAATGATTGAGGTCAAGGGAGTTTTCAACCTAATACCGAATTTCCTACTTTTGTCGCTGTGGAACAACCCTAACTAATGCATTAAATGGAGTTTTTGTCTCTAATATATATATATATATATATATATATATATAATAACACACACAGTAAATATGTGTATATATATATATATATATATATATATATATATATTAGAGCAAAAACTCTGTTTAATGCACTAGTTAGGTTGTTCCAAGAGACAAAAGTGAGAAATTCGCTGTTAGGGTTGAAAACCTAACTCTAATTCACCCCCAGCACCGCACACACAGACATACACACACACACACACACACACACACACTAATGCAAGTAGGGGGAGGACCAAGTCAACACAACCAGTGACAGACATCCAGCAGCAGGTGACAGAAATAAACAATTGTCTAAATGTACTACGAGACATCCCCACCCACCTGACCAGGTACTGCATGCTCAGTGGAGATCAACAGCAAAACTGAGGCCATGTACACCAAACGTACACATCCCTGATTGCAGCTGCACAGCGTACCACACTTAGTAGTTGCATGACCTTACCTACCGATGCCCACACCAGACCAAACCACATGTTGTGGGCCACCTGAACAATAGAGTTCAGCAAAACCAAGCAGATGTACTGGTATAATATCTCTGATTATAACAAGGGTTTGAGAAATGCAGCTTTCTAATTGACTGTGAACATTGTAACAGCCTTTTGTTTAGTTTTTATTAACATACATGTAGAGCCTAACCATATGATGAACATGGTTTAATGTTGTTTAAAAAACAGTTTCATTATGATAGCAATAAGCCACTCCCAGGTATTATGTTAATGGTCAGTTTATCACTGTCTAGTGACATGTGGCACTCGACTATGCCTCATTCAACATTAAACCCCTACAGGGTGATTAACAGACCATTTAACATAACTGTTGATCATGCCTTATTGCTTAATTGTCTTTGTGAGTAGATACTCTCCCTCTGCTAGGCACTGCAGCAGCTTTGCAACACAGTGTCCTACCCAGTTACACCATCCACTGTCTAGTTACTGGAGTATGGCTGTGAATATGAACTCATGAAGATGAACAGTGTAACTTGATCATTACAGTCATCGAAACCTTAGTGTGATTATAACTGACAGAGTCAGTGATACAGAATAACCCCTGCTGTCCTAGTACACTTACCCCATTGTGAGTTAAATCAGTACTAAAAGACATTCTGTTTATATCTGCACTATACCTACTTGATTCCTATTGTACCACAATTAACATAGTTATCACTTTGATAGCATCAGTGACAGAAGTGTGGCAAACCCAAACACTAGGCATACAGCCTGAGTATGAAACAACTTAAAAAAAATTACACTGTGTCCATAAGTGGCATAGATCACTCATTGCAACAATAGTAAATGTATTACTATTTGAATAAGTTAGTCATCACAGATGCAATGAGATTGTCTTTATCAGGTACAACATACTCAGTAAGTGCCTACAGGAAAATCTATCCTATATACATCTCCAATACAGGTACATCATTGTTGGCTCAGTAGTGCTATGATATTTAGAAGTTGCTTGGACTGATCCATGCAATTACACTGTTTCTTACAAAGAATACTTACTGCATCTTTAGTATTGAAACACACTGAAGGTCATGTATGTACATCAGCAGTACACCTTCATCAGTAAGAATGCATCTGATACTGGCAGTCACGAATTTCACAGCATTGAACAGGCAATGCTTTTCCATACATTTACATCAGCCTCTCTATCTTGAGTAAACCATTGCAGTAAATGTACTACTATATAAATCACATACTAAATGTAACACAACTTTTATCTTGAGCGTGCTAGTGTCTTGTAGTTAACTTATGTACTTCTCTTAATTAATATATACTCACTAGTGTTAAAACCTTTCTACAATTGTCATCATGCACTTTCAGCATTTATATTGACTAACGGCACAGTACCAGTTGTGGTGTGGTGTGGGGCATCAGTAGGTAGGCCATGCAACTACTAAGTGTAGTGCGTTGTGGCAGCTGCAATCAGGGATGTGTGCGTTTGGTAGACATGGCCTCAGTTTTGCAGTTGATCTCCACTGAGCATGCAGTACCTGGTCAGGTGGGTGGGGATGTCTCGTAGTACATTTAGACAATTGTTTGTTATTTCTGTCACCTGCTGCTGGATGTCTGTCATTGGTTGTGTTGACTTGGTCCTCCCCCATACTTGCATGTATGTGTGTGTGTGTGGTGCTGGGGGGGCAAATTTGGAGTTAGGGTTTTCAACCCTAACAGCAAATTTCCTCACTTTTGTCGTTATGGAACAACCCTAACTAGTGCATTAAACGGAGTTTTTTGCCTCTAATTGCTCTTCTTTTTGAGAATGATAACGAGAAATAGTGAATGTATTGCAGCGAAGGGCCCCGCGCTCCGGCCACATGATGTGGTGTGGCATAGTAACAGGAAGAGCAACGCAAACAGAAGTGCTAACAGTGGCGCACATGGTAATGCAAGTGCAAATGACAACAGAAAGAGCAACGCACACGGTGGCATGAGCGGGAATGGTCTGCCAAGTGATGTGTTGTCACATAATATGGTGCCTGCAAACGGAAATGTCAATGGGCATGGTGACACAAAGTGAAACAGAAAGAGAAACAGTATGGTAGACACAAATGGCGAAAAATAACAGAAAGCAAGCGCAAATGAAAACACAAAGGGATGACGCATCGGTGGCATAGACGTCAACGGTAAGTGAAATGGGCATGGAACCGCAAGCGGAAAGGGCAATGGTAACAGTAATGTAAGTGCACAGGCTGGTTTTCCCCAAAAGCTGATTAGAGAAAGACAGTGAGTACAAAGAATGTATGCATAATAATGGGTATCGGAGCAGAAAATGAGGACTTGGAATACTAAATAGGTTATATCTCAGGAACCGTACAAAGTAGAAAAAAAATTTAAAAGTCATATGATTTATGACTGTCCTGGTTGTTTTGTACTTAGCCCCATCTAGGGGCCAAGAATTTTCCAATGAAAAGTCTGCTATATCTCACAATCGCTTCCGGTAAACGGCCCAGAAAGGCGCGGCGAACACCGTAATGTTATCCTATGGGAAAAAAAGAGAAGTTCAGAGTGCCATAACTTTTCCTTCCTGTAATATTTTTTCACCAAACCACTGAAAGGCACATCTGTGGGCTGTTGGCTGTCTTCCTTCCAAATTTCAGGAAAAAAGACCAAACCGTTATTTTGCAGCAGGGTGCCAAAGTATTCCTGTAATGCGTTGGGCGCCGTAATGTTATCCTATGGGAAAAAACGTCAACTTTGGAGTGCCGTAACTTTGCTGCCATGTAATATTTTTTCAATACAATACTGAAAGGCATATCTGTGAGATGCCGGCTGCATTCCCTCCACATTTCAGCCCAAAATTCCCAACCGTTCTTTTGCAGAGCAGTGCCAAAGAATTGCTGTCATTTTCCACAGACTAGAAAATTACTATGCGCAATTTGCAAAAGCTTTGCCAAACATTTGCTGACACTTTCTTTGAAGCATCGCAGTATTTCATAAAGTAATTTTTCCAGAAATCTGAAAATATATTTCTGGGGTGTTTTACCCCAAAATAAAGACATGGCTAGCATCCTCAGAGTCCGACTAGGTGAATACAAAAAGAATTAGGTTGCTAGAGGGTCCCAAATTTAAATGCCAAGCATTTTTCTAAACACCAACTGAAAACAAAATGGCCGATTTGCGAAAGTAACAGGCCCATTTGCGAAAGTAAAAATGCATTTGCTAAAGTGTTGAACTTTTTGTTAACTTTTCCCATTGACTTGTAATGGGAAATTGTTTTTTGAATAACTTTTGAACCGTTTAATATTTTTTCACCAAATCTTCAAATGGCACATTGGGGACCCGGTTGCAGGTTTCTTGAAGATTCGGGTGGGTCTTACAAACTTTGCAACCATGCGCTGTGACCGTAGAATTCCAGAAAAAGCATAAATGTCCTGGCATAAATCATGCTTAGAAAATGGGCACGCTGCAAACATCGTAAATGCAGCATTCTGATTGGCTGAGAGATCGGTGGCACCGGGTTGTTATTTTTAATAACACCGCAAATAACAAGTTCCTCTTTCCACCACTCTTTACTGCTTCGATCCCAGCCCACCGAAACATCTCGGCAGTCACTTCTGTTTCACCTACTTAGCCAGACACTGAGACAAAGCCCCCCGCAACTCATTCCTTCTCTGACCAATCCCTACACCAGTTACACACGCAGTGCGATCAAAACCCCCAAAGCAGTTTTTTTTTTATCCTACAAACACGACCGTTGCTGCCAATCCTATCCTACAATCAGCACCCTGATCTCAGAAGAAAAGCTACACGACAGCGCCACTCCATCTCCGGGATTCACTGCAGGAAAATACCGCTTCAGTCCACGACCCCACCATGATACAAAAGCAAGCAACTGATGCTTACCCCAAAACAAATTATCAGCAAAAAAACAAAATACCTCATTTTGTTTTATTTCCACACTGCATCAGCCGACTCGATTTATATATTCCCTGTCCAATCAAGTGTAACAGATCTTCATGTAATTCTCGCTCCACCACTACCACACGTGCCCTGCTCATACTCTATAAAACAAAAACTTGTTTTTTCCCTATATAGATGGTACTGCGATGTGACAAGCTGTGTGATTTCTGATTTTTCACAAAAATACCAACAATAAGAAAATACTGCACTGTGTAAGTAATAACACAAAAAAACTGCCTTCTCATAACCAGCAGCACCCTCTAGTGGCACTATCGAACTATTTTACACAACCATCCATTTCTATTCATTTTTTTAAATATCCCACCTTTTTTTATAAACATTATTTAAAAATAAAAAAAACAATGTTACCCCATTTTCTAAGTGTAATAATACCCTCCAGGATGGGCATTATGGGATATAACGGACCTTCCAGGGGCTATAAGGCCCTCCGCCTCCGGCGTCGGGCCTCATTACACCCCTGGGTGGTCCGTTATATCCCAATAATGCCCACCCTGTTGGGTTTTATTATTACTTACTTAATAACTCTGCAGCTGTGTATCTGACTGGTACAAAATTTGGCAGTTGCCAAGGCCTATGGTTCTTGATTCTGTATTCCAAATTTCAGTCAAATCTGTCAAATGGTTGCAAAGTTATTAAGGTGTAAGGTTTTGGGGTTTAACATAGAAATGGCTCCTCAACCCTAACTATGGTAGCACTACCGTGCTACCACAATATATATATATATATATATATATATATATATATATATATATATATATATATATATATATATCACACTTGATCAGGTCATTTGATCTGATCATTGCATTGTAACATTCTTATTTGGGGCCTCTCCTGATAGTCCCCCCTCCATTGAGATGATTAGCTAACGTCCTTTAACTCATTGTCTCCTAGCAGACGCCTGTAGTCGTCAGTAAAAAAACACTGGTGTGTCCTGAGGACATCTGCAGAAGTCAGCTACTGACTCCAGTGTGCCCTTGCAACATCTGGAGAAGTCACTTATATATTTTGATATATGGTGTAACAGAATATAATATATATTTGACTGCATAGCACCGTTGGAAAGATAATTTTATGCTGAACAACTTTGTCACTGATATTTGTGTATATCATGTATACTTTAGGAATTATTTGCATTTGTTTATGGTATGGTGTTTATGGCTGACATGTTTTCATCAAGATTCACCTAAGCAGCTTGAATAAAATTTACTTTTTTTGGCACTTCAGCAGGTATAAAATAAAAACCGTATTGATTACAACTGGTTGCATAGCACCATTGGAAAGGCATTTTTGTGCTCATCAACTTTCATGCTGATACTTTGTGTGTATCATGTATACTTTTGGAGTTATACGCATTTGTTTATGATATGGTGTGTGTGTGTGGTTGAGATTTAGCCCTCAAATCTCATCAAAGCACCTTGACTAAAATGGGAAAAAATTACATTTTATAGTAAAAGATATCTTTTTAACAAACATAATATTAAAACACCATCTAATGTCTGTATGCTTAATTTGGTGTTGATATTTTACATATTTCCCAACAGAAAATGGCTTAAATTGCCCTTTTTTAGTGAAAAAAATATTTAGTTTGCTCTTTCAACCAGCATAGAAGAAAAACAAAATTACTTATTATTACATGCATGCCACCATTGGAAAGGCAATTTTGTGCTGAATAACTCTGTCACTCATACTTTGTGTCTAGCATGTACAGTTATTGAGCTATTAGCATTTGTTTGTGACATGCTGACTATGGCTTGATTTTGCTTAGAAAGGCCCAGGATTCACTGTTAAAAGTATACAGGAGATTCAGGAGGCAAGTGGTGTAATCTCAGAGTGAGCCTGTGGAGGCAATGAGTTAAGGGAACTGTTCCCAGAGGGACTGTTGGCAGTAGCTGACTTATCTAGCATAATTTCTGCATGTTCAGTTGACAGAGGTTTGATGGTGGCTGCCTTTACTACAGCAGTCTATGAAGTACTCAGTGCTATCTCACCGGTCTGTATATGACCCAAATCTTCTCACTTGAGATCCCCCTGGTTTGATGGGGACCTCAAGGCAATGAAGATCAAGGGTCAGAAGTTGGAGTGTTGCTGGTGGAAGACCCATTCAAGAAGGACAAACTGGCCTTGCTTGATCACTATGGCGAGTACCAAGGGTAATCAACTGTAAGAAGATAGAGTTCCAATCCAGGGAGATTGCTGCAGGAAGAACAGACCATCTCAACTTTTTCACACTGTGGACAGACTTCTTCATCCGGTCTGTCTTCATCTGGAAAAAGCTTTTGCAACTGCTTTAGGTGAGAGTTTGCTCTGTTCTTGTCTGGCAGGTGCCCCCTTTCTTGATGGGATCCTGCCAGTGAAGCAAGTCTTGCCTCATCGGGACCGGCCTGGTATAAGCAGAGGCACTCTGATTGCCTTGGAGGAGTTTAGTCAGCTGAAGTGGCCCAGGTTATGGGGTGATCTGAAGCTGAGGCACACTTATTGTGAACTGGACCCAGCTCAGACTCATTTCTTGATGAGATGTGTTGAGACCATTGGTACAGTGTTCGCTGGGATTACACAGTGTTCATTGTCAGAGAAGGGCTTCACAGATGCCTTGAAGTAGGCATTGGTGAGACCAGTTCTGAAAAGACATCTCTTGACCCTGATGTCCTAGCAAATTATGGACCAATCTCCAACCTTCCATTTTAGGTAAGGTGGTTGAGAAAATAGTGCTGCAGCAGCTGGAGGAGCACCTTGTGACCTTTGATATCTACAAGCCTTTCCAGTCAAGTTTCAGGACGAGGCATTGCACTGAAATGGCATTGATTCAGGTGCAAAATGACCTCCTCAGGGAAAGGGACTGAGGATACAGGTCAGTTCTTGTTCTCCTAGATCCCTCCTCAGCTTCTGACACTGTGGATCACATTGTGCTACTGGATCACCTTAGAGAATACTGTGGACTCACCGATACTTTAATCAACTGGTTAGAGGCCTACCTCTCATTCAGGATGCAATGGGTGGTGGTGGCCAGTTTCTCCTCCTCCCTGAAGCCCCTGCCCTGTGGAGTGCCCCAGGGCTTGATCTTGTTGCCAATGTTATTTGCGGTATATATGCTAACCCTGGGTGAGCTCATTAGGCATTACAGTTTGGGATTTCACTAGTATGCAGATTTAACCCAGCTCTATATGTCCTTTGCCCCTGAAACATGAGATGCTGTGGAAGTGCTAAATAGTTGCCCATCAGAGATAAATGACTGAATGTCCTCCAACTGGTTGTGACTGAACCCAGATAAAAGAAATGTACTACTGATGGAGTCATGTCATGGGTGTGAAGGAGTGCCTCCAAGAGGTCTTGGGATTAGTCCAGAAAACTGCTCCATTTATGTATTCCCTAAGTAAATCCTGGATGACAGGCTGACTCTTGATGCACAACTGTCATTTGCCATGCAGATCAGCTTTACCACCAAGGAATGTCACTAGGATTAAACCTCTAGTTCCACCCAAAGAGCTGCCATCACTAGTCCATGCCTTTGTTATGTCTAGGCTGGATTACTGCAATACTCTGCACTTTGGGGTCAGTGGAGGGATCCTCTTCCAGCTGCAGCTGGAGCAGAATGCAGTGGCCAGGTTACTTGACTGGCCTGTCAAGGTCTAGTCATGTGACTCCAGTCCTGTGAACTCTACACTGGCTGCAAGTCAGGTGGAGGATTATCTTCAAAGTGGGATTGTTCATTTATAAGGCCCTATATGGCTGGGGCCTGGCTAACTGACTGATCTCCTAACACCTGCCTCCATAGTCTACTCCCTCCACTCCTTCACCAGGGGCCTCCTGGCTGTTCTAAGGGCCAGGTTAAAAATGTCTTGTGACAGAGCCAATGAAGTCACTGGTCTGGCCCTCTGGAACACATTTTCTATCTCATTCAGCGAGGTACCAACAGTGGAGGAGTTTAAAAGTGGTCCAAAGACTCATCTCTTTCACATGGCTTTCCTGGATTAGTCAGAGCCTCATACTAAATCATGTTATTAGGACAGCATTTATATATCTAAATATGTGTGTATATAAGTATGTTTTTGCATTTCATCCTATTTGAATTCCCTTCCTGCTTGCTTTTATGTAAGGCACCAAGAGCTTTCGAGACTGGGCACCATATAAATAAATGTAACTTGCTTTGTCACCATTAAAACCAAATCCATATTATTGTGCTATTTGTTTTCTATTGACCAGAATAGAGATTTCTCCAGAACAATTCAAAAACAAGAAAACATAATTAAAATGGGGATGGAGAAATTACTTGCAAGAATCTCACTTCTTGTTAAAACTAAGGATACAAGACAGAAAATGAATCTTAAATGGTCACAAGAAGCTAATATTATATTCAGCATGGCCATGACTAAATTTAATAATAAAAGCCAAGCAAAATGATGTGTAAGGAAAGAATAAAGCAATCTAAAGTAAGACAGTTGTTCTAGCCTAACACCAACAAATGTTGCCAAAATTAATAAAAAAAATAATGACAAATACTGGCATGATTTCTCTAGAACTGGTGATCTAGTCCACTGTTTCTGGAGCTTTTTCCAGACCATCACCTTGTGGTAAGAAACTACAACATTTTTCAGCCCAAATATTAAATGTTAATATGCCCTTATGGCTGGATTTGTTCCACTTTAATAAAATGGAAAATATAAGAACTACTACAATAGAAGAAAACATTTCTTAATTAGGAACCATTGCCACTAAAAGGCTAGTTTAGAAACAATGGTGCCAGCCTTCAATACAATACCTTGCAGTGAATGGCATTTGTCACAAAATACCGTGTGACAAAGGGGCATAACTGCCATTGAATTACACTGTGCTCTGTAGCATACTGCAGCATTCTGCAGATTTACAGTAGTAATACTGCAAAGTACTGTGCTGCATCTTTACTGACACCACTGTAGATGGAATTCCCATGTCCTTCCTAATTTTGAACAACACAGATTTTGGGTAATGCTTAGTGAAATATTTACTAATGCAAAATTCTGGCATAATGCGAATACAATGGATGATATACTTGGAGTAATTAAGAAGAAGCCAGAATCTCCCACTCCCCATTAAAACTATAATATAAGGTTTGGGATGTTTTAGGGGGAAACACAATCCTAAAAAATAATAAGTAGAGTACTAAACTGTATCAGAGTAGCAAACTGCTTATGTTGAAATCTTGTTTATTTCAAATTAACAATTTCACCTTGTGAGGCACATTAATTAATACATAATCTATACAAAATGTGTTGCTAAATAAAGTAAACAGGGGTCCTGGGTGGAAGGTGGTGGTGGTGGTGGTAGAAATGAGAATATTCAAATGGAATGTTAAGAAGTATTTTTCATTGAGAGGGCAGTGGACACTTAGAATAGTCTGTTGAAGCAGGTAGTAGAAACCAAATCACCTACTGGTTTCAACCATAGAAACATAAAAGCAGAATTTGAAGGCTGATAATGACCACTTGGCCCATCCATTCTTACCATTTCTCCCCATCTACAGTATTACTGCAGACTTTACCCAGTCTACAGTTCTTTTTTCCATCCCTCATTCCTTCTTTCTACTATGATTCCCTTGTGCTTATCCCATGCATTCCTGAACACCACCACTGTTTTTGCCACCACCACCTCTGTTGCAAGGCTGTTCCAGGAACCCATCACACCTTCTGCGAAAGAATATGGTGGCATTCCCCAGGATTAAGCCCAGATCTGCAGCATTTTGCAGCACTCCGCAGAATGCTGCAGCAGACCTACTGAATAAAGCAATGTAATTTTAATGGTAATTAGTCCCTATTGTCATTCAGGAAAATGTGACACTGCCAGGATGAAGTGAATGCCACAGTTTCCTGTATGAGAAAAGGGACTAATTGGCATTGAGGTTACATAGCTTTGTTCAGTAGGTTTGCTGCAGCATACTGCAGAGTACTTTAAAAGTATGTTTCATCCTGGGGGAAATCACTGTACTTCCTCACATCTCTCCTGAATCTACCACCTCCAGCTTCATAGCATGTCTCCTTGTTCCTGAGCACCTTTTTGTCTGAAACATACTCCTCTCCTATACCTTATTTACCCCTGTGAGGTCTTTTAAGGTATCCATCATATCCCCCCATCCCAGTGTGTACATATTGAGGTCATGTAGTCTCTTCTCATAAAGCATTTGATACAGATAAGTAAGATACAGACCCTGCACTATATTAGTTGCCATCTCTGGACCACCTCCACTCTATGTCTTTCTGGAGTGGTCTCCAGAACTGGACACAGCTGGCTGAGATAGGCAGATGGCTATAGTTACGTCCTAAGGGGAAGGATGGACAGCCAGGGGAGGGGAGCACTGGTGAACTGGAATGGCAAAAGATGCAGTAACCCTGGTCAAATGCCAGGTCTGACATAGACTTAGGTAGGAAATGTTTAGACAGGAAGGAGAGATTAATATGCTTTACTATGCAGTCAGAATCTATGTAGTTAAATGTATCTTTCTCTTTGTATAGTTGCTGGCTTAAAACTGAGAATAACCACCTCTGGAGCTTTCTTGGTCCCGTGATTTTCATAATTTTAGTAAGTATTTTTTTATTTTGCTGTTTTTATTTATTAAAAAAAACATAATTTCAGTTAATTAGAAAATAACCTCTAAATCTAGTGAGGAATAATGCATTTTCAGTATAAGACAGTAAAAGCAGCCTGGAACAGTTGAATTGGTGGGGGTATCAGTTTCTCATGTTGTCAACCTGGGTTTGCTGTTTGGGCTGGAGTAAAACAGAGACTGTTGTACAAGTTGCAACTGCTGACTCTAGGCAAAGAGTAGAGGTCTTCCTTGCTCTTAAATACCTCCTATCAGATAATGGAACAACACTGGCTGCTATGGATGACCATATGACATCTGGCCCAGTCCCCCAAGCCAGGGGATTCAAGGATAGGGCCTAGAGCCTGAGTAGGGTGTGATAAAAAAAGGGGAAAATGTTTCACTGTTGGCAGATGATGCCACTCATCTCCTCAATACCATCCATGCTGATGTCCTTTTGAGTCCTTCCTATGACTGTTACAAACATTTTGCAAGCTTAGGACCCTTAGGTCACAAAGTCCATTACAGAAAGGGTGATATTCTTAAAACCCACAGTGTGACCTACTCCCTATGAAGAAAAAACACACAAGGGAGCAGTCTGCTCCAGTAATCAGCTAATGCACCTAAATGTATTGGAGACTGAGAATCACTTATCGATTTTAAATGTTCCCAAATTTTTATTTTATTGTAGCTCAATAATTGATCACAGAATAGCACAGTTAGACAAACAGTCAACATATCATAAACCTCTGGTTTCTGTAATTCATCAGCACAGTTTTTTCCTCACTCCTTCCTTCCTTTCAGTAGAAGAAGGTAAGGCAGGGCCCACTGCTCAGCACCATGGACACAGGGGGGAGGGAAGTTTGCACAAGTCCCTTCACAAATGAAAGGGTCCTACAAGAGGTCAATAAGCTCAGGGTGGACAAGGCAATAGAACCTGATGGCATAAATCCCAGGGTACTAAAGGAGCTAAGGGTGGGACTAGCAGAACCATTAGCAGAACTGTTTAGTGAGTCTCTGAGCACAGAAAAGGTCCCAGAAGACTGGAGAAGGGCTTATGTAATCCTGTTCCACAAGACTGGCAGCAAGGAGGAGGAAGGGAACTACAGACCAGTCAGTCTTGCCTCAGCAGTGGGCAAGATTATGGAAGCACTCAATAAGGAAAGATAGTACAACACCTGGAATCCATAGGAGCACAGGATCAAAGACAGCATCGGTTTACAACAGAAAGGTCTTGTCAAACTTATCTCATAGATTTCTTTGACTGGGTAGCCAGATTGGTGAACCAATGGGGTGCAGTTGATGCTGCCTACCTTGCCTTCAGCAAAGCTTTCAATACTGTTCCACGTAGAAGATTGATTAACAATCTGGGTAGACTTGTGGTGGGTCAGAAGTTGGTCAACTGGTTGGTGGGCAGAAAACAGAGAGTGGTGGTAAGTGGGATACAGTCAGAAGAGATGCAAGTCAGAAGTGGGGTACCTCAGGGATCAGTCCTGGGTCCAGTCCTCTTCAATATCTTCATCAATGACACTGTAGATGGACTGGTTGGTAAGGTTTGCCTGTTTACAAATGACACCAGTATCTGCAACAGAGTAGGTGACCTAGATGGGATGAGCAGAATGAGAAAGGATCTGAAAAAACCTGGCACAATGGTCTGAAGAGTGAAAACCAGGGTTTAACACAAAGAAGTGCAAGATCATGCACATAGGGAAGAGAAACCCTGAAGCTACCTATAGATTGGGAGGGGAGTTGCTGGCAATCACAAGGGAAGAAAGAGACTAGGACAGCATCATCACCGATGACCAGAAATCATCCAAGCAGACCACTAAAACAGGTGGTACAAGTGGGTCAGAGACAAGTATTAATAGTGATTCATAGAACTCATAGGGGCCTATTTTGGAATGCAGGAAACAGAGGAAAGGAAAGAGAAAGGGCAGATATTATGTGGCAACAAACATACAAGGAGGAGAAGGATAAGATCTGCAGGGACAAATGGTATATGGGGGACAGATGCATACACAGAAGAAAAGGTACCAGGAACATCAAATGGTGAAGTAACTGAGGGACTTGGTGAGATAAATGTGATTAATCTGTCCTCATACAAACTAAATGAACATGAAAAAAGTGTGCTGAACAAACTACTTTCATTTTTTCTGACTGTGGACTTTAGTTTTTTTTTTGTAATGTTACCATAAACCAATATAGATTGTGTAGAGTTTTAAACTTAATATGTTATTTTTGGAAATCTATGAACATGGGGAGTCTGGAATGTGTAGAAATGAATAGTGATGACATAGATTATAATGAAGTAGGTATAATACATACACAGGAAGTGCTTTTGGCTTTTTCAGAATTTTCCAGAGGAGAGCAGGAGGGAGATGACATGAGGAGTGGGAGTTTAGAGAATAATGAGGGTGTGGAACAAAGGAAAAAACATAGTACTTTCTGTCCACCATTACGCTATGCAGTAATGATGTTTCAAAGGTTGTATGAACAGTATATAGAAAAATTGAGAAACGAAGAGTATGTGCCTAGATTTAACAACATAACATCTAAAGAAAAAGAGGCTGTATTTGCTTTAATGAATAACAAAAGCATTATAATAAAGCCAGCAGGTGGGAGTGTGGTGGTTCAGGATGTAGGTGACTATGAGGCAGAGGTGGAAAGGCAGTTGCTTAATGAAGAATACTATAGACAAGTTAAAAGGGATGTTGGTGTTTAATTTAAACAGGAAGTTGATAATTTTCTTGCATGGGCTGAGAAGGAAGGAGTGATAAATGAGAGGGAAAAGAATTGCATGACAGTGTCTTACCCCTTATTCTGTCAATTTTTTATCTTGCCAAAGGTCTATAAATCCCTGGTGAACCCACCCTGATGCCCAATTTTATCAGGTGTAGGGCCAGTGATGGAACCCCTGGTCAGGTTGATAGATGATAAAAGTGGAAAAATGGTTAAAACCTTGCCCTCATTTGTTAAAGACACTGGAAATGTTCTGGAGTATTGGAGGGGGGATATGGATGGGAGTTAGAAAATATGTTAGTAACTTTAGAAATAGAATCCCTATACATGAACATTCCCCATGATTGGTATTTAAGGGCAATGTGTTATTATCTGAATGCTGGAGGGCCGGGGCAAAGTCAGATACTGATTTCCTTGTGGATCTCACCAGAATGGTGCTGGAAGGTTGTTTTTTTTTTTGGTGACAAATGCTTCCACCAGATTAAGGGAACAGTGATGAGGGCAAGTTTTGCCCCCAATTACACAAATTTATATGTGAGTTATTGGGAGCAAAGTGTTATATTGGATGCAAGGTCTAACCGGTTTACAGATAAGATAGCCCTATGGGTGCGGTTTATTGACGATATACTCATGATATGGAGAGGTACAAACAATGAACTTGAAAGGTTCATAGAATACCTCATAGCACCAATAGACATCTGAGGTTCACTTGCACTGCAAGCAGAGAGGAAGTTTCCTTTTTGGATCTTAATATAAAAGCTACAGGGGGTGATAGGGTGGCAACCTCTTTGTTTAGAAAACAGACTGATAAAAATACTTTACTGTTGGCAAGTAGTTGCCACCCAGGGCATACCAAAGAGAATATCCCTAAGAGTCAGATGTTTAGAGTGAAAAGAAATTGTAGTGAAGTGGGAGATCAGATTAAAGAGTTGGATCTACAGGGAACCAGATTAAAAGACAGAGGTTACTCAGAACATATTATTAATGAGGCCAGGGAGGTATGTGACCTAAAAAACAGAAAGAGTCTTCTGGAAGGGAAAATTAAGGAGAATGTTCATAGTAATAGGATTAATTTTGTTACTACATACACTGTTAGGTCAAACCAGATCAGAGATATTATCTATCAACACTGGCATCTCTTATTGGTGGATGACAGATTAAAGGAAACAGTACCAATGAAGCCAAGTATGGCATATAGGAAGATAAGAAACTTAAGGGACATTTTAGTGTCATCTGTTAAGGAAGTGGAGAAGCCTAGAAACTGGCCACCCCCCACCATGGGGGTTTAGAAAGTGTGGTAGATGTAAGTGTTGTCCAAACATACATGAGTGTAGTATGTTTAGAAATCCCCATGACAACAGGATTTATGATATAAGGGGGTTTATTAATTGTGACACTACAAATGTTGTTTATTACTCCTTCTGTACTTGTGAAAGATATTATGTAGGAAAGACTAAGAGAAAATGGAAGGAACAAGTGGGGGAGCATTTAAATGCAATCAAGAATGAAACTATACAATATGCATGGGCTCAGCATGTGAGAGATTTGTATAATGTAGAGGGGCACAAAGTTAAATTTATAGGTATCGAAAAGGTAACATTGGGGCCTAGGGAGGTAATATTGAGAGTCTCTTGAGTCAAAGAGAGAAATATTGGATATATATGATGGGAGCAGATGAAGGTAAAGGCCTGAATGATCATGTAGAATTGAAACCTTTTTTAGGGAAAAGAGGTTTGAAGGGAGAAAAGGGTAAAGAGGAGGAGACCAACGAGTGGCTGGCTGTCTGTGTTTGTCTCTGTCAGTAGTTTAGTTTTTGTGGATTTTCATGTGTTTCTGTTTGGAAGAACTGGATCATTCATGGATATGACATCTATGAATGTTTTCTGGACTAAGAAACTATAAAACATCACCACCAGATATTAACATTCTCATCATAAATCAACTTTTTTGGAAGCCATCAAAAACAAAAGTAAGGTCAGTAAATCTGTTATTCAAGCTCTGAGTTGTGAAGTGCTGCATTGAATCTACATTTCTGTCTGACTTGTTCTTTAAAGAATATGTGATTGTCTTCAAGGTCTATTCACAACCATTTTGGAGAACAAAGGGAAGACACTAACAAAGGATTTTTACATCCTGCATATGCCCCAGACCAGTGTTCATCACCTTCAGGAATTTAGCACATTATGGGTATTTGATCTACAGTAACAACAGTTTGCTGGTCCCCAGCAGTTCACCATTTCCTGTGGATCTGATTATTTTTCATCATTTGACTCCTGGTACCTTGGGCAAGATTACTATATTACATATCCCTGAACATAACTATCTGCATGGTTTAAAATTACTATATCAAGAATACAACCTAACCCTATGAGCTGGCCTTGGTATACTGCGCTGAAAGGAAATGGCTTGAAACTTGTTAAGAAGAATATCTGCAGCCTAATTCTGAAGATGCCCCAACTGCAGGCATGGGCCATCCTACATAAATCTGATATACTTTGCCTGACTGAGACCTGGCTATTCACCCGGGTCAGGGATAATGAGATAGTGCTCCCAGGTTACAATATCTTTAGATGTGATAGGAATGGGAAAAGAGGTGGTGGCTGCCTCATTTATTTACAGAACACCCTACAAGGCATTGTGCTCCCCATCACAACCTGCAGCATTGACCATGAGATCCTTGCAGTTAGAATTATTTTTGGTGAACATGAAAAATCTCTGGTCATTGCATGCATCTACCTCCCACCAAAATAACCAAAGATGGTCTAATTAAACTACTAGGGTCCTTGGCTGGTGATAACAACAACTGTGAACTCATCGTGATTGAGGACTTCAACATCAATTGGCTTAGTAATGAATCATCCAACCAGAAGGATACCACAGTCAATTCCTTTCTCATACAATTAGTCATGGATCATACTAGAATGAACCATAAGACCAGTAAGCACACTCTCCTGGACTGGCTCCTTTCAAGCTTACCTGACAGGATTACCAATATCTTGGTACTACCAGATTCGCTAAGTGAGCATCCCCCTATCACCTGTCTGATCTAATAAATTCAAAAAAGTGCCACCTGTCTGTGTGAATAGCAGAATTCTCAGGAAAGGGAAGCTCTCAGCTTTCAAGGAGGTGCTTTCTCAGATTGATTGGTCTCTCTTTACGGTACTGCATGACCTTGACATAACACTCCAGTGCTTTATTGATAACTTTAATAGCATTTGTGACAGATTTGCTCCATTCAGAAAAAGAAAAACATGTGGCCATAACAATGGATGGATTACAAGTGACCTTCTAGATCACATGAGGCCAAGAGACAACCTTTGGTATCAAGCCAGGGCCTCCGGTAAGCCCAGAGACCTTCAAAGATACAGAGTAGCCAGAAACAAATGCACACATCTCATCAGGATTGCTATAGTTAATTTCTACAAGGATCAATTGGGAAGAACCTGGGGTGATGGGAGGCAGTTTTTGGGACAATATAAAACCACTCACAGGGAAGGATGACAAAACACAGCCATCGCTGCTAAACATTAATGTCACAAATACCATGGACCCCCACACCATTGCTGAAGAGTTCATCTCCACCTTCACGGATCTTAGCTCTATTCTACCAGATGAATACCTCAAGCCTATCAAAGCTGATAATAGGCACCCACTGGACATCACCTCGCACCCTCAATTTTACTTCAAGAGAGTCACTGTCAAAGAAACACTGGGTTATGTTAAAAAGGTCCTGGGAAAAACCAGAATGGGGTCTGACAACATTGAAATGAAACTGCTGGGGTTGGCAATCAATGAAATCATTGCTCCCATCACTACAGTTTTCAATAAATCCCTCCAGCTTGCCAAATTCTCTTCCCCTTGGAAACAAGCGCTGGTGACCCCGGTGCATAAGGGAAGCAATATGTCACTGACCGCAAACTACAGGCCCATCTCTATCATCTCCCCCCTCTCTAAATCACTGGAAAGGATTGTAGCAGACCAGTTTACTGACTATATTCACAAATACCAGTTGCAATGTCCCCAGCAGCATGGCTTTAGGAAACTCCACAGCACGGACACTGCACTGGTGGATTTTACTGAGTATGTCCATAAGGCATTGGATGAGGGAAAACTGGTTGGTTCCATCTTCATTGACTTAAGAAATGTATTCAACACAGTATGACACCCACTCCTCTTGTCTCAACTGCATGCCCTTGGTGTTTCCCCAAATGCCACTCTATGGTTCCAGAACTGCCTAACCTCCCGGTCTCAAAGGATCAAGCTAGGTTACTCCATATCTACATCCAAGGAAGTCTCGCTAGGGTGCCTCAAGGGTCCATCCTGAGTCCACTACTCTTCAGCATGTTCCTGAATGACCTACCCGATACCTGCACTAGCAAAGTCATTCTATACATTGATGATGCTGTCCTACTTAGCTGTCACTCTCACATAGAACACCTACAGGCTGAGCTACAATCATCCTCCCAGCAACTGCAGACCTGGTTCTACTCTCAAAGGTTGCTACTAAACTACAAAAAAAACCAAGACGATGCTCCTATCTAGCCCCCAACTAAAAAGGAGGAGCCCAGAACTAACAATCATAAATCATCTGACTGCCCCACTGGAACAGGTTCACTCCTTCAAGTACCTGGGTGTCATTGTGGATGATACCCTCTCATATGTTCAGCACATTGACATGGTGGTAAAAGCTATGAACACTAAATTAGGGATCCTGTTTAGGCACAAGAAAAGCCTAACTGCTGAAGTCCTCTGGCTCTCAGTCTTCAGCTCTGTCCTCTCCCTGGTTGTCTACGGGCTGGCAGTTTATGGCGCTGCCACTGATACGGCCCTTAAAAGGGTTGTCACTGGGACTTCACCCAGTCCCTTTCTCTCTCCTCCCCGTGTCTCCTCCTCTTTTTCTTTCTCTCTATCCCTAACATGCCCCTCCTTTGTAGTCTTCCCCCTTTCTTTCTCCTACCCTTTCTGATACTCTACCTGACAAGCCCCCTGGGGCAGCCATGCTGCACATTACTAATTGAAACCTTGTTCGCATTCTCCCCTTTTCTTTCTCCTACTCTTTCTGATACTGTACCTTGACAGGCCCCTCTGGGGCAGCTATGCCATATGTTGCTAATTGGGAATCTCCTACCGCTGTTTAATTTCAGTTGTCTAGGTTACTCAAATGTATTATTTATCTATATTCTGTATTACATAGCAATCTTATGATTTGTGTTAACTGTCAATTTTTTTTTATGTCTCTGCTGTTTTACATCCTGACGTGGAACATTTGTAAAAGAATGTATACTCAAAGGTTGTATCCAAATTACCAAATAAATAAAAATAAAATATGATTTAGTAGGCTAATTTAGAAGGCCTCTTTTTTCTGCCCCCTTTGTTGCCACATGAGCCAAGAACAGATAGTGAAACTAAGTGTATATATATTATTCTTTTTAGGAGTGAGTAATACAGGATAGTAATTCCTTTCATTTTCCCTGGGTATTTAGAAATTAGAGGTAATATCTAGAGGGGTGAAGACAAATAGAGCCAGATATTCAAAACTTTGCGCTGGGCAAAAACCATTTGCTCAGGTTTAGTGCGGGATTAGCGCGGGTCTGCCATATTCAAAAGGCCAAATAACGCGGGCAAACTGCATTAGCGCCGGGCAAAATTATAATGTATGCAAGGGGCAAACTGACATGAATACAGGTGCAATGCTATATTCAGCAACTAGCGCCACGCTAAGTGGTTTTGCGCGACTTAGTGTGACACTTAGCGCGGTGCACATTACCGCCCAGGAAAAGCTGGTCTTAATCCTGGGCAATCAACTTTGCGTGACATTATGGCTTTGCTCGGCGTTTGCGCGGGTTTAGCGTGGGTTTTGTGCAACCCTAACAAATAAATATGACACATAGATAAAGCCAAACATAGAGGAAGCATGCTGCTAACTGATGGCATCACAATGATGCCATCATCTGTCACCAGTCCCAGCCATGCCAGGCAGTAAGTGGTGACCCTACCACCAGTGGACAGCACGGCAGTGTGGCCATTCAGCACATGCCTGTGGACCACACTTCCGTGGACACCAACAGATGCCAGCACACACATGCAGCACTGTGGGCATGGAGGATGTTGAGGGGAGCATATATGGGTGGCGAGGCTGTGCTACAGATCAGGTGTGGCCACAAGGCTGGGACACATCATGCAGTGTACATGGGTCAGTATTGGGAATACCCCAACACCAGTGTGCCTTTCAGATAATATATGCCCCCCGGCCACATACCTCACAGCTGTACAACTGCCATAGCACACAAAGCCAGAAATGTACATGTCACTGTGAGCATCCATGCCACAGGTGCAGCATCTGTGGTCACACAACAGCTAACAGTAATGTCCAGTGTCAGAAAACAACCGCAGGTTGGGCGCTCACTGTGTATAGTGCAGTCATCATCACTGCCCACCACACCATAGGCATTGCTGTGTCCACGCACTACTGGCCCCTTGCTACTGTAGTTTCTGCTGTGCACTGTAGCATGCCCTACAATGTGACAGTTGCATGCAGCACCACCACCACCTGTGCCTATGGTGTCCTGTCCCTGGGGTATAATATGCTATGCTATGCTGTACTATTTACATGTAGCCTCAGCTATCATCATGCACTGCCAGACTGACCTACAGGTGGAGCTGCGGTTGGACCTGGTCAGCCTCTGTACTTCAGACTGACCTACAGGTGGCTCTGTGGGACTCTGCAGTAGCAGCTGGGCAAACTGCATGCAAATCAGGGTATAATGAGATACTAATCTGGTTGTTTGCCCAGAGACTACGTAAGTAGGCTCATTTGCATAAGCACTTTTGAATATGGCACATTTTGGCCAGACAGCGTGTTTGCTCCAGGCTAACTTCTTAGCTCGCTAATGCCCGCTAATGTGTTAGCACAGCTAACGGTAACCGGGAATATTATACAGTTTTGATCACTGTTCTTTCACATCTGCTGCTTCCTGCAGCTGTACTGAGTCCATGCATTTGCTGGCACACACATTGGCCACGTAGTTCATCTGTACCTGCCCTCATGTTGCTGTGTACTGTGTTGTTGTTGTGGGTTGCATTTCCTGGTTGCTTTATTCAGTGCTGTCTTATTCCAGGGCTATTTTTGCCCTGCACTCCCAGCCCAGTTTGCATGGCCTCATTACCATGCCATATTCGGAAGCTGTTTGCCCTGGGCTATTCCTTTTGAATATAGTGTGCTCTGTGCTCCGGGCTAAGTTTGCCCGCTGGGCAGTGCTAATTTTGCCCCGGGGCAAAGTTTTGAATATCTGGCCCATAATGTTTTAAAAAAAGTAGGGATTTGTGATTGAATGGGAATTGTATAATATAACATAGTACAGTCTTCCTCTAGTAATGTAATTGAATATATTGATTTCTGTTTTTTGAACAACTTTTCCCTTTTACTTATAACTCTCTTTTGATCTTTTCCGTTCCCTTCCCCCTCTTTTCTTCCCCCCCCCTTGTCTTCCCCATCCCTTTATGAACTTTGGGATGCCACTTTGGCGTCCTTTGACACATTTGTATCCTCCAATTATTGTGAGTAATCAGTCAGTTAAGATAAGAAAAATTATGTGATATATACATATACACACACACATATATATATATATATATATATATATATATATATATATTTATAGGATCCGTTTCTGTGTATAAAGGAAAGAAGGAGATTAGTCTCCCATTTGAAAGTATATAAGCCTAATGATCTTTTGCCTTCTTGGCACATGACCATATATATATGTCTAAAAATGTTGATTGTAAAATGGAGTTAAATTTATTTAATAATTTAATATTAAGTTGCAATGGATATCACAATGAAATTTAATATTCAACATTTGATATAGTCTTTTCCATGTTAATGTTTATACTTCTAGGTGTGATGTGTGAATATAGGATGTTAGTTTATGTGGTAGATAACCAAAGCACTTACACTTAATGGTAGGTCAAATGACTGGGGTTGGGTGCTATTTAAGCTACCAAACACTAGGGGCCAGATATTCAAAACTTTGCCCTGGGGCAAAATTAGCACTGCCCAGCGGGCAAACTTAGCCCGGAGCACAGAGCACGCTATATTCAAAAGGAATAGCCCAGGGCAAACAGCTTCCGAATATGGCATGGTAATGAGGCCATGCAAACTGGTCTGGGAGTGCAGGGCAAAAATAGCCCTGGAATAAGACAGCACTGAATAAAGCAACCAGGAAGTGCAACCCACAACAACAACACAGTACACAGCAACATGAGGGCAGGTACAGACGAACTACATGGCCAATGTGTGTGCCAGAAAATGCATGGACTCAGTACAGCTGAAGGAAGCAGCAGATGTGAAAGAAAAGTGATCAAAACTGTATAATAGTCCCGTACCGCATGCTCACGGCCAACACATTAGCACGGGCATTAGCGCCGAGTTAAGCAGTTAGTCTCGAGCAAACACGCTGTCTGGGGCTAAGATGCGCTATATTCAAAGTGCTACGCAATGAGCCTACCACGTAGTCTCTGGGCAAACAACCGGATTAGTATCTCATTATACCCTGATTTGCATGCAGTTTGCCCAGCGTTACTGCAGAGTCCCACAGAGCCACCTGTAGGTCAGTCTGGAAGTACAGGGGCTGACCAGGTCCAACCGCAGCTCCACCTGTAGGTCAGTCTGGCAGTGCATGATGATAGCTGCGGTCTACATGTAAACAGTACAGCATAGCATAGCATATTATACCCCAGGGGACAGGACACCATAGGCACAGGTGGTGGTGGTGGTGCTGCATGCAACTGTCACATTGTAGGGCATGCTACAGTGCACAGCAGAAACTACAGTAGCAAGGGGGCCAGTAGTGCGTGGATACAGCAATGCCTATGGTGTGTAGGGCAGTGATGATGACTGCACTATACACAGTGAGCGGCCCAACCTGCGGATGTTTTCTGACACTGGACATTACTGTTACGCTGTTGTGTGACCCACAGATGCTGCACCTGTGGCATGGATGCTCACAGTGACATGTACATTTCTGGCTTTGTGTGCTATGGCAGTTGTACAGCTGTGAGGTATGTGGCCGGGGGCATATATTATCCAAAGGCACACTGGTGTTGGGGTATTCCCAATACTGACCCATGTACACTGCATGATGTGTCCCAGCCTTGTGGCCACACCTGATCTGTAGCACAGCCTCGCCACCCATATATGCTCCCTCAACATCCTCCATGCCCACAGTGCTGCATGTGTGTGCTGGCATCTGTTGGTGTCCACGGAGTGTGGTCCACAGGTGTGCTGTATGGCCACACTGCCATGCTGTCCACTGGTGGCAGGGTCACCACTTACTGCCTGGCATGGCTGGGACTGAGATGACAGATGATGGCATCATTGTGATGCCATCAGTTAGCAGCATGCTTCCTCTATGTTTGGCTTTATCTATGTGTCATATTTATTTGTTAGGGTCGCGCAAAACCCACGCTAAACCCACGCAACGCCAAGCAAAGTTACAATGTCGCGCAAGCTGATTGCCCAGGATTAAGACCAGCTTTTCCTGGGCGGTAATGTGCACCACGCCATGTCATGCTAAGTCGCGCAAGACCACTAAGCGCGCGCTAGTCGCTGAATATAGCATTGCGCCTGTATTCATGTCGGTTGCCCTTGCATACATTATAATTTTGCCCGGCGCTAATGCAGTTTGCCCGCGCTATTTGGCCTTTTGAATATGGCAGACCCACGCTAATCCCACGCTAAACCTGCGCAAATGGTTTTTGCCCAGCGCAAAGTTTTGAATATCTGGCCCTAGGTGTTTATTACCTTTGACAAAGCCCGTGTTCAGGTGAAACATGCGTAAGGACTTTATCTGTGTCTGCACTTAGCACTTTGCTTTCTGTACTCCGTTTTTGCCATCGTTTTTTCTGAAGTTTGTAAGTAAATCGTTACATTTATAACATCCTCTGTTTGGAGAGGATATTTTGTGTCCATTGTGATGTGCTGGGCCTGTTTTGTAAATCTATTGAATTGTCTCTGAGCACCCATCCCTCTTTGCAGCTCTATTCAGCCACTCTAGAACAGTAAGTAAGGCTAGAGGGATGTTGGGGTGTATTAGTAGGGTTATCGCAAGTCGTAAGAGAGAGGTAATAATTACTTTTTACAAGACACTGGTTAGGCCCCATCTCAAGCACTGCGTTCAGTACTGAAGGCCACACCTGCACAAGGACATTAACAAAATGGAGGCAGTCCAGAGAAGGGCAACCAAAATGGTGCAGGGACTGCATCAGAAAACATATGAAGACAGATTAATGGAGCTCAATAGGTGAGTAAAGGAGGGAGAGAGGTGATGTAGTAGTAAGTAAGTAGTAGTAGTAGTGGTAATAGTTTTTATTCAAAAAATATATATGAAAAGATAGATACGAACATATGAAATTTGACAGCAGATAAAGGCCTAGAGGTCTATCAAGTCTGCTCGAATGTGCAGCTAGCACCCCTTCTTCTGCAGCTGCCCCTCCCTTCCACCCTTCTGCTTCATTAACCTTCCCCCTTGTCCTGTCCCATCCATGTTTGAAGCAGTCCACTGTTCTACTGCATACCACTTCAGCAGGTAACGCATTCCACCCAGCCACTACCCTCTCTGTAAAAAAGTGTCTCCTCATCTCCCTCCTAAACCTTCCTCACTCCAGTCTCATATCATGGCCCCTGGTGACCCTCCCCTCCCTTATTTTGAACAGCCCCTCTGTACCCATCTTGTTTATTCCTTTCATGTATTTAAAGGTTTCAATCATGTCACCCCTGTCTCTCCTCTCCTCTCCTCCAGTGAGTACATGTTCAACTCCTTCAACCTCCTCTCATATGATAAGTCCCCCAACCCCTTGATCATCTTTGTCGCTCTGCCCTGCACCCCCTCCAGTAACTTAATGTCCCTCTTCAGATATGGATGCTAGTACTGCACGCAGTACTCCAGGTGTGATCTAACTAATGACCTATACAGTGGCAGAATCACCTCCTCCCTCCTCGAGGATATACCCCTTGCAATACAACCCAGCATTTTGTTGGCCTTTGCAGCTGCCTTTCTACATTGTGCTGAGTTGTTCATTGACCCTGTAATGAGCACACCCAGATCCTTCTCCTCCTCTGTCTGGGCTAGCTGCACTCCCCGTAGCTGGTAACTTCTCCTTGGGATCTTCATCCCAAAATGCAGCACCTTGCACTTTTTGGCATTAAAGCCCAGTTGCCAGGTGTCTGACCAGGTTTCAAGCTTTGTCAGATCATCCTGCAACCCCTGCCATCCCCCTAGGTCATCCACCACCATGCCTACCTTGGTATCATCAGCAAACAGACTGATCTTGCTCTTGATGTCCCATGATATATCTGCAATGAATATCCCAAACAACACTGGTCCCAACACTGAGCCCTTGGAACACAACTCGTCACTGCCCTTGGGTGTGAGAGCCCCCACCCACAACCACCCTCTGTTGCCTTCCCTGCAGCCAGTTTCCTTCCCATCTCACCAGCTTTGCACCTGCCCCTGTGCCTACTAACTTACTTCCCAGCCTTCCATACAGCACTGAGTCGAATGCCTTACTGAAGTCCAGATACAGGACATCCACTGCATGGCCTCTGTCCAGTTGCCTAGTTACCCAGTCATAGAACTCCACCAGGTTGGTTTGGCAAGATCTGCCACATATGAAGCCATGCTGTCTGCTGTCCTGTAGTACTTTGGCCTCTAGGAGGGCCACCAGCCTCTCCTTCAGGATAGTCTCCATTAGCTTACCCATGATGGATGTGAGGCTCACTGGTCTGTAGTTTCCGGATTCATCCTTGGGGCCACTCTTGTGGAGGGGCACCACATGAGCCATCCTCCAGTCCTGAGGTACACACCCTGAATGTAGTGAGGCATTAAATAGGTCTGTCAAAGGTCCTGCAAGGACCTCTGCCAGCTCATTCAGTACCCTGGGTGGATGCCATCTGGGCCTGGCGCCTTGTCCACCCTCAGTGCCTTCAAACCTCTCGAACTCTGCTCTCATTATTTCCCCATCTGTCACCACTTCCCCTGCTTCTGCCATTTCTCCCACCTTGGGTGTCACCCTCTTCTCTTTAGTAAATACTGAACAGAAGTACTCATTTAGTGCTTCGCCTTATCGCACCCTGCTTCCACCCAACCCCCCTCCTTCCTAATCCTTACTATGTGGTCCTTACAGCTCCTTTTCTCCCTGATGTACTTAAAGAAGTCCTTCTCCCCCTTCTTAATGCCTTGGGTCAGCCTGAGTTCCTTAGATGCTATGGCTCCCCTTACTGCCCTTGTCACCTCCTTCCATTCTGTCAAGTACTCCTCCCTGTCCTCCCCTTCCCTGTTTTCTTGTACTTCCTAAAGGCAGCTCTTTTCCTCCTTACCTTTTCCATGACCTTCTTGCTCAACCAGATCAGTTTCTTAGCCTAGCTTCTTTCTCTGAGCTTTGCAGCAGGTTTTGGTTGCCTCCACTATCCCAGCTTTATGAGCTCCCACCTCTGGTTAGTGTCCATACTAGATTGAATTCTGGCCAGGTACTCTTTTACCACTTCCCCATCCTCCCAAAGTTGGCCCTCCTGAAGTCCAGCACTATTGTGCCAGATTCCACTCCTTCCTTGCCCATATCCATTGTGAGCCATACTGAGCGGTGGTCACTCCCTGACAGCGGTTTCTCCACTGTAAGTTCTCTCACAAAGTCCCCATTTGACAGCACAAGGTCAAGGGTATTTCCTAACCTGGTTGTTTCACTGACCATTTGCAGCAGGAAGCTGTCCTGGAAGGCATCTAGCAGTACATGCTCCCTTCTGTTCCTGGTTGTTGGGGTGCTCCAGTCCAGTCCTGGCATGTTGAAGTCCCCCACAATCACCACAATACCCTTCTTGCAGGTCCCCCTGATCTGTCCTGCTAGCTCCCTGTCTAACTCCTCCATCTGAGATGGTGGCCTGTGCACCACTCCCATTCTAAGAATCCTATTCTTGGAATCCTGGATTTGCATCCAAAGTGACTCCGTACTACCCTCCTCCCCTTCCTCCCTTACACACTTCAGTCCTTCCTTCACATATAGTGCCATCCCCTCCTTTCCCAATCACTCTGTCCCTACAAAATAATCTGTACCCTGGTACAGACAGGTCCCAGTCATTGTATTGGGTGGCCCATGTTTCCATGATGACTGCAATGTCCACCTCTCCTCTGCCGCAGAGAACCTGTAACTCTGCAGTTTTTCTCCCAAGGCTCCTAGCATTGAGGTAACCACCTTCCACCTTTTTCCCTCCCATCCTGCCCTCCTTTCCTAGCATCACCAACAGTACTTGCCATTTGTCCTTTGTCACTGTTATGGGGGTAAGCTCATATGGTTTCCCAACCTGTGGTCTCTGCATATCTCTTCCCCAACTGCCACTCCCCACTCCTAGTTTAAATTCCTAACTTCCTCTATTTACTCCTCCATCCTCTGTTTCAACACTTTCTTCCCCTCCTCACTCAAGTGTAGTCTGACCCTGGCATAGAGACTACTGTCCTCCCAGGTCCCTCCCCAACCCCCAACAGCCCATACCCTTTAGCACAACACCAGGTTCTTAGCCATCCGTTAAATTCCTCTATTCTCAGCTTTCTTGTTGTGCTTGCCTTTGGCACAGGAAGTATCACAGGAAGATGGTACAGTACTCCATTGAGCGGTGGCTCATTTCTAAGGAGGTCCTATTTTGGCATAAATAATTGTTACTGATACAATTTTCAATACATGCAACTAGTACAACATGCATCACAAGTTATAAAATTACAATACATACATGCAAACATAGAATACATTTAGATCCATAATGTGCAAATTCTAGCAATTCGGATATTGTGCAAATTCTAATATGTTTTATGGAGAGCTATGCAATCACTCACCGCAGCACTGCAAAGGCATCATTGTTTTTTCATGAAACCATCTTTTTATTGGTGCCAGATGTATAATACAATTTGCATAGCGTAGAGAGATATGCACAGAGTTCCATAACAATGGTCCCCTATACCAAACCGCTGATCTACCTATGTTCAAGTTACATTTTGGAATTATTTATTCCAAACCATGGGCTGACCTTCTTGTTCTCTTGAGTTTTTCTTTGCATTATTTCTTTATCCCCTCCTACATGCCCCAGATCTGCCATTTCCTTCAGGATTGCCGACATCCACCTACTGTCCTCCCTTGGAACCCCCTACCTCAGATTGCAGCTGATCTTGGGGTAGCTCGGCGTAACCCTTCACCTAGTGGGTCCACCTAGTGGGCAGACAGCATACTTTTTCCCTCTACCCCAGGGCACTGCTGAGGTGGTCAGGCTCCTTGAGAGTTCTTCAGCGGTGTCAGCAGATCGGCTGCGGTCATGCTGGCCAATCTAGGATGGTTTTTCCATTTTTCCTGGCACCCCGATGTCGTACTGCATCTTGTAGTGCACCCGGTCTCCAGTGAGGGCTGCTACAGAACAAGGCATCACCTTAACCCACCCCAGAAAAGGAGAGCAGTCCTTCAGATGTTCAATCCTCTCCTGACCCCCAGCGACCCGAGTCTCTTCCCGAACCCGGGTCGCCAGTGTTGTTTGAGTTAAGGAGCCCTCTGTACCACCAGGCCAGCTGGTTCTCTTTATTTTAAAATATTCCTGGATAAATATTGGCGCTTTTCCTTTCTGTACTTTAATCATAAATATAAGGAAGGGCCACTCTTTTCTATCTCAAAGTCTCATCCAATTCAGGGATTTATACAGTTCACAGTGGTGAGTTCTCCTGTGATGGAAATATTCAAACATCTTAAGGGCATTAACACGGTGAAAGAGTCCAACATGTTTCAATATAAGAAAAATAGCAAGACAAGGGAACACAGCATGAGAATAGAGGGAGGCAGATTAAGGGGTAATATGAGGAAGTTCTTTTTGACAGAGGCAGCAGTGGATTCATGGAATGACCTACCTCAGGGAGTGGTGGATATGAGACCAGTGCAGGGCTTCATACAGTCATAGGACAGGCATAAGGCAGCAATACAGATGAGTATGAATAAATGAGCCATTGACAGTGTCAAGGCCTATGGCACATTCATAAGGCAGAAAAATGGACAGACTGGATGGGCCTTGGGGTCCTTATCTATCATGAGCTTCTGTGTTTCTATGTAGGGTCTATAAACATAGTCTGTTCTACATCTCTCCTCTTAGTCTGAATGGTGGCTATTCATGAATGGGGGTGGGGTGGGGGTATGCATGTAACCCCCCAAGCAATTCCACACCCTTGGGAGTTCTGCATGTCAGCCATATTCTGGAACACCAGCCTATGTGTGGCTCCTGTCCATGGCACTGCCCCCTAGTGTACAGGTACATGGGGTGCAGGCTGGTGCAGAGCTGTGAACTAGGGCATAAAGCCATCAGCTGCCCATCCCAAATCCCTTGATGGCTTTCCTAAGCCTGTGGGGAGCCATACAAACATGCTGATAGCACCGAGGGATGTCCTCCAGATGACCGCTTCAGCCCTCCTAATGTGCTCCGACAGCAGGGGCAACCTTGGTGGGGGGGTCCATTGACAGCTGCTATCCCCATTACAACAAGCAGCAGCATCCCGGGGGTGTCACCTAACATTTACAGCTGCCTATAGAAGGCATAGCCATTGCCACCCAATGCAATGCACCCACACAATCATGAAAGGTGCAGTGTGTGGACATGCCCCCCATGCCAGCCCACCCCCACTTGGAGCTGCACGTTCAGCCAGTGGTTTTAGCCACATGGTGGGTGTAGAGGGTTCATGCATGGCATGCAGGGGCACTGTGTGTGAAGCCAGGTGTGGGAGGGCTCTACACTGGGGTTGTATGGCACATAGCCCCTCCTCACCTTTCTTGAATAGAGCCCAATATGACTGCCACTCTACTGTCAGTACTTCAAGTATATTCTCTTGTGTCACTACTCACACCTGCATAGTACCACATTTGAAGGTTCATATCTCTGGACTTAATACTTATTTCAGGCCAAGATCACCTCTAAATTTATTTTATATTTAATGCAATGTTATGAAAAGATAACAAACACGTTGGCTCTCTGTGGTATTTCCCCTCATAGTTTGGCAGCCCACAGTACACTCAGCTCTGTTCCAGAGTTAGTACACAGTGATGTGACACCAATGGTGCTGTAAAAGATACAAGTACAGCTGAAGAGAGAGAGGAACAACCAGCTGAGTGGGAATAGAAAAAGGGAAGCCAGGGAAAACAGTAAATGCTTTACTTTATTATGTAAAACTATTTTATGAGGTTTATTGATTATTCTTATTTTCATTCCCTCCAACACCTCATTTGATCTATCCAAATGCTGACTTCTTCATCCATGGCACCCCCATTTAACGTATTCTTTTTAATATAAGTTGTTTTCCTTACCTTCTGAACATTTGCATGCTTTTTTATGGGTCTAGCAGTATAGCCCAGAGGTTAGAATAATGAGCTGTGAATGAGCTTGGTACATCCAACAGATTTCCACAACCTCAACTTGCATACTGTATAAATCTGAGCAAGTCGCCTAACGTCACCCGTGCTCCCAGTTTATGCAAAAGAGGGAGACTGCACAGAGAGAACTGCTGGATCTGCAATGAAAATCAGTCACAAGTATCCTTAGAAGAGCAGGTCTCAACACCAAAGTTCACAGTTAGAATCCAGAGACATATCCCATTAGTTTTAACATTTATTTAGCTAAAAATTAAAAAAAAATAGCATACCACACAAGCAGTAATCCCCACAGTAGCAGTCCTCTACGTATCATGCCTCACAGACTCTTTATCTAGGCAGACAGACAGATGAATAGAAACATAGCAGTTGACGTCAGATAAGGACTGCAAGGCCCATCCAGTCTGCCCATTTCTTTTTCTACCTTATAAATGTGCCATCGGCCTTTGCTCTGCCAGTGGCCTATCTATTCATACTCATCTGTATTGCTCCCTTATTCCTATCCCATGCCTGTTTGAAGCCCTGCACTGTATTCTTAGTCACCACTTCCTGAGGTAGGCCATTCCATACATCCACCACCCTTTCTGTGAAAAGAATTTCCTCACATTCCCCTTTAATCGGCCCCCTCTAATCTCATGCTGTGTCCTCTTGTCCTGCTATTTTTCTTATATTTAAACATGTTAGACTCTTTCACCTTGTTAATGCCGTAAGGTGTTTGAATGCCTCGATCATATCACCTCTCTCCCTCTTTTGCTCAAGGGTATACTTACTGAGCTCTGTTAAACTGTCCTCATATGTCTTCTGATGCAGTCCCTCCACCATTTTGGTTGCCCTTCTCTGGACTGCCTCAATTTGGTTAATGTCCTTGTGAAGGTGTGGCCTCCAATACTGCACACAGTACTCCAGATGGGGCCTAACCAGTGTCTTGTAAAGAGGGATTATTACCTCCCTCTTACGACTTGTGATACCCCTACTAATACACCCTAGCACCCCCCTAGCCTTACCTACTGCTTTAGAGGTCTGCTTGGATGATTTCAGGTCATCAGTGATGATGATGCCCAAGTCTCTTTCTTCCTTTGTGACAGCTAGCAACTCCCCTCCCAGACTATAGGTGGCTTCAGAGTTTCTCTTCCCTATGTGCATGATCTTGCACTTCTTTGCATTAAAACCCAGTTGCCACTCTTCTGACCATTTTGCTAGTTTATCCAGATCTCTTCTCATTCTGCCCACCCCATCTGAATCATCTACTCTGTTGCAGATCTTGGTGTCATCTGCAAACAGACAAGCCTTACCCTCTAGTCCATCTGCAAGGTCACTAATGAAGATGTTGAGAGGACTGCCCAGGACTGATCCTGAAGTACCCCATTTGTGACTTGTATCTCTTCTGACTGTATACCATTTACCACCACTCTCTGTTTCTGCCCGTCAACCAATTTGCCACCTAGATGACCAACTTCTGACCCACCCAGCCTACACAGCTTATTTATCAATCTTCTATGTGGAACAGTGTCAAAAGTTTTTCTGAAGTCAAGGTAGGCAACATCAACTGCTCCTCCTTGGTCCACCACTCTGGCTACCCAGTCAAAGAAATCTATGAGATTAGTTTGACAGGACCTTCCTTTTGTAAACCCATGCTGTCTTGGATCCTGTGCCCTTATGGATTCCAGGTGTTGCACTATCCTTTCCTTAAGGAGTGCCTCCATAATCTTGCTCAATACTGAGGTAAGACTGACTGGTCTGTAGTTCCCTGCCTCCTCCTGCTACCACTCTTGTGGGCGGGATCTAAAAACCTTTCTCCAGTCTTCTGGGACCTCTCCTGTGCTCAGAGACTCACTAAACAGTTCTGCTAATAGCTCTGCTAGTTCACCTTTAGCTCCTTAAGTACCCTGGGATGTATGCCATCAGGTCCCATTGCCTTATCCACCCTGAGCTTAGCAAGCTCTTGTAGGACTCTTTCTTTTGTGAAGGGAGTAGTGCTCACCTCCCTCCCTCCCCCCTGTGTCCATGGTGCTGAGCTGTGGGCCCTGCCCTACCTTCTCTTCAGTAAATACTGAACAAAAGTATCTATTTAGGGTGGATGCTTTTACATGGACCTCCTCACATGCTCCCTTTTCTCATTTAAGCTTAGCAATACCCCCTCTGGACTTTCTCCTTTCACTAATGTATCTATAGAAAGTCTTGTCACCTTCTTTTACTGTTCATGCTAGTGTTTCCTCAGTTTGGGACTTTGCCTGCCTTACTGCCTTCCCTGCTTCCCTTAGGGCAGTTTGGTATGCCTCCCTATCTTCATCCTGCTATGTTCCCTTATATTTCCTGAAGGCCGGTCTTTTGGCTCTGACCTTTTCTGCTACTGTATTTGAGAACCAAAGTGGTTTACTTCTTCTTTTGCACTTCCTTTTCTGTCTAACACAATGGGATGTTGCTTCAAGTATTGCATGCTTAATGCTTGCCCACTTTGCCTGTACCCCCTCACCTGTGTTTCTTTTTGCCAGGGCTAGCTTAACTCTGTTGGCCATCTTATCAAAGTCAGATCCTCTGAAGTCCCATATTTTTGCCTTGGAATGGGATGATTTAGATGTAGTAGCCAAATTGAACCATACCATGTGATGGTCACTGGCTCCCAGTTGACCTTCTACCTGGAGATCTGTGATCCCTTCCCTGTTAGTCAGTACTAGATCTAGGATAGCCCTGTCTCTTGTGGGTTGTTGTACCAGTTGTTTGAGGCCCTCCCACTGCAGGGAATCCACTATGTGTCTAGTTCTGGCAGATGTTCCTGCTGGTATTGACCAATCTGTATCCGGCATGTTGAAGTCTCCCATTATCAGAACCTCCTCTTTAGCTGTCATGTTTTGTATATCTTCTAACAGTAATGTATCTATGTCCTCCCCCTGGTCTGGGGGCCTGTAGACAACCCCAGTTCTTATGGCTGTCCCATTTCCTGTTTCCAGAGTGACCCACAGTCCTTCTGGTTCCTTATGTGTATTCTGAATTTCTGTAGCTTTGATATTTTCATTGACATACAGGGCCACTCCTCCCCCCCTTTTTGCACCTCAGTCTCTTCTGAACAATACATAGCCAGGTACTGAAGTCTCCCAAGTGTGGTTACTGGTAAACCACATCTCACTAATTGCTACCATGTCCAGTTTAGCCTCTGACATTATTGCCTGCAGGTCTGGGATCTTATTTCCCAGGCTGTGAGCATTGTGTACATGATTTTCCATTGGCCAGATTTGGTGTGTTGGTTGTTGGGTAGTTTGACATTACCCCTGTCGTCGTATGGGAGACAAACCTTTTTTTCTTTCCTGGTGATGCAAATGAACTGCAAACATGCTGAATCCTGTTTGACCACTAGCTAAGGGGAGGGGTGTTCTTCCCATTCGCTGTATGTGGTGCTGCCCCCTCTCCCCATTTGCTAGTTTAAATATTCTGCAAGATGTCAAACTTCTGCCCCAATGCACTGACTCCTCCTTAGTCAGATGCAGTCCATCAAATTTAAAGAACTTTCGCTCCCAGAACTGTTGCCAGTTCCCTACAGATCTGTGTCCTTTTCCTGGCACCAGCCCTTGAGCCACATGTTTAGCTCCCTATCTCCCCTTCCTGACCTTTCGTCCATCTGCCCTCCTCTCCCAGACTGGCAGGATCTCAGAGAAGAGAGCGCACAAAATGGATGATAGTTTGTCACCAAGCCTGGTCAGGTGTTCCTTGGTCTCCACAACTGACCAGCTGGTGAGATCATTAGTCCCTATGTGTACTAGGACATCAATGTTTTCTCCTGCTTTGTGAACAATTTTAGCAATGTGGTCAGTGTCTCTCCATGCTGATGTACCTGTTAGACATCTGACCATTACTCCTTACTGGAGATAGGTATCAACTCCCCGAATCATGGAGTCTCCTATGATCAGAAGTTTTTCGGATTTCCTTTTTGCTTTTTTTGTTTTGGTTCCTGATTTGGGTGAGTTTTGTTGTGCTAGCTCCTGTGCTGCAGTGTCCTGCTCTGCAGTGTCTTCTGCCTCTTTGTTTGATTTCAGAGATAGAGGCAGATACCTGTTTGTAGTGTTTATATGGTTTTTGGAGGTAATATGTTGGAGAGCAGAGAGTGATGGGGCACCTGATTTGCCCCTTCTAACCACCTGCCAACCTCCTGGTCCAACTACCCTCTGCGGTCGAGGTTTTTCTGTTGGATGCTGGGGAAATGGTGGGTGGTTCATATAATGTATTTCCTCTTGAATATGTAATGTGAGGCATGCAATCTCTGCCCATGCTGCCTGGAGCTGAGCCCTAAGATCTCCAATGGCCCAGCATGTAGGACAGTGTCCTAAATCCTGTAAGACTGTCCTTTTGAAAATTGTTCCACAGTATCTGCAGTTAATGATATCCATTCCAGATAAGTTGCTGGGTTTATAACCTAGTCAGAGTAATTAGAAGGAAAAAAATGCAAGTAATGGTTTGATTGTGTTTTGTTTTTGTTTAACTTGTAACAAGTTAAATTACTAGTGCCCTTATAAATTAGCTCACCTTGTGGATGCCCCACTGATCTGCCCCTTCCTGCTCTGCCACAGGAAATGTCACAACTGTGGTACTCTATAAAGGAGTGTAGTGTAGGGGTGCTTGGGAATGGGGGTGGGTGGCTGAGCCCTTCCTGCCGAAAGAAGAACCATGGATGAAAGAACAAGGAGGTAGAGCAGAAACAGTCAACAACAAATGCAGTAACCCTGAAAGCTTATCCTAATGTTGGATAAAACTGTAAACCTGTAATGCACCACCTGTAATAATTTCAGAAGATATACGGCTGTAAAAAACTTTGCTACAGAGAAAATAAAGCAATGAAATGTTAGCAACAAACAGTAGCAATCCCTGTGAGTAAAAAATAAAACAACACCACACAGTAAATCTGCTTAACCAAAAGAAGTCTTAATCCTTTTCCCTTGCTCTGGTAAGGTTCTCTACTCTGCCTTTCAAGCATTCTTGGAAGGAAAGAGCTCAGAATGGATGGATGGATGGATGGATGGATGGATAGATACAGAGATGGATATGAAATATTAGGCAACTGTGGTATACAAGGATATATACCTATTAAGGGTACTGGGGCTATAAGCCACGAGCTGGAAGGGTGAGTGGCATTATTGCCCAAATTAGCCCCTGAGATAGGTATGCAGCCTTGTATTCAGCAGTTGTCTAGCATTTATTTTACATAATATGTGGGGATTGTGCCTTTTTTGTTCCGAAGTCTATGTTTTGTCATGTGGTTTATTGGATAAGGTTGTGCTTTTGTCATGGAGCTTATTGGATAAGGTTGTGTTTTGTCATAGAACTTATTGGATAAGGTTGTGTTTTGTCAGGGCTCATTTGATGTGCTAGTTAACATAAACATTTCTTAACTGGTCTAACTGGTGTGTTCATTGCTGTGATTATTGATTTAATTGGCCATTATGTTTTCTATTTTGGTGGTCATTATATTGGTCTATCAGTGTTTTTTTCACATGGTATTCAGCTTTCAGTGCTCAGGTGAGCAGCTATAATTGTTTGGAATGTAGATATAATTGGTGAGGTATATGAAGAAATGCATGATGACAGGCTTCTATAGAGAGAGACAGATAGATAGATAGATAATAGATAGATAGATAGATAGATAGATAGATAGATAGATAGATACCTGGTGTAAAATATGCTGACATATGGCATATATGGGAAGTGTAATATAAAATAAATTGTGTTGTATTTCATTGAATGTTGGCAAACTATAATTTTAAATATCACACTGTGCCTACAGGTCAATGTAATCCTCTTTTCTAAAAGCTTTTGGACTTTAAGAAAGAAGGTTTCTTGAACATAACTCCGGTTGTGAAGTATCAACTGTTAAAGATACAAGGTAAGTTTTATGTTAAATGTCAAGTGAGGAGTGTAAAAGTGCAATACCATAAAACTTAACTAGTCATCAGTAATTTCTCTAGGTTTGTGTTTATGAAAAATCAGAAGGAGTCTTAAGTTGCTTTCATAAAGTTGTTACATGTTGAACTAACTAAAAGAAATGGTGACATAATCTGCCAGTCTTCAATAAGGTGTCTGTAGAGTAGCTCAACCATTAACATTGCATGGCAGCAATGTATATAAGATAAGACACTTAATGCTAGATGATTTTTCAAAAGTGAGGACTGCCTTCACATAGAGTGCCAGTGTCCTTCTGTAATTGACTAGAAAAGGTGCATGAAAGCCAAGCATTATTTTGTCAGTGGCTGAGACTGTAAAAGCCTCAAGAAGCATTGTAAGACCCTAGACCCAGCCCTTTCAATGGGTGTCTGAACAAGCTGACATGACTCATGGAGGTGTGTACTTGACAATATTTATATTTTACTGTGATTTGGGCCATGGGGTAGTATCTGGGACAGATCCTGATGTGCTGTTACAAAGCAAAGTGCAGATATTGTGGAATACAAGTGTTGCTTTACTGATGAGGAACAATTTCATGACAGAGTAAAACATGTCAAGGGTCCACAAAAGAATTTATTCTTTTAGTTACATCTTACACTTGAACAATGATAACCCTTACTGTAGCATATGCTGAGTGGTGACAGATACAGTTGCAGCAAAGTTTTACTTTGCCCATGATGTTGCCTTGAAGTGACTGAAATTCACATCTGTGGTTTTTCACAAAGTTTTTCCTGGCCTCAGCAAATTTGACTTTGTCCAAAATTGCAATGTTTTCAATGTGAAAGTGTGGAATTTCACCATGAATGGCTCCAGAAGCAAATGATTTGATATCTTTTAATGGACCAACATAGATGTAACAACAAGAACAAAGTGCTCTAGCTTTCAGACCAACCAGTCCTTCTTCAGAAGCTCAACTGAGCTATTGAAGAAGGACTGGTTAGTCCAAAACCTAGAGCACTTTGTTCTTGTTGTTACATCTATGTTGATCCAGTAAAAGGTATCAAATCATTTGCTTCTGGATCTATTCTTGCAAGGACCAATACAGCAACTACTAAATCTAGATTTCACGATGAATGGTGGAATTTCACCTGCAAATGTCAAAATTATGCATTTCATGGGTAAAATTCTATACTTCACAGGGGAAATTCCACTATTTGTGGATATATCCACACTCTGCAAATTGTGCTAACTTTGTGGATTAATTAGTGGAGTGAATTTAGCAAACGTCACCCATCTCTAGTCATAGCCATCTACCCCTATTTCTATCAGATGCCGTAGATCACTAAGAATACTTTATATGCAAACACCAGGAACCCTTACCATAACCTGTCCAGAGTGGTCACAGGAATCCTGTTTTAGTTATCTTGGTATACCTCTGAGCCAATGAACCAAAAGCCTCCAACAGACAGGCCTTAGATACACTTCTTTCATTTTTGTGTTGCTGTCTCCAAGATCATGAATATTAGGTAGCTCATCATGCAGCTCCTGTCTAGTGAGCTTCAGAATTAATTAAGTGAGCATTGTGGACTCTTGTCTACCTGGGTAACTATAAAGTTTGCACTTAAGTACACTTACTCTCACCCATGCCAGTCTGAGCTATACATTAATGTGGTGCAGCTGAAACTGAGATGCATACACTTAAAGGTAAACAGTTCTACACATGTCCTACAAGTGTTATTACAGAGGGTTTTTCTTTCTTCAATTGCATCCCCCCTAAACATCATGAAAATATGGTGCTCTGTTAACCATATCCTTAAGTGGCATATGGGACTGTCTTATGTCAGCTATAATTTTGGGGTGAAATCCAATATGACAGACAACTGAGAGCAGCATTTGCTCAGTACTCTTCATAGTAGTCTCAAAAAATAAAAAGTATTTTAACATGGTTTGGAGTCTTCTTTTCAATCTTTGGATCAACTTTATTAGATATAATGGAGTCGCTTACATTCTCTACCTGATGGAAAAACTGCAACAAAAACAAGCCATGAGTGTGAAATTGAGGGAAAGAATGGACAAATTAAAGAAGATGGCTAACTCCCTTACAGTACATTTATGACAAATCTAGAAAACCCTAATAATATGCAACAATTAGTTCTTTAGACTGATTCATAAGCATACATTTTTGGGTAACAATGGGGATATAGACACTCAACTGTGGCTGTGTGTCAATGCAGACATTACCCTTACAGGAATAATTATATGAAATGTTTTATGCTGCACACTAAAAACTACCCAAGTGATATGCATGCTGCAAGTATGATTTAAATGTTAAATGGAACGATTGCATGCATATGGCATGCGTGCAGTAAGTACCGTGGAAATCATGATTTTTATGTTAAATTGGCAAAGACTGCATGCATTTGGCATGCATGTAGACAAGTAAGTGGTCACTGATAACTGCACACATAAAAGTTAATTGACTTGCTCAGGATCACACATGCACAAGTGGGGTGGAGGAGATTCAAACCCAGGTCTTCATACCTCCAAGTCTCCTGGCTTGCAGTTCAGTGCCTTTAACCAATAAGTCATACTGTCTGCACACATATGGTTTCTTGTACTTCAATACTACTATTTATGAATTCATCTGCATGCATGCGGCATGCTTGTAGGCACTATTATGCTTTTCAATTTTCTTCTCTCTCTCATCTCATTTTCACAGTTGAACTGTAGCACACATACCAATGGAAACACATGTGTTTTTCCCACCCCAATACACAAACTTATACACAAAACCACTTAATTATATATGTCTGGCCTGTACTCCTACCATTTTCTCTCCACAGTTTTGAATGCTTCAAAGCAGACTTTAAAGTGTAAACACAAAAATAGCAATAACTCGACACACCCACCCACATGGTCAGTACCCCCCCCATGCACACACACTGTAGATAGTATGTTTATTGTAAAATCTAGGAATTAATACCTTTGAGCCAAGTCTCTTTTACAAAGGTTCTGTGTCAAAATCAGTTACAAACAAATAGGTAATAAGTATGGACATGTTGCTGCAGACAACCCACCAAGTATAGATATAAGTTAAAAGTCTCTTACTTGAGTACTAGAGAGCTAGAGGCAGGAGTCTTTAAGAGATGATATCCATGGGCCAGAGTGCTTGAAATGAATGGAGTTATTTTCTATTACTATCTTATATGTTATGATGGTGAGTTGGAGAATAATGAAGGCCACTGTTGTACTAACAAGGCCCTTGTTAGCTGAGTGGTGGCCTTCATTAATCTCCAAGTCTCCATTAATAATATATAAAATAGTAATCAAAGCTCTCCCATTCCATGCCATGCCATGGTGGCAGGACACAGAGGGTGGTGGTAAATGGCTGTCACTCACAGAGGAAGAGTGACCAGTGGGGTACCACAGGGATCAGTGCTGGGACCGGTCCTAGTCAACATCTTCATCAGTGACATGGCACAAGAAGGCAGAATTTCACTGTTCGCTGATGACACAAAGCTCTGTAACAGAGTAGACACACCAGAGGGTGTAGACAGAATGAGAAGCAACCTGCAGAAACTTGAAGAATGGTCAGGGTTTGGCAGTTGAAATTCAATGCAAAAGTTCAAGATAATGCATATGGGCACAAAAACCCTGGCACAATATATCAGTTGGGGTGAGGATTAGCATGCACCAAGCAGGAAAGGGATCTTGGGTTATCATCTCTGATAACCTCAAGGTAGAAACAGTGTGAAAAGGCAGCAGGCAAAGCAAATAGGATGCTGGGATGTATAGGCAGGGCATTACCAGCAGAAAGGGAGGTCATAATTCCACTATACAAGACACTAGTGAGGCCCCACCTGGGTACAGTGTACAGTTCTGGAGACCATACCTAGTAAGGACATAGACAGGGTAGAGAAGGTTCAGAGGAGGGCAACAAAGATGGTGCATGGATTGCATCACAAGTCCTATGAAGACAGGTTGAAGGAACTGAACATGTACTCCTCTGGAGAGGAGGAGAGAGGGATATGAGAGATATACAAGTATCTTACAGGAGGAACAGGGTGCAGGAAAACACTATTTTAAGCGAAAAGATGTTCCAGGACTAGAGGCATGGGATGAAGTTGGAGGAGGACGATTCAGAGGAAACATGAGAAAGAATTTCTTCACAGAACGGGTGGTGGACAAGTGGAACACCCTGCCAGAGGAAGTGGTGGGGGCTGAAACAATCACGGGATTTATAAATGCATGGAATAGACATAAAGGAATTCTGGAGGTCAGGGGTAAGGTGCAACAGACTTCTAGGAAAACAAACTGAACTTACACGCTCAAATGGGCAGACTGGGTGGGCCATAGGCCCTTATCTGCCGGCACTGTCTATGTATTTATGTATCTATGTTCATTTCAATGGTGCATGCCCCTGCATTCTCCTTTACCCTTTGTCATAATGTGCCTGAGCATGGATGTGGAGGTCAGCTTCACTGGGGGCATAAGCCTGACTATAGTGGAGCTCAATTGTCTATCCTTACCACACTGCTGAACTGTCCATGAATGCAAGGGAAAGCTCTACAATGTCTGTAACATCTCAAAAGCTACAACTTATTTGGTTTGACTAAAAGTGATATGGAAATCAGCAAAAATTCAAATGTATAAGATTCATCTGTATATACCCTGGAGCAGTGGATCAGATTTGGGCTTAAGCTCACCCAGTTACAAACCAGTTTCTTTCCTGGCAAGTTCTGCCCCGACAAAATAACTTTGTCCCAGTTTTCTCCCTGACTCCATTCCATTAAATACCCATACATGAAGCTGCCCAAAGGTGAAGAAACATAAAAAACACATCAGTGTTTCAGTCCTTCCTCCTTACCCAACCCCTGTAAAAAAAAAATTTACATTTACTTACTTGGTCCATATGGCCAGAATCTGCAGTCTGGTATAGTGTGCCACCTGCCCAGTTTTCAGTCTACTCCCCTCTCTCCCTTTGTCAGAAGCTGGATGCTAGAACTCACCATCACAGGTCCCCAACATGGTCTGCAACCAAGTCACCTCACCATCCAGACCCACCCAGCCTGGGTTGCTTGCTTCTTGCTCTGTTGTTGCTGTGGCTGCTGCCACACTGCACTGATCAAGGCCTATAAAGGCCACCCACACTGCTGTCACCACTGCTGCTAAGTCTAGCTTGCTGCTGTGGTGGTCTGTGCTGTTTTTTTTTGTTTGTTTTTTTGCAAGGCAAGCCTAATAGAGAAGATAGGTAACCTAGTCTTGAGTTAGCTTCTAGCTCACCCTCTCCCCTTCAGCCACCAGGAGAGATGGAGACTCACTAAGAGTAGAACAACAAAAACATGCTGCCACAACACTGCTATTGAGAGTTCACTGCTCACTGACTCCTCCAAGCTGTTGTGTGCAGTCTGTCTACTCTGTGGTGGAAAAGAGTGTCACACTTAAATGGCTTATGCACTCTTTCTTGGCTGAAGCTCACCCACATCACATGATTGTGCTAGTGCCAATAGGTGGAGAGAGTGGACAACACAATACAGACACAGTGGAGTCTGGAGAGTACCTGCAACATTAGCACACATAGGCCAGGTGGGCACTTATTGCGCAAATGATTAAATCTAAATTTAAAGGCATTATAGCCACACCAGAAGAACAACTTAGGCACAAATGCGGGGGGGGGGGCAACTAGCCCCCTTTTCCCTACCTAAATGGCACCCCTTCTTAATGGTAGAAATTCATTCTTAGAACTGTTTTCTGAAGTACTGTATCCCCATGTTTCATGATGTATTCTGATCATCTTGTGGGTAAGTGTCCCTCATTGTCCTTCATTTTGAGTGTCCATGTCCCTCATTTCAATGACAAAATGTAAGGTACGGTGCATGCTTACAAGACCTTACTCAGCACAAAGAGTGCTAAGCATGGCCACAGTGTGTATGCTCAATACAGAATGACAAAGGGAAAGTGAGATGAAACAGTCATGGAGTAACACATTTGAAGCACTAAATATGTGGTCCAAATCAAGAAGGATAGGCTTCACAAGACAGAGGCCCCTTTTCATACATCTGGAATGGGGGATGTTGACTGGCTATATTCTAGGCACTTAATGCAGTAAGCAAACAATACAAATTAATGATGATTTAATGACAAAAATCAAAAGCCATAAAAAAAACAAGAAGAAAGGATCAGAATTAATGTGTTTATCCAATTTTTATGGGAATTCAAATAGAAATGTATTTTAATTACTTTAATTGCTAGCAGTAGTATATGAAATAGAAACTGATGTGTTTTAGATGAAATTTGCACCAACTAGCTGCTGCACACATTGCAAGCTTGCAACACGAGATCCTGATGTAACTTTTAGATGTTCACACCAGCTTACCTGCTGCGCACATGTCAAACTTGAGCATGTGAACCTGATTTGCTTTTTAGACCTGGTTCCATAGGTTCGCTTTGTGTATGTGAACCGCATGCAAACATTGCACACTAAGCAAGTGGCATGCATTTTGCATGTACACAGTACACCTATATTTCTGTAAGGGTAGGGCTGAAGAATGCAAAACATCAAAGTTGGGAAATGAAACATATTAGGGTTTTTAGTCTCCAGAGCATTGATGAATCAGTGGTGGGGTCTTTATTTTCTTGTGACTTTCATCCTTAATGCCCTTCCCCACCCCACAGCCCGAAGATTCTTATCAGAAGCACAAGGTACAGCTCCAAGCCAGTGACTCATATTGATATGTTCTTCAAATGTAGAGAAGCAAGGCTTGCCACATTTTGCCAATAGAATCAGCCATAGCTTTCTTCACATACATGATTGCGTCAGGAAGAGAATAGGCTATTAAAATGCCTGTCTGTCAGGTGCTTTAGGTGGCTTATTTTTGTCAGCTCATAACATGTTTAAACAGTGATTTTAGGTTAATATACACAACTACATATAAAGGACAAAATAGCCTTACACAGAGTAATCCATTATAAGTGGCTTGCACTGTATATACATGGGACAGGCAATAGGCTGACAGAAAATATGCAATTTATCTTCACCTGTGAGGGTGCAGGACCATAACTCAAGGGTGGCAGTGACACAAGTGAGTTATGAAACTCCTGCCCCTGCACAAGTGCTGATAAACTGTGTATTGTGAGTCAGATAATTGCATATTCAATTTATACATCAGTTTACTACTTACACATTTCAAATGAAGATGTAACTGTTTCTGTTTGATTTCAACTGTTGGCTTCAGACCTACACTTGACTATTGTGATGGCATCAGCATTGTTAAATCTGCACTCTAACTGGTTCAGCACATTGTGACATACCCTGCTTTGCCAGGTACTATTATCTGTTAATGTTTGATTAAAACACTTGAGAGTGCAATATGGCGTCTTAGTGAGCAGTCACACTGTGAGGAGCTCCGCTTTTGGCTGGTTTTATTTTCTTCATAGTTTTTTTCTATTGAGGTATGAGTCTGAATTTTGACTTATGACAGATAAAGGAAGAAGCTTAAGGACAGAGCTACCTCATCCTCCAGCAAAGAGTTCACCTCACCAAATATTAGACCTTTAGAGAAGTGACAGTTTGGTCCTGCATACAGCCAGTAGCGGTGAGCAAGTCAGTGGCATCGCCTTGGGACTAGTACCTTCATACTTGCAGCTAAGGAGGGTCTGCCTGCTCAAGGCTCTAAACTGGAACTGCATTCAGAAGAAGCTGTAATTGCAAGTTTGTCAAAGAAAATGCAGCAATCAAAAACCAAATGAATTTTGCCAGTTCAGCAAAGCTCTTACCCTGCAGGATCATCAGCAGGTTATACAAGTGAAACACTGAGAAAATCAATTGAATGCATTCTTGCTGCACTCAAGAGGAAAGATCACAATCAAGATGCATTTAATGCTTAACTTGATTTTACACAAAAATAAGTTAAAACCACTAAGGAGATGGTGACTGAGAATTCAAACAAAACTGAACAACACATTCGGAATTTTGAAACGCATGAAACAAGCCTTAATGCGCTTGAAGCAATAAATGCTGTCACAAATTAGAGAGGAATATAATATGCATCGTAAAACTGATGTGCTTGAAAATCAAGTTAGGTACAAGATTTTGTGGATTATTGGGTTGCCAGACAGTTTGGATACAGAATTTGAGTCAGAGACCTTTTTAAAGACATTTCTGTTGTTGTGTTCAATCTTCCTCCAGAAAACCTACTCTCTAGAACTAAAGCATAGAGAGTACAAAAGTCCCACAGGTTTGTTTCAGCAGATGAAAAAAGTAAGATAGATGTAACCCAAAAATCTACAATTATGCTGAGCTTTGCATTCGATTCAGATTGAGACCTCCTGATTAAGCCCTCAACGGTAAAGGGGACGTTAGTTTACAAATCGTTTGAGTTTTATGTTTATCCTGGTTTTTCTTTTCAAACGCAACAAAGGAGAAGAAAATTTCTGAATTTTGATCAGGAAGTGTTAGATCTTGGGGGTACTTTTCAGTTGTTGGCACCACCTAAAGTGCACACTAAATACAAAGCTAAACATATATATTTTTTGAGGTGGACCAGCTCACTGTATTTATTAAAGCCCAGTATGATTTGGACACATCAAGAAATGGAGAATCTCCAACCTCTTTGGATGAAGAACTGTCAGAGATTATGTTAGAAGGTGTGGAAAATGGGATGAATGTATTACAACAAATATCTTAATGCTTTAAATGATTAAAACATTTTATTGTGAGTTCTGATACAATTTTTGTTAAATGTTGCAATACTAAACACATTTGTATTACACTGTAGCTATGAGCCAAATGGCAGGCCTTCTGGTATTTTTATTTATTTTTTATAGTCTTTTTTTTGCATGGTATGAAGCCTAATTATGCTGTCACATTTTGACTTGTGATTAGATAATTAAGGTGCAAAATGCTTGCTAATTAGATTATATTTCTATGTTGTGTAACATAATCTCATTGCCTTTCCTTGTGAATTGGACTGGTTATATCCTACATACATACAAATGTTGTCATGTATGTTTTAAAAAGAAATTAAAATAAATATATGATGATAATGTTTGATCAAGATAACACTTTTTATCTTGCTATTTAGCATATGAACATACAAACTTTGCCAGCAGATAAAGGCCTAGTGGTCTATCAAGTCTGCTTGAATGTGCAGCTAACATCCCTTATTCTGCTGCTGCCCTTCCCCCCACCCTTCCCTCCCTTGATCCTCCCCTTGCCCTGTCCCAGCCCTTTTGAAGCAGTCCACTGTTCTACTGGATACCACTACTGTCAGTAATACATTCCACCCAGCTACCACCCTCTCCATAAAAGCTCTCCTCATCTGCCTCCTGAACCTTCCTCCCTCCAGACTCATATCATGGCCCCAGGTGCCCTTCCCCTCCCGTACTTTGAACAGCCCCTACATACCTGTTGTGACAGAAATGGGAAGGAAGGAGTTAATGGTTTGGATTTTCCAGCTGTTATTTTCTTAGCAGTCTGAAAAAAGAAAAACACACACAGGCTGGGATTCCACTGTCCATCAGCATCTAGATAAGGGTTGAATAATAAATAACAGACACAGTAATCATGGGGGGAGTTGTTCTTGGAGTTGGGGGAAGATACATTCAATAGGCTAAGCTTGGGCCTACTCTTCTAGCTATGTCCGTGGGAGCTGGCAGATAGCATAGGGTCCAGTTTCTCTTGATGGATAGAGAAGGGTAATAACAATAGCATATCTCAGTAATATCCTTTTTCTTTTGTCATCTGTAATTTAAAAACATTTGTTTAATTTTCCTATAACAGTGTTATTCTCTTGTGTTAAACATATATATCCTTTAATGTTACTTTTGACCTTCTGTTAAGTAAAAAGCTATTTATTTACCGAACAGTTGTGGCTGTGATTTCAATTATTTCTAAGGTAATTCATGGTTATGGAGTTTGCCAGTGGAACTTTTACCTTAGTAGTTACAAAACAGGATATATAAATAGAATAATAGATAGGTTCTGGTGTATTACAAGGCAGTAATTCCATCCAGAGGTTCTGGGGATACAAGAAACCTCGAGAGCAAAGCTCGAGAGGTTTCTTGTATCCCCAGAACCTCGAGATGGAATTTCTGCCTTGAAACACCAGAACCTATTTGTTATTTTTTGTAATATATGGATGCAAAGAATTTTTAATTTCTTACTTGTGCCTGCTGTACCGGCGCCATGTGACTGCAGAGTTAGTAAGACCCCCGAGTGTCGTTCACCACACCAATCTCACTCCTGCTCCACTTCCAGTCCCATTCCGCATGTTTCTCTCTCAAAAATAAAAAAGAAACAAAACTCGGTTCACACAGTAGTCACATCGGTAATCCCAACTATACTATTATGAGGACCGGAAGTATAGTATTATTGGGCCGGAAGTATACTATTACGAGGACCGGAAGTATACTATTACGGGACTAACTACTGTATTACAAGGAATTTTTTGTATGTATTTTGGGGGTATTATTTTCACTATCCATATATTACAAAAGAATACACTTGTACAACTGCTTTTTTTTTATTTCTAGTTAGCACAGTGTACTGTAGGTTGAGAAAATTAGCTCTGCAGAGTACAACTCGCTTACTGTGCAATAGCTTTGTGAAAAGTGCCAGGTAAAGTCAGTGTCAGTGGCTCAGTAGGTAGCACACTCGCCTCTGAGGCCGGGAGATCAGAGGGCTGTGGGTGCAGTTCCCACATCTGGCACTTGGGTTAATATCCCAGTACTGATGCTGTAGTGCAGCATGAGAGGGGTGCTGCACTTCTGAGGTGCCATCTTTCGGATGAGACGTTAAACCGAGGTCCCATCTGCCCGGATTGGTGGTAGTTCAGGTGGATGCTAAAGTTCCCATGGTACTTATCGAAAAGAGTAGAGGAATTTCCCTGGTGTCCTGGCCAAATTTCCCTCATTCACTAAAAATACCACCAACAGCTTAATCTGGTTCAAGGTCAGTTGGCATTCATCTGTATCCCCCGGTCGTGCCTGAAAATAGGCAGGATTTGTCTAGTGCACTTACCCAGTCAACAAAAGCTAAATAAATAAATAAAAGGGATTCAGCTTGAAGGTGTAAAACAGAAGAAAAAGGCAGACCTCATAACCTCCCTGGTGGCACATGACCAGAAGCAGATGATCCCTGGGGGTTTCAGGAGCTGATGTAGCACACCCCCAAACCAGCTTGGCACCCTGTGACTGTAGATGTTGCTGTGAGACAAGGAGCTGGAGGCAAAGAAACTAGACTTTGAGACAAAGAGACTAGAAGCGGAAGTAGAGAAAAGAAGATGGGAAGCAGTGAAAGAAATTGAAGAAAAAAGACAAGCAGACAGAGAAAAAGAACATCAAGACAGAGAAAAAGAACACCAGGAAAGAAAGAAAGAACAACAGCATGAAATCCAGAGACAATAGCATGAAGTCCAGAGACAACAGCACGAGAAGGAGATGATGACCTTGCGCAATCAGCAAACTGAGAGTAAAGGTGGAGTGAGTTTTCTTCATGAAACCAAAATTCATTCTAAATTTTCCCTCAGTTTAGAGAGGGAGATGATCTTGATCTATTTTTATGGTCATTTGAGAGAGTATGTGAGCATTCCAATTGGCAAAGGCTTCGTGGTCAGCTTATCTCACAGCCTTACTTATGGGAAGGGCTTTGCAGGCATTTATTAAAATGAGTGATGAAAACTATGCTGATAATGACAAGGTTAAGACAGTGTTGTTAAAACATTTTGAATTAACTCCTGAGTCTTACAGAAGGAAATCTAGGGAGTTAATGAAAAGCCCAGCAAACAGCTATGTGGAACTGCAGGTTCAATTGTGAGCTTACGAGATGGCAAAAGCAGACACTGAGGAAATAATCAAACATTTATTTGTGAGGGAACAATTTCTTAAAATTGTACCTCAGGATAATACGTGTTTGGCTCCTAGACAAGGCATGCAGCTCCTCAAAGAAAGTGGCTGCAAGCAATGACTTGTACATGTCTAGCAGGCCATACACATAGCATAAGTCTCATGGTGTTGGGCCAGCACATGGTTCTAAGGGATCCCATTGGGGGCAGCCCAAAGAAAACCAGCCTGCACTTGACCCCAACGCAGAACCCTCTGGTTCTAAAGGGATCCAAGAGACAGGACCTAGGAAATGTCATATTTGCAATCAAGTGAGGCACTTGAGATATAACTGCCCTCTGAAAATGGTGAAGGGGCAAAGGCCTGAGGGAGGAGGTGATCAAAATAACTCTGGTCTGTTGGTGGGGTGTGTGCAGCCTGAAGACCCACTGTCTTCCAACGTGAATATGTACCCCATTGTAGTTAATGGAACAGTAACCCAGGGACTGAGGGACATAGGCATTTTCATCTCCCTGGTGAGGCAGGATCTCATCCAGGTGGAGGAGATATTTCCAGGGGAAATACTCCAGGATCCAGAAAGTCACAGGGCTAATAGTCCAAATACCAATGGCTCAAGTCTTTCTGAGGTGGAAGGGGGCCCATGGAGAAAAGGGGTTGGGGGTCGTAGAGGACCTCCCTGTAAATGTGATCATGGGGAATGATTTTGACCACATGGAATCTCTGGTGTGTTGCAACCCACAGCCAGGCAAATGGGAAAGCTTCTGAGGGTGAAGAAGGGGTGACTTAACATGGTCCAGCCCCTCCATCAGCAGCTGAGGAAGTGGCTAGCATGGGAAAGGGTATGGCTAGGAGCAGCAGTCCTGAACCAACAGTCACAAATGGAGGAGTCCACAGAACTTCCTTCTGAAGGAGCACTGGGAAGGGCCAAATGAGGGGAGCTGAATGTGGCACAGCAGACTGATCCTACCTTGCAAAAACTGAGGTAAATAGCTAATAAGGATGAGGGTCCTCAGGGTGGCAAAGAGTCAGTTTACTGGGACAATGGGCTGATGTACAGAGAATGTACAACTGAGGAAGGATAGATAGGGAGGTGCTTCAACAGCTGGTAGTCCCTAAGGTTCACCACCAGCAGCTTCTGACCCTTGCCAATGGTTTCCCTTTTCAGGCCACTTGGGTGTGAGGTGCATGAAAAAGTGTCTGACCAACAATTTCTTCTGGCCTGGTATTGGAAAGCATGTCACAAATTACTGTAGAACTTGTCCACAATTCCAGAGGGTGGGGAAAATGGAGGACAAGGCCAGGGCAACTTTGGTGCCCCTGCCCATTACTGATGAACCCTTCAAGAGGGTAGCTGTGGACACAGTGGGACCACTAAGCACCCCAATTCACACTGGCAAGTGGTATATCCTGGTGGTAGTAGACTCTGCCTCAAGATACCTAGAGGCAGTGGCTCTATCGTCCTTTGAGGTGGAACCTGTGGCTAATGCACCTTTGGGGATATTTAGCCAGGTGGGCTTTCCCCAGGAGATACTTGACAGATCAGGATGCCAGTTTCATGCCAGGGTTAATGAGTAGTTTGTGGGAGAAGAGTGGGGTAAGGCAGCTCAAAACCTCCCCATACCACCCCCAAACTAATGGTCTGGTGGAGCAATTTAATCCAACCCTTAAGACCATGCTAAGGACTTTTGCTGACCAACATGAGAGAGAGTAGGGCAAATATTTGCCTAGTCTCCTATTTGCATACAGGGAAGTCCCACAGGAGTCCACAGAGTTCTCACCTTTCAAGCTCCTGTTTGGCCATAAGGTGAGGGGGCCCCTAGATTTGATTCGGGATGAATGGAAGGGGACCGTGCCTCCCAAAAGGACACTATTTTGGAGTATGCCCTGAACTTTAGGACCCACCTTAAGCAGTTCATAGGCCTTGTTCAGGAGCACTTGGCCACTGTGCAACAGTGGCAGAAAGTCTGGTATGACTGTGGGGCCCAAACCAGAGAATACAAGCTGGGACAGTGAGTGATGGCACTCATCCCTGTCTGACAGAATAAACTACAGGCAGCATGGAAGGGACCATTCTCCATTGTACAAAAGGTTAGTGATGTCAATTACATGCTAGAGCTACCGGGCAGGAGATGCAGGTGAAATGTGTATTATGTTAACATGCTGAAGCCCTACTATGACAGGGAGGAATTGGTCCTTGTTGTGTGCAGCACCCCAGAAGAGGAAACTGAGATGGATCCGCTAGTGGACCTGCTCAGGGAGGCCTGGGTTGCATCCTCCATGGGCAACCTTAAACTCTCCGAACAGCTGACATCAACCCAGGTGCAGGAGATTTGGGGTGTGCCAAGAGAATGTGAGGACATGTTCACAGGGAAACAGGGATGCACCACGATGACAGAGCACCATGTGCATACTGGGACCCAGGTGCCCCTGAAAAAGTCTCCCTACAGGGTACCTTAACAGGTTAAGCAAACTGTGAAAATAGCTCAAGTAGATGCTGAAACTTGGAGTCATCCAGGAATGTAGTAGCCCCTGGGCCTCAACCATGGTACTGATCCTCAAGAAGGATGGTACCACACGATTCTGCATTGACTACCAGAGGTGTAATAGCTGCATGGAGTCTGACGCCTATCCCATCCCCAGAATAGACGAGACCCTGGAGTGACTGGGGGAGCCAAGTATCTACTACAATAGATCTAGCAAAGGGTTACTGGCAGGTACCTCTGACCCCTGCAACCAGTGAGATATCAACTTTTGTCATTCCATTTGGCTTATACAAATTCAAAGTAATGACATTTGGAATGAAGAATGCACCTGTAACCTTTCGTCAGCTTGTGGATTGCATTCTATCTGGTGTAGGTGAGTTTGTATTGGCATATATGGATCATATAGCCATACACAACCAGAACTGGGAGGAGCGGGATGTGTTCCGCATGCTGAAGAATGCAGGTCTGACTGTCAAAGTGGAAAAGTGCCAGATACTGTAGGAATGGCAGAAGTGTCCTACCTTGGGCACCGGGAGGGTAGTGGACACGTGTCTATGTCTTCTGTTAGCACCCTTTGCAAACTGTGTGAGAGGCCTTTCGGCACCATGCAATTCTGTTTAAAGTTGGACCAGCATAACATTCTGTGGTGATTTGCATATGCAGCCCATGATGCTTTGCATTGTGGGGGCATGTGTGATTTTGTATTTTCTTGAAATTTGGCTTCCCAGCCAAATGCCCTTTGGGGTAACCCTTGCCTCAGTGTTTGCGCACAGAGGTTCTTTGTCTTTTAAATAGTTTTTTATTTTAATGGGTTCACCACAACATATCCAAGGTACTCTGTCTTAAGGGTAGCTGGTCCATTGCACTGGGGTGGCAAACAGATGAGGCATACCGATGAGTTCTGGTAGGACGAAACATGTGTCTATGTCTTCTGTTAGCACCCTTTGCAAACTGTGTGAGAGGCCTTTCGGCACCATGCAATTCTGCTTAAAGTTAGACCAGCATAACATTCTGTGGTGATTTGCATATTCAGCGCATGATGCTTTGCATTGTGGGGGCATGTGTGATTTTGTAACATCTGCCCAGAGCCTACCAGGGTCAATGCCATCCTAGTCTGTCCCACTGCTACCACCAAGAAACAGGTAAGGACATTTCTGGTGACAGCAGGGTTCTACCATGGGTTTGTTCCTCGCTATAGTGATCTGGCTAAGTCCCTGACAGACCTAACCAAGAAGGGAAAGCCAGATAAGGTGCAGTGGTCAGAAGGCTGTGAGGTCATTTTCTATGAGCTAAAGAAGACCTTAAGCAGGCCAGCTGTATTGGCCAGCCCCAATTACAGTCTAAAGTTTATTGTCCATGTGGATAGGAATATAGAAACATAGACTTTGTTGGTAGATAAGGACTGCTTTTCCCACTCAGTCTGCCAATTCCCCTACCTACTGGATAAGCTGCAGATACTTGTTAACCAACAGCCTACTTCCTCCTACCCCCCCACAAGAATTGCTTTATGTCAGTCCCATGCATTCTTGAATTCACTCACTGTTTTTGACTCCACAACCTCCTCAGAAAGGCTGTTCCATGCATCCACTACCCTCTCTGTGAAAAAATACTTCTTTACATTGCCCCTAAGCTGCCCCCTCATCTTCCAGTTGTGCCCCTCCCTCTTGCACATCTCTTTTTCTGAAAGAAGCTACCCTCGTGGACTTTAGTGATTCTCTTGAAGTACTTGGATGCCTCAGACCATGGACTTAACACTGTGCTGAGCCAGGTTACCCAGCAGGAGGAGGAGGAGCACCTGGCTGTGTACCTCAGCTGGAGGCTTCAGCCCAGAGAAATGGCCTATGCCACAATTGAGAAGGAGTGCTTGGGAATAGTATGGGCCCTTGAGAAGCTACAGCCTTACCTATATGGGAGAGAATTTACTATGGTCACAGATCATTAGCCCCTGATCTGGCTTCATAGGTCAAGTGTTCAAAATGGAAATCTACTGTACTACACTGAAGTTTAGTATTGCAGGCATACAATATGACCATCCAGCACCACAGGGGTAAACAAAATGATAATGCAGATGGGCTATCTAGGCAGGTCTAATGGCATGGCTGGATACTTTGGGCAGTTCCCAGCAGTTGCATGAGTGGCTGTGTCACTTGGGGTGGCCCAAAGGACATGCCTTCATACCAGAGGGGGGGATGTGACAGAAATGGGAAGGAGGATTATTCCCCACTTATTCCTGACAGAAACTAGCCAAATTTGAGATATTGACATCATCTCTCCATACACAGTGCACATTAGAAGAGGGCTCTTTATTTCATATCTTCTGGTCATGTCATAAAATTGCCCCCTTGTGGGATTTGATTCAACAGAGGGTTGACCATCTATTAGGGCTGAAAGAATTATTTAGGGCTAGAATTTGCCTCTTAGGTGATTTTTCTGATGTGTCAGTGGCTAGCCATAAATACTACATGGCATTAATATAGATGTCAGATAAGAAGCTAGTGCTGAAACATTGGAAAGATCAAGACAACATTACCTACACGGAATGGTTAAATGAACTACTATCGAATCTCAGAACAGAAAAGATGATAGCAAACTTGTATGGTAGATCGAAAAGAATTGCCAAGATATGGGAACCCTTTTACACTCTTTACTCCTTGTAATAAGTAAATTGATGCTTTTGCCAGAAATGTGAAAATAGCTTACTCTGTGCCAAGTAGGGGAGGTGGACAGGAAGGGGAGGGTGTGGGGAGGGGGGGAGGTACCATCATTGTTAATCCAACAGTAATTGTTCTAATTGCATGTATGTTATGGAACCTTTCTTTGTAGTAAAACTTTAATAAACTTTGAATTGGAAAAAAAAAGAAATAGGAAGGAAGGAGTTAATGGCTTGGATTTTTCAGCTAGTATTTTCTTAGCAGTCTGGAAAACACACACACATACACACAGGCTGGGATTCCACTGTCCACTACTATCTAGATAAGAGCTGCTTAATAAATCTCAGACACAGTAGCCATGGGGAGAGTTGCTCATTGAGTTGGGGGAAGATACATTCAATAGGCTAAGCTTGGGCCTACTCTTCTAGCTACGCCCGTGGGAGCTGGCAGATAGTATGGTGTCCAGTTTATCTTGAAGGATAGAGAAGAGTAAGAATAATAATAGCATATCTCAGTAATAGCCTTTTTCTTTTGTCTTCTGTTATTTAAAAACATTTGTTTACTTTTCCTGTAACAGTGTTATTCTCTTGTGTTAACATCTTGTAATGTTACTTTTGACCTTCTTTGTTCAGTAAAAAGCTATTTACTCAACAGTTATTGCTGCGATTTCAATTATTTCTAAGGTAATTCATGGTTTCCACTGGCCGAGGCAAAACTCTGTTTAGCATCCGCCATCCGAGAGATACAAGGCTTTGATCTGTGCAGTTGAATGTTTGATCTCCCAGTTTTGTGAAATTTGTAGTTCGACGCTGGGCTAACCCAGCTGGTGGCAGTGAATACCCAAAGACAGACACCTCTTTGAAAGCTGTTACAGCCCAGAGAGAGGGGTGGGTTGTCACACCTGTTTTGTTTATTCCTTTCATGTATTAGAAAGTTTCAATCATATCCTCCCATCCCTCTTCTCCTCCAGTGAGTACATGGTCAGCTCCCTCAGCCACCTCTCATATGGCAACTCCCCCAGCCCCTTGATGATTTTTATTGCCCTGTGCTGCCCCCCTTCCAGCAACTTATTGTCCCTCTTCTGATACAGGCACCAGTACTGCACACAGTACTCCAGGTGAGGTCTAACTAATGATCTATACAGTGGCAGAATCACCTCCCCCCCAAGGATATACCTCTTGCAATGCAACCCAGCATTTTGTTGGCCCTTGCAGCTGCCCTCCTACATTGTGCCGAGTTGTTTATTGACTCTGTAATGAGTACTCCCAGATTCTTCTACTCCTCTGCCTCGGCTGACTGCACTCCCCACAGCTGGTAACTCCTCCTTGAGTTTTTTTGTCCCAAAATGCAGCACCTTACACTTTTTGGCATTGAACCCCAGTTGCCAGGTTGTCCGACTGGGTTTCAAGCTTTGCCAGATCATCCTGCAACCCCTGCCATCCCCCTAGGTCATCCACCACTGCTACTATCTTGGTGTCATCAGCAAACAGACTGATCTTGCTCTTAATGCCCAGTGGTATATCTGCAATGAATATCCCAAACAACATTAGTCCCAAAACTGAGCCCTGTGAAACATTGCTCATCACTACCCCTGGGGATGAGAGCTCCCCACTCACCACCACCCTCTGTTGCCTTCCCTGAAGCCAGTTCACTACCCATCTCACCAGCTTTGCACCTGCCCCTGTCCATTCTAACTTACTTCCCAGCCTCCCATATGGCATTGAGTTGATAGTCGATTGAACTGACTGAAAGAAAAAAATGTCAGAGAAAGCTGCTGAACTGGCCTTGGACAAACCATCTCCTTCTTAGCCTGTAAAACCCAAGGAACCCATTGAACAACCCTTTGACTAGGGTGAAAGTTCCTCGGGTAAAAAACAAACCGCAGACACTGCCCATGAACTGGCAAGTTCTTCCAAAAAGAATAAGGAGAAACATGCAGGAAAAGAACAGCAACTGACAGGTTTGTCAGTTCCAACCATTGAGGAGTTGCTAAAACCATTAGAATCACACAGATGCTGTAGACTGGTACTGTGGTACCAGTTCAGTGACCCGGTTATAGGTCCTCAGTTCAGGATCTGGGAGCTTCCTCGGTTCCTAGTTCCTTGGAACATTTTACCAATGTGTACACAGAAAGTGATGAGGATGATTAAGAGGACTTGGGGGAACTCCCTGAACTGGATGTTTCCTCTGATCAAGTAATGGGCAGACTAGGTGGGCCAAGCGGTCCTTATCTGCCGTCAAAGTCTATGTTTCTATGTTTCTATCCTCAATGCCCTGACTCCCCTGACAAGGGGGCTGAGTATTTTTTCTGGTCATTTTGACTTTATGAAGCAAGTGGCACAGACTCTGGACCTCTCCACAGAGGAGGAAGAAGAGCCAAGTTACATGGAAATGATGAATGTGCCAGCAATTAAAAGACTGTTGTTTCCCATTCACAAATCATTAAAGAAACAAGCCACTAGAATACTCCAGACTCCCACTTCAATTCCACCAATGGATAAGAAGATGGATAGGAAATACTGGGTGGCTAAAGCTGGGGCTGAGTTTCTTTTTGGTCATCCCAGCCATGAAAGAGTGGTGCAAGCTGCTGCGTCTGATAAGGCAGATGTTCCCCTGGCATCACATCCACCAGACGAGAATTCTAGGAGAATGGATTCTATGGCTAAGAAGTCATATCTAGGATCCTTCCTAGCCATTAGACAGGCAACCTACAGTACATGGCTTATGTTTCCAAATATCAGAAAAGTCTCCAGAATACAGTTACAGAAATTGCCAGGTCTTTCCCTGAGCCCATAGCATCTGACTTGGTTGAGGCCACTGAAAGGGGCATAGAGGCCTCCAAATGCCAAATTTGAATGGCAGTGGATGCCAATGACATTGCAGCTAAACAAATGACAACCCAAGTGTCCCTGTGGAGGTTTGCATGGCTAAGGGCTACTAATCTGTCCCAGGACACCCAGACTATGGCTTTGGATTTTCCTTGTGAGCCCACATCCCTCTTTGGGGAGCAAACAGAGGCTTGCATAAAAAAGATGAATGAGTATAAGGTGGCCTAAAAGAGTGCTACTGCCAAGGAAAAAGCAGCAATGTCTCAGAAGCATCAGAGTAAGGGGTAGGGGCAGAACCCACTACAGACCATTTTTTCAGACTCAGGTCCTGCCAGCCTATCAACCTCAGAGAGAATACTTCAGGGGCAGAGTCAGAATAGGCAGAATCATGCTGGCTCCAAACACCAAGTCAAGTACACAAGCAAAGCAGATCCCCTTAGGGTTCTGCCAGGGTTGCCTCCCCACTTCCAGTAGGAGGCAAGCAGGCTCACTATATCCAGACTTGGAAATCCATTACCACAGACAAGTGGGTCCTGGAAGTAGTGAACCAGAGGCTTGCCCTCAGCTTCAAGTTTTTACCCAGGAAGAGGGCAAGAGTTTTCAGACTTGCAACCATATCCAAAGCAACTCTGCTGGAGGAGGAAGTAGCCAAACTCCTTCAGGACAAGACGGTGGAGCCTTTTCCCTTGGTCCAAAGGGAAAGAGGCTTTACTCAAGGTACTTCCTCACCCTAAAGAAAACATGGGAGCGGCAACCCATACTGGATCACAGACACCTAAACAAACATTTGACAAAGCTAAAGTTCAAAATAGTCACTCTGGTTACTATTCTCCCAATGCTCAGGAGAGGAGATTGGCTGGCATCCATAGATTTAAAGGATGCTTACTTCCACATTCCCATCAAGCAATCTGACAGAAAGTACCTCAGGTTCAAATTGCCATCAGGCCATCACCAGTTCAGAGTCATGCCTTTCAGCCTAACTAACACACCAAGCGTGTTTACTAAGTGCCTAGCAGTAGTGGTAGCACACCTTATGGAGGCAAGGTGTTCCAGTCTTGCCATACCTGGATGACTGGCTAGTAGTAGGCCAGGCACCTCAGCAAGTCAAGGATTCTCTGATCACCACTCAGAATACCCTGGGGGCATTGGGATTCCTGATCAACCAGTTAAAGGCAGTGCTGACACCAGTTCAGCACTTGGAATTCATAGGAGTGGAACTGGACACCCTAAGAGAAAAAGCCTTCCTCCCTCAGGGGAGGGTGGACAACCTAGTACAGTTGGCCAGCTCCTTCCAACTGCATACCCCCAGACCAGCAAGGCATTTTCTTCAACTGTTGGGGCACATGGCTGCATCAACAGCAACAGTTCTAGGTTTCAGGTGAGAGACATCTGGTTTCATCTCAGATCTCACTGGTCTCAGAAAAGAGGTGCCCTGTCAAAAATGGTACCAGCCACAGGAAGCCTTCTTCAAGCACTACAGTAGTGGTAGGGAAAGAACAGCCTCAGGGAAGGTGTACCTTTCATTCAGCTGCTACCATCAGCAGTGCTAACAACAGATGCCTTCCTCCTAGAATGGGGTGTCCACCTAAGTGAGCACACCACACATGGTACCTGGCTCCAGCAGGAGTCTCTGCTTCACATAAATATGCTAGAAGTCAGGGCAGTTTACTTGGATATTCAGTCCTTTGCTTCAATGTTTCAGTGCAAGGTGCTCAAGTCAAAACAGACAATACAACCACAATGTACTACATTAACAAGTAAGGGGGCACAAGGTCATCCCCTGTGCACAAAGGCCATGAAAGTGTGGAATCTGGTTTACTCCCTGGGGATCTCCCTCTCAGCAGTTCATCTCCCAGGGAAGGACAACATCCTTGCAGAGGACCTCAGAAGAATCTACCAGAATCACCATGAGTGGTCACTAAACTGACAGATTCTGCAAGTTGTGTTCCGAAGGTGGGGCACCCCAGAGGTAGACCTATTCGCAGCCCCAGACAATCATCAGCTGCCGTAATTCTGTTGCAGGCCTTCTGCAGTGGGCACAGTCTCTCTGAATGCACTGCTGTTGGACTGGACAGGGAAGTTCCTGTACACCTTTCCTCCATTTTCCCTGTTGCTCAGAGTACTGAACAAGCTCAGGGCTCAACCAACAACAATGATCCTCATTGCTCCAGACTGGGCTAGGCAGCCCTGGTATTCTCTCTTTCTGACTGTCAATATCCAAACCAATATCCCCACCCAGGAGTCACAACCTATTGACCTCCTGTTAGGGCAGAATACTTTAACTGAATTTCCAGTCCCTCAGACTCAGGGCTTGGCTCTTGAGGATTTAGAGTATGCTGACCTCCACCTCTCTGTAGGGGTGCTAAAAGTCATTAGAGTTTCTAGAAAACCCACTACCAGAAAGACTTATATCTCTAAGTGGAAGAGATTTTCCATTTGGTGCCAACAAAAAGAGATAGACTACCACCAGGCCAGTTTGCCAGTCATTCTGGAGTATCTGGCACACCTGCACTCTCTCGGCCTTAGGCCTTCCACCCTCAAGTTACACCTAGCAGCTGTCTCTCCATAACTCTCAGCTGGTAAAGGGTCATCCCTGGCTGCTAACTAGGTATTCAGAAAGTTGTTCAAGGGCCTGCTGCACTTGCATCCCCCTCACAGGGAACTCACTCCTGCATGGGACCTCAATATATGCATTGTCCAGCTAATGCAACCACCATTTTAGCCCATGTCCTCAGCAGAGCTTAAGTATGTGACATGGAAAACAGTGTTTCTGGTAACTTTACCTCAGCCAGAAGGATCAGTGAGCTCCAGGCTTTGTCCAAAAAGCCAGATTAGATATCAGCCCACAGGAACAAGGTGGTCCTCAGGACTAACAGGAAGTATTTCCCTAAGGAGGTCTCTGACTTTCATCTGAATCAGTCCATCATGTTGCCAGTCTTTTTCACTGACCACTCCAGTTCACGGGAATGTAGACTGCATAGTCTTGATGTCAAGAGAGATATAAGCTACTATTTGGATGACACACAGGGCCACAGACAGGATAACACTCATCTTTTCCTAACCTATGGAGAAGTGGTGAAGGGCAAACCTGCCTCAAAATGGTCCATTGCCCACTGGATTGTTGCCTGTCTTCAGTTCTGCTACAGCAAAGTAGGTAAAGAGCCCCCTGTAGGCATTAGGGCCCATTCTACAAGGGGTACACCTGCTTCAATAGCAGCTGCAAGAGATATTCCTTTGTTAGAAATTTGTAAAGCAGCTACCTGGAAAACAGTTCACACTTTTTTTTTTAACTCATTCAGGCCTAGAGATGTCTGTAGGCAGTGTCTGAAAGCATAGCCCCTCAGGACAATAACGCCTATAGATGTACTCAACTGACTTTCACTCAGGCACAGAAACGCCTGAGGAAGTCAGCAGTTTTTACCTAACTATTAAACAAACCGAATTGCTTAGAATTGAATGCATAGCACCGTTAGAAAGGCAATTTTGCTCTGAACAATTTTGCTGCAGATACTTTGTGTCTATCATGTATACTTTATGAGTTATTCATATTTGTTTAAGGTATGGTGTGCATGGCTAACATTTGTCTCTCAAGCCTCACCTAAGCACCTTGAATAAATCTGAAAAAAAAACAGTTTGGTATTTCAGCTACTATAAAATAAAAACTAAATGGATTACAATTGATTGCATAGCACCATTAGAAAGGATATTTTGTGCTGAATAATTTTGCCACTGATACTTTGTGTCTACCACATATACTTTAGCAGTTATTTGCATTTGTTTAAGGTATGGTGTGCATGACTGACATTTGTATCTCATGCATCACCTAAGCACCTTGAAAAAAATCTGTTGTTTGGTATTTCAGCTAGTATAAAATAAAAACTAAATTGATTACAACTGATTGCATAGCACCATTCGAAAGATAACATTGTGCTGAACAACTTTGCCACTCATACTTTGTGTGTAGCACTTACGGTTCAAGAAGTAGCCACATTTGTTTGTGGCATGCTGATTATGGCTTGATTTTTGTTTAGAAAGGCCCAAGATGCAGTGCTAAGAGTATACAGGGCACAAGTGGCAGAAGTCTCAAAGAGCTCTTGTTAAGTTAGAGTTAAAAAGAGTTAACTTTATTTTTCTCATTTTATCATTCTTCATGACAACATGTTTTACATATAGTGAACAAACCATCTTGTACAATTTCCTTTGGGAAAAATCCCTTAATCAAAGGATAAAGAAATAAAAATGCATTCACTATATAGATATACAACATTAGAGGTAGTTATATAATATAATCTTAATGTTAAACCAAAATTTGCTATGTATGGAGCCCATGAGTAACATGGCTAATTCAAAGTAAAGGGATTGTCCAGCAATGTCCATCCATTTAGGAAACTTGTCCTCTTCAGGGACTATGTCGCCATGTGTTCACCTTAGTATAAAGACAAACAGCTTTAGGTTCTACAGCAGCAAAATAAAATAGCTTAATTGAAAGTTATATTCTCCTGTCCATAATCCATTGAAAAAGCACCTATTTAAGTTGGAAAAAAGAATGATTTACCCATTACCAAATTCTAGGTAAAGCCCAAAATGCCTATACAGAATTAAATCAATCTTTACATTTTTAGGTTCTCCTTCATTAGAAAGAGACCTTTTACCAAGCAGCCTTGTATCAAATTTGGAACCAGAAAAGATTCAAATTTTAAAATGACGGCAGAATGTAGAAAAGTTCAACTCCTACTTTAGAGTCTGATTAATTACTTCAGGTATCTCCTAAATCCAGAATTTATTTGGCATCCTTCAAGCATGTCTCTGGAAGCTGCTACAAATTGATTGCCCAGTTGCCAGCCTCCATGGGATCTGAGAACAGATACACCTTTCCTTGGTGAGTAATGTGAAGCCTTGCAGGGAAGATTATTGTGTATGGAATTCCCCCTTCCCTCAGCGATCGCCAAATCTCTTCCTTCTCTGCCTTGTTGAGTAGCTGATGTTGAGGAAAATGTAGATTCGACAGTCATCCTACATCAAAGAGCTAGCTTGCCGGGCACATCTCAGGATGCAATCCCTCATCCCCACTCCAGAGATAACTACCATCACAGTACATGATTCATTTGAGTCCTGCTGTCTATCCCTTGGTGTGACTCAGTAGACTTTTTGGGTATCCCGGGTATCATCATCTCCTTCTGGGAGTAATTTTTCTGAGAGCCATTCATGGATGAACATGATCAGGTGGTCTCCCTCAATGTTTTCAGGGAGGCCCAAAATACAAATATTCTCCGATTGGGCCTGGTTTTCCAGAGTCTCTAACCTGGCCCTCAAATGTTATTTTATTTGACCACCTGAGTCGTGGCCATGTTGTTATTACCTAGTTGTTTTCGTTTCTCCTGTACTTCTCCTTTCAACATGTCCACTGTATTTTCCAGGACTAGGACTCTGCTGTTGAAATCATCTATCTTTTGATTTATGGTGGTGATTGATGCAATAAGACACTGCAGCTTATGGCCTAAAGATACCATTGTCTCTGTGGTCCCCAGATCGGTGTCAGCCTGTAATGCTGTTCCCAGGCATAGGTCTCCACTGGCTCCCTTTCTTTTTTCAGACCCTCCAGTAATTTTATTTTTTTTTTGGGTTACCCATTTCCCATAAATCAAGGTCGCTCTCTCTGCTGATCAGGTTTGCAAACTTCTCCAAGATTTAGAAATTGATGATTTTGAGTCTTTTTCAATGGATCAGGACAAAGCTGTATAAGTTTGCTGCTGTTAGCTCAGGCTCCACAGCACCCCCAACCCCCTACCCCACCACAGTTCACACTTTTACCAAACACTATAGCCCAGATACACAGGCCAGAAGTGATGACAGGTTTGGCAAAGCAGTACTTCAGAGTCTGTTTCCTAAACAGGTTCTCTATCCTCCTCCAAAGGTACTGCTTGGGTAGTCTGCATATGTCAGAATACAATAAGATTTCCTGTGGTTTCAGGAAAAAATTACTTGCCATAGTAATCTTGTTTCTTCCAAGAGAATCTTACTATATTCTGAGCTCCCACCCTACCTCCCCTACTAGAACCTATGGACACTAAAACACAGCTGTCTATGCTGTTTGAAACCTGTGAGGGTTTCTTTATTGGGCTTAAGTGACTTGAGTCTTAGTGTTGCCCACATTTTTAGGGCTGTGGGTGGTGCCTACAGCCATTTTGTGAATGCTCAGTAGCTCTAAAAATAGTTGATCATGGAACCTTCCATTGACCTTTTGGAAGTATTCTTTCAAAGGCCCAATGGAGCTTGAACCCCTCGGCCATGATCCTCCACTACAGGATAACAGTCACACTATTTCTGCTGTTGCTTCCACATTCCAATGCATGAACTGTGCGTACATGTGAGCACACACATTTTAGATATATATATATAGCATTTTGATATTATAGTGATGTGGTAGTACCACTATAATTAGGGTTGAACAGTTAAAGTTAAAGTATGTTAAAATTCACAATTTGCACTTTAATATCTTTGCAACTGTTCAATGGATTTGCACAAAAGTTTGCATGTGCGATCTCGTTGGGGTGATCTCTTGATGTGTCAAGTTTTGTTCCAGTCACATGTACAGATTCCAAGAGGAGGATAGCAAAATAATTAAAAAAATCTTTTTTTTGCTGTTTCTTTTTTCATTGCCTTGCACCCAGACAGTTTGGAATTTTGGTCTGAAATTTTCGGGGTAGAAAGGGCTTGGACACCAGAAAGGCCTTTTGCTGGTTTGGTGAAAAAAATATTAATCTGTTTCAAACTTCTTTAATTTAAAAAATTCAGGTTCTAAGCATGTTCAGTCAGAGCAGTAGTATGACATTTTCAAGTGGAATCCATTTATGTGTGTTTTTTGTTTGCTTTTTCATATGCTTGCCATACTGATTTCCCTTTTTCCCTAAAAATTCTAATTTGACAAACCACAAAAATGACATTGTGGAGAGCAACCAACACATCTAGTTTGCTTATCTGGACCCCTTAGCAGGATTCAGCATTTAACTGTAGGAGAAGTGCCCTTGCATGTTGTTTTTTTAACATTTTAAATCTTTTTTTGTGACTCATGATACTAAAAAGATATTTTTTTGTGAGGGGAAAATCATTTTTTTGCTAGCATCTTTTCCCTGGTGTCTAGTGAACCCCTACACTCTGTGATTGCTGTCCCATAATAAGAATGTTTTCCCTGGTATCTACTAGTGCTCCCCCCACCCTCCATTGCCCTTCCTGTGCCTTTTTTTTGTTATACGATTTATATTTTTGACCCCCCAGTTTTCAACATTGCCTTTTTGGAATCCTTCTTCATAACTCATGTCCGTAAAATTTCAGAAATCAAGCTCAAAAGGTGATTTTGTGGTCACATGGTGAAATCACCTTTTGGGCTGAATTTGAACATTTTTACCAGTGTTGTTCATGAGGCAGGATCATAAGAAGACTATATTAACATTTTAGGGAAACAATATGCAAAAATGGCAGTATTATACCCATATGTTGAGATTTTGCTATCCTCACTTGTAATTTTGCAATTTTAAGTATTTTGACAACTTTTTAATATAATCATCTTTTTACACCACCTCATGAACATGACAGCTGTCATTTTTCAAACCCTGGTCAAACTGTGTTTTCACACCTGTGGCATGCAGTGGCATTCTGGTGGTGCAGAATCATGTTTTAGTGGGGATTTAAAATTTGTCATTACTGGTTTCATGAGATGGGGTAATAAGAAGGCTATCCTGACAGTTTTGTTCCTGTTATATGTATACATATAACTTAGGGCCCCACAGACAAATGAGGATACAATTATACCATCTTAAAAATTAAGGAAATGCATTAGAAAAAATTTGTTACTGCACTAGTTAGGGTTAAAGTGACAAAAGTAGGGTTAACATGGTTTCCATAGCTATCACTGAACATGGACTGCCTTGGTCAGGTTCATGGACTCTGTCCTGAGGGGCTTTGATAAAGGCTTGATGACTGGGCGGTGTTTATGGACCTGACCAAGGAATTTGACCTCATAGAACATGATTTGACATGTACTGAGCTGAATGATCTGGGGTTTTCTGAGGCTGCTGTTTCCAGGATAGGGAACTATTTATCAAATTGATCACAACACATTACTATTGGGTCAGCTGCCTCTGACACAAGCTTGATTAGTTGTGATGTCCCACAGGGGTCCATTTTGGGCTCCCTGTTGTTTTCCCTTTTCATTAATGAACTCCCACTATTTTGTAAAAAATGCAAAACTATTTTTTATGTGCATGATTTATTTTCTTTCAATCTAGTTCCTTCCCCAAGTTAACAGCCACCCCGAAACATGACTTTGAGGGTGTTTGTCAATAGTTCATTGATAATTCTATGGTATTAAATAAAAAAATAAAAAAATAAATCTATGATGTTTGGTACCTCAGTGCCCAATGCTTAGAAATAATCCAAGTCTATTTTTGCAGGCTTTTTAGGGTTTTGCAATTGAACAAGTGTTTCAATTTAAATACTTAAGGGTCCTATTGGATCCTGGGCTGACATTCTCATTACAGGTTTAGTCTGTTGTCTGTACCATAAACCAAGGCTGGGATTGCTTTATAAGATTAAAACTTATTTTTCTTTGAAGTAAGAAAATCAATTGCTGTTGTGTCATTGTTACCGCACTTTGACTATGTTTCTAACTTCTGTCTTAATCTTGGGGTTAAGGAGCTGCAGACACTGACAGTCATTTATAACAGTATTTGTCACTTTGTTTAACCATTACAAACTCAACATTGTGGCTTGTACTATCAGCTGGGCTGATTGTCTTCGATCTCTAGAATAGAATATTTTTTTGGATGTGTCATATTCAAATGCATTTTTTTAAGTCTTTCTTTCCATTGTCTAGTCTTGTAAAGTTCATGAGCCTGATTCTCAAAAGGTTACATCTGGCATAACTTGACTTGTGCCAGAAAAAATGGTGCAAGTAGCAAATTATGCCAGCAATTGTGAAATTCGATATTCTGCAAAGCAGCCTGTGACATGTGACAGGAAAGGGAGGATTGGGGAGTTCAACATACATGCATAAAGTGAACTTACAAGCTCAAATGGGCAGACTGGGAGAGCTGTAGGCCCTTATCCGCTAACAGTGTTTATGTATCTATGTAACAAATGGCTGGAGGAATGGTGTCAGTCTAGGGGTACAGGGTAGTTGGGGACTGGGGCAGTACACAGAAAAATAAGGATCTATATGCAGGGGATAGGCTGCACCAGAATGGGGAGGGGAAAGGGGTAATAAAGCAGAGACTGGAGGGGTACATAGTATCAAGCATAGATTTAAACTAGGTGGAGGGTGGGGGAGGACAGCTAGTAGGCAGGGATTCCAGAGGGGGGAGCCAAATGTGCCTTCCCCCCAAGGTATCAGAGAGGTATTTGAGGTGTGAATACATGGAGAGATTAGGAGGGGGGAATCAGGGTGGAGCAAGAAAGTCACAGGTTGGAGGGTGGTCTCACTGAATGTGAGGAGCTTAGATAACAAATCAGCTGAACTACAGGATCTCTTGGCTGTAGGGAGGGTGGACATTGCTGCCATCACAGAGACATGGGCCACCCAGAACCAGGACTGGGATACGATAATCCCAGACTACAGGATATTCAGAAAGGAAAGGTCTAGGGGGAAGGGGTATGTGGCAACTACGTAAGGGAGGAGACAAGGAGTATGAGAGAGAGGAGGGGGTGAAGGGTAGGACAGAGGCCCTATTGATGCAATTTCAAGACTCTAAAAGAAAGACACTGAGGGTAGATGGTAGTGTACAGACCACCAGCTCAGGGGGATGACCTGGCTAGGGAGTTGGCTGAGAAGATTAGAACAGTCTGTAAGAAGGGGGACACTGTAGTGGTGGGGGACTTCAACCTCCCAGTAGTAAACTGGAACACCCCTACCACTATGTGTGCAATGGAGCACAGATTACTAGATGCATTTCAGGACAACTTCCTAGTGCAATTGCTTCACGGGTTTACAAGGAAGGGTAGAACTCTGGACCTGGTATTAAGAAACAGGGAGGCTTTAAGGGATCTGGGAGTGGAGGACCCCTAGCTTGAAGTGACCATAATATGGGGTGGTTCACAATCAATATGGGAAGGGCAACAGGAGGAAGAGGTACCAGGGTGACTGATTTTAAGGGAAGGATGGGGGAAATTTTCGTTGAGCATCTGGTGTGAATTCAGACATGCATGAGTGCCAGTCAAAAATGGAATATCATTAAGAAAGGGCTGGCAGAGGCTTCTGAGGCCTGCACCAGGACATGGAGCAAGAAGGGGAGAGCAAAGAAATCAAGCTGGCTGACTCGAGAGGTAATGGAAAGGGTGAGGGCGATGAGAAAAACATTCTGGAGATTTAGGAAATCAATAGGGCAATGGACATAGACGAGTACACGAAGAAGTCCAGGGAGTTTACCAGTCTAGTAAGAGTGGCCAAGGCTTCCAGAGAGCTGAGACTGGCACAAGGAATCAAGAATGGGGAAAAGGACTTCTTCAGATACATTGGTGAGAGAAAAAGAAACAAAGACCAGATAGTGAGGATTAAGAAAGATGGGTGGTGGGTGGAGAGGGGGGAGGACCCCAGGCAAAGGCAATGAATGTGTACTTCTGCTCTGTGTTCACAAAAGAAAGAGGGGAGAAGATACCCCATGGGAAAGGGGGATTGGGCAGAGAGGGGGTGGGGGTGATTGATATCAGAATTATGGAGGACAGGGTGCTGGAGGAACTAAGGGCACTGAAGGTGGACAAGTCTCTGGGGCCAGATGGCATTCACCCTAGGGTACTTAGGGAGCTAGCGGAGATCCTGGCAGGACCACTAGCAAACCTGTTCAGTACATCACTGGACACAGGATGCGTGCCACAGGACTGGAAGATGGCCCATGTGGTGCCCATTCATAAAAGCAGCCTGAAGGATGATCCAGGCAACTACAGACTGATGAGTCTCACTTTATTCATGGGGAAACTCATGGAGTCAGTCCTAAAGAAGAGACTGGTAACCTTTCTGAAGGACAATGTGCTCCAAAATGGCCATCAGCACAGTTCTGTATCGAGCAGATCCTGCCAGATAAACCTATTCAAGTACTATGATTGGGTTACTGGGGAGCCGGACAGGGGCCATGCAGTGGACGTCCTATATTTGGACTTCAGCAAGGCCTTTGACTGAGTGCCACATGGGAGGCTGGGGTGAAAGCTGAACTACACTGGGGTGGAGACACAAATGGTCAACTGGATCAACAACTGGCTGAGGGGTAAGCAACAAAGGGTGGTGGCGGTTGGGGAACTCTCATCACCATGTGATGTTACAAGTGGGGTGCCACAGGGCTCAGTACTGAGACCGGTGCTGTTCGGGATATTCAATGCCAATATCTCGAACAGGATCTGGATTAGGATCAGTCTGTTCACAGATGATACTAAGATCAGTGCAATGGTAGATGACATAGCGGGGTGGAGGGCGCTAAAGGAAGATCTGATCAAACTACAGGAATGGTCAGAGACATGGCAGTTGGGGTTCAGTGCCAAGAAGTGCAAGGTACTGCACTTTGGAGCAAAGAACCAGGGGAGGAAATATCAGTTGGGATGGGTACAGTTGGTAAGCACTGTGGAGGAAAAGGTTCTAGGTGTACTAATAATGGGGAGTGTGAACCACTCAGCTCAGTGCAGGAAGGTGGCTGCAAAGGCAAATAAGATGCTGGGGTGCATAGCGAGGGGAATCTCCTCCAGGCACAGAGAAGTGATCCTACCCTTTTACAGGTCACTGGTCAGGCCGGACCTGGAATACTGCATGCAGTACTGACTTCCATTCCTGAATAGAGACATCAGATTGCTTGAGAGGGTGCAGCATATGGCAACCAAGATGATACAGGGACTTGAGGGTAAATCCTACAAGGAGAGACTGGGGACTGTGAAAAGCTACCACATGACCAAAGTTACACATGTGCATAGAAATAATTCAATGCACAGGTGTAACGTGGCCATTTTTTAGAGGTGCTGCACCAAATGTTCAACATGGCCTTTTTGGGACCCATTCCCATGAAGAGTGCCAGTGTCATTTTATTCATGTGTCACAAAGGGTGATTTTGCGAGTGAATGTGCTATTCTGTGCCACAGGTGCAAAAACACATTTTGGGCGGCTTGTAGAAAATGACAGCTGTACTGTTTTGAAGGAGGTGTGCAAAACTGGCAATGTTAAAAACGTGGATTGAAATATTAAAAATTGGCGAAGTTAGGAGCATACATAGAAAGTGCACAACTCATGTTCATAATGCAGTCATTTTTTGGAACTTTGTCACCAAATTTGCAACATGGTCATTTTGGGTCCCCATCTCATGAACAGTGGCACTGTCATTTTGTGAATTGGTCCCAAAAGGTGATTCCACGCAGTGATCACAAAATCATGTTTCAGGAATGAGTAGCAAAATATCAGTGACAGTTTTCATAAGGTGTGGTCCGAAGAACCCCATGTTGAAAATGTGGGGCATAAATTCCAGAAAATGGCTGAGTTATCAACATAAGTTAAGAACCCCATTGAATGACATTATAGCATAATTACCTTTGATTCTTCAGGTTGCGATTCTGCTTTGAAGAGTGCAGACATGTTCCTGTCCAGAGAAGAAGACAGTGCTGACCTCTGGAGGTAAGTATGGAATGGGGGGTGTGGGGAGGTGGTTGCTCAGTGGGAGGATGGGAATGGGGAAGGGGGACTGGAGTGATGACAAGGGACCATTTTCTTTTTTACAGGAAAAAGACCATGAGTATAGCAACAACAAATGACTGTTTTCTTTTTTACAGAAAAGGAAAACATTTGGGCACACTGGGGTGTGCTCCCAGTGTGCCACATGACTGGGGGTTGCACATAATGCTGACAAAGGTTTGAGCACCCTGATGTCGGCAGGAAAAATGAAACTTCCTTAGGCAAACTGGGGTGGACTCCTAGTGTGCCACATGTGTTGGGTCAGGGCCACAGAATGCCATGGAGCTGGCGGCAGCGACGCAACTGTGTATACATAGCACTTATTCATACACAGTTTTGGTGTGTGGCAGTCTACCATTCACAACATGATGGCACCACTGGAACTGCGCCTGTGTGCAAGTTGCACATGCGTAGTTCATGCACTGGAATGTGGATGTAACAGCTGAAGTAGTGAGGCTGTTATTCCGTAGCAGCTGATCTCACAGAGGGTTTCAAGCTCTGTTGGGCATTCAGAAGGATACTTCCAAATGTCCAATGGAAGGTTCCATGATCAGCCATTTTAACAGCTACAATCTGATCCCAATAGAACTGTAGGTTCTGATCACAGCTGTAAAAACTAAATCATTGATGGCTCTGGTGACCAAAAGATGCCAGGTTCTGTGACCTCATCCTTGGAGGCATCTTTTTTAAGAGCTACATCATCTTTTCCTGGTTCACCTCTGTTCTCACTAGGTGAACCTCCAGTGCCACTATCTTTTTTTTAACAAGTTTTATGTCCTTGTCCCTTCCAAACTTTGAAGGGCTTTCAGTATGCTAGGTGGCTGCTGGAGTGGCTGCTCCTTCTTGGCCACATATTGCTGCAGATGGCTGTGGCCCTGCTGCAACAGTCCCTTTCTGAGAAGGACCAGGCCACTTACTTCCTCTCTCTGTCAGCCTTACAAGCTCCCACTGAATATTCAGCACACAGTTCTTAGTCCATGTGCTGGTTGGTTCTATGTGATAACGGTGATCGCAGAAAGGTGTTCGCCATCAGGGCGAATGTACATTGGCGAAAATCAGTTTTGCCGATGTACATTCATGACGTGGACCAAAAGGGCACCAAAAACATAGGTTTCTTTATTTATGCAAGGGGCTTCACCCCCGCACTCCCCTACTAAAGGATTCTGAACTCCAGGGGGGGTGCATGTTGGGGAGACGAATACAAAAAAAACAAAATCCCAGACCGCCACAAAAATATCGACATGCCCTACATTGAACCAAGCACTCTCCTAACCCTAGCCTGCTACAAACCTACCATTCCACACAGCCAGCTTGGCAGCTCACCACCACACTACACCTCACAAACTCTCCCTCCCCTTTTACCCAATGCACGGCATGCTAACCTCCCCTGCGTACATCTACATATAGTGACAGGATGTTGCTGTATCAGTATTCACCCCCCCATCCAGCAGCCCTGTGAACAGGTGCCACTTTTGAGTCACCCTTTCTGTAAGCGCTCAAGGGCAGATGCCCCTATCACAGGATACCATGCTGGTTGTCGTCTGATGGGGCTCATCCTGCTTTTTTTGGTGGGATGGGCACGGTGATGGCAGTGTGTCAGTGTTGTCTGCAGTACAGAAAGAAATATGCAGTTTTAGTACAATGCACCATGCACGTGTGTGAGATTGTCAGATTAATGTCGTCATCGTAGTTGTATACACTACTCTATCCAGTATCCAGTGTCACTTTATTGTACCCTGACCTTCTGCTGATGCTGTGGCTTGCAGCCTCTATATTCATTTACCTACTCTCCGTGGTCACTGTTGTATATGTCACACCTCAACCCACCACATCCACAGAGTTTGGGAAGTATAAAGGCCATGAGTGTATGAAAGCTGAGGTCTAAGCAATGTTTGAACAGCACCCATGTGTTGCAGTATACTGTCCACTCCCCTCTTGTCATGTGCACCTCCACCACTGTGTCTCAAAGATGAGGGTGTAACACCAATTGGAAGGCCCCTACACACATGCACAGTCATCTACATTGTGTTTTTGCACACACTGAAATCCTCATATACAGCTGTCTGAGATGTCACAACCCTACTTAACCCATTCTGGTATGGAAATTTGTCTCTAAAAACAGCATGTAGCATAAAAAAGAGCATGAACCCTCCATTCCAGCATGTGATGACTACATGTTTAGTGTAAAAATATAAGGGAATCATACCATGTGCATGGAGTGGTTCACTCGACCCACTGCTAAGTTAGAATACTACTAAACAGTATATATACTGCAACATATGCAGTCTGTATATATCTTTCCTCTATAGGACCTCCTAACTGGAAACTGTACCCAGTATTATACTCAGGATGAAGGCTGTGGTGGTCATCTTTAGAGTTGTGTCATGCATATGACATATGAAATGAAAATGAAACGGCAGTAGGCACTAGTAACAGTCAAGGGTCACTTTATGGGGCAGTTACTGATGCACAGCTGTTAGGGAAAGACAAACAAACCTGACGACTGATGATCAGTTTATACACAGGTGCTTATGTCAAACATTTTCTCACAATACCAGACTGACATCGAAGGACAAGAAACTGGTTTGGGGTTTACAAGTGGTTCCAGCAATGGTAACTGTGCCTCATATGGGGATGCAATACAAAGAACCATACAGTACCTCACGGGCAAAATCAAGGTACAGGACGGTAACATGTTTCAAAGGAAAATGCACAACTACAAGGGCTCCCACTATGACATTAGAAGGGGGGAGGTTCAGAGGGAATGTGAAGAAGCACTTCTTTACTGAGAGAGTGGTAGAGGAGTGGAACATCCTGCCAGCACAGGTGGTGGTGTCAAAAATAATAACAAGATATAAGAAAGTATGGGATGGGCACTAGAGGATATTGGAAGTTAAAGGGGGGAGGGAGGAAACAGTCCAGAGACAGAGTAAGGTGTACAGTGACACAGTAGTATAAAAAGAAATAAAAGGCGGACTGCTTGGCCCATGAGGCCCTTCTCCCATAACAACTTCCTTCTATGTTTCTCTGTTTTACATGTCACTGACACAGCAGACCGGGGTTTCATTGATACTTTCACAGCCTCCATTTGAATTACAAACTGTGTTGCCTGCCTTGACCAACAGACTGAACCTGCCTCTGCTCTGAGGTAACACTTGTATGCCACTTAGACTAGAGCAGCAGCAGTACTGCACAGTGGCCTTCTTATTTACCTGTTTGCCTAATATAGAAATACATAGATGTATGAACATTATTTCCTATTGCAGTTTAAGTCTTGTCTGACCTCAACCAGCGATAGCAATGCTAACCCTATCTCCCTGACAGCAGGTTCTGCTGAATAGCTGTAGATATCCACTTGATGGCCTGTCATGGCTAATCTATTTCATTTTGTCACATTGTGACCACTGTGCTATAACTCTACAGGCCATTAATGATGAGGCCAATACCACACTCCACCTCATCCCACTATACATTCATTCTTTCCATTCACAATTTTGGAGATGACACTTTGCACACCACTGGGGAGGGAATGACACACCGCCACCAGTGCCTACAAAGATGTTGCAGTTTAGTCACGTGGACACGGTACTCACAAGTGATGATTCATAAAGATTCTAACACACTGGGGCAATTAAGGCTATGGCACTTCTTAAAGTGGAATTGCATTGGGCATGGAATTAATTACTGCACCCCCCCTTCCAGTGACCATGTAGCCACACAGTTAGTCCGGATGACATGAACTGGACTACTAAGACACTGAATCATTTCAATAATTGCCATCTGGTATTTTATGGCCAGTGTGAAACTTATAAGGATCATATAAACAAACTGAACACCCAATGCTGTACCATGCCTGGTCTGTCATGGATGTTGATCTGTACACACACATGCCACCAGCATGATCAACAACAGTAAATGCTGCTACAACCCTACTGCATGCAGTACAATGCAGGTGCATTTTGAAAATTTGCCATTATTTACACAGGGTCACATGGGGAATATCAGTGGGTTACTTAGCATCTGGAAGGGGGAAGGGGTTGGGCAGCAGGCTGTTCCTTAGGATTAGTAGCACTTCCACTTCACAAGACAGTAGATGAAAACTTTTTACACTGGTGCCACTTGACCGTGGTGCACACTAGCTGCAGGCCATGTTGCAGTGGTTTGCAGCAGTGAAACACAAAAGATGGTAGTCTACCGATTCAGTTGAGTTCTTCAGTACATTCAATTTAATTTGTTAAGAATATACATACTTACCAGACATGGGCTTCCCACTGCTCCTGCTTGGTCCTTCAGCTCCAGCCACTCTGCTGCTGGAATCCCCGCTGATGGCAGCAACACTAGACCTTCTTGCAGCACCTGGTACAAATGAAGAGGAATAGTTTGAATCAGTGTTGGAAGTTGGAACACAGTAAAACAGGACTTCAGTAATCAAACACGTTCCATGCTGTGGGGAAGACAAACTGCCAACTTGACCACACAACACTACAGATAATCACATGAAGGTAGGCGAGGAGGTTCACACTAAGTTGTCCATTTCCCTTACAGAAAACTGCACAGCACATATTCAGATAAGCAGTGCTCTTGGAAATGGCTATGATGGAGTGACATGATTGTTCAGTATGAGGATTGCAAATCCAGATGCACACAGTACTGCATGCATATGCACTGGATGCCACAGCACTGCTCACACTCTGCTGCAGGGGATGCCATGAAGGGCTTTATGGAGCAGTGGGCACTGGGCAGTCCTGCCCAGTGACCTGACCACCACTCCCACTGGACAATCTGGATGATAATGCCAATGGTAGGCATGACAAGCATGGCAAGGCACATTCTGTATAGCCACAGTGGATACAGCTGCTGTGCATATGATTGCAGACACAGCAAGTGCCAAGTTAATAATACTGTGCTTGGACAGCAAGTTAACACAACAACAACTTAGAAAGCAATCCAAAATGGATGCAACATCCTCTCAGTTCATGCACCTGTCCCTGGAGATATATGTGTGAAATGTGACAATGATCTGGCATGCGCATGCAATTCGATGGCACTGTTACAGTCAAAGTGCGGCTGTGATGTGACACAGATGCACACTCATCACTATCAAAAATGGGTTGTAGTCAGCTCAGGTGCATACATCATCCATGACATCACAGGCAACTGCGATAACAAAACACAGAGCTATTTCCTGTTCTTCACATTTGTTATCTCAATGAAATTATGCAAAAAAGGCTCACATTACGTGCAATGTATCATGGTAACAGTTTATCTTTAACTTGTTCATGACAATCACTGTTGGAGTTACATGCGACAGGGCTTAGCTCCACATAAAACATAACTGTGCAGTAAGCCAGGGTAGCTCAAGCTCAAGGTCAGAGCACTGCTATTCAGTGTCTAGAGTTATAATGTGAAAACCGGGCTGTATCTCACAGTCATGCCTCTATGAGTAACCCTGGCTCACTGTAAATACAATCACAGTGTGTAATTAATACACTAACTAATGAAAGCAATAACTCTGAAGAAGGTGACAATAATAATTTTGAATAATAACGTCAGTATACTCACTAGTGCAAGGGGGCCTACTAGTGCAATGATAGCGCTACCACTTGTGATGCCAGCAACTCAAGGTAAGGAGTGAACTAGGGTTGCTGGAGGGCCAGCTGGGGGAGGAGGATTGAGCACCTGAGGGGCTGCTGTCCTTCTCCAGGGAGGGTGGGCTGCAGGTCCAGCCACTTTACTATCATCTGGGTGAACACAGTTAGTGGTGTAGTGGGGCTCCAGAGTGATTGGGAGGAGAGGATGTCGGTCAGGAGCAGGAGCAGAGGCATGTCTCAATGTGCTCACCTCCTTGACTCCTCTTGTGTTCTGACATTCTCAGAGGACAGGTTCAGAACAAAGGAAAAACCCATTTGTGGCAGATGGTTGATGCGCCTCAGCTGCCCAGATCTCATTACTGACCTCACAATGGGGGACCGCTGGACCACCTGACACACACACACACTAATAGACTGGAAGGTGGATGACCCAGGCCTTCCTCCCTCCCTCCCTCTCTGCCCAGGGGGTAGGGCAAGGCAGGATGGGGCAGGTCCAGTGCCTCTTCTGGGAGTTACCCCAGGTGAGACTAGTGGACACCCAGCCTAGGGATCACTGAAGAGTAGGTGCCACAGCCCAGAAAACAGCGCTGGAGAAGAGTAAATAAAAAAAAAGTATACTCACTAGTGCTTCTGTCCTCCTCCACCTATATACTCTTGCTTTTTGCCGATCTTGTGGTGGTCTCCTTATCTGGTCCCTCTTCATCTTCTACTGTTCATGGATGGTCACTGCACAACTGAGTGTCTCCAGTACTTGGTATCTCTCCTTTGGAGGTTATCATACTTATGTTTTATTTGGCATACAGTATGGGACACAACTCCCCATCCATTGCATCAAGAGTGGCCTTTATTGATGCCCACAATTTCTCTGTATCTTTGAGAGGTAGCAAGTTTGGCCCAAAAGGTTTGGACACATGGCTGGTCACCTCCTTTATTAACAATGCACCCCCTTATAGGACAGTACAGGTGTCAACTTTTTATGTGGGTTGCTAGCTGAGCTGGTAGCCTGCTGTTGCTGACCCCCCCCGGTCCCCACTCTGCAGATGCTCTCCTTCCTGGGCCTGACTACTGCTGCACAATTCTCCATCTCCTGTTGCTGCCATCTTGAAAAGAAAATAACAACTCTGTCTACTCTACAAATAATATTAAACTTAAAAAGCAATATATTCTAGTCTGGCCTATCTCAGATCTACTCTCTCTCTCTCTCTCTCTCTCTCTCTCTCCTCACTCCTGTTTCTTCTCTGCCTACAGTAGAAGCGAATTTCTGCCTGCCGATGCACAGTTTTTTAAAGCATTTCACAGAAAATTCCATGGATCACAATGGAGTACTGTTTAAGAGATGTGGAATTATTTTACTGCAAAACTGCATAAAACAGACATTTGTATCATGTGGAAAAAGGATACGCAACCGTGGGATTCTGGGAAAAACTAGGTTTCTTAATATTACATGCGCAATATTCTCTGACATGTGGAATCACAATTATGCCATATTGAGCATGGCAGCAGATAAAGATGGATTAATAAGCAAGGTTATTTTGCCTTTTTTGGAGAAACTGGACTATTTAGACTGTAGAACTTTTTTACACAAGCTGATAAAAAAAGTTGCAGAAAAACCAAAAAACCTACATCTCTAAGTTGGAAATTTCAAGCTAGTTGGCAAAATGTTTTCTGAACTTTTGAGGAAGTAAAATTCAGACTTTCACAGAAATTCCACAGGCAAAATTTTTTTCACACATCTCTAATCTCTACCTGCTGTACATTGGCTCTCAATTCAAATTGCCTGCGAATGGTTCATTGAATAAAATTCTGCAGCTGGTGGGTGGTGGTAAGTCTCCAAAGACATCACACAAAATGGGTCAGAATTATAAGGGCATTTTGCAGGAGTATACTCCTTCAACAGATAAACTCAAAGCTAGATGGTAAAAGCAGTTTGGTAGCCATACAATAGAAGCTGATTGGGTGTGTTGTTGGTGTAACACCTTTGGATCATTGAGGGACATTGGGAGAAAGCTCCAACAGCTGAAGACACTGCATTTGTGGTCTCAGACACTGGATCAATTGTGGAAAATGAACCTGGTAGACAATTTTAAATGCTGGAGATGCCACCAGCATGACGGATCATTTTGGTCATGTTTAAGACAAGTGGACTGGTGGGTTCAGTTGCAATACAGGCTCTTAGGAGTGCTGCAGTGTGTTATACCTTTGGATGCTTATGTTCTAAATTTGGGCACACAAATAAACTCATGATTTAACAACCACTCCTTCACCTGTAGCTATGTCAGCTTTCACTGAGGGTAAACAGCTATGCCCAGATAATTAGAGCAGTTGCACAAGGCACAACTGAATTGCGCCGGCACAAGTGAATTGCGCTGGTGCAAGTGCAGTATTGTGCCAAGGAGCCATATTCTATGGAAGTCAGTGTGCAGTGCAAAAGCCATTGTGCCAATGCACAACCATAATGAATGCAGGTGCAAGAACAGGGGACGTTCCCATGAATATTCAGCACAGTGGCATAGTCAACCATGAATCCATGGAGCAAGTGTGGAGCAAAGCAAAGTTGCTCTGAGTAGACGTGTTCCTATAAATACAGGGTGCAAACACACAGACAGCACTTGCACCAGGGGTGTGAGTGAGAAGGAGTGATTGAGAGAGATAGAGAGAGAGAGAGAGAGAGACACACACACAGACAGACAGACCAAAGTCCACACACACAGAGGGAGAGGGATAGAGGTGGCGTTGGAGAGACAGAGAGGGGCAGACAGAGAGAGGCACACACACACACACACACACACAGACAAGCAGTGTACCAGGGTGTCACACAGCCAGCAGCCAACCACCCAGGGGGAATTGGACAACAAGAGCCATGGACAGTGCGCCCTTCATGATGGAGGCAGTAATGAGGGGTGTGAGGGGGCAGGAGGAATAGCGACGTAGCTGAGGAAGGGACCATCAGTGGTATGCCCAACACAGGTGGTACCGTGCCTGCATGACCTTTGAGAAATACAGTGACACTGAGATAATTGGTCAGTACTGCCTGAACAGGGCCATTCTGAGGCAGCTCGGTGAGCTGTGCAGTGAGGAGATTCAGGCACCCACCAGATGGAGCCACGCCATATCCATGGAGATGAAGGTGACTGCCATCATGTGCCTGCTCACCACAGGCACCTTCCCAAGACCAATATGGGACACCACAGGCACCATTCAGTTGGCCATGTCCCACCTCCTCACACAGTTCCTCAATACTCTGCTGCCATGTGCTTCGGAATGCATTCATTTCCTCAGCACACAGGCGGAGCATACAGCAACCATGCAGGACTTCCACAGGATGGCACATATGCCTGGCATGATTGGAGCCATTGACTGCACCCACATGGCCATCTGAAAGCCACTTGGCCCTGAGGGCATGATATACATCAACCAGAAGGGGAGCCCGAGTGTCAACTGCCAGGTGGTGTGCGATGCCAAGGGGCACATCACCAGTGTCTGCGCCACACACCCTGGGATTGCACATGATGCATTCATCTGGCACAGCTGTTTGTGCCACAGGTTTGAATGTGGGGACATCCCTGCAGGCCTCCTAGTGGGTAACTATGGCATGGGCAAGGTGCGATGGGCAGAGCAGACATGGGGATGGGGTGGGCAGGGTGTGCATGGTGGCATGGGTGCCAGGGACAGGCAAGGGTCTCAGCATAGAAGAGCAGATGGCTAACCATGTCAATCTCCACACAGGTGACAGTGTATCCACTGAGGCCCTGGTTGGTCACCCCCTATGGTGCCTGACGTACCCAGCAGAGGAACAGTACAACGAGGCCCACACCAGCATGTGCCACATCATCAAGCATGTCTTTGGCATGCTGAAAGCATGGTTCCATTGCCTGGACAGGTCAGGCAGTGCCCTACAGTACAGCCCCTTGAAAGCCTGTGGCCTATTTCTGGCCTGCTGCATACTGCACAACATGGCCATTGATCATGGGATAGCTGTCGAGGCTGATGAGGGCGACAGTAGTGGGGGAGATGAAGACAATGGGCTGGAGGGTGGTGGACAGCCAGCCCCTGTGTGGAGGGACCCTCAGCTGCTCCAGCATGTGGGACGCCACAGGGACACCATCGCACAGGAGCGCTATGGTACACACAGGTAGGTGGTGCGGTACACATGCATTGGCCACACAAACAGTTACAGCACACATGTAGTGGCATGCATGGCAATGGGCATGCACACACAGAGGCATGATGCAGGGGTAGTGGAGTCAGTGGCACACAACCACACACAGCAACACCTACATAGAACCACACACCCACACCCAGGCATTGGTATGTGGTGTGGATCAGATGCACTGCACTGGTGCACAGGCACAGCCAGTGCTAGACTGCACTCTTCACACCCACACCACATGATCCAGTGGCTGGGCAAGCATGAATAAAGACAGCATGTGGCATGACACACAGGTGCGACACCAGTGGTAGGCACACACACACACACACTGCCCATATGCGCACAGGGCAGCAGCTGCAGACTGTGGTCAGGGTGGCCTGCACATCAGGTCTGCTGCATGGAACAATGGCCACCATACCCAAGGGGGTGGCTGCAAAAAGGCCGATCGGCAGCCATAGGCTGTGCATCAGCCATGGAGGGGTATGCAACAGCTCCCCAAGGGTTGAACCACAGGACCACAACCGTGTCTACTCTAAGGTATGCAGGTACCCAAACAGGCCAACCCTGGGTGTGTCTGGGATGCCTATGTCAGAGCTCAGCATCGACTGTATCGGGGTCACCCGACACCAGGTTCGTGGGGTGGACAGCGCACCATGGGGGTCACCTGTGCACAGCCATGCCCGTGGCAGCCAGCAATGGAAAGCCCATGATCGCAGTGGTACTGGGATCCAAGTATACAGTCATGGTCTCCTGCATGCACTGCATCCCCACCAGGATCTGCGCAGTGCCCCTTTCCTGCTGCTCAGTTAACTGGCTCACCTCCTGATGCAGTGCACACACCCCAGTGGCAAGCAGCACCTGTTGCTGATTGGATGCCCACAGCAGATGGGTGTGATCAGCCAGCCGGTTGGCATCCTGGGGCTTCTGGGTGGGATGGCAATCCTTTTGTGGTCACTGGCCATGCTGCACAGCCCCCATCTCTGGTGAACACTGCACAGTGTGGTCTGCAGGGGGAATGGGCACAGCAGGTACACCAGCAGTGGACCCTGTGTCCAGCTGCCCAGTGGCACCTGCAGCCTGCAGCTGTCACCCGTCTGGCCACTGTACACCACCCAGCACCTATGGAGCTGCACCACCACCACCACAGAGCACAGCCATTGCAGCACACACCACTGCACCTAGAGTGGTGGCAGGCAGGCAGCTGTTCTTCCACTGGCAGAGTGCTGGGCATGTTGCCAGTGTCAGATGCCAGCAGGGGCGACATACCCACAATGTCGCCCATGCTGTCTATGAGCTGAGAGTAGTCCTCATCAGAGTCAGACTCCATCCCGATCTGTGTCTCCACACACAGGACACCAAGGCAGGCAGCCTGAAGGATCACATCCAGGGTCTCATCTGATTCCAGGTTGCTGGTGGAGGTGGACAGCTGGTCCTCGAGGACCATACTAGCATCCACGGTTATTGTCACTGCCAGCGCCTCATCATCTGCGTGGAGACGTGCTTTTGCTGCAAGAAGAAAAAAAGCAAGTCAGTGATGCAATGCCCACATGTTCCCTCCCATACACTGCCGCTACATGTGTTCTGCAACATGACATGTGTGTGGGTGTGGGTGTGCACACATACACATGACATGCATGTTGGCTGCATGCACACCAGCATGCCTGTGTATGCACCCTTCGTGCTGCCAGCTGTGCTTGGCTGACATACTTACCATGCAGTGATGGGCTTCCACCCGTCTGGAATCCTCCTCCAAGCACACCCTCCACAATGGTGCGGCACATGGTGGCTGCCACCAAATCCTCCTGCGATGTTAGTGTGGGTGCATCCACAGACCCTTTCCGGTGGCGGTACAGGATGCCCAGATAGCTACCACCTTCTTCTTAATCTGCCGCTTATCTGTTCCCACCTTCTTTCAGCACTCCTGTGCTGACCACTGGTTGCTGCCATGATAGTTCACATAGGTTGCCACCTCCTCCCATGCACCAGACCCAGCCTGTGGTGTGCCCATGGCACCAATCAACAGGGGCTCCCTGTCCAGGTAGGCCTCAAACAGGGCATCAATCTCAGCCTTTGTGAAGTTGGGCCTGCACTTCCATGCAGGAACCCGGTCCTCACCCTCCTCATGTGCCAGCATGTTGCTACCTGTGAACATGGAGAGCACAGTGTGACAGTGGCAGCATCTCTGTGGTCATCCTGCCATGCAGTGCTGTTGGCTCCCAGTAGGTTGCAGTGGCATGCACAACTTGCCTATCAAGGTTGCAATACTGGTCCATGGCCTGTGCTGTTCCGTGGTGCTTATAAGGCATAATGCATGCAAATGAGGTTGGGCACAACAGTAATGACATGCTAATGCAGCCACTGCACCACACATTGGCTGATGAGCTCATTTGCATGTGGTGTATGAATATCACAATATTCCATTGTGCACAATGGGATTGCGCAGTAGCAAGTCATGACAGGGCAATGCACACACTTGCATAGTATGCAGGCCCACAGTGTGCATGCACATCATGGCATCATGGTGTCAAATGCGCACCTTACATGGACAGCACAATGCAGTGGCATTGTGCATGTTGTGCATGGGCCAGCTTCATGCATGGCCACGCATGGGGTGCCATGCCCTATCATGCATGTGCGCAATGTCAGGTGACTCCTGACCGCTGGGTCAGACCTTTGACCTTGTGACCCCATGTAGCCACGCCCATTCCGCACATCTCTGGCATTGTGCTATGGGAAGGCACTGCGCATTCTCCCGCACATCACTTGGTGGGCGCATGATGTGGACACATGCACCTCCTGCAGCCATTTTTGCTGGTGAACACATTGTGCTGACCATGGCACGGGCAAGATGCAGAAGGGCCCAGTACTGGTCACAGGTTGAGTTGGCCAGCTTAGCGGCCTGTGTGGAACCCCTCACCCCCCAACCCTTTGGGCAGATGCCCCTACAGTGGGCCAGGGGCACCATGTGGCACGACATAGCTGACAGTCTGGAGCACAGGACGGGGGTGCCCAGAACAGGTGAAAAATGTCACCACCACTAGGGGGACCTCATGCAGTGGGACCCAGAGTGCCTGAGGAGGCTACAGGAATGCGCCAGATATGGGGCTGTGCCACAGCCAGGTAAGTCATCCCATGTTGCATATCTGCCCTGGTGCTTTACTGCGGTGTTGGCTTGGTTGCCTGCCATGCCCTGCAGAGGGGTTCACTGTCATCATACGTATCATGGAGTGGCATTGCCAGCTTCCACCTGCATTGCGATGCAGCCGTGCAACCATGTGGGATGTGTCTGGGCAGGGGCACACCCTGTGCACACCGGTGGGAGTGGGGGTCAGATACTGTGGCTGGTTCCTGATGTGCACCTGTCTTCTTTCCATTCCCAGGACCTGAGGACCATCAGAGGGCCCAGGCTGCAGCAGCATAACAGGCCGCAGCTGGCCATGGTGGAGCAGGACTGGCACCAGCAGGGTCACAGAGGGCAGGTAGGCAATGTCATGATCCTTCGTATTATACATGGGAGGTGGCAGGGGGAGTGGGTGTGGGCATGGCTGCCTGTGTCATGTGCCGTGGCAGCTGTGTGTGTCACACTGTGTGTGGTGCATGCCACTGCATCCATTGGGCATGTGTGCCAGCTGTTGATGGGGTATGTGTGTGTGCACCTGGCTACCACTGTTGTTGCTGTGGTGCTGCTGGTGCACTCTGCCATGTGACTGTCATTGTGCGGTTGGGTGGCTATTGTACAGTGGGGACCACCTCTGTGCAATGTCGTTGTGCACCGAGTTGCTGGCTGGTGTTGGCCCACCCCCGTAGGTGGCCATTACGGGCTCTCCAGGGATGTGTGTTCCCACTGCCCAGTGTGCAGTGTGGGTGGCCATGGTTCTTTGGGACATTGCACTGATCACCTGTCCTGTCCCTTGTTCTAGGTGTCCGGTGGTGATGACCACCGAGGTCGATGATCTCTAGACTGGTGTGCCAGACACTCTTTGTGGCCTTGACAATGCTGGAGTTGGTGATCCAGATCCGCAGGATGCTGGTGGCTGAGCGGCAACAGCGTCTGAATGCTAGGGTGGCAGGATGGAGCCGCCATTAGTTTGGCCCCTGTTTTCCCATTTCCCCTGCTATACCTCCCCATACAATCCCCCTCACACTGTACAGTCCCTGTTCCTTCCCCTTCCCTTGCTATACCTTCCCTTTCCCAGCCCCTGGTTATTGTACATAGTTCATAATAATATATATTTTTCTGCCTTACCTGCCTGTGTCTGTGTCTGCTTTGCAGGTGGTGTGAGGAGGCATGCTGCAGTGGCTTGGTGTCTGTCCATGTGATGTGCATGTGAAGGGGTGCATGTTGTGCTTCCGTGGCTCACTGCTGTGTGTTGTGGTGTGTCCCACTGTGGTGGTGCCCATCCCCTAGTTTAGGGGCTGCACTTTGAGGTGCCTATGGGCCAACTGTAGGTGCTGTGTGGTGGGGTTGTGTGGTGGTGGTGGCACACAGCCATGGTCATTGGTCAGGTACTATCCACACGTTGTGTTGGGGCCCCTTCTTGGCATTGTGTGGCCCATCCCATGTGGTCTGCCACACTACCTGCCACCCGGTACATTCAGTGTCTACTGTGTGGGCTTTCTGTGTGCCTGTGTGGCATGTGTGTGCTTGACTGCATAGTCCTGGGTGTGGCCTGCTATGGTCTGGGGGGGCACAGCCAGTGGCCTGCAGGGGAGCTCCCTTGGTGGCCCTCCATTGGCCATTGGCACCTCCTCTTGCCTACTATCTCTGCCGCTGTTGTGTTCTGGGTCAGGTATCTGGGTGCTTGTGGGTGCCCTGCTGGTGGAGGTCTCCTGTGGCCTGTCACTGCGCTACCATGGCTCTGTCCCTGGGTCTGTTCTCTGTGCCGTGCCCCACTCTGTTACTCTGCTCCCTCAGTTGTGCTGGGGCATCTCGGATTGCACCATGGCGCAACTCTGCCATATTCAGCCAGGTTGCGCTGGCACAGTTTGGCCTGTGCAACCTCTGAATATGGCTCCTGTTGCACCATGGTGCATCAGACTTGCACTCCACCAGACTTGAGCAGGGCTTTGGTGCATTTCTCAATATCTGGGCCCTAGTGTATAGAAAATGATACAGAGTGTTCACACCATGGATGAGTGGGAGGATAATGTTCATAGGTTTGCTGGTCTGGAATGCCTCAGTTTCTTAGCTGCAGATAGATTAGCAGTTTTTGATAAAGTGTGGGGAACTTATCTATCCTGATTCTATGTTCTCCCTTATGCTTTTCAATGGGTATACTCTTTGTGCATCTTACAGCTTTGCAAATTTAAATGTAATCTTTATTTATGGAAGCTCATACCCCTACCCCTTACTCAGCATAGCGCTTCTTTGTGTCTACTCTCTTTACTCCTAACTCTCTTTACTCTTAACTCTGACTCAGAAATTATTTGTTTATTGCTGATACAATTCTTTTATTTTGATGATGTTTTTACTTTTTGCAATGAATATTTTCATAGGAGATTTTCATCTAATTTTGCATTATTGAGGATCAATTCATTTACAGGGCTAAAACTCTGTTACTAGTTTAGATAGAAGGGACAGAGTTTTTTTGTTCATGTGCTACTTGTAAGACACTTTAATTCTCAGTGTGTGTCAGTATTAAGGAATTAATCTATTATCCAAGGAACTTTGGTTCCAGCCAGGTCCAGAGAATGCTATTAGCACCATTAGCATGTGTGAAGTCATTACAGTGTATGTTGAAAGACTTAAATAAAATACAAATTGATTGTGCTACTCTTCAACAAAAAAAAAAACAAGTGTATCTTGCCACTGACTGATCTCCTGTTATGTTAGGCAGAGATGTTAACTTTTCCTTGGAATCCTCTCTGGATAGTTCTTCAGGTCAGCAAGAGAGTCATCCTCAGGCAGTCAACATGTTTAAACTTATTGGGCAGGATTTTTAAATGCCATAGCTTGCCACAAGAACCAGTGTGCTGATGCTATGGTGCATGGGGCTTGTGGCAATCTAAGAGGATTTTTTATGCAGTGTGGCAATTGCCACAAGTTAGACTAATTTTTACTGGTTTAACTTTTGGCAATCCTGGGGTCAGTTTTATGGATCTTGTGCCAAATATCTGGTGCAAGCTGCCATTATTTATGAAAACTGTTGCAACTGCATCCATGAATGTCAAATCAGGCGAAGTTGCAGGGAAGAGTTTGATGCACCACTGGAACCAAAGTGTCACATGGCGCTGGGCTGGATGCAAGCCCTGCAGCACATTTTGAAAATCCTGCCCATTATGCCTGAATTAACTGTTTTGCTATTGAACATTATGAGGCAGCTCCATCCCATGGGGAGAGACTGCTGCTGCTTTTCTGCTATCCATGGCACTCCAGCTGTATCGACCTCTGAGTGGTATCTCCCAGGATCGCTTAAGCTCTTGTCTAATCTGTGATTGTCTCCACATGCATTTTGAACCATGTCCCTATATTGCTGATACTGTCCTGGGGCCAGTAGGTTCACAGATAGTCCTCCAGGTGACTAGATCTGCTTCTCCTGAGTGCCCCTTCCACTCAGATGTATGACACAGAGTCTGTGGAAGAGTACATAATACTAAGGCTGGCAGTATAACCTTTAGACCATGGCTGGTAGTACAGTATAGCCTAGAGGTTAGAGTAATGAACTATTAATGAATTTAGCATATCCAGCAGACCTAGGTTTGATTCCCACTTGCATACTGTGTGACTCTGAGCCAGTCACTTGACTTCCCCAGTGCTCCTGGGTTGCCCCTGAAAACAGGCCTTGAATAACAAAAGAATAATAAAAAGACACAGGATGTTTCCAAAGCAACACTCTGGCAGGCATTTAAGGCCACCCTCTGTGCTGAAATTATGAACTTTATATACAAACAGTGGAAGATGAGAGAAGCAGAGTTCAAGGTTTTGGATGCAAAGTTGGCAGTGTCAGATTGCATGCACAAACAGAGCAATGAATGCCTCTTTCGTGACTTAAACTGGAGGACTATTAATATAGTTAAACTCTCTGCTGACTAGGAATGTTGAGCTTCCTCCACTCCACCCAAGATACAGATACTGAGATAGAGAGGAGAAGGCTGGCAAGTTATTGTTATACTGGTTCCATAAGTAACTGGCAGAGAAATGTATCCCCACTTTGTGGGATAACCATGGCATGGTACACATCTCTCAAGAAGGAGTTAACAAGGTGATGGTAGATTTTTACACCTCCCTTCACTTCTCACAGCGCCCTCTACCTCTGGCCAGATAGGACCATTTTTTTTTCTTCCCTTACTGTACCTATCTTCTTGGAAGAGCATAGAAACTCATTTGAAGCATCTTTATAAGCAGAGGTGATTGCTTCTACTCTTAGCTCCTTTAGTTCCAATAAAGCTCCACATGGAGATGGTCTTCATGCATTCCTATACCAACTCCTGAGTCTCACTGTGTGTGTTTTCCTACCCAGTATAATCTGAAGCACATAAGGTAGCTCAATGCCACCATGCTTCTGGGAGTATTGAATTATGGTCCTCCCAATGGAAAGGAAGGACACACCTTGCCTGCAAGTTATTGCCCAATCTCTCTTATTAAGGCAGATGCCAATATTTTAGCAAAGCCCTGGGGGTCTGACTAGAGAACATCCTTCCAAGCATTATCTATTCCTTCATGGTGGGGCTTGCTAAAGGCCACTTTAGCTCTGTCCATCTCACTGTGTTGGTTATTTTAATGCATAAAGCAAGCTCTACCTCCACTCCCTTAGCTACAGTAGCTGTCAATGTTGAGAAAACTTTTGATTCAGTTGAGTTGGGTGCCTCACATATGCCCTCCAGAAGATGAGATTTGGCCCTTCCTTTCTGACATAGGTCTGGATGTTATACACTTTTCCAATGGATAATATACTCAAAAATAATCTCCTCTTCCTTGTCTTTGGGTTACAGGAAGGCATACATCGAGGTTGCCCCTATCTTCAATGCTCTCTGTGCCTGCCATTGAGCCTTTGGTAATTGCCATATGGAAACAAAAACACTTAACAGGGATCTGATTCAGGATCTCAGACTGAGGTGGGGGAATGGAGACAAGATGGTGCCCTGAGGAGGGAGCTCTGCTGAGCTCACTGAATCTCCCCAGTCTCTTTTAGCACTCTTTTTTTCTCCCTCCATGCTTACTAAGTGAAATGGCATGTTCAGAGATTGGGTGGTGCTTTTTGGTGTTCCTCCCTCATTCTGTCTTTCCATTTCTTTCTTTCAGAGGATCATGAAGGTTTTTACTTTTACTGCTTGCACAACCCACAGGGTGGACACACAAATGGATGGCTACCTGACCCAGGAACCTATGAGAGATTTGTGCATTCTTCCCCAGGTCAGAACTAAAGTGCTGCTCTTAGAAAGTAGCAGAAAAGGGACCTGGAAGGGTAATACACCTATATCAAGCAAGAAACACACCTCAAGGAGGGAAGTTATTTCACCCGTTGGTACGGGAGCATCTAGACTGTTTCAGTATTCTCTGTCCACTGAAACACTTCCCTCAGAGCACTCCGATATGATTGACATACAGCATCGAGTATGCTGAAGTTTGATTTGATGCAACAGCTTGATTCAAGTGGGACAAGCCAAGCCTCAGATACAAAGACAACAGGTGGTAAACCTAATAGCTCTCCCAATTACTTTATAAATACAGGAACACATATGGGTGGAGATGGGAAGGATCAGAACAGGAGAGCTAAGATCTGAGCAAACAGGGCTGTAGCAGGGATTATGCTGAAATCTTTACAAAGAAGTTAATGAAATGTGTTATTGAACCCAGTCAAAAATAATTAAATCAAAACAAAACTGAAAAAGCAGCTATAAGGGAGAGGTATCTAAAGGAGTTATAGATTAAAAAACAGCCTAAAAAAGACCCACAGCCTCAGTCAATGCCAGAAAAAAAGTTAATGTAGGCAAAACTACTTGGAAAGGAACTGGGTGTTAAAAAAGGAATCAAGCATAAAAACATTAATAACAAGTTGGAGGAGTCTGATCAAGAAGATGGCAGACAGTATCAAGGAGATGGAGACTGCAAATCAGGGGACAAACAAGAAAACACCCAAGCAGAAGAATTTATGAAAATTATTCTAAAAGAAATGAAAGAAGATTTTTTTAAATTAGACGACAAAGTGAAGAAAATAAAGGAGGAAATGAAAAAAGTGAAAGAAGAAATCCAGGATTTGAACAGCAGAAAGACACAATTTGAAGAAAGAGTCTCTGCATTAAAGTATGATCTGCCTGAGATTAAATAAAGAGTAGAAATGCATGCTGGAGAATTTAAGTTTTTGCAGAAGCAAGTTCTTGATTTAGAACAAGTTCTTGAATTATACCCAATGCCCAGAAGAGACAACTTAAAAATTCTAGGTACCCCTGAAGGGGCAAAACAGAATATTACAGAATATAAACAGAATCATGGGGGAAGGGGGGGTGAGATCTAGGACACTGGCAGTGGACTTCAGGGGGGCAGACTTCATGGGCATGGGAAATATTTTCAAGGATCACTTGATGGGGATTACCTCAATGACAAGTGTGGAAAGGAGATGGGAGGTCATAAAATGGGGACTTCATGAGGCAGTCAGGATCTGCACTAAGTTGAAACGTAAGGGAGCAAGGTCACATAAACCATGCTGGTGGTCCAGTGAGGTACAGGTAGCAGTCAGAGAAAAGAAGGTGGCCTACAAAAAATATAAAACAACAAGAGGGGATAGGGATAAGGAAATGTACCAGCTTGCATCTAGAAAAGTCACCCGTATGGTGAGGGGAGCAAAGTCCAGTAAAGAGCAGCGGCTGGCACAGGGGATACATGGAGGGAAAGGGTTCTTCCGTACATTGGGGAGTGGAGAAAACTAAGGGCCATCTCAGCAGATTGAGATCAGAAGGAGGGTGGGTGGAAGAGGCGAGGGACCAGGCAGAGGTATTTAACAGTACTTTGCCTCTGTGTTCACTAGGAGGGAAGGATATCTACAAAGCAAGACACGAAGGGATAGAAACATCAGTAAGTGGGATCAGGGGAGCAACAGAAATGGAGAAAGAGGAGAGAGAGGTACCCCAGGTGTCACATCTGGGTAAAGATAAAAGGCCAGTAAGGTGGAGGGACGGATGATGCTATCTCTGCCAAAAAGGTGTGGTTAGCCCTCAAGGCCCTAAAGAAAGACAAATCTCCTGGGCCGGATGGCATTCATCCGAGAGTACTATGGAAATTGGCGGACATACTGGCTGCACCCCTGGCGGAGCTTTTCAGCAGGTCACTTGAGACAGGGAGGGTACCTAGGGATTGGTGAGAGGCACATGTGGTACCAATCCATAAAGGAGGGTTGAGGGAAGTACCAGGTAACTATAGACCCATCAGTTTGACCTCGGTGGTGGGAAAATTAATGGAGAGTATACTAAAGGAACGATTGGGGGTGTACTTGGAGGAGGTGGGAGGTCTGGATAGTCGGCAACATGGGTTTGTGCCAGGTAGATCATGTCAAACCAACCTTATTCTATGAATGGGTAACATCAGAACTGGACAGGGTAAGCCTGTGGATGTATTATTCTTGGACTTCAGCAAGACGTTTGACTCTGTCCCCAAATGGTCTGGTGGAGAAACTGATGAGGTTAGGAGTAGGCCCTTTGATGGTCAGATGGATTGAAACTGGCTAGCTGGATGCACTCAGAGAGTAGTGGTCTGTGGGGAGCTCTCGAACCCTAGAGAGGTTGGTAGTGGGGTACCGCAGAGCTCGGTCCTGGGTCGATCCTGTTTAATGCATACATATCGGACATCAGGAGGGTATAGGTGTGAAATGAGTCTCTTTCATGGATGACTCCAGATGGGAGCAGTAGTTGAGGGAGAAGAGGGAGGTTGGCCTGCAAGGGGACCTGGACACCCTGGAAAGCTGGGCTCACACATGGAAATTAAATTTCAATATCACCAAGTGCAAGGTGTTGCATCTTGGTCGGAGAACCTAAACACAGGTACACCCTGGGAGGGAGGCACTGGAGGCCTCAATAGGGGAAAAAGACCTAGGGGTCATGGTGGATGCATGTATGAATAACTCTGAGCAGTGCAGGAGAGCAGCTAGCAAGGCAAACAGGATGTTGGGATGCATCGTGAGGGGGATCACCTCTAGGAGCAAGGAAGTGATTCTGCAGCTGTACAATGGACTGGTTAGACCACACCTTGAGTACTGTGTACAGTACTGGAGACCACACTTAAAGAGGGACATACAGCTCCTAGAGAGGGTACAGAGGAGGGCAACAAAGATGATACAAGGGCTAGGGGATTTGACATATGAGGACAGACTTAAGGAGCTCTGCCTGTTTTCACTGGAGGAAAAGAGAGACAGGGGGGACATGATTGAGGTCTTCAAGTACCTCAAGGGAATAAATAGGGTAAACATGGAGGGGATCTTTAGACTAAAGCAGGGAGGTATCACCAGAGGGCATGGTTTGAAGTTGGAAGGTGGAAGGGTAAGGGGGGAAAAGAGGAGGAGGAGGTTTTTCACTGAGAGGGTGGTGGACCCTTGGAATGCACTGCCTGGTGAGCTAGTTCAGAGATCCACAGTGGAGTGCTTCAAGAGAGGATGGGACAGACACAGAAAGTGGATGTATCAGATGATGTCCTGTCCCGGGGGGGTGGGGATGGATGATACGGGTTTCTGGAGCACAAGGGATGGGAGGGTCTCGGCACCCAACTAAGGATCTAAAGTTCGAGCAGACTCGATAGACCATAAAGCCTAATCTGCTGGCAAATAGTATGTTAGTATGTTAGAATAGCATATTGACATTTTGTGAGAAATGCATAACTGAACTTTTGAGTAAGAAATACCCTGATGAAGAAATAGCATTGCAGAAAGCACATCAATCTCCTACAATACCTAATCCACATTTCAAACACCCTGAAGTTATCTATGTGAAATTTCTTAGTTGTCAAGACAGAGAAAATGTGTTGTTGGCTGCAAGAAAAAAGAAAATGTTGGTATATTTGTATAATCAGGTATTAATATTTTCTGATTTTGGTCTAGATGTACAGAAAAGGAAGGACACTTACATAACTATCAAAATGTTTTTGTTGGAAAAATCACATTCCATTTCTGCACCCTACCACAGCTTCTCTAAAGATAATGTATTTGGGGGTCAGTAGGATTTCTGACAACCCTTTTCATGCAGAAAATTATATTTTCAATAGTTGAAATTAAGAACTTTCAAAAACAATGCAGAATCTGAAAAAGGGACCCTGACTCATAAATAATATATTGATGAACCTGAAGAACAGAGATGGAGCAACAACATACCCTGACATTGAGAGAAGAAAAAAAAAAGAAAGGAGATGAGAAACCAGAGGAAAGCAAAGGTATTACAAGTAGGTAGATGGGGAACCTAATATGGAGGAGGGGGATAGAGATCTCAGAGGGCACTGTTTTGTGAATTATCTAGGGATACAGAGTCTCAGAAATGAGTGACTGTCAAAGAATGAGAAAATGGAGGTAATGGATTGGGGAATGGAGAAAAGGGCAGGGGGGATATGAGATGGGCTCCAAGGAGGGTTCTAAGTATAGTGAGAGAGAGGAGAATGGGAGTTACAAAGGGTCCCTCTTAATAAAAGTATTGTATAGAAACACAGAAACATAGAATTTTTATGGCAAATAAGGACCACTTGTCCCACCTAAACTACCAGTTTTCCTCCATACTGCTTTACACTCCAAAATCGAATTGATCTGTAGCTTACCCTATCTTTCCTAACACTAGCATTGCCTTCTGTCTGTCCCATGCATTCTTGAATTCATCTACCATTTTGACTCCCACAGCCTCTGCAGGGTGGCTGTTCAATGCATCTACCACACTTTCTGTGAAAAAATACTTACTCATGTTACCCCTATGTCTGCCCCTACCCTCCTTTTGTGCCCCATTGTTCTTGTGCATCTTTTTTCTGAAAGATGCTTTTCCCCTGTACTTTGTTTATCCCATTGAAGTGCTTGAAAGTCTTTATCATATTCCCCTAAATTTCAAGAATCAGTTTAAAGGCAAACAAAGTTACAACATTTCTCTACAAATGAATAGGATCCCTTAAGCAATACTTGATAATATAAATGTGGAACGTCCCACCTTATAATGATACTGTCCTGTTAAGTTTGTACCTTAAATCAGGAATAATACAATAGGGGAACCATAGGAGTCTTGGGCATTTTTTTTAGTTTATATCCAAGGAAATGATGGATATGATTAAATTCATGTCTTAGAATACAAATGGAATCAATAGCCCAATTAAAAAACAGAAGAAAGTAACCTACAAAAAGAAAAGAGGTATAGATTCCTTACTGCTACAGGAAAGTCACCTTATAGAATTTGAATTTGAAAAGCTTAGAAAAATCTGGTGCAGGCAAGGATTGCATACTTGCTACTGTAGAAAAACTAGAGGGGTAGCAATTATGTTTTCTAAAAAGGGAGAAACTTGGATTAAAGAAAACTATAATTATCTCGCATACTGGAGTATTCTTCAACGATATAAGAGACCATTGTGCTACTGCCTGCATCAGACATCCTTCCCAAATAAAAACAGCCTCCAAATTCAAACTGAAAAGATGCCTGAAAAAGTTCTGCCAGTACACTTTCCTGAAAGATTTAGGCAACATTTGTTGGCAGGATTTCTATTCAGCCCCCACCTTTAACGAGGCATTTAGCATCTTTCACAGCCTCTTACTGGGGCTAATAGACAAACACGCCCCACTAAGACCGATCAAATCAAAAAATAAAACTCCTGGCTGGTTCTCTCCAATCCTGAAGAAAGTACTTAGGGATAGGGACTACTGGTGGAAAAAAGTGAGGAAATCCCACCTGGAGGCTAGTTGGTTAGCATTCCGTACCACTAGGAATGCTTGTACCAAGGTAATTAGATCAGAAAAAAGCTAGGTACTTCCAAAAAGAACTAGAAGACAATAAAAACAATTCTGCCAAATTTTGGAACATCCTCAAAGAAGTCGAAGGTCAGTCCACTGCAACACCCCTTCCAGACAAAATTGTGTCTGATGGTACCACCTATATGGACAAAGCTGATATACTAGAGAAGCTTAATGATCACTTTGCCACTGCAGGGCTTGCCTTTGACACCTCACCTATCAGCAAATTTAGCCCAGCAAGAGACTACACTGTTGGCTTCACTGATAATTAAACTAACCAACCACATACCACCCCCTTCAGCTTCCTCACAATTACGTTCAAGCAAGTGGAGGACCTCCTCCTTACTCTGGATACAAAAAAGAGTGCGGGTGCAGATAATATTGAACCTTACTTCCTAAAACTTGGCCATACCTATCTGACCGTCCCCATTACACACTTATTCAACACCTCTCTGATTCAAAGTGAGCTACCTGTCTTGTAGAAAACTGCCCACATCCTACCATTATTCAAGATTGGGGATCTGAGTGATCTGAACAATTACCGGCCTATTTCTATACCATCCATCCTCTCTAAATTACTTGAAAAATTGTCAACATTCAAATTAGAGAACATTTGGCTTCACAAAAGTTGCTAAACCCGGCTCATTCTGGCTTCAGAGCCAAACACAGTACAGTATCGGCTCTTGTCAAAGTAAGTACAGACTGGCAAATGGCCTTGGACTCTAAGAAGCATGTATTTGCCCTCTTCCTTGATCTAAGTAAGGCCTTCAATACTGTGGATCATACCATCATGCTTACTGCACTGAGTAACTTCGCACTTGATAGTTCTGCCATTAAATGGTTCACTAGCTACCTAACCAATAGGTTACAACAAGCCAAAGCCATAGAAGATCTGTTCCCACAAAAATCCTTGTTACGAGGAGTCCCACAAGGCTCCATCCTCTTTGCAATATACATCAATAATCTGGACTTGCAGCTGGGCACAGCAAATGTGCACTTATTCGCAGATGATACTGTACTCTATACCACAAATTCATCCTTGGATCTGGCCCATGAGTACTTACAAAAAGACTTTGTCACCCTCCAATACAACCTTCTCACTCATAAGCTCCTCCTCAATGCCAAAAAGACTAAAGCAATGATTCTGTCACCAAAGTCTACTTCTGGATGTCCACATATCACACAGATCCGAACACTCTTAGATGAACCCCTTGAAGTAGTTGATACCTTTAAATACCTAGGGTTCTGGCTGGATAACAAGCTCAACTTTCTGTGCCACTTAAATGAAATCTCGAAGAAACTAAGACAGCAATTAAGTTTATTCTATTGCATTAAACACCTACTCACGTTAGAAGCCAGAATGAGACTAGTACAACCTACATTCCTACCTATACTGGACTACGCTGACTTCCTTTACAGTCATTGCCCATCAACGATGCTAAACAAACTGGACACCCTTTACCACCGGGCTTTAAGATTTATCTTTTATCTACCCCATAGTACACATCACTGTCATCTATACCAGGTTTCGGGATGGACCTCACTCTCAACTAGAAGAAAAAGGAATGCTTTCATCTGGTTTTTTAGAGCATTATCTGATAACCTCCCTGCATACATCTCGAACATCTTCAAATGGGCTAAAGGTTCCTATGGCCTGAGACGCATCTCCTTAATCTGCATCCAGATTCCTAGAGTGAAAACTACCCTTGGCTCAGCAGCAATCAACTTCTCACTTCCATTACTTTGGAACACTACGCAAGATTCATTAAAATTATCCTCACTTCCAAGCATTTTCACATTCAAAGCTCTATTAATGGATTATCTGAAGGAATCATGAAACTGTTTCAGATGCCGATGACCCCTAAGCCCCAGGTGCCACTCTCAAGTCCTACGCCTAAGTATCTCATCCACCCCACATTCTTAACAACAGAAAACTAAGACCTACAAGCCTAGTTCCCTTAATCCAAGATGGCCCTGCCTATTCTCTACCTTACCTATTCTGGCCTCCCTTTTGGCTGCCTACTCTTTTACCCCCAATTTCTACCCTATTCCTTAATACCTCCTTATTTTTTTATCATTTGGGTATGAGCTCTTACTTAGCGGAGACTATATGGGATTGTTGTCTCTTCTCATTTCAGTAAAGCTTATCATTATGTACCTTTGCATGTTAATTATGTTGACCAGTTTGTATAGGCCCATATTGACTGGCACCTTCACAATGTTTTTCTTTTTTTTGCACCATTGTCCACCATAATTGTAATCTTATGAAGTGTACTGTATTGTATTAATGCCCAGGACCACTTTGAAAATGAGCTTGCTCAATGATGTTTATGCCTGGTTAAATAAAGTGATTGATTGAGTGATTGTTTGACTATAAAGACAAAGGAGAAGATTTCTAATAAGTCAGATATTTGTTAAGTCAACTGAGGTTACAGTACTGCAGCATGTTTATATGGTCTCAGTGAAGACATTCCTGAATTTTTTTTTTAATTCTTCCTCCAGTTAGTAAAGTTCCCTGGACCGTATTTGATAGAGGAGATTTTAATACTGTTTTAAACTCAGTGTTGGATAAAACTGGTCTGCATTCCACCTTGTCAAAGGCAGCAAAATGTATACATAACAGTGTGAACACACTTAACCAAGCTGATATTTAGAGGAAGGTAAATTCTAAAGTCCATGAAATTTCTTACTACTCAAATCCCCACAAGTCCTACTCCAGGATAGATTTGATACTTGGCTGTCAAGGGTCATAAACATTTAATTCCTTGCTAGAAAAGCATTATTTGCCAATGGACTAGAGGATAGCACATGTTGGTACCACTCCACAAGTGTGATCCCAGGAATAAGCTGGGTAATTACAGGCCAGTCAGCCTAACCTACACAGTGGGCACGTTTATGGGGACCATTCTAAAAGAAAGGCTGAAGTCCTTCCTTGAGGTAAATGGTCTCCAGGATGACAGGTAGCATGGATTTGTAAGGGGGAGATCCTGCCAAACAAACATGATAGACTTCTTTGACTGGTTTACAAGGTCATTGGACAGGGGCCAGGTGGTGTATGTCTTGTACCTGGACTTCAGCAATACATTTGATTCAGTGCCACATGGCAACTGATCAGCAAGTTGAGAGACCTGAGAATAGGAGAAAAGTTGCTGGAGTAGGTTGAGTGATGGCTGCAGGACAGGAACCAGAGAATGGTGATGGGGGAACTATCCAAACCTAGACCTGTAACCAGCAGGGTCCCACAGGTATCAATTCTCAGATCTGTGCTATTCAACATATTTATTAGTGATAGAAGAAGGTATCAAAAGTAAAATCTGCCTATTTGCTGATGATACCAAATTCTTTGTGAGGGTGGACACAGTGAAGGGGAGACAAGAATTAAGGGAAGATATGGCTAAGCTAGAGAAATGGTCAGGCATCTGGCAGTTGGTATTCAATGCTAAGAAATGCAAGGTCATGCTCCTGGGAGTAAGGAACCCAGAGGCCAGTTACTGGCGGGGGCATACAGGTGACCTTCTCAGAGGTGGAAAAGGATTTTTGAGTGATAGTCAGGGGTAACATGAAATACTCTGTGCAGTGCCATAAGGCAGCAGCCAAGGCATATAAAATGCTGGGTTGCATCATCAAATGAATCCTCTCCAGGAGGGAGGAGGTTATGCTGCCACTGTACAGGTCTCTGGTGAGACCACACCTGCAATACTGTCTTCAGTTCTGGTGCCCTTATCTGAAGAAGGATATCAAATTAATGGAGGGGATCCAGTGGAGGGTAAACAAAATGATCCAGGGTATGGAAATAAACATATGAGGAGAGGCTGAAGAAGCCCAACATGTACACCTTCAAAGACAGAAAAAGGATGGGTGACGTGATAGAAACCTTCAAGTAGCTTAAGGACATAAACATTGCTGGATCAGAGGACATCTTCGTTTAAGAAGGGAAGATACAACAAGGGTACATAACCTGACACTAGTGGAAGGTAGATTTGAGAAGGAAATGAGGAGGAACATTTTCACCAAAAGGGTGGTGACAAGGTGAAATGAGTTGGTGGAGGAGACAGTTGCGGCAAATAAGGTGGCCAGTTTCAAGGGAGGTGGGATAGGGCAAAAAAGAAAATTAGAAAGGGGGAACCAGTACTGAAAAGTGGAAGGGGAGGAATGCAGTGGGGATGGATGACTCCAGGAGGAGTTGGGGGGGGCTCAAAGGAACTAGACTGAACTGCACACTCAAGTGGACTTGATAGATCAATAAAGCCTGTTTCTGTTGGCAATTCATATGTTTGTATGTTCATATGTCCTTAACATTTCTTATGAAGGTGCTTTAATCTCCGATCATACGGGGGGGGGGGGGAAGCAGTAAATAGGCGATGGGTTATGGATCCATTACTTCTTAAAGATATTAGTTTTTTTAAACTATTAAAGGGACACTGTCAACTCCCTTAAGTTTCAAAGTGCCCATATTTAAAAAACACATTTTATTATTGTTCACATTCTGTAAGCATTACTAATGTAGCTGGTTGCTTGTCTCTGATTCTGTTTTTCTTTTTAAAAGTGAAAAACAGACTACATAACATACTGGTGTTACCATATCAAAACATGTTTTTTACATTCCTTGATCAACTTCCACATCTGGCCCAGTGGCACTGAGGGTTGAAGCACTGGACACCACATCTTGTGGCACGTTGGCGACCTGGGTTTGGGAATGGACCCTGGCCATCGGGGGTCGGCCGTGGAGGGAAAAGATTGGGCATCTGAAGGACTGCTCTCCTCTCCTGGGGTGGGTTTCTGGGGCTGCCCAGTGCAGTAGCGGCCTCTGGTGGTGGCCAGGGGTAGCACAGATATCAGTCTGCAGAATGGGGACAGGACGTCAGCAGATACCTGTGGTGTAGCACTGTGCAGGATGCCACTGCATGCTGCATCCTGATGGGGAAAACCACAAGAGGAAAAAACCCTACCTTGGCGGTAGGCAATGATGGGGATCAGTGGTGGGGCCCCATGCCCAGTGCTGGGCCTTACCACACCATGCTCCCAGTTGCCCTCCTTCTCTCCGGTTGCTCCATTAAATTGTGGATAGCACACCAGAGGAGAAGGTAATCCTACCCTGAGGGGCTCAGAGCTGGAGGTTCAAGTGGCCAGAGGACATTGGAGGATTCTAGGAGAACCAGAGAGTGTGAGTAGGGGGGATTCAGATGGGCAGCAGAGCTCCAGCCGAGTGTCTCCACTGGAGAGAGTCTGCCATGAAGTAGGAAATAAATAAAGAATACAAAAAAAAAACTTCCACTGCATTTTCCTGGACTTGGGAACACTCCCACAGTCCAGCCACTCATGACACAATGAAAGGAGAGGAGACTATCGCATCATGAGTGGCTAGACTGTGTGGGGTGTTCATAATGTTCAGGAAGTATGCAATAAAAGTTGATCAATGATTTAAAACAAAATAAGGTTTCGTAAAATTATACCATTACCACACATTTCAGTTCTACTAAGAAAAGAAGCAGATAAAATAAGCAGCAACATCAATTATGTTTAGAGAAGGCAAGCAATCAAAAAATGTAGGTTTTCATTTAGAAATAATATGATGCAACAGTGGTTGACAGTATCCCTTTAAGGAAGGTATGTGTAACCTCTCACCCCTGCCTTTTTAGCAAAATGACAGGTGGCATGCTGTTGAAGCTGACAGCAGTACCTGGTGGGGACCGGGTTCGAGGAGGATAGGTTACTCGGCACAGGGAACCTAGGTTTGGCTACTCTGCACAGGGGCACCCAAGTAAATCCGAACACAGGAAGCAATAACTTTAATGTCCAGAACCAGGAATAGGGTTCTGCAGTGTGACTTGCAGATTAGAGACAACAGAACACTTTATCACTATTTCCAGCCCTCAGGCTCTGAACCCACCAGGCACACAGCCTGAACTTGCACGCAGCTTAGGGTACACAGCCTGACTTGTACACTACTTGAGTTTTCCCCACTGGCCCGGCTCCCCCACCAGCCACTTGATCCGCGGTCCATTTTGGGAATGAACCAATTTTCCTGTTGTGGCTCCCCAAACCACACTAGAGCCTTTGACTCCTAGAGGGAATTTTTCTTCCAATCCCACATCTGGGTACTTCCCTCATCATTGGCTAAGTGCCTGAGGCAAAGTAGAAATCCACAGAGCAAATCCGTGGAGGTGGACCTGGTCACTAAAGATGGGGGGTCTCCCACCTCCAGCTCCCACAGCCCATACCAGGCCATTTCTATGGAAAGTAAACAATTTCTTTACTGAAAACTTGAAAATGTAGATTCCTGGGTAGATGTACGTCACATCTCCTCTACATATCATTTGCATCCCAACAAGCTCTGGACTTGAACCTACTTTTACTTGTTGTTACTTGTGGAGAGTGTTCCCTAAACACAATTTGGAATATATTGAAAGCTTGTGTGAGAGGGCAAATAATAAGATACACAACTAGAAGGAACAAGTTAAGAAAGGAGCAAATGACAAAACTAGAAAAGGAAATCATAAGAGCAGAAATGCTTGGATACACATTAGGCAGGAAAAATATTTAAATCAAAGGGATGAATTAAAATGAAGATATAATGCATTAACCAATGAAAAAAAAGAATGATCTAATACTTCAGACTAGTAGAGATAGCAAAGGTAAATACCACCAAAAGGGAGAGACAATATTTTCACAGTAAGGTTATTAAAAGTTTGGAACGCACCACCTCCATATCTTACTGAGATTCAGGAATTTGAAAAATTCAAGCAGGAGCTAGATAATACATTTTTTACCATTAGAACCAGGGAACAATATTCCCAATAAAGTGTGGAAGATAGTCTCAATGGTCCAAGTGCCTCCTTCTGTATCAAAAATTGAGTAAAACCACGAAAGGGCCAAGTACAATACTGAAAAGTGGGAGAGAAATCAGAGGACACAGCCTGAAGTTGGAAGGTGGAAGATTCAAAAGGGAAATGAGAAGATACCATTTCACAAAAAGAGTGGTTACAGGGTGGAATGCACTGCGTGAAGAATTGGTAGCATTAAGGACAGTGGGTAGCTTCAAGAGGGGCTAGGCTAGAATCGATGGGAGGGTCAGGATGAAATGGAAAGGAGGAGGGGGGCAGCAGCAGTTTGCTAAACTGGGTGCTGCACACTCAATCTGACTTGAAAGGCTGTAAGGCCTTTTTCTGATGGCAAGTTTGTATGTTCTTATGTTTGTATGTGCACTCCAGTAAATCTGGGAACATTTTAGCTTATTTGTTTCAGAAACAAAAAACAGAAAGAATGTTAAAGAAAATCAGTAGCCAAGGAAAAGATATGAACTGACTCTGGAAATATAAACAACAAATTTAGAAAGTACTATGACAAGTTATAGGCATCAGAAATAAAAGGAGTAAACTGGAATATTATTAACAAACTAAACATCCCACAGATAATAGTCAGAAAAGTATATTTTTAATGAATTACTAACTGAAGAGTAAGTCAAATATGCAATTAGACAACTAAAAAAGGAGGAAACTCCTTGATTAGAGATATGGATCCATCAACAGAAGAAAACTGCAAAATCACATGAATGGGATCCACTGGAACATAGGTGCAGTGGATCTACCTCTCACAGAATCACAACTCTATGGCCCAGTGCAATCCTGTGGAAACATCTAAATCACCCTGCTTCTACCAAGTTCATATCAGTTTCTGACTGGTCTCTTCACAGTGTGCTGAACAGCGCTAGTCCAAATAGCTAGCACAAGATATCTGCATGCCCAGTTCTGCAGAAAAAGATGTTTTATTATGAATGCAGAAAGTAATGGTAGAAGCAAGTAGAAAGTCAGCCAGGTCACTGATCACATTTGCCCAGGCACTTCATGTCCAAGCAACCTAGTTCCATGTCATCTCAGCAACAATTAAAGGGTGATTACAAATTGAGTGTAAATTAAACAGCAATGCCGATTACAGCGACTGCAACAGTGGGAGACCACAATTCACAGCACTTCCATCATAAGCGATGGTTACATTTCAATGACACTATACAGACTTAGAAATGCGCATCATGATTATATGCTGTCCCACAACAGGAAATTTTCGCCTGCTGTTGTTCTTCTGCATGCAAAGGATAGCACAAGTTCAGAACTCCAGTGCTACTCTCCATGACCACTTGCTCCATACTCCCAGAACTACTCCTGACCCTGTCACGCATGATTGTGCTGCTTTCCTTGTGATCACATGTCAAGGTGGGGACTATGCCCCCACTGCACCCCCTATGGGGGGCTGTGCCCCCAAACCCCCCAACCTCTAGGATTCTAAATTCCACAGCACACTTGGACTGTGGGGGTAGGTTACAGATCATTTAGGTAAGTCAATTGCATTTACTGCTGTGAGCCAGTTCTTGCACTCATGCTGTACTGTCATCAAGTTGACACTTTTGATGAACTGTACCTGTAGTCCTTTGTGTATTTCGCTCCGTGTATACATTCGCTGTAATTGTCTGAGTGCTATTATATTAGCCCAAATGTTCTCACTGAAATATATGCGCTATATTGACATAACACACACAACCCAACTATTCATATGAGTAGTGTTTAATTAGAGTATATTTTGAAACCACTGGCAATGCTCTTGGCTATGACTTATTGAGTGGTGCTATAACAACAGGCTGTATTTTATAAATGTTTTCTTAAATGTTCTATAGCGTTTTGTATGTATCTAATCAGCTACTCAGTATTTTTTAATTGTCACCTTTTACTTAATTGCACTTGTCACTTTTCTTTCTATCAGAACACAGTTGATTGGGACATCTAAATCTGATTGTCATTAATATGCATTAGATGTTTGTATTTAAAGACTACTTCTACGCTCTATGGCCAAGCCCCCTGAAGAAGGGTTGTTTGGATCCAAGGTGCAGGGGCAAGCAAGGGTTTTCAGTGACTTTGCTGACGTTCTAATTGCTCCAGTCTTTATTTTGTGTATTCATTATAAAAAAAAAAAATTCTGCAGAATTAGGCTTATGAATGTCTTTGAGGTAGCCATTTGGACTGCTGCTATTCAGAAGCATTTTTTTGGGGGGTGCCATATTTTAATTTAGCTTCTAGAGATCCAGCTCCATCATATTGGTACTAACTCATTTCAGATTTAATCCACTGATTTTGGTTGGCATAGTCTTCCATGCTGTTTCTGGTCAGGGATAACACTTTATGGAGTTCCTCTGAGTTGAAAACAGTACAAATATTGTGTAAGTTGCTTATTTCTTTTTTTCGAATTCTGTTTTTGCACCACTATCTTGGGGTACTCTCTCCGGCATCTTCCATCTTCCTGGTTCTAGCTCCCACCTGAGACTCTCACCCTCTCCCTCACTCCAATCAACACAGCCCCCAGATCTGAATCCCCCAGAGAGGGGATATCCTATCCTCCCAGGGCACTCTATTTATAGCATAGAGTGTTGGCTGAGTGAGCAGGGACCGGAGAGGATAGAGCCCAATGTTGAGAGTGTGATCTGGAGGCAGAGGTGCCTTTGCCTATCCCCGAGGGTGGGGATTTTTTCTTGCTACATTACCCTGGGATCACAGACATGCAGTGAAGTCCAGCACAATGCAGGCATGCTCCTGTATCTTCTTGCAGGACATCCATCGTAGCTCCCGTACCTTCTTCTGCATGCTCCACATCTTGCTGCAACTGCCAGCCTCTGCCAGAAGCTGCTATAGCAGTGAGGAGCATCAACTTTCTCCCGAAGAAAAGAGAGCAGTCCTCTGGATGCTCAGTCATCTCCTCCCCCTGCTGACTCCCAGCGTCCGAATCTATTCCTGAACTCAGGTCGCTGGTGCTGTGCCAGGTGTGGTGTCCAGTGCCTCAACCCTCAGTGCCACTGGGCCAGCAAGTGTAAGTTGCTTATGTTTGAAGTAATTCAGAAACCAGTTTCATTTATCATGTTTTGTATCCTCCCACTCTCTAAAGGGTCATCATAACAAAACAATGCTGACTCCCTAGCCTGCAGTAAGTGTAGTATTTCCACTTGCACACCCTGTTGTGATAGGAGTGAGGAATTTATTCTCCTTCTACCTTTGCTTGGACTTGGTGATTTTTCTGTTGGTTAGCTGCAATAATCCCCACACCATTACAAATGCCTTTAACTCCATGTTTTCTGAACTGCCTGCCCCCTCCAGTCCTCTACCCCCAAGTCACCTGGCACCCCTCCATATGGACTCCACCACTGGCCCCCCTTCCACCTACAAGTTTCAGCAAAGGAGACTCAGAAGCTGCTTGCTGGCCTCTCCTCTCACAGCGATGCAGGGCATGATAGCCTTAAGCCGAAACTACTCAGTCTGGGGGTCCACCTACTTTCCAGGCCCGTCATGCACATATTCAACACCTCCCTTAATACAGGGATCATCCCAGACCTGTGAAAAGTGGCTAAGGTCATCCCTGTCTTAAAGCAGAGGAACCCCAAAGATCCCATTAACTACCGACCTATTGCCATTCTGTCCACTACCTGCAAACTTCTCGAGAAAGCTGATGCCTCCCAGCTATCCAAATATATCCAGGACTACAATATCCTCTCTCCTGCACAGCATGGCTTTAGGAAAGGGCACAGCACATCCACCGCCCTTGCTGTAGTCACCTCACTGATCAGGACTGCGGCTGACCAAGGCAATCTTACCGGTGCCATTTTGTGGATCTCTCCAATGCCTTCTATAGGGTCGATCACTCCCTCCTCAGCTCCACGCTCCTGTCTCTTGGGTCCCCCCTCCGCCCATACTTGGTTCCTAAACTACCTCTCCAACAGCCAGCAATAAACCAACTTCAATCAGACCCTCTCCTACCCCTCATCAGTCCACTGCGGGGTCCATCAGGGATCTGTCCTTGGTCCCACCCTATTCTCGCTTTTTATTAACGAACTACCATCCGTCACTGCCCATGGGCATTCCACCCTATATGTGGATGACCTCGTCATCCTGGCCAGTTCCTGGGACATCTCCACAATAAACTTCCAATTAAATTCTGACTTCAAGCATATCCAAACCTGGCTAGGGGACCACAGGTGCACCCTCAATCTCAAGAAAACCCAAGCCATGCTTTTCGGTTCCTCGAACAAAATAAAATCCTGCCCCTCTACCGTGGAAATCTTCAGGGCCGATGGCTCTCCCCTGCAGACGGATGCCACTGTCAAGTACCTGGGCGTCACTCTGGACCCGCAGTTGGACCTTACCCTACACATTCGGAATGTCTGTAAGGCTACCAATGGAAAGCTTGGCCTAGCCTATCGAGCTAAAAACTGCCTCACTCCAGCTGCTCATATGGCCCTAGCCAGGGACGTCCTCCTCCCTACACTCTGCTACGGGCTTGCTCGTAACATTTGCCCCAGTACCAAAAACCAGTCTCTCGAAATGGGACATGGCCTGCAACAATATCTGCCACTTTGCGCTCTCAGCCCCTCCCTTTACTCACTGTTGTGATCTCTACTCCCGTCTGGAGTGGCTCCATCCAGAGAAGCACCGCTCCTTCGTACTTGGAAACTTCATCGACAACATTATCCGTTTGGCCACCCCTTCTACCCTCCCCATTCCCCTCAAGCTCGGCACCCCATCCTACCACCTAAGATCTGGGGTGCAACTGGATCACCTGGTTCCTAGAACCCGCACCCTCGCAGGGGATCGGGCCTACAACACATATGCACCAAAGTTGTGGAACTCACTCCCTGCCCTAACTCGGTCCTCCTCCTCCCATCCCAGCTTTAAAGCCTCCCTCTGGAACTTTTTGAAATCTTCCACCGCATGTCCCTGCACCTCATAGCTCACAAGTGGAGCCCCACTTCTCCCTCTAGGCTGGTAGAGTGGGGGCCTCAATGCTACTTACACTTACTCCTTCAGTTAACTGGTCGAGTAACTAGTATTCGACATCCTGCCCATGTCATCCTCCCCGCTGGCACTTATCGTTAGTCTTGTCTACACTGATCAAACCTGTCAGTACTCTGATGTTCTCCTCCTAATCTATCCTGTATGTACCATTTACTGTATTGTATTTGTGCCAATCTGTTCTCAAACGCTGTTAGCTACCTTGTGTAATCCTTGTTATGCCTGTTTATTCTCTGTATGTTTTAACTTGACTCCTCAACTGTTCATGTACAAACTTTACCCAGTAACCCTCCTGGGTTGCACCTGAAAATAGGCACTTGGCTGTCTAGTGTGCTTACCGGTTAACAAAAGCAAATAAATAAATAAATATATCCAGTGTAGACTCTAGTGTTACATGATCTGAGAATTCTAGTGGTTTATGACAAGCCCTGCAAACATTAATGATAGCTGACATGAAAATGTGGTTTATTTTCATGGCCAAATGTCCCCTCAAGTATGTGGCATCCCCAATTTTATGAACAGATTTGAACCGCTCAAACAGACTAGCAGTATTAATAAATTTTTGGTGGGAAAAAGAACCACAGTAAGTTTTTTCCCCAGCTAACTGGCATTCTGATACATTAATGCAACAGTTAAAATCTCCCCTCAACATAATGGTTTTAATAATATGTAGAAAAGGTTGAAGTGTCTCAGAAAGGGCCACCCTTTATGCCTTCATTTGTGGGGTATAAATAATAATACATCTGAATTCATGTTCTGACATAGAAACATAGACTTTGACAGTAAATAAGGACCACTTGGCCCACCCAGTCTGCCCATTTCCTTACCTGTTGTATAATCTGCCAATCCTAGTTAACAGCCAACTTCCTCCTACCCCTCTATATAATTACCTTATATCTGTCACATGCATTTTTGAATCCCCCCCCCATTTTTGACCCCATGACCTCCTCAGGAAGGCTGTTCCATGTGTCCACCATCCTCTCCATGAAAAAATACTACCTTACGTTGCCCATGAGCCGTCCCCCCTTACCTTCAGATTGTTTACCCTTGTTCTTGCACATTTCCTTTTCTAAAAGATGCTACCCTCTTGGACTTTGTGGATTCCCTTGAGGTACTTGAAAGTTTCTATCATGTCCCCCATCTCCCTCCTTTCCTCAAGGGTATAAATATTTAACTTATTTTGTCTCTCCTTGTATGGCTTCTGGTGCAGACCTTGCACCATTTTAGTCACCTTCCTCTGGACTGCCTCCATCCTGTCTATGTCCTCATGGAGATGGGTCTCCAGAACTACACGAAGTACTCCAGATGGTGTCTCACCAACTGTCTGTAGGGAGGGATGATAACTTCCCATTTTCTACTGGAAATGCCCCTCCCTATGCATCCTAGCATCTGCCCAGCCCTTCTTATTGCCTTCTCACATTGCTTGCTTACCTTTAGGTTGTCTGATAGGACTATCCACAGGTCCCTTTCCATTTTTGTTGTTGCTAGTACTTCCCACCACCCCCTCCCCATAGCTTACTATTCTCTTGGGATTTTGTGCCCCGGGTGCATTACTTTGTACTTCTTTGTGTAACCCCCTTACAAATGGGGGTTTCTAAAAGTCTTTCGTGGGTGTGCCTAAATTCCCATGGCCAGGCTGGTATCCTGTGTCTTAGCATCTAAAAGTGTTTGTATGAGAGTGCCTTGATGCCTCTGTGCTCTGTCTCTTTAAAAGCTGCCTATTTTGTAGTGCATAATTATTCTGCATAGCTGCCGAGTGTATCTAGGGTTGAGTTCCACCTGAGCTTCAGTATTATAGCTCCGTTCTGCTTTTGCTAATTGCGTAGAGGGAGCTTTATTGGAATCTGTAACTGTTTACTTTTTATCTGCTTCAATGGCAGTAATATTGTGGTTTATCTAACCTACCTTCTTTTCAGCATGGACTTTATGTTTTGCACCACCATTTTGGTTTCGGACTGCCAGTCAGAACCAATCAGTACCTTTGGGAACCCTAAAATGGTGTCTTTCCCCAGGGGTCTTGTGGGAGCAAAATTCTGTAGAAATTGTGGTTTTGAGACTTTGGCATCCAAATGGACCTGAAGGGGGAACCCTTGAATTGACAGACAGATGGGCCAGCCAACCAAACCTTTTGGATCCTGGAGAAATTCACAAGCTGCCTACAGCAGTGAGACAGAACTGAGTTGGAGCTGGAGGAGTGAGCAGCTCATGGAGCTGCTGCCCCATGGGGTAGTGTGGGGACTTGGCGGGAGTCTGGCCTGCCTACCTTCAGCTCTCCCGCATGGAGAGATTAGAGATGCTTTATTTCGGACCACGTCTCTGAGCCATTTTGTTGTGCCCAGATTAATGGGCATGGTGAGCAGAAGAGTCAGTCTGAGTTAGGAATCGAAAGAGTAAAGAGCTCGAGATATTCGAGCAGTAACTTCTGCGTAGTTCGTGCAAGAGAACTGTGGAAAGGCTGAGTTTTGGTCTGCCTGCCGGTGATTCGTGTGGGCCCTGCTTCTCTTGGCACTCCAGCTCATCAACCTGCAGTCTCAGTTTCATCCCTCCTTTGTCCTGTATTGGGTATCGTGAGTAAACACCAAGGTAGCTATCTGTAACATCAGCTACAGTAAATCAAAAGTGTAGTCATCTAATTCACTTTTTGTTTCCTTGTCACAAACTGAGCCATCCTGCTCTGGATTACAAATTGTGTGTGGTTGCACATGTTTCTTACTTCCAACACAGAGCCACAACCTGCTGCGATGCCGGCCTATCCTGGGCAACATTCCAGGCTAGTCCACCTTACTTCCACCTGGGTACCCATAGTGTGTGACTATGTAGGGACTCTGAAGTGCAAGCATGACTGCCTGATTGAGTTAGCCTTTAAGCCAATTAACCTGATTGCGCCCCTCCCTTGTTCAAGTCCCCTAAATAAATCAGATCTAACTCTTTTTGCATTTAACCTGACTGTGGTTCCAGTTTGTGTCAGAAGTACTGTACTGTTGCTATTTGCTGTGCATAACCTTGCTTTACATGGGGTCTCCAGGGTTGAGCCAGAGGAACCAGCCCTGGTGGTCAGTGCAGACAGAGTGGGGATTTGTGTAGTGAACTAGGGTTATTGTGAAAGTGTTTACAGTACATTGTCCAGGCCACTAGAAGGGAAAAAGGGAGGTTACAGTGTCCCAGAGGGCTGTACCCAGGTTAGCCTTGCTATCAACAACCCAATCCTCTGGGTGGAGGCACCCGTTTCAGTACCCAGGCCCCTTAACCTGCAAATATCCAAGCAGGCAAGGGTAGTAGCCCTTGGGATAGCACCACCTAAGGGTAACATTTGCATTGAATCTAAGCTGCCATAGTTCTGACCATTCCTCTAACCTTGCTAAGTCCCTTCTCATTCTTTCCACTCCCTTTTGCATATCAACCCTGTTGCAGATCTTTGTGTTGTCTGCAAAGAGGCATACTTTTCCTTCCAGTCCCTCTGTAATGTCACTTATAAAGACATCGAAGAGGACTGGTCCCAGTACTGAACCCTGTGGTACCCCACTAGTAACCCCCCTTTCTTCAGAGTGAACTTTGTTTACTATTACCTTCTGCATCCTGTTGTCCAGCCAATCTTTTACCTAGGCTACCACCCTGGGACCCACTCCCAGGCTGGCTAAATTGTTTATTAATCTTTTGTCTTGGACTGTGTCAAATGCCTTGCTAAAGTTTAGGTAGGCCATGTGCACAGCCCCTCCCTGGTGCACTACTTTGTTCCCCCAGTCAAAGACATCTATTAGATTTGTCAGACATGAACTTGCATCTGTGAATCCATGCTACCTTGGGTCCTGTGCCCCACTAGCTTCTAGGTATTCAACAATGCTTTCTTTCAAATGTGAATTCATCATTTGCACTATCACTGAGGTCAAACTAACAGGTCTGTAGTTTCCTGCCTCTGTCTTGCATCAACTTTTGTGAAGAGGAATCACATCTGCCCTCCTCCAGTTCTCAGGTACCACACCATCCTCCTATAATTCGTTAAAAAGGGTAGTCAGTGATGTCAGTAGTGGTCCCCTTAGTTCTTTTAGAATTCTGGGGTGAATCCTGTCCAGCCCCATTGCCTTGTCCACCCTGAATTTTAGGAGTTCTTTCAGGACACTTTATTTTGTGAATGGACTGATATCGATCCCATCAACTATATGTCTAATAGTAATGCCTTCTCCAGGACAATGTCTGCCAATTTTACTAACTTAACAGACATTATCAGCTCTGTCTTCTCAAAAAGACAAAAAGGGAGGTCCCCATACCGATCCTCTTTTACACAGAGATAAATGAAAGTTTCATGATATCCATATCCCTTGTAGAAAACATTGAAATTAGCTTTATGCAAAAGGGAAAAAAGCTGCACCCCTCCTTTTCTGGTCCTTAATACTACTGACATTTAGTTAGGCCAATGTGAAGTGTCCCATCAATTTTATATCATAAATAGAACCATAAGTCAATGTCTTCTAGGTGATGTCATGCATCCTTTCTATGTTTTACTTTTGTCTTCTTCTGTGCTTTGAGTTTGCGTCTTCCTCATCTGAGGCTGGTTAAAGTTGTGATGACTAGGAAGAAGGGATCCCTTTCCCCAAAGTGTGAGTTTCCACAGTTTTTTTCTTGTGAAAGTGCATAGCTACTAGAGATACCCCAGGTTGCTTGGATGTAGGATTCACTAGCCTGTAGATTTGGGTGGGGGGACCATCACTTCTTTCACTGTAGAGGGCATTTGAGCTTGGTCATCTAGAATCTCTTGACGGGATACGCTCCAATAGATGAACGTTGTAAGGAAATTCATTTTCCAGGTGCTAGAATACACTGGACACATCTCTTCTTAGATTTATCCTCAGTAGTACCTGCTCCTATGGCATCACTAGTGTTGCACACAGGGTTTTACAAACTTCCAAATTACCCAGGTTGGGGTGGTACTGAATTCTTCCTGTGGAATCTTCCACTGCCCCTAGCTTATTGTGCTATTTTTAGAATCTTCCTTTGATTAGCATTATCATCACAATTCCTGGATGCCCATGGGTAGTTGTTGAAAGAATGTCCTTTCGTCTCACAAAGGGTGCATTAGAACCAGTTTTGACAACGGAGGCTGATGTGGCCAAATTTGCCACAAAGTCTGCACTTAAGATGGTCACTTGCTCTAGAAAGGTAGGATCTGGGCCTGCATTTGTGACAGGCCGTAGGCTAATTGGTGTCTAATCAAACCCCTTCCTTCCCCAAAAAGGGCTATTGGTGAGGTGTATAACACTAGTTCTTCTTGCCCTAGCTTCGCCTTGAATCTTCATCTGCCAGTCGATATTTGTTCAGTGTCGATTATTGACTCAAGGGGGCTAGACACATCGTATTTCTGACATAGCCAGAAATGAATGTCCTCAACATAAACACCAACATTTCTGAACATTGTAGTTACAGATTTTATTGCAGGCTTAGTAGGGGGATGGAGATGAAGGGGGTCCAGAGGGTGTGCTGATTATTTAGGTGGACATTATCCAAAACTGTTCCAGCCCCTGCATGATTTTAATAATAATATTGATGTTTTCATCCCTTGATATATGTATGTATGAGTGCATAAATTTTGGAAGAGAAAATATATGAAGAGTCTTTAAGTAGTAGACACTATCAGGTCTTCCTGCTTATCTGTTCCATATCACAGCTTTCTGAATTTTCCTTAGTGGCTTGTTCTGCTCTTGTTTGAAACAGGTTTGCAAAGAAGCATCTTGTCAAAGTCAGGGGGTAGCATGAGGATTCCTGTCATGATGGTTTCATTATTGATCTGATGAGTTTGGTAAGCTTGTTCTCTGACTTGCCCTGTGATGGATCTGCATGGGGGGGGTGAGGGTAATCCAGAGGTGGAGAGAACAGGTTCTTTTTCAGACACTTGTCTGTGAAGTGCTGTGTACTCATCACTCTGCTGATCAGAACACCTAGTGTGGCATGACACATCCTCAGATAGATTATTAGCTACAGACTCCTGAGGAATGCTGAGGGGGGGCTGAGACTTACCTCTGTGTCCCACTGCAGGCATTATTTCCAGGCACTGAATCACTATCAACTGTACCAGCCTCAAATCCACCCTGGTTTCTACTCTCCTCCCCAACCCAACCACAACTGCCACCTGTTGGTCAAGCGATGTGCTTCTCCTGTGATCCAGTACCCTCTTGACATTTTATGGGAAACTCTCCAGCACTGGTAGCTGTAGAAAGTATCTCCTCTTTCAAGACCTCTCGCTCTTCCTGCTGAAACACAACCAGTTTCTGTTGTGCTTCTCCCTTACAGTCATTGTGCTGTGCATTCTTTACTGCAAGACTTTCTCCCCGTAAAACATTCTGCTGTGTAGTCTTTTTTTTTTCAAATTGAGTAAACATTATTGAACATTGCTAGCGAAACTGGACACCATAAAATACACATAATAAACAGACCAATATCACGAGGTGTACAAAAAATAAAGAAACTCATGAACACTTTCCATAAGAAGAATATAACTACCAAAAATAACAAAATCCTTAGAATACAAATCACCTCCATATCCCCCAAATCCCTAACCTCCCCTCTCCCCCAACCCTCCCTCTTGGAAGATAACCTAAAGGGAACTGCTCATTGTGAGAGCTCATCTTATAAAGACAACAGGGAGCAAACATAGCAACCTACACACTAGGGAATTAGGAACTGAAGTGTCTGATCAATATGCTTAACCTTATCGAAACAGTGGCCTCACTACATCCCCATCCTGATGTGAGCCTGGAAAAAAGCAGAAAAAAGTGAACCAGTTACAATGCCCAAAAGAATTCAGAGAGCAAACAAGACATATATCAGCGCCCTTACAGTATTTTCTTATACCTGTCTAAGTGATCTGCTAGGGTGGCAATAGTCCTTTCGGTTTATAATGCAAACAAGATCTCCCTGTGCCACTCAGTGAAAGACGGAATCATTTGATCACACCAGTGTCTGAGGATCACTTTTTTGGTGCAGGCCAAGATCAATGCCATTCGATACCTTTGGTTTCCAATCAGATCTTTGGTGATATCACTCAGTAAACATATTGCCAGGCTAAATTTAGAGTTCAAACATAGCAGGGAATCCTAGCTTTGCTGTAAAGTGTTCCATAATAAAGTAGTTTTTTCACAGGTCCAAAGAGTATGAAAGAGGTCACCAACTGCCTTATTGCATCTGGAACACATATCTGTGGGGGATTTACCCATTAAATGTAGTTTTACTGGGGTATAAAATAGATTGTGCAAAAGCTGAAACTACATGAAGTGGTATTTATCCCATGTTATAAATTTATAAGTATTTTCACATATGAGAGACCAGTTACATGACCCTCTGGATCAGTAAGAACTTGATCCTAACAGTAAAACAAATCTCCCTGTTTGTCAGCAAAAGCCGCACACAGTTTAGAACAGAAATAAGAAACAGTGTGCAACAGGGGCGAATTCATCAACATGGTGATGATCTGTGGCTCATAAGACTTCTACCGTTGCCCAGACTCGCACTGTTTGGCAAGCATGGGGGAGAGCTGATGAAATGTGAATGCTGTGCAGTTTTAGCATAGGGATTGGCTGTTCTGCTCCAGGAAGCAGAGGACTTTATGCAATGTTTGCCATGTGGTGAGTCTCAGTTCCAGTTTGTTTGTTAGAGGCAGTATCCTGTTTTTGTAAACTGTCCCTCTGCTACACAGCCCACACACTGTTCAGAGTCCTTTGTGGCAGTTCATTGAGACACATCTTTTCTCCATCACCTCTGCTGACTACCTCAGGAGCTTGAACCTTAGTTGCATTTTGACATCACAACTCAGATGCTCTCCTCCTCCTCCACCACTCTCATCTCTGGAAAAATTAAGGGAACAGTATGCTTACTGGCATCTTTCTTTCTTTCTTTCTTGATAGCTAGTGTAACCACCCCCCACCCATTTCCTGGGGTTACTAGAATCTCATCAGTGTCAGTGTTACGTAGGGAAGGCAGCTGGTGAATATCTAGTTAAATGGATTTTCACCTTGCCCCTCTCTGCTGCTTGGTCACTGTTAGAGCAAAGAGGTGATGTCATTTAGAACTCTTGCAGTAACATAAGCCACAGAGCTTGTGTGAGAGTGGGGGAGTTTTAGAACTTTGAGTTAGTCTGTGAGAGAGTTCAGTCCAGCAGCTCAGAGAGTGAGCAACTCAGGGAGTGAGCAGTGCCAGTTTTCTCACCCCAGTGGAGGACATCTTTTCCTGACTTGTGAAGTGGTGGAAGCCATCTCCAGGGGTTCCTAGCCTTTATCCCATGTGGGATGAGGGGGACTGGAGAGGATTTTTGGGGCAATCCCCTGATCCAACCTTGAACCTTTTGTGAAGCTGCCTTTGGTGTACAAATTATGAGTAGATTCTGTCTGAGTTACCCAGGATATGTACCTGCCTTTTTTCTGTGGGGTGACTCTATGATAAAGGGACCTTTTCACTCAACTTCTGTGAGGATTGTCTCAAGAAGGTTTGTGTTTTAAAATTTGCTGACAACAGTGGATGTAACATATGCAACTTGCCCTTTGTTTAGGAATTTAACCTTGCACCCTAGTAGTGTTTCTGATGTGCTAAACACTTCACAATAGCATAAATTTCTACAGTTTCAGTATTTGTGATTGGTAATTCTGAAAGAATTGCTGGGTATGGACGTGGAAGCAAAAGGTGGGAGACCAGTGACCAGGTCTGGAGTGCCCAGTTCAGCACTTCAGGATCTGTAAGGGTGCCTGTTTTCTGTCAGTGCATGTGGCCAATGCCTGAAGAAGTTAACCCCTTTTATGTGGGTGTTCTGCTAGTTTTGAGCCTTGCGTGCTCCATCGTGGCCAGGGTACCATATTCCTATACTACTGTATGCCATATGGGAACTGTTCTAAGTATTGGCCTAGTGCCATTTCAAGAAGAGATTTTGTGTGCTCACCGTAGCTAGTTGCACAATTCCAGATATTTATTCCTATGTTATATGGGAGGTTCAAGTTTCTGTTTCTACAGAGGTGTTCTGCATTGCCTTGTGCCAAGGAGTGTAAACCCTTGGGGTCCATCTTTGCTTTTGTGTTTCCAACTTTGTTTCTTAATAAAGTCACACTCTAGAATCCCAGCCTGGTATGGGCAATCTCGTTACTGCTTCCTGTGTGGATTTACTGTGTATCCCTGTCCAGAAGTGCAAATCTAGCATAGCCCTTAGCAAACATTCTGTTCTCATGACCTGGGTTTTAGTACAGATCTGTTTGTGTCCAGTACACATACAGTTTGTGTTTTCTTCTATGCAATTGCTTTGTACCCCCATCCCTCTCTTTTCCCCAGGACAGAAAATGGTATGGGAGGTGTGCCTACTAGTTAAATAAGGGGCTGATGGGGGGTTACACTAGTATTACATACACCTTTGAACCAGAGGTTATTTACAAAGGTTCTGCATCAACATGGTATGGACATTTAAAAAATTATAAAGGCGAGTACAAGAAGAAAGAAAACAATTCAATGATGTTAGAAGTGATGTATCATGTAAGGCTCAAACCTGAAATACAAGACAAAAAAATAATGCAGTCTAGAAGGTCACTTTGTCTACTTAAGAGCTACAGTAGTAGAAGGTTATTAGTCTAGAAAGCATCAGATGGAAGAAAAGAGGGAGATAACGGTAGGGTGTCTGGGAAGTTGAACGTCATGCAGTTGAGGAGATATGAGGTTGGGAGGAGAGCGGGTGGTTGGACATGGAGGTGCATGTGGTTAGTAGGTGGTACAGGAGGGGGGCACAAGCTAACTAGGTAGTTGGTGAGAGACAGGAAGTAGGGAGGGACTGGACAATTGTGTGAGGAAGAAAGATACATTGAGCAGTGTGCCCTCTTAGGACGCACAGTCACAGCTACTAAGTGCAGTGAGGTGTTGGTGGAGTTTGGATTTAAAGAGGCCAGGTTTTGATTCAGCATAGATGTCTGATGGGAGGCTGTTAAGCCATGTGGGTGCCCTAAAATCAAAAAGTTATCTGGTCCTGAGTGGTCTGGCCAAAAGGGGTAATCTGAACACCAGTTCATCACAATTAACAGGAACAAAGCTTCTCCCCACAAAGTGCTAATATACATTCAAAATTCCCTAACCAAGGGTCTGGAAATTAAAATATATTCCTGAGTCGTCACAATTTGGTGTAGAACTCCCTAAGACAAAAACATTTTTTCTAAGTTTCTATGTTTATTATTATTTTTCATCTGCAGTCTTTCAAGTGAGGAAAGCCACAGAACATCCCACGTTCTTGCAGGAGTGCTTTTCTCAACTGAAGTAGCGAGAATTTTCTGATAGTGAAACTGAGGACAGACCCCAAACTGTAAGGTCACCAGACACGAAACTCTCAAAATATGCAAGTACAGAATTTTCCTTGGCATATCAGTCAAATGTAAGATCTCAGACTTGATTTTCAAAGCCTTGAGAATGTTGAAAGTCCCTGGTGCACTGATCATTTGGCACATGGGGCTTATAGCATTCTCTCAGTCTGCAATCAGGATTTTCAATTCTGAGCAGCAAAAGCCACAAGTTAGATTATCTTTTCCCTGGTCTAACTTGTGCCATTTCAGGGACCGTTTTTACAAGGCTTGTGCCAAACATTGGGGAAAGCTGGCATAAAATTAGGAAACTGTTACAACTCCTCCAGATGTACTACAATTGGATGCAGTTGCATCAAAGGAGTTTGGCGCTGCTGCAACAAAAAACAGGAGTGAAGCAGGGCTTCATGCAATCCCTGCATCACCATTTTAAAATCAGGCCCTCAACTGTCCAAGACTGAACTTTGTTTAAACTACCTTTTAAAAAGCTGGAAGAAAAACCCTATCCCAATGTGACTTACCAGCTCCCTGTTTTGAAACAAAAAAGATGTTAACACTAGGCTTTGGCACTGCCCCAATTTCCCCCCTTCATTATGCAATAGTGAACTAAAGTTTGCTGAAAAGAAAATAGCAAACAAAACATTGCAGGGTTTATCATACACATACCCCTCTTTAACTGCCAGATTAGTAACACTTCTCATAACTGGATTAATACTTCTTCCTCAGAAACGTTGGACAAGCAGGCTATATACAGTGATTTCACTTTCATTGTTACTGGAGGAAGGTACACATATCTGATGAAATGAAATATCAGGAGCAAAAATAATTAATATAATCAAGGAGTTTCCCCAGTGTCGTGATTAATATTTCCCACAGGTTCATGTAACCCATCCCCTGGATAAACCTGGAGATGAGCTTGCTTAGCTCAGTGTGCCTTTCCTGGTCAAAAATTACAAATAAATAAACATGTGGATCTGGACTGCTCTATTGCACTGTGTAGATGGTTTGTACATTTTTAATTTGGCAATGAATTTTGAAAAATTTGGCCACTATATATAGCACTGCTGTAGTGCACACTATGCAAATTTCTGCTGCGGCTAATTTTGCTGCGTGAATTGATACAATTCACACTTTTCACTGAATATTTTCTTCAAATTGTGTAGTCAAACTCACTGCAACTTCATATTGCATGTGTAGAGTGACAATTTGTTAGTACAAATTCATACAATTGTGAAAATGTTGTTACCCAAATTGCAGCACTATACTCTGTGCCACATGAATTGTAGAGTTTTTAACTTACCATGGATTTAGTAGCCCAAAATGTGGCACTACACTCCATGCTACAGTACATGAAATGCAAATATTTTTAACTTCACATCTAGCTAAGGTTCCGTTGTTTAAAAAAAAACTATAGGTCAGAAATCCTTGTTGTTTACAGCACCTGCATTTTAACACTGTTCAAAGTTCTTTTATCAATTACACATTTAAAGTTAGACTGAATCCTGGTTTAACTGCTTTAACTCAAGTACATGTCAAACACTGAATTTTAGGTCTTCGCCTGACTTTTGTATCGTCCATTGTATTTACTGTATACTGTGTACATATGAATATTTAATGTATGTTTTGTTGATTTGCTGTTTCAACATGCCACTTGTGAAAATGGGCAGTCATGCTTATCTATCAAGTTAACAAGTATAAAAATAAAGGAAAAAAGAAAAGGGAGAAAGCTAGTATTATGCAGTGCACAGCCTTTGGCCTGGATATTCAAAAGGGTTGTGCATGGCACAACAGGGATGCACCATGCGCAACCCACCAATGCGCCCCGGCATGATATTGAAAGGGGCAAGTTGCAATGCGCAACCCCTATGTGCCGGGGTGCAACAGTAATGTATGTGGTGCAAGTGCCGGGGGCATGCCCATGCATATGCGGCACATCCCGATATTCAGCCTGGGATGTGCAACGCATATGCCAGCACAACTCCACCTTGTGCCACTCGGTGGTGCAAAGATGTGCCTGGTAAAACCAGAAACAAGTCCTGGCCACTGACAGGTGAGCTGCTGTATTGCAGGGCATAACACAGTAGCTGCCAGCTGTAGGTGGCCACCCTCCCACCCAGATCACTGTCTACAGGCAGGGCCCCTGCCTTGGGAGCGTTGTTCCCCCCGCTCCGTCACCTGATCACAGGCATATGTAATATATCATCCCTGGCAGTCCAGGGAAATGCCCTCCATCATCCGATCATGGGCATAAA